>OZ012738.1:550208755-551408755 GCA_963859935.3 Lathyrus sativus | reverse complement strand
ATTAATTATGATGAGGTAGTGGAATAAAAATGAAGTGATCTAGAATATTCTTATGATGAAACATTTGAATTTGGTGTCAAAAATGCTGCAGAATTTGAATTTGGCAAATTTTCACAAAAAAAGGCACAGGGTAATCGATTACCCTAATACTGGTAATCAATTACCACAGGCAAAAATTGTGAAAATTTGCTTTTTAATGTGTTATTTTGGCTCTGGCTCAATTCTTTTATCTTGTCAAAGAAAGCATGGAAATAAACACATGAACCTTGGAGTCTCTTGAATAATTATCAATTAAATCTTGGAAACCCTTGATTAAATGAGTTTGAATTTTTGCTTATCAACTTTGGCTTTGTTCAGATGAAATTCATTCGAGCTGAGGGACTAGTATTTGATATCTTTGATCCAAATTCTTCCTGAAAAATTTAGAAAAGGAAAAATAAACATTTTTTGGATTTTGATTAATGGTTAGTAAACTTAAACATAAACAAATATCAAAAAAACAAGAAAACAAGGGTGTCTAGTGATATCTCAAGAATAAATACACAGAGGAAGGCAAGAGAACCAAAGCTTGTGATCTTGTTTGTAGAATGAGATACAAATGATATGTGGGATCTTAGGGGTCAAAATTAGGGTATTATAGCTGCCCCTATTTAAGTTTCTTCTATCCGGAGATATGAAGATTGACATCTTTGTCTCGACCAGATATAAGAGCCTTAAATATAACAAGTAAACCCAATTTTGACCCTAAGAGGCCACAAAATGATATGATTATGCTAATGGTATGCAGACACATGATCTCTGTGGGGAGAAAATTCCATAAGAGACAAACTAACAGCTAGGGAGCAAAATAAGAAAAGAGACTTCGCAGAGGAAAACAAAAGAGTAAGATTCTATTCTGATAAAGAAAAGGAATCAACTCAACTAGGGAAGAGATACCAACTACCGGTTATTGGGCGAAGATACTCAAACCTAAGAGAAGAGGTAAAATACTTCCTACTGGTTACTGAGTAGAAAATAAGGGCAATAAACACAAAATAATTATAATCTACCGATTACTGGGTAGAAAAACAAAGAGATGTATTACTTATTACCGGTTACTGGCTAAAAAGTAATCAACTTGACGAAAGATAATCAACTACATGTTACTGGGTAAAAAAAGAAATATTGCCAACTACTGGTTACTGAGTAGTTTAGCGAGAGTAATAGTCCTAAAGGAAAAGGTTACCAACTATCGGTTACTGAATAGGGTAAACAAAATATCAACTACCTGTTACTAGGTAGGAAAAGGAATATTACTAACAGGAAATATTACCGACTACCGGTTACTGGGTAAAAAATAAAGGTAACTAACCAAAGGAGAGAAAAATATTACCTGCTACCAGTTACTGGGTAGAAAAATAAAGGCAACAAGCTCGGGAGGAAGGATTACCTTTTACCGGTTACTGAGTAAAAACAAAGATAACCAACCAACAAGGAATGAGAAAAATCACCTGCTACCAGTTACTGGTAGAAAATAGATGCGATAACTCAAAAAGTGAAGAAGCATTATCCGCTACCGGTTACTGGGTAAAAATAAAGGTAATGGACTCACACTGAAAGATTACCAACTACTTGTCACTGGGTAGGGTAAACAGAACTCAACTACCTCTTACTGGGTAGAAGAAGGAAATAAGGGTCAACTACTTGTCACTGGATCACAACAAGATTCTCATATGAGGAGATAAACATTTGTTCAAATAACGAACCAAGTCGAATGATAATAATCTTCCACTATAAAGATAAGGTTTACCTTCTTCTTTAATCAAGTTTTAAACTCGAAAAAGGATCAAATACAAATTGTCTCCACTGAATGGACCACCATTTGCTAGGAATTAGAGATCACTAACTTTGTCGGGGATCTTCAAAAGAGATACAGGCAGGTTAAATCATACAACAGACTTCTCAAATAAAGAGACAACTATCTGTTGAGGATTTCACAACAAACTTTTCATCAGGACTTTTCCACAGAGATGTCATTTGATGGAAAAGTTGGTCGGATAGGGATCCAACATTTCACATTAAACTTATCTGTTGAGGATGAACTAGAGAGATGCCATTTATTGTGAAGATACAAATAAATTCTCGAAGATTACACAAGATGCTCAAATAAGGAGGACTCCACTTGTTACCAGGTGAGGTTTACCTTTCTAGGGACATATAAGTTGCTCGCCGACTAAGACAGTATATGTTGACCCATACTACCTTGTTGATTTCGAAGATGGATCCAATCAAGTACATATTTGAGAAACCTGCTCTCTCCGGAAGAATTGCAAGATGGAAAATGATCTTGACGGAATATGATATACAGTATACCACTCAGAAGGCCATTAAGGGGAGTGTTGTTGCTGATCATTTGGCTCATCAAGCAGTAGATGATTACCAGTCAATGAATTTTGAGTTCCCTGATGAAGACATTATGTCTGTTACCAAAGAACCTGGATAATATGACGGACCTGAACAAGGATCCCGATGGACTATGGTTTTTGATGGTGCCTCCAATGCACATGGTAATGGTGTTGGTGTTGTGATTAGTTCCCCTGAAGGTTGTCATACCCCGATTACTGCCAGACTTTGTTTCTATTGTACCAATAACATGGCTGAGTATGAGGCATGTATCATGGGTATGCAAGTTGCTATTGATATGAAGATTCAGCTCCTTGAGAATTATGAAGGATGCAGGCTTGGATGAAGATGAGTGGATTCAGACTCGACTTGACCAGATAAATTTGATTGATGAGAAAAGGTTAGCAGCAGTTTGTCATGGCCAGATGTACCAGAAACGGATGATCAAAGCTTTTAACAAGAAGGTTAAGCCAAAGGTATATCAGGCTGGTGACTTGGTAATCAAGCGTATCATATTACCACAGGGTGATCCTAGGGGCAAGTGGACTCCAACATATGAGGGACCATTTGTAGTCAAGACAGTGTTCTCAGGAGGTGCCATGATACTGACTACAATGGATGGTGAAGACTTCCCACAACCTGTAAACGCAGACATAGTTAAAAAATACTACGCATAAAAAGAGACCCGCTAGGTTGACAGGCCTAGGCAAAAATAAGGGCATCCCGGCAAACCAAAAGGGTTTGGGCAAAAATTAGGGATATATATATAAAAAGATGTACACCCGGCAAGTCGAAAACCTGAAAAGGCGGCTTGGGCAAAAAAGGGTATCCCGGTGGATTGAAAACCTGAAAGGGCAATCCAGGCAAAAGTTAGGGATTAAAGCGTATGACTATGTCTCGTTTGGATCACTCATGAAACTGCAACCAGTTGTACTACTTACTCAAGCTCAAACAGATAAAGCTCAATCCAATCGTTTCCGTCTCAACAGCAAGAAGATGAGATACTTGAGTGGCAATAGTAGAATTGAAACTCAATAGGATTATTTCCCACATAGCTGATTCTTTTTGTAAAACTTCATGACAAAATTCTCTTACTAGGGTTTATGTCTCCTTGTACAAACTTACCCGTGTATGGGTCACTTTTGATATAAATAAATTCCATCTTTTGAATCCAGATTTACTTTTACCCTATTTACATAAGCGAAACGTCCATTGGTTGTGTTTGAATGTATGTATGCCTTTGAATATGATTGATGTTTACCAGAAATGCATGTATGCTTTTAATATGATTGATGTTTACCAGAAATGCATGAAAATGCAGTAATAGTATTTACTAAGGATGAACGAGGGAAGGATTTCAACGAAGCTTCGCCGATTCATCTTTACAAGACAGTTACAAACCATCAGTAGGACTAATCCATTTTCACAAAGTCTAATCTCCCCTGGAATTTATATCCATCTCTTTTATCCTCATACGGATATACGGGAAATTACTTTCCAATAAGGGCACGATGAACGAAGACGGGATGTTATACTTATCCTACTATCAAACGAAAACGAAGGTTATCTATACCTTGTTATCCCCAACAACGGGAGGTTATCTATACCTTGTTATCCCCAGCAGACGGAGGGTTATATATTCTTCAACAACGAATCGGGATTTATTTTCCTTGGCCAGCAGTTGTTATACAAGGATATCCAGACACTTCCAGCAGTGTCATAGCATACATACATCATTTACATCATACCATAACATATATATCTATAGTACATTACCTAAGTGCATCATGTCATACATGCATACATAAAGCATAAACTAATGTTGTTATACAGAATGCTACCTTGTTTTCAGGTTAATTATCCAACAAACAATCTTATGATCTTTGGGACTGCTTTATTGTAACCCCAGGGTTACTTTATCCTCCTGATGAGCTTCTTATTACTTTGGGACTGCTTTATTGTAACCTCAGGGTTATTTTATCCTCCTGATAGCCTCTCATGACTTCAAGACTGCTTTAGAGCTACTGATTGCTCTATCCTCCTGAAATCATCCTATTACTTCAAGACTGCTTTAGAGCTATTCATTGCTCTATCCTCATGAGGTCATATTACTACTTCAAGACTGCTTTAGAGCTATTCATTGCTCTATCCTCCTGAAGCCATCTAATTATTTCAAGACTGCTTTAGAGTTATCCATTGCTCTATCCTCCTGAAATTACATTATTATTTCAAGACTGCTTTAGAGCTATCCATTGCTCTATCCTCCTGAAATCGTTACTTCAAGACTGCTTTAGAGCTATTGATTGCTCTATCCTCCTGAAGACATATCACAAGACTGCTTTAGAGCTATTGATTGCTCTATCCTCCTGAAGACATATCACAAGACTGCTTTAGAGCTGTTGATTGCTCTATCCTCCTGAAGACATATCACAAGACTGCTTTAGAGCTGTTGATTGCTCTATCCTACTGAAGTCATTCTATTACTTCAAGACTGCTTTAGAGCTATTGATTGCTCTATCCTCCTGAAGCCATTATTACTTCAAGACTGCTTTAGAGCTATTGATTGCTCTATCCTCCTGAGGTCAGATTTATCACTTCAAGACTGCTTTAGGGTTATCATTATTGATTGCTCTATCCTCATGAAGACATGCTGTTACATCAGTATTACTCCAGACTCCTGACAGTTCTCATTATACTACTGAAGAACTTTCCCCTAGTGGCATCTTTAAGCCCACTCAATCATGTTCAACCAACCATCAATATCACTCCATGCACTGGTGAGTGCAAATTTTTGGGCTTTTGTGTTCAATCCCCTTCAACCTTCCAGGTTACGACTGGCAAATATACCAATCTAACCCCTCAGGTTTCAGAAAATTGAACAGGGGCAGCTGTTGCACCCCAAAATTTGCCCTCACAATACAAGACTTTGTGTTCCAAGAAGGGTCACAAGGTTCACAAAATTCATAATTGGTCAGAAGAGTTGACAATTCCCTCAGACAATGCACTTCCTAAGCAGTGCATCCAAAACTAGGGTTTTGACTTTAATCAGGCTAAATGGACTTCCAAGACTTCAAGTGAGCTTCATAACATCTTATATGTGTATAAGAACCCCCATGTCAAGTTTCAAGACTTTTCTCAAAAGTTTGCTCAGTCAGATGATCAGATAAGTCAAAAGCAGTCAATGCAGTTAAAAGGTCAAACTGAGGTCAACTGTGGTCAAACCAAAGTCAAACTTCATGATTTTTTTTGCCAACATCAAATAGGGATTTGGTCCCAGGGGTATTTTGGTCATTTTACACAAATTCCTTGAAGACGGGCTGTTATTAAAATTCTGAGGCATTTGATACGTATTGGTTTCGAGGCATTTATCTATCACCAGTTCTGATCATATTGAGATTTTAGCGGTTTGGTCAGTGGAATTTAATTACGATTAGTTTTACTGTTGATGCTGAAAATGTTGTGATTACGGTGCCCATAGGTGTTTGGTTATGAAATGGTTGGTTAACATTTTAATCGGATGATGAGATTAGAATCACAAATACCACTTGGAAATATTTATGTTTTATGCCTATGTTAATGAATTAAATACTTGTGGATTTATTCACATTTGTTTATATTTTTTAACTAAGAATAGAATATAAATAAATCCAAAACTTTGAGAATTTTATTTCATAAATAATGCTATCATACAAGAATGGGGATGTTGCTTCATATTTTACAAAGTACTGTTACAAGGAAGTACATTAAAATTCTCAAATCCTAAGGGATTACATTAAAGCATCTATCCTAAATCCTAAAAGTATCTAAAGGTCTTCATGTTCGTATTTGAACTTCTCCATGAATCCTCAGCTAACCTGCACATCAAAAGAGAACAGACAGTACAGAAGGGGTTAGAAATTATTTTTGACACTCTCAGAACATCGTCATCATCGAGTGCCGGGAGTGGCACAACCGAAGCTGCGTCCTACCCCTGCTACCGATCCGCGCCGTTGGCGTCCGATCAGGTAACACCTGTTCTTATCATTACGGGACATCCGAGAGATAGAAGTGATAAAAGAAGCGGGACTGATTCGCTTTTGCCGCAATTGGATTTCCAAACTGATACAAGAGTAAGGCAACATAGTCAATCCGAATTCAGACCCAGATGCCAATAGATCTGAACCGGTTCCGAAAAATCCAACACCTAAAATCCAGATAACTAAATCAGTCCATCAATCCAGATAGGAAATCCGAATCTGGAAAAGGAAAGATCAAACCAAATCAGGTATCAAAAAAGCATATCCAATTCGAATCCAGACTGAACCTGAAAACCGGACAAATCTGCATCAAAAAATCAAAATCATAACAGAATCCAATCTCAGAATTAATCTGATCCAACAAATCCGTTTCCAATAATATCAGAGAAAACCAGAATCAATATCAGAATGGATTCAGTCCACACAAAAAAATCCAAATCAGAAATACTATCCAATCAGCATTTGGAAATAGAACAAAATCATATCAGCGAAAATCAAATCCATCCGAAATAAAACGTAACAAATCCGTAAGTCCAAGCCCAAAAAAGAAGATTATAAAACAAATCTCAGAAGAAGAAAAAGAGGCCGAAAAAAATCATGGAACCCTAACCACAAGACGGCCGCAAATCACTTTTTTTCAAAACCCTAACCTCAAAAGCCAAGAACGATAATCACAGATCACGGCGGAAAAACAGAAAACGAGAGAACCGGAACGAACTCATCAACAACAAACGGCTCCGTCGGCGAAATCATCCACGAAAACCATTACCATCAACGAATCATCACCGTTCAAGCAACAACGACCAAATCGTCCAAGCCTCAGAGTCCAATACTCATCATTGGCCATTACCCGCTAAACCGTTGGGGCCGTTGTCATCTAAATCGTAAGCGCCGCATTGTTTTCTCACATTTTGGGGTGATTATTTCTTTTCAGAATACAAGAGAGAGCAGAGATAGACGAAGACGGGTGAGGAAAGAGGAATGCATGAGAAAGATGGAGGTGGAAGACGAGGCCGCCACTGACTGCATTTAGGGGTTCAACCCTAATTGTGTGTTTTTTGGTTTATATATTGATTACCGGGTCGGGTTGGGGAGTGGTGACCCGCCCGACCCAATTTCTGTTCTTTTCTTTACCTATCATTCTCTAATGTAATACCTGCTCTCTTTTTTTTTCTTCTTTTTTTTAATTAAAAACATTTTTTAAATAAATAAACTAAAAACCTTTTTTAATACAAATTGAAATTTTTTTTTTTTAAGATTAAGATTAAAACATTTTTAAAAATTAAAATTAAATCCTTTTTTTTAAAAAAAACTAACATTATTTTTCTTCTTTTATAAATTAAATTAAGATCTTTTTCAACACAATAAAAACTCTAAATTTACATCTTTTTTTTTCTTCACCGTCTCTTTATCCATTGTATCTCTGCCAAATCATACTAACTTTCTCTACTTTGTGTTTTTCAGCTGATTACATTTAATTTATTTATCATTAGTTAAATATTTCATTATCATATATGTATCTGCTTCCCTGTTGTAATTTTTGCGAGACAATTGTCTCATCATTTTGTACTTTACGTTTCATAACTGTATATTTATCCATCTACTATCGCATTTTACATTTATCATTATCTCTGTCACCCTCCGAAGAAATTAGGATTAACAGTTTGACCGCCGAGTCAATAACCCTAGTTTCAACCTTTACAAATCCTAATTTTCATAAATGTCTCGCCGTGGACAAAATTACCCCTTACCCTAGCCTTAGGTCAAAGAGCCGTCGTACTCTGTTTAGGGTTTCCCGCTGTGGAATCCCTAATTTAACCCTAATTACAACTTAACATTTCAACGTAGAGATTTGGAGTTTCTACACTCCACGTAAGCGTGTCCTTAAGATGCATTTATTCCCCTTGAGACCTTGACCACAGTCAAGAAGTTTCTAACCTCCCTATTGAGGGGAACTACGATTACTCTGATTCCACCCCCGTAAGGATACGTAGGCACAAGATGCGATGTCTTGCCGAGTAAACTTAGAGTTAACCCCCTTTATTATTTATTATTGCTTATTTATATTTTATTTATCTTTGCTATTTAATTATTTTGCTTATTATTTTGTAATTGTTTCTTGGATGTAAAGTTGTTTAATTATTTAATTATTATTATGGTTAGTAATTAGGGAGTGTAACAACATGTATGTAATATTAAAATAAATTAGATCATTTTAATATAAGATAATTAAATTAAACATTTCACACACGTAAGTCGATTTTAATCGCCGTCTCACTTCCTAAGGATATCCCTCAAGTTGCCTACGAATAATGGTTAAGTGGGGTGTATAAAGCAAGTCCCTCAAATAGAAAAATCATCAAAGTCCCTTATGGTTGCCTTTACGAATCGAGTCCCTTTCGAAAAATGATGATGGTCCCTTATATGTGCTTATTACACCCCACAATGGCCTTCAAAAATCCAATTGTCCCTCACATGTCCCTTAACATCCAAAGTAAGGACTACCTACTCCATTATAGTAGGGATAGTCTTACTAAGGAAAGGATAAAGAATAAGAAAGACCTTAAAACATTAGGGTAGGCTACTCCTAGATACTTGCTCACTTCAAAACTTTTTCACACTTAAACAAATTTCCAACAAAATTTTCAAACAAGTTTTTTTCACATCCATACACGGATTATTATTAAACTATTCTGAAATTTTTTGCTATTCACACACTACACTTTCAAAACAATTCAAAAGTGAGCTTAAGTACCTAAGAGCCCATGGATAACCATGGATGAAAAGGGTGCTAACACCTTCCCTTTTCATAACCTACCCCCCGGACCCAAAATATTCTCTAAGGTCTTTCCTGTTCTTTTATAACCTTTCCTTATGGATAAAATAAAAGTCGGTGGCGACTCTTGCTATCCGCAACATTGTTTAAAGTCAGTTCTCCCACCGTGTTACAGAACTGGCGACTCTGCTGGGGATAAATTTAAGAGGGGTACCCTTAGGAATTAAGATCACTTTAAATTGTTTGCCTTGTTTGCTTTATTATTATATTGTTGGGGTGCTCTTATGTGTGAAAGGTCCTAACCCGGATCTAGTGTACCTTAGGTAAATGGCAATAGACCAAGGAAACTGTACGACGTATATCGATACGGTTGATCTGGTGGCCATAGTTAGTGCGACTTCTTGGTTGGTGCTTATATTCCTTAAGTCAAGTTGAGGATAATATTGAGGCTGCCATATGTTGTCAATGCACTAACTGACTTTTAGAACCCTAGTTAACTCATCTTGGCCTTTAGAAAGTAGTGAGGTAACCGGCTTTGGTGCAGACTGAAGTTGGTTGACACTCGATACTACGCTCATTGAGATCTTAAACTTGGAGGGTTTTGGTTGGCAAGTAAGTTGCCTTCTGAACAACCACCCTTGTGAAGGATCAATGATATTGAGATCCCTTAGAACCTGGTTACTTTTGTAGGACAGGATGAACCATCTAACTTCAGGGGAGGGTACTTGCCTTTGAACCTCATGCAAGCCTTTAAACCTAGGGCTATGGTGTGACTTGTTTGTGTGTGCCACATGTTTGTGATTGAGCATGACATCATGACATCATCATGCATCATAAGCATATCATTTTCCCTAACCATTTCAAGGACCAAAGGATTTATCTTTGTTCTTTGTTGCAGGTCATGGCTTCTGCTTGTAGAAACACCATCAGGATCAACTTTGTAGGGATACCTGCTAAGCTCAAGGAGTTGGTTTCCCTAGTGCCTGATCATTCCCAGTTCAACAAGAGACATAGTCACTTATTAGATCTAGTTACTTCAGGGTTCAGTGAAGACATGATGAGTGTGCTGTTTCAGTTCTTTGACCCTAAGCACCATTGCTTTACATTTCCTGATTATCAGCTGGTTCCAACCATGGAGGAGTTCTCTAAACTTCTGGGTATACCTGTTCTTGATCAGAAGCCATTCACAGGCTTAGAGAAGGAGCTTAAACCAGAAATTATTGCTGCAGCTCTACATCTGAAGAAGTCTGACATTGTTCTAGAGACGAGAAGTGGAGTTAAAGGTATCCTTGCCAAGGTATTAGTGGATAAAGCTCAAATGTTCTTGAAGGCTATGAGCTACGATGCTTTTGAGGAGATCTTAGCCTTATTGATTTATGGCTTAGTGTTGTTCCCCAATCCTGATCAGTTCATAGACGTTCATGCCATCAACATATTCCTGAGTCACAATCCAGTGCCTACCTTACTTGGAGACATCCTACATTCTCTTCACACCCGTACTACAAGGGCAAGAGGAACTTTGATATGCTGCATACCTTTACTTTCTAGGTGGTTTATTTCTCACCTTCCTCGCTCAGTAATGAAGAATGAGCAAGAGTTCAGATGGTCCAAGAGGATCATGTCACTTTCTCACTCAGACATCCATTGGTGCTCCAGATCTATGGAGAACGTCACCATCATTGACCGTTGTGGGGAGTTTCCTAATGTGCCACTTCTAGGCATAAGAGGAGGCATCACCTACAACCCATCTCTAGCTTTACGACAGTTTGGTTACGCCCGGAGCGATGGTCCACATGACATGTTGATTCAGGGCATTGGGTTTGACTACGACAACGATCTTCAGGGTTACCGTCAGAGATTCATACGAGCTTGGGGAAAGGTAAACAGGATTGACAGCAAGACACTGGAGCCTAAGTACACCATTCCTATGAAGGCTTATCTCAGATGGGTACGATTTCGTGCTCAGACACTCATGATGCCATATCCTGCCATCCTACCAGTTACCATGGAACCTGTTGCTGAAGGAGACACAGCTTATACCATCCTTCACCCAGACATGCCTACTGATATGGAAGACTTGCAGAGATCATGGATCCAACTGAAAGAGCAAAGGGATACTTTCGAGGCTCATTACAAAGCAAGCCAAGCAAGGATCCTAGAGCTAACAAAGCTACTTCATGAGAAACGAAACCTCAACTCATACCTCAACACAAAGAGGAAACGTCCATGGGAGACTTAAAACCCCATCTTTTGTACTTATTTCGTTTTCATTTTTTGTAAGCCTAAAAGGCAAAACAAGTTATTACTAATAAAAAGTTACTTTCTTGTTTGTTTAAGCAAATTTAAATCCTGCGGTCCTTGAAAACATTGCATATGCATTCCCATATCATTGCATCACAGGTTTATAATTGTGCACAGGTTTCTCATCTCCTCGCTGTTTATTTCAGCAATGGCTCTTGAACAATCAGTTAAGGATCTCCAGGCACAGAATGCACAGTTCCAAGAGCTGATACTGAACCTATCCAAGGGGCAGGATGAATTAAAGACACTGCTGGCCAAGAAGACTAAGAAGGCTAGAAAGTCTGTTGGGTTGCTCAACATCGGAAGAAGGTTCAAAGGTCCTGTCAAGACCAAGGAACACGTTGAAGACTATGAATCTGAAGAATCTGAGCAGGAGAGAGGCAGTCTCCACAACACTATGGGGGACTCTGATTCTGAGGCTAACTACTACCATGAGCCTAACGAAGACAAATTCAAGATGCTGGTGGATAGAATGGATGCTATGGAATTACAGAAATCATCTGGGTTGGATTTTGAGGATTTGAGCTTGATATCTGGAGTGGTCATACCCATTGGGTTCAAAGTTCCTACATTTGTTGTCTATGATGGGGTCTCTTGTCCCAAATTGCATCTGAGGTCTTATGTCAGAAGAATTCAACCCCACACTGCTGATAAAAAGTTGTGGATCCATTTCTTTCAAGAGAGTTTATCTGGAGCTCAGCTAGAGTGGTATTATCAGTTGGAGAGTGTCAACATCAGAGATTGGAATGACCTTGCTGAAGCTTTCTACAAGCAGTATCAATACAATGCTGACTTAGCCCCCACTCGCATGCAGCTTCAAAGCATGTCTATGGGTGCCAAAGAAAGCTTTAAGGAGTATGCTCAAAAGTGGAGAGACTTAGCTGGAAGAGTTCAACCCCCTTTGACTGATAGGGAGTTGGTTGATATGTTCATGTGTACGCTGAATGGTCCGTTTTACAGTCATCTCATTGGAAGCTCATCATCTGGCTTCACTGAATTGATCATGACAGGAGAGCGAGTAGAGAATGGTATCAAGAGTGGTAAGATCCAAGTGGGCACTTCTTCATCAGGTGCTGCAAAGAAGCCTCCCACTGGGAAGAAAGAATCTAATGCTGTGTATGGTCAGCCTGATCGTAACAGAAGGCATCAGTCTGTTAGTGCAGTTCATATTTCAAATCCAACTCCTGCAACAACAGAGCAGCCTCAAGGCAACCAACAGAGGGCTAGGAGACAGTTCACGAAGATCAACATGTCAATGGCTCAGGCATTGCAACACTTGTTGAGGGCTGAACTTATTACCCTGAGGGAGGCTCCTCAGAATCCCAATGTTACCTCTCCCAAGTACAATCCCAATGCACGATGTGCATATCATTCAAACTGTCCAGGACATGATACTAATAACTGCTGGGTCTTGAAGAACAAAATTCAGGATATGATTGATGCTGGAGAAATTGAGTTTGATCCACCAGGTACTCCAAATGTGATTACAGCTCCAATGCCAAATCACGAGAAGACTGTCAAAGATCTGCATGTCTATTCAGTTATGGAGTTGAGCACACCATTGTCTGTTATCAAAAAGAGGTTAGTACAAGCTGGGATCTTTCCAGGTTGTCATGAAGATTGTCTATATTGTACCTATAAGCCGGATAGTTGCTTCATTTTGAGAGATGGGATTCAACGTCTCATGGATAAATATACTATAGTGTTTGAAAGAAGACCAGCATCTGTAGAAAGTATGGTGGATCATCTGACTCAGGGTAAGAAGATTGAAGAGGTTGACATGGTTGACAAAGTACCACTAAGAATCACTTCAAAGGGTCCCATTAAAATCACTCATCAGGGCCCAATCAAGATTACTGCTGAAGGTCCTGTGAAAGTTGTTGCTGAAGCCAGAGTAGCTCCTCTGATCATTACCACTCCTGGTCCTATTCCTTATACATCTGACAAAGCTGTGCCTTGGCACTATGGGTCTGATGTTTACATCCATGGTGTCAAGCAGGAGCCTTTACCTGATATGCCTGTTGACATTGATAATATTGCTGGATCTAGCAAGATCACTCGTAGTGGAAGAGTCTTCTCTCCTCCAGTTGCTTCTAAGAGTGCCGTTACTCCTGCTGTTACTTCCACCACTGATGCTCGGGGCAAGGGTCCTGTTATTGAGCCTGTATCTACTGATGTGCCAGCTGCTGATGACCTCTCTAAGCAGATGGAAGAAGTATTGAAAATCATTCGCAAGAGTGATTATGATATTGTTGATCAGCTGGGGCATACTCCCTCAAAGATTTCTATGCTCTCCCTGTTATTATGTTCTGAGGCTCATGCCAAGTCATTGATCAAGTTTCTAAAGATGGCTCATGTACCCAGTGCAATTTCTGTGGACCAGTTTGAGAATTGTGTTGCTCACCTGACCTATGACAACGGGTTAGGATTTTCTGATGCTGACTTGACCCCTGCCAAGAGGGATCATAACAGGGCCTTGCATATTTCAATTGAATGCAGGGGCACTACCCTGTCTCATGTGCTGATAGACAATGGTTCCTCTCTGAATGTGTTGCCTAAGGAAGTCCTGAACAAGCTGAGTCCTAAAGATACGGTATTGAAGCCCAGTAATATTGTGGTAAAGGCTTTTGATGGTTCTAGAAGAGTAGTGCATGGGGAAATTGATCTTCCAATCAAGGTTGGTTCTCAGGTGTTCACTGCTACATTCTATGTGATGGATATTCGTCCTTCGTACTCATGTCTGCTTGGTCGTCCCTGGATCCATGGGGCAGGTGCTGTGACCTCCACATTACATCAAAAGTTGAGATATCCGGTGAATGGAAAAGTTGTTACTGTCTTTGGAGAGGAAGAATACTTTGTCAGCCATGTAAACACTTTCAAGTATCTGGAAGTAGAAGGTGAATACATTGAAACTCCATGTCAGTCATTTGAAGTGGTTCCCTGGGCTGTTAAGGATTGTGTGACTCCTCCTGCTGTGAAGAAGGTTCCTGTGGTCATCAGAAACCCTCCAACAATGGCAATGGCCTCCCTCAATGATGCAAAAGCTGTGGTGGAAGAAGGTGGTTGTACTATTTGGGGTCAGCTTCCTGATATTCCATACAAGTCTGACAAGGTTGGTTTAGGTTTCACTGCAGAGTCCCAGAAGGCTGTCTGTCGTGCCCGTGCTGTTCGTATCACCAATCAAGGGGTTATCAATGCTGTGGGAGATCAAGATGAAGACTACAACTTGGAGGCATGGATTTTTCCTACTGTGGGTGCTGGACTCAATAATTGGACAGCTGAAGATGTTATCCCTATCTCCTTTAGTCAGGAGTAAATACTATTACTGTGTTATGTTTTTAAATTTATAATTTCTGGAACAATTAAAACTTTCAAGCCATGTGCCTTACCCGGGGCACAATGGTGTGCTTGTTACGGGTTGTCATTTCATTTGCATACTGCATTCAATAAAATCAGTGGACGTTTCGTTTTCGTAAATATTGTGTTCCTTGTCTTTCTTTTTCTTTTATTTTTGCTTTATCAGCTATGTGTTCTTACACACACCCACGTCACTAAAATGCAGATCCTCATCCACTCTGGATCCAGTTGATAACAGTTCTACTATTGCCAATTACAATTTCGAGAATCCGATCTATCAAACTGAAGACGGAAACGAGGACGATTGTGAAATACCTGTAGAGCTTGCTAGGTTGTTACAACAAGAAGAGAAAGCTATACAGCCACATGAAGAGCCAGTCGAAGTTGTGAATCTGGGAACTGAAGAAAACAGAAAAGAGGTCAAGATAGGGGCTGATTTAGAGGACAGTGTCAAGAGCAGGTTGATTCAGATGCTACGTGACTATGTGGAGATCTTTGCTTGGTCTTATGAAGATATGCCAGGGTTGGATACAGACATTGTGGTTCACCGTTTGCCAGTGAAAGAAGATTGTCGTCCAAAGAAGCAGAAGGTTCGTCGTATGCGTCCTGAAATGTCAGAAAAGATCAAAGCAGAGGTAATGAAACAGTTCAATGCAGGGTTCTTGGCCGTAACTTCTTATCCTCAGTGGGTTGCAAATGTGGTACCAGTTCCTAAGAAAGATGGTAAGGTACGTATGTGTGTAGACTACAGAGATCTGAACAAGGCTAGCCCTAAAGATGACTTTCCACTTCCTCATATTGATATTCTGGTAGACAACACTGCTCAGCATAAGGTATTCTCTTTTATGGATGGTTTCTCTGGTTACAATCAAATCAAGATGGCACCTGAAGATATGGAGAAGACTACATTTGTGACACAGTGGGGCACCTTTTGCTATAAGGTAATGCCATTTGGTTTGAAGAATGCAGGGGCAACATATCAGCGTGCTATGGTGGCTTTGTTTCATGATATGATTCATCATGAGATAGAGGTATATGTGGATGATATGATAGCCAGGTCTCAGAATGAAGAACAACATCTTGATCATCTGCACAAGTTGTTTGAGAGGTTGAAGAAATACAGGTTGAGATTAAATCCAAACAAGTGTACTTTTGGAGTTAGATCTGGAAAGCTCTTGGGTTTCATTGTCAGTGGAAAAGGTATTGAAGTGGATCCTGCAAAAGTGAAAGCTATACGAGAGATGCCAGCTCCCCGTACTGAGAAGGAGGTTAGAGGTTTCTTGGGACGATTGAACTACATTGCAAGATTTATTTCCCAATTAACTACCATCTGTGAGCCAATCTTCAAGTTGTTGAGGAAAGATCAGGTGATGGAATGGAATGATGAGTGCCAGACTGCCTTTGATGAAATCAAGAGATATTTGCTAGAACCTCCAATTTTAATGCCACCAGTTGATGGAAGACCCTTGATTATGTATTTAACAGTATTAGACAACTCAATGGGGTGTGTATTGGGGCAACATGACGAGTCTGGTCGAAAAGAGCAGGCAATATACTACCTTAGCAAAAAGTTTACCGACTGTGAAACAAGATACTCACTGCTCGAGAAAACTTGCTGCGCTTTGGCATGGGCTGCTCGCCGACTAAGACAGTATATGTTGACCCATACTACCTTGTTGATTTCGAAGATGGATCCAATCAAGTACATATTTGAGAAACCTGCTCTCTCCGGAAGAATTGCAAGATGGAAAATGATCTTGACGGAATATGATATACAGTATACCACTCAGAAGGCCATTAAGGGGAGTGTTGTTGCTGATCATTTGGCTCATCAAGCAGTAGATGATTACCAGTCAATGAATTTTGAGTTCCCTGATGAAGACATTATGTCTGTTACCAAAGAACCTGGATAATATGACGGACCTGAACAAGGATCCCGATGGACTATGGTTTTTGATGGTGCCTCCAATGCACATGGTAATGGTGTTGGTGTTGTGATTAGTTCCCCTGAAGGTTGTCATACCCCGATTACTGCCAGACTTTGTTTCTATTGTACCAATAACATGGCTGAGTATGAGGCATGTATCATGGGTATGCAAGTTGCTATTGATATGAAGATTCAGCTCCTTGAGAATTATGAAGGATGCAGGCTTGGATGAAGATGAGTGGATTCAGACTCGACTTGACCAGATAAATTTGATTGATGAGAAAAGGTTAGCAGCAGTTTGTCATGGCCAGATGTACCAGAAACGGATGATCAAAGCTTTTAACAAGAAGGTTAAGCCAAAGGTATATCAGGCTGGTGACTTGGTAATCAAGCGTATCATATTACCACAGGGTGATCCTAGGGGCAAGTGGACTCCAACATATGAGGGACCATTTGTAGTCAAGACAGTGTTCTCAGGAGGTGCCATGATACTGACTACAATGGATGGTGAAGACTTCCCACAACCTGTAAACGCAGACATAGTTAAAAAATACTACGCATAAAAAGAGACCCGCTAGGTTGACAGGCCTAGGCAAAAATAAGGGCATCCCGGCAAACCAAAAGGGTTTGGGCAAAAATTAGGGATATATATATAAAAAGATGTACACCCGGCAAGTCGAAAACCTGAAAAGGCGGCTTGGGCAAAAAAGGGTATCCCGGTGGATTGAAAACCTGAAAGGGCAATCCAGGCAAAAGTTAGGGATTAAAGCGTATGACTATGTCTCGTTTGGATCACTCATGAAACTGCAACCAGTTGTACTACTTACTCAAGCTCAAACAGATAAAGCTCAATCCAATCGTTTCCGTCTCAACAGCAAGAAGATGAGATACTTGAGTGGCAATAGTAGAATTGAAACTCAATAGGATTATTTCCCACATAGCTGATTCTTTTTGTAAAACTTCATGACAAAATTCTCTTACTAGGGTTTATGTCTCCTTGTACAAACTTACCCGTGTATGGGTCACTTTTGATATAAATAAATTCCATCTTTTGAATCCAGATTTACTTTTACCCTATTTACATAAGCGAAACGTCCATTGGTTGTGTTTGAATGTATGTATGCCTTTGAATATGATTGATGTTTACCAGAAATGCATGTATGCTTTTAATATGATTGATGTTTACCAGAAATGCATGAAAATGCAGTAATAGTATTTACTAAGGACGAACGAGGGAAGGATTTCAACGAAGCTTCGCCGATTCATCTTTACAAGACAGTTACAAACCATCAGTAGGACTAATCCATTTTCACAAAGTCTAATCTCCCCTGGAATTTATATCCATCTCTTTTATCCTCATACGGATATACGGGAAATTACTTTCCAATAAGGGCACGATGAACGAAGACGGGATGTTATACTTATCCTACTATCAAACGAAAACGAAGGTTATCTATACCTTGTTATCCCCAACAACGGGAGGTTATCTATACCTTGTTATCCCCAGCAGACGGAGGGTTATATATTCTTCAACAACGAATCGGGATTTATTTTCCTTGGCCAGCAGTTGTTATACAAGGATATCCAGACACTTCCAGCAGTGTCATAGCATACATACATCATTTACATCATACCATAACATATATATCTATAGTACATTACCTAAGTGCATCATGTCATACATGCATACATAAAGCATAAACTAATGTTGTTATACAGAATGCTACCTTGTTTTCAGGTTAATTATCCAACAAACAATCTTATGATCTTTGGGACTGCTTTATTGTAACCCCAGGGTTACTTTATCCTCCTGATGAGCTTCTTATTACTTTGGGACTGCTTTATTGTAACCTCAGGGTTATTTTATCCTCCTGATAGCCTCTCATGACTTCAAGACTGCTTTAGAGCTACTGATTGCTCTATCCTCCTGAAATCATCCTATTACTTCAAGACTGCTTTAGAGCTATTCATTGCTCTATCCTCATGAGGTCATATTACTACTTCAAGACTGCTTTAGAGCTATTCATTGCTCTATCCTCCTGAAGCCATCTAATTATTTCAAGACTGCTTTAGAGTTATCCATTGCTCTATCCTCCTGAAATTACATTATTATTTCAAGACTGCTTTAGAGCTATCCATTGCTCTATCCTCCTGAAATCGTTACTTCAAGACTGCTTTAGAGCTATTGATTGCTCTATCCTCCTGAAGACATATCACAAGACTGCTTTAGAGCTATTGATTGCTCTATCCTCCTGAAGACATATCACAAGACTGCTTTAGAGCTGTTGATTGCTCTATCCTCCTGAAGACATATCACAAGACTGCTTTAGAGCTGTTGATTGCTCTATCCTACTGAAGCCATTCTATTACTTCAAGACTGCTTTAGAGCTATTGATTGCTCTATCCTCCTGAAGCCATTATTACTTCAAGACTGCTTTAGAGCTATTGATTGCTCTATCCTCCTGAGGTCAGATTTATCACTTCAAGACTGCTTTAGGGTTATCATTATTGATTGCTCTATCCTCATGAAGACATGCTGTTACATCAGTATTACTCCAGACTCCTGATAGTTCTCATTATACTACTGAAGAACTTTCCCCTAGTGGCATCTTTAAGCCCACTCAATCATGTTCAACCAACCATCAATATCACTCCATGCACTGGTGAGTGCAAATTTTTGGGCTTTTGTGTTCAATCCCCTTCAACCTTCCAGGTTACGACTGGCAAATATACCAATCTAACCCCTCAGGTTTCAGAAAATTGAACAGGGGCAGCTGTTGCACCCCAAAATTTGCCCTCACAATACAAGACTTTGTGTTCCAAGAAGGGTCACAAGGTTCACAAAATTCATAATTGGTCAGAAGAGTTGACAATTCCCTCAGACAATGCACTTCCTAAGCAGTGCATCCAAAACTAGGGTTTTGACTTTAATCAGGCTAAATGGACTTCCAAGACTTCAAGTGAGCTTCATAACATCTTATATGTGTATAAGAACCCCCATGTCAAGTTTCAAGACTTTTCTCAAAAGTTTGCTCAGTCAGATGATCAGATAAGTCAAAAGCAGTCAATGCAGTTAAAAGGTCAAACTGAGGTCAACTGTGGTCAAACCAAAGTCAAACTTCATGATTTTTTTTGCCAACATCAAATAGGGATTTGGTCCCAGGGGTATTTTGGTCATTTTACACAAATTCCTTGAAGACGGGCTGTTATTAAAATTCTGAGGCATTTGATACGTATTGGTTTCGAGGCATTTATCTATCACCAGTTCTGATCATATTGAGATTTTAGCGGTTTGGTCAGTGGAATTTAATTACGATTAGTTTTACTGTTGATGCTGAAAATGTTGTGATTACGGTGCCCATAGGTGTTTGGTTATGAAATGGTTGGTTAACATTTTAATCGGATGATGAGATTAGAATCACAAATACCACTTGGAAATATTTATGTTTTATGCCTATGTTAATGAATTAAATACTTGTGGATTTATTCACATTTGTTTATATTTTTTAACTAAGAATAGAATATAAATAAATCCAAAACTTTGAGAATTTTATTTCATAAATAATGCTATCATACAAGAATGGGGATGTTGCTTCATATTTTACAAAGTACTGTTACAAGGAAGTACATTAAAATTCTCAAATCCTAAGGGATTACATTAAAGCATCTATCCTAAATCCTAAAAGTATCTAAAGGTCTTCATGTTCGTATTTGAACTTCTCCATGAATCCTCAGCTAACCTGCACATCAAAAGAGAACAGACAGTACAGAAGGGGTTAGAAATTATTTTTGACACTCTCAGAACATCGTCATCATCGAGTGCCGGGAGTGGCACAACCGAAGCTGCGTCCTACCCCCGCTACCGATCCGCGCCGTTGGCGTCCGATCAGGTAACACCTGTTCTTATCATTACGGGACATCCGAGAGATAGAAGTGATAAAAGAAGCGGGACTGATTCGCTTTTGCCGCAATTGGATTTCCAAACTGATACAAGAGTAAGGCAACATAGTCAATCCGAATTCAGACCCAGATGCCAATAGATCTGAACCGGTTCCGAAAAATCCAACACCTAAAATCCAGATAACTAAATCAGTCCATCAATCCAGATAGGAAATCCGAATCTGGAAAAGGAAAGATCAAACCAAATCAGGTATCAAAAAAGCATATCCAATTCGAATCCAGACTGAACCTGAAAACCGGACAAATCTGCATCAAAAAATCAAAATCATAACAGAATCCAATCTCAGAATTAATCTGATCCAACAAATCCGTTTCCAATAATATCAGAGAAAACCAGAATCAATATCGGAATGGATTCAGTCCACACAAAAAAATCCAAATCAGAAATACTATCCAATCAGCATTTGGAAATAGAACAAAATCATATCAGCGAAAATCAAATCCATCCGAAATAAAACGTAACAAATACGTAAGTCCAAGCCCAAAAAAGAAGATTATAAAACAAATCTCAGAAGAAGAAAAAGAGGCCGAAAAAAATCATGGAACCCTAACCACAAGACGGCCGCAAATCACTTTTTTTCAAAACCCTAACCTCAAAAGCCAAGAACGATAATCACAGATCACGGCGGAAAAACAGAAAACGAGAGAACCGGAACGAACTCATCAACAACAAACGGCTCCGTCAGCGAAATCATCCACGAAAACCATTACCATCAACGAATCATCACCGTTCAAGCAACAACGACCAAATCGTCCAAGCCTCAGAGTCCAATACTCATCATTGGCCATTACCCGCTAAACCGTTGGGGCCGTTGTCATCTAAATCGTAAGCGCCGCATTGTTTTCTCACATTTTGGGGTGATTATTTCTTTTCAGAATACAAGAGAGAGCAGAGATAGACGAAGACGGGTGAGGAAAGAGGAATGCATGAGAAAGATGGAGGTGGAAGACGAGGCCGCCACTGACTGCATTTAGGGGTTCAACCCTAATTGTGTGTTTTTTGGTTTATATATTGATTACCGGGTCGGGTTGGGGAGTGGTGACCCGCCCGACCCAATTTCTGTTCTTTTCTTTACCTATCATTCTCTAATGTAATACCTGCTCTCTTTTTTTTTCTTCTTTTTTTTAATTAAAAACATTTTTTAAATAAATAAACTAAAAACCTTTTTTAATACAAATTGAAATTTTTTTTTTTTAAGATTAAGATTAAAACATTTTTAAAAATTAAAATTAAATCCTTTTTTTTAAAAAAAACTAACATTATTTTTCTTCTTTTATAAATTAAATTAAGATCTTTTTCAACACAATAAAAACTCTAAATTTACATCTTTTTTTTTCTTCACCGTCTCTTTATCCATTGTATCTCTGCCAAATCATACTAACTTTCTCTACTTTGTGTTTTTCAGCTGATTACATTTAATTTATTTATCATTAGTTAAATATTTCATTATCATATATGTATCTGCTTCCCTGTTGTAATTTTTGCGAGACAATTGTCTCATCATTTTGTACTTTACGTTTCATAACTGTATATTTATCCATCTACTATCGCATTTTACATTTATCATTATCTCTGTCACCCTCCGAAGGAATTAGGATTAACAGTTTGACCGCCGAGTCAATAACCCTAGTTTCAACCTTTACAAATCCTAATTTTCATAAATGTCTCGCCGTGGACAAAATTACCCCTTACCCTAGCCTTAGGTCAAAGAGCCGTCGTACTCTGTTTAGGGTTTCCCGCTGTGGAATCCCTAATTTAACCCTAATTACAACTTAACATTTCAACGTAGAGATTTGGAGTTTCTACACTCCACGTAAGCGTGTCCTTAAGATGCGTTTATTCCCCTTGAGACCTTGACCACAGTCAAGAAGTTTCTAACCTCCCTATTGAGGGGAACTACGATTACTCTGATTCCACCCCCGTAAGGATACGTAGGCACAAGATGCGATGTCTTGCCGAGTAAACTTAGAGTTAACCCCCTTTATTATTTATTATTGCTTATTTATATTTTATTTATCTTTGCTATTTAATTATTTTGCTTATTATTTTGTAATTGTTTCTTGGATGTAAAGTTGTTTAATTATTTAATTATTATTATGGTTAGTAATTAGGGAGTGTAACAACATGTATGTAATATTAAAATAAATTAGATCATTTTAATATAAGATAATTAAATTAAACATTTCACACACGTAAGTCGATTTTAATCGCCGTCTCACTTCCTAAGGATATCCCTCAAGTTGCCTACGAATAATGGTTAAGTGGGGTGTATAAAGCAAGTCCCTCAAATAGAAAAATCATCAAAGTCCCTTATGGTTGCCTTTACGAATCGAGTCCCTTTCGAAAAATGATGATGGTCCCTTATATGTGCTTATTACACCCCACAATGGCCTTCAAAAATCCAATTGTCCCTCACATGTCCCTTAACATCCAAAGTAAGGACTACCTACTCCATTATAGTAGGGATAGTCTTACTAAGGAAAGGATAAAGAATAAGAAAGACCTTAAAACATTAGGGTAGGCTACTCCTAGATACTTGCTCACTTCAAAACTTTTTCACACTTAAACAAATTTCCAACAAAATTTTCAAACAAGTTTTTTTCACATCCATACACGGATTATTATTAAACTATTCTGAAATTTTTTGCTATTCACACACTACACTTTCAAAACAATTCAAAAGTGAGCTTAAGTACCTAAGAGCCCATGGATAACCATGGATGAAAAGGGTGCTAACACCTTCCCTTTTCATAACCTACCCCCCGGACCCAAAATATTCTCTAAGGTCTTTCCTGTTCTTTTATAACCTTTCCTTATGGATAAAATAAAAGTCGGTGGCGACTCTTGCTATCCGCAACATTGTTTAAAGTCAGTTCTCCCACCGTGTTACAGACTGCATTGGTATTCAGAGGACGAGTGAACTCTTCACCATCCATAGTTGTAAGAATTAATGTACCGCCAGAGAAGGCTATCTTATAAACATATGGGACTTCATAATTAGAAGTCCACTTGCCCCTAGAATCAGTAGTAAAAGTCAAGATCTTTTT
This sequence comes from Lathyrus sativus, assembly GCA_963859935.3. Taxonomy (NCBI): domain Eukaryota; kingdom Viridiplantae; phylum Streptophyta; class Magnoliopsida; order Fabales; family Fabaceae; genus Lathyrus; species Lathyrus sativus. The sequence continues at coordinate 551,384,988 of OZ012738.1, read as the reverse complement.
TAGCATGAGCTCGCCTTCTCTGAATATGCGAGGTCGAACCTTCTTTTCAAATAATTTCTTCATTCTCTATTGATACAATTGGCCATGCATTGGTCGTATCTACTCTGACATCATTCAGCCTCAGACAATTCAGCCTCCATCAAAACTCTCATAGAAGAGATTTCAACCTCTACCGAGAGCACTGCTTCCATACCATAAACAAGAGAGAAAAGGGTTGCCCCTGTTAAAGTGCAAACAGATGTACGATACCCATGCAGAGCAAAAGGGAGCATCTCATGCCAATCCTTGTATGTAACAACCATCTTCTGAATAATCTTCTTAATGTTCTTATTAGCATCTTCAACAGCCTCATTCATCTTAGGTATGTAAGCAAAAGAATTATGATGTTCATCTTAAACTAATCGCATAATTCCTTCATTATCTTGTTATTCATATCTGTCCCATTATCAGTGATAATCTTGCTTGGAACACCATACCGACAGTTGATATGGTTCTTGATAAACTAGACCACTAATTTCTTAGTCACATTGGCATATGATGTCGCTTCAACCCATTTGGTAAAATAGTCAATAGCCACCAATATAATACGGTTCCCGTTCGACACTTTAGGCTCAATCATTCCAATCATATTAATTCCTCACATGGAGAAGAGATAACATTGAGAGGAGTTGGAGGCACACGACTCTTGTCAGCATAATTATGACATTTATGGCACTTCTTCACATATTTATAACAGTCAGATTCCATTGTCAGCCAATAGTAACCTGCCCTTAACATCCTCTTAGCCATTGCATGTCCATTGGCATGGGTACCAAAGGATCCTTCATGAATTTCTTTTATCAACATGTCTGCTTCCTGCTGGTCTACACATCTGAAAAAGACCATGTCATAATTTCTTTTATACAACATATCATCATTCAAGAAGAAATTACCAGCCAATTTTCTCAAATTTTTCTTATCTTTCTTGGATGCCCCAAGTGGGTACTCTTGATTCTGAAGAAAACATTTAATATCATAATACCAAGGTTTATCATCAACAACCTTTTCAACTGCAAACACATGAGTTGGTCTATCAAGACACATGACATCAATTTTCGATGAATAAAGTCGCTAAAGCATGATGGATAAAGTCGCTAAAGCATCTGCCATTCGATTCTCTGTTCTGGGTATATGGTGAAACTCAACCTTATTGAAGAAAGTTGACAACCTTCTTGCATAATCACGATAAGGAATCAAATCAATTTGTCGTGTTTCCCCTCCTCTTTAATCTGATTAATCACCAAGGTTGAATCTCCATATACATTAAGGATCTTGATTCTTAAATCAATAGCTTCTTCCAAGCCCATAATACACGCTTCATACTCTGCCGTATTATTTTTACAAGTGAACATCAACCTTGCAGTGAAAGGAATATGAGAATCATGGGGAGTAACAATAATTTCCCCAATACCATTGCCATACTCATTAACAGCTTCATCAAAAATCAAACTCCATCGAGATCCAGGCTCAGGCCCTTCTTCAGATAATGGTTCCCCACAATCTTTAACCTTTAGATACATCATATCCTCATCAGGAAAATCAACCCTGATAGATTGATAATCATAAATTGGCTGGTGTGCCAAATGATCAGCCCAAACACTTCCTTTTATCGCTTTTTAAGTTTGGTACTCGATATCATATTCTGACAACAACATTTGCCAACGAGCAATCTGTCGCATCACTACGAAGAGGGGCCGACAAACACAGAAGAGTCGCCACCGTTTGTTATTTATCCCAAAGAGAGGGAAAGGAAACGATCAGAGAAAACCTATAAAAAAGGAAAAAAAATACAAGGTCGTCTCAACCAAATCTTGGGTTCGAGAGTCGGTTACGTAAGGGGAAGGTATGAGCACCCTCACGTCCGTTGTACTCAACGGGATCCATGCTTGTTGTCTATCTAAAAGGGTGTTAATCTATAAGGCTAGCCACAGGGACAAAAGAAAAAGAAAAGAGACTTGATAGAGCATCACCGCTGTATGCCTATGTACTCCCTCGTGCAATGGGAAAGTCAGAGTCAACATAGTTCAGAAAAATACGGGTGAAGGTGGGGAAGGTTGCTCGCCAAGACATTATCGTCTTGTGCCTACGTATCCTCATCTGGTATGAGAAATCAGAGCAAACGTAGTTTGGGCTAACACGACCACAAGTTGGTTCAAGTGTTTTAACCGAGTAGGGTTAAACCTTCGTTCTAGCAGTTAGGTGTATTGCTGCTCGACCATTGGAGACTTAGGCGTTACCTGTTTGCGGTAGAACCAAGAGTTAACACACTCTTTCTAAAAAAGATTTTCAATTAATCTCGAAGGATAAAAATATTTGATGTTTTTTTTGTGTTTTTAAGAAGAAGTGAATTGAATTAAGTTTGTAATTCATGTTGCACTAAAGACTATGACTTGAGAGCGAATGTGTCGCATATCGCCCAAAGGGCATACGCTAAACACTCTAGACGTTTGAGAGGAGGCCCCCCAAACATCATTTCTCAAATACTTAAGACTCGTAGCGTACAACACTTATTATCCATTATTAAGTGTCTTGAAGAAGTTTTGAGATGAGAAGAGAAGACATAAACTCTAAGTGGAAACTAATCAATCCTAATGTTATCATGCAATGTGCTCCTAAGATTGAGATTAAGAGGGAAATATATCCTAAGGTTAGCATGCTTGGATTGAACACCTAATGTCTCTCCTACTCCCATCCTAAACAGAAGGACTAGGAATCCTAAGGGATCATGGCAAAAGACCAAGAAAACATAAAGCAATTCAATCACAAAATGAAAGAAATGAAAGATAAAATGCAACACGAAAAGAAAACTTAATTCAATTCACTTCTTCTTAAAAAACAAAAAACAAAACATCAAATATTTTTATCCTTCGGGATTAATTGAAAATATTTTTTAGAAAGAGTGTGTTAACTCTTGGTTCTACCACAAACAGGTAACGCCTAAGTCTCTAATGGTCGAGCAGCAATACACCTAACTGCTAGAACGAAGGTTTAACCCTACTCGGTTAAAACACTTGAACCAACATGTGGTCGTGTTAGCCCGAACTACGTTTGCTCTGATTTCTCATACCAGATGAGGATACGTAGGCACAAGACGGCAATGTCTTGGCGAGCAACCTTCCCCACCTTCACCCGTAGTTTTCCGAACTACGTTGACTCTGAATTTCCTATTGCACAAGGTAGTACGTAGGCATAGAGCGGCGATGCTCTATCGAGTCCCTTTTCTTTCTTTTTTGTCCCTACGGCCAGCCTTATAGATTTACACCCTTTTAGATAGACAACAAGTGTGGATCCCGTTGAGTACAACGGATGTGAGGGGTGCTCATACCTTCCCCTTGTGTAACCGACTCCCGAATCCAAGATTTGGTTGCGACGACCTTGCCTTTTTTCCTTTTTTGTAGGTTTTCTCTAATCGTTTCCTTTCCCTCTCTTTGGGATAAATAACGAATGGTGGCAACTCTTCTGTCTTTACCGGCCCCTCTTTGTAGCGATGCGACAGTTGGCGACTCTACTGGGGAGAAAATGATAAGATGAACACATCTATCAAAGATTTTGATGGAGGTCTAGATACCACACAGACTCAATAAAAACACCAATATATGTTGGGGAATACACCTGAAAACACGAGGGTAATAACCTGGCTTATGTTTCATATGCATATGTTTGAATATGGCGTAATGCTCCATACGAAATAGAAATGCTACGCGTTTGGGGATGCTATGCACAATGTGTATGCAAAGGAACCACTCTAGTAAAATAAATGTTGGAGAGCCAGAGCCACCTCTGTTGGGGAAAGAATAGGATATGCCAATTACGATTGGACTTATGCTGGGAACAACAAGCCCTGGATGGCCTCCAAGAAAAGAACCTTCCTGGGTAATACTTCTCTGACGAGAACAAAAATCCAATCCTCTGGGAATCGACTCAAATTATATTGAGGAAAATACCCTGAATGGCCTACCAGAATACAACTCTTTCGGGGAACAAAAGACTCGGCTGGGAAAAAGGCAGCCAACTGTTGAGATCATCTTGACTCTACTGGGGAAACCAACCCTGGATGGCCTTTCAAAACACGATCCTACTGGGGAGTAAAGCAAATTGTTGAAGAATGATTCTACCCTGCTGTAGCTTTCAACCTGTTGGAGATTAAATCCAAACCACTAGGGGTAAACAAATAAGATTTACTGGGAATCCGTCCCAAACTCTCTCTGCTGAGGATGTGAAATAAACCACTCCAGCAACTCCGTTGGGGATTACTTAATGAGGGAATCAACATCGACCTCTTCTTGGGGAATGTGTCATTGACCTAGACTCTGAGGGAACATGAGCCAAAGACTTGGACTCTGTGGGGAAACGGAACTCTGAATCCGCTCCACTGCTGGGGATAATCCCATATTTACTGGGTGAAGAGAACTTCAATCCTAACCTGCTAGGGAATAAGCACACACATTTGGTCTGCTGAGGATAGGCGTACACACTCAACCTGCAAATGAACAAATAAACAAGATATTCTACACAATAGAAACTATCTCGGTCATCATCTGTGACGTCGTTCAAGCAAATCAAAGTTTTAATGATTATCAGCGAAACCCATAAGTTTATGTATGCCAAGTTTTATCAAAAACATCGGGCGTTTTTTGCAAACAAAACAGTAAAGGCTAAAACCAAAGCAACAATTTACTGAATAGTATGTACTTCATTGATAAGTGGCCTGTAAATAGGCAGATTTTACAACAGATGTAACTCCTGGAAAGAGAAAGTTGCGCAAAATTTACAGAAATGCACAAAGATATACAAAATGTCGGCAATGTGGTACAGACAACTACCACGTGTCGATTTGTCTATGACTCGCATGACTTTGATACTTCTCCAATGCTTCGTCCTCTGAAAAGACTGATTTGAACAAATGGCCCTCGGGTCCTCCCATAATCCACTATGCTCTGAATATCCACACACAGACCGCAGTCATTTGCTTTTCAAATCCCTAACTTTTGCCTGAATCGCCCTCGCGGGTTTTTGATTCACCGGGATAACCATTTTTGCCAAAGTCGCCTTTTCAGGTTTTAAACTTTGCGGGTTTACATCTTTTATTTTTATCCCTAACTTTTGCCCGAACCCAATCTTTTTATGGTTCGCCAGGATGCCCCCATTTTTGCTTGGATATTCCTTTTCTTTCTAGCGGGTCTCTTTAAGCAAAGTATTTTTTAACTGCGTCTGCATTCACAGGGGATGTGAAATCTTCACCATCCATGGTTGACAGTATTAAGGCTCCTCCTGAAAAGACTTTCTTTACGACATATGGACCTTCGTAGTTGGGAGTCCATTTACCCCTGTGATCTGTCTGTGGAGGGAGAATCTTCTTCAACACTAAATCACCTGCCTGAAAGCTCCAAGGGTGCACCTTTTTATCAAAAGCTTTCTTCATCCTGCTTTGATACAAACGACCATATGCAATGGACACTAATCTTTTCTCATCCATCAAGCTAAGCTGATTCAATCGGTTTCTCACCCATTCTGCCTCATCAAGTTTGACGTCAACTAGAACTCTTAAAGAAGGAATCTTGACTTCCAATGGTAGGACAGCTTCCATACCATATACTAGCGAGAAAGGGGTTGCCCTAGTTGAAGTACTTGCCGAAGTACGATATTCGTGCAGCGCAAAGGGCAACATTTCGTGCCAATCTTTGTAGGTCACAACCATCTTATGCACAATCTTCTTTATATTCTTATTGATCGCTTCAAAAACGCCATTCATCTTCGGACGATAGGGAGAAGAATTGTGATGCTCAATCTTGAAACTTTGGCACAGTTCCTTCATCATCTTGTTATTCAAATTTGAACCATTATTAGTAATGATTCTCTCGGGCACTCCGTAACGACAGATGATGTCCTTCTTGATAAAACGGGCTACCACTTGTTTGGTGACATTGGCATAAGAAGCTGCTTCAACCCACTTAGTGAAATAATCAATTGCCACTAAGATGAAGTGATGTCCATTGGATGCAGTCGGCTCAATCTTGCCGATCATGTGAATGCCCCACATGGAAAAGGGCCAAGGAGACGCCATGACATTCAAAGGACTTGGCGGCACATGAATCTTATCGGCGTAAATCTGGAATTTATGGCATTTCTTAGCATACTTGAAGCAATCAAACTCCATAGTCAACCAGTAATAACTTGCCCTCAACAACTTTCGAGACATGGCATGCCCACCTGCATGTGTACCAAAGGTACCTTCGTGGACCTCTTCCATAAGCAAACTTTCTTTTTTTTCGTCCACGCATCTCAACAGAACTAAGTCAAAATTTCTTCGGTAGAGTACATCATCTTGGTTCAGATAGAAATTTCCAGACAACCTCCTCAAGATCTTCTTATCCCGGACTGAAGCCCTAGGCGGATACTCCTGATTCTTGAGAAAATTCGGGATATCATAATACCACGGCTTCCCATCTAAAGCTTCCTCTATTGCGAATATGAATGACAGCCTATCCAGGCACGAGATGGCAATTCTCAGAGCCTCATTCCAAAAATTCACCTTGTACATTAAGGATAACATGGCCAAGGCATCTGCCATCTGATTCTCCGCTCTTGGCACATGATGAAACTCTACCCTATCAAAGAAAGGCAGCAACCTCCTTGCATAGTTCATATAAGGAATCAGATTAGGCTGACGAGTCTCCCACTCTCCTTTGATCTGATTGACCACCAAAGCTGAATCACCATAAATATCAAGGTTTTCTATTCTCAAATCAATCGCTTCTTCAATACCCATGATACATGCTTCATATTCAGCTTCGTTATTGGTGTAGGGAAAAGTTAACTTGGCAGTAAATGGTATGTGCGAACCATGGGGAGTGGTAATGATTTTCCCAATCTCGCTGCCATAGGAGCTAACAGCACCGTCAAAGATCATTTTCCCCTGGGAGCTTTTCTTAGGACCTTCATCAGGTAGCGGCTCATCACAATCCTTCATCTTTAAGAACATGATATCCTCATCAGGAAATTCAAACTTCATCGGTTAATAGTCGTCCATCGGTTGCTCTGCAAGATATTCTGACAGAACACTCCCCTTAATTGCCTTTTGGGAGATGTATTGAATGTCGTATTCTGTCAAAACCATCTTCCACCTGGCAATCCTTCCCGAAAGTTCTTGCTTTTCGAACACGTACTTAATCGGATCCATCTTCGAAATTAGCATGGTTGTGTGGTTTAGCATGTATTGCCTTAGGCATTTGGCAGCCCAGGCAAGTGCGCAACAAGTCTTCTCTAACATTGAGTACCTGGATTCATAATCTATGAAAGTTTTACTCAAGTAGTAAATGGCATGTTCTTTTCGTCTCGTCTCGTCATGCTGACCGAGGACATAATCCATGGAATTCTCCAGAACCGTTAAATACATTATTAATGGTCTTCCAGCCACTGGAGGCATCAGTATCGGAGGCTCCTACAAATACTCTTTTATTCTTTCAAATGCCCTTTGGCAATTTTCATTCCAGACAACCGCTTGATCTTTCTTTAACAATTTGAACATTGGTTCACAAGTGGTTGTGAGGTGAGATATGAACCTTGCAATGTAGTTCAATCTACCCAAGAAACCACGAACCTCTTTCTCAGTCTTCGGTGTTGGCATTTCCTGAATTGCTTTTATTTTTCCAGGATCGACCTCGATTCCTTTTTCGCTGACTATAAACCCCAGTAACTTTCCTGACCGTACACCAAAAGTGCATTTGTTCAGATTCAACCTTAATATGAACTTCCTTAGCCTCTCAAACAGCTTCAAGAGATTTACCAGATGGTCCTCCTCCTTTTGTGACTTTGCGATCATGTCATTAACATAGACCTCAATCTCCTGATGAATCATATCATGAAACAAAGTCACCATTACCCGCTGATAGGTCACCCCTACATTCTTCAATCCAAAGGGCATTACCTTGTAGCAAAAAGCCCCCCACGGTGTTATAAAAGTTGTTTTCTCCATGTCTTCTGGAGCCATCTTGATCTGGTTATATCTGGAAAAACCGTCCATGAAGGAAAACACTGAATATTGAGCAGTATTATCAACAAGCACATCAATGTGGGGGAGCGGGAAATCATCTTTCGGGTTCGCTCGATTGAGATCACGGTAATCTACACACATCCTTACCTTACCATCCTTCTTTGGTACAGATACATTGTTAGCGACCCCACGGAGGATAATTCGTCACGGCGAGAAATCCTACGTCCAACTATTTCTGGACCTCTTCTTTGATCTTTATCGCCATGTTCGGTCTGGTTCGCCTCAGCTTCTGTTTCACAGGTGGACACTCTTCTCGAAGAGGCAAGCGATGAACCACAATATTTGTATCAAGACCGGGCATATCTTTGTATGACCAAGCAAATATATCTTTATACTCTCGGAGCATTTCAACCAGTCTTTGTTTGACGTCGCTTTGCAATGCAGCCCCTATCCTGACCTCCTTTTTGACTTCCTCGGTGCCCAAGGTGATGACCTCAATTTCCTCCTGATGAGGCAGAATAACTTTCTCTTCTTGTTTCAGTAGCCTGGAAAGCTCTTCAGGCAGGTCTTCCTCTTCTTCAATCTCTTCTTCAGCTTGAAAGATTGGATTATCAAAGTCATACCGAGTGATAGACGAGTCTGAATCGGTGGCATCTGGAATATGAAACCTGCAATGATGATGATTTAATGCTTAAATTATATGCAAACAAGCACAAACCACATTGCCATTTTATTGTTAAAATAAAACAAGAAAGACAGAGATCACAATATTTGAATGCAAGAAAAATGCCCTTTGATCAATGACAAAACTATGTTCAAACATAAAAGATAAGGCCCTGCAGACAAAGACCACTATGTCCCGGATAGAACATAGGGCTACACATAATCAATAAAAAAAATCATTACTCTTCATTAGTTACTTGAATGACTTCCTTGATGGTCCAGTTTTCCAAGCTCTGACCAGGAATACACGGTCGGACCCATGCATCCATGTCGCAGTCACTATCACCTTCTTCATCGGACACGACATTGATCTGATCAAAAATCACCCCACCACTGGTGAATCAGACTGGTCCCTTGTAGCACGGAGCGCTCTGTGAGGAAGAAGAAGATGGGTTGTACCCCAGTCCAAACTTGTCTTGCTTATTAGGGATGCTCAAAACTTTCCCCCAACCCTGAGGTGCTCCGGACTTCACCACTTCCTGTGCTTCCTTAAAAGACGACATAGCAACCTCAGGCACACTGCCCACAACTAGCATCTTCTCTTTAATCTACAGGGTTTCGAAAGCTTGACACAACGTTTCGTGAATCTCACCATCAACCTCTACATATTTGAATGAAGACAAATGGCTTATCATAATATCCTCCTCGCCGCAAACAGTAACAACGCTACCACCCACCATATATTTCAATTTCTGGTGTAGAGTTAACGTCACGGCGCCCTCCGAATGGATCCAAGGTCATCCCAAAAAATAATTATATGCCAACTGAATATCCATTATGTAAAACACGACATCAAAAACTTTCGGACCAACCTGGATTGGAAGAGTCAGTTCTCCGAAAATGAACCTTCTTGTCCCATCAAAAGCTCGCACAACCAAATCACTTGGGGTGCACATTATTCCCCGGGTGTCCAACTTCATCAAAGCTTTCTTGGGTAGCACATTAAGTGATGACCCAGTGTCCACCAGCACATGTGACAGTACCGCCCCTCTGCATTCAATGGAGATATGCAGCGCGTGATTATGGTTTCTTCCTTTGGGCGTCAAATCAAGATCGGTAAATCCTAGCCCATTCCCAGCATTGACGTGTGCCACTACTCCTTCTAACTGATTCACAGAAATCTCATGTGGCACGTATGTGGTATTCAGAATCCTTAACAAGGCATTCCTATGCTCCTCCGAGCACAGCAGCAACGACAAGATTGAAATCTTCGACGGAGTTTGTTGCAAGTGATCTACAATCTTATATTTACTTTTCCTGATCAAGCGCATAAACTCTTCCGCATCCTTCAAAAAAGTTTCTTTCTCGCCACTCTGAGAACTCTCTTCTACCACATCTTTTCCTTTTCCCTTATCGGCCCTTTCGGCACTCACCTCCCGTAAAGAAATAACACTTTTTGAAATACTGATAAACATCTCATTTCATTGAATATTGGAAAGAGCTACACTTGGAAGTACAAGTTACAGGAGATCAAAATTCAATAAGAAAAAAACTAGGTCCCAAGGATTATAAGGAGCATATGATGACTATCCGAGCTGATACTTCCTTCAGAGTCTCTTAATCTTTGTCTCATAGTTGTCATTCAAGACGGTCTTCTCTAACACGAGCTGATCCACAATACCTTTCCAAGCACCGGAAGTAGGAGGATGTGATGATGAAGTAGTAGAGGAAAAGAAATCCTCTCCACGTCTCTTCACAGCGCGTCGCTCAAGCAACTCAATCAAGTCATCTTTCTCCTTCATCTGCTTTTGCAACTCTTTATTCTCTTTGTCAGAAGCATGAAACTTACTTTCCCATATCTGTTTCTCTTGCTTCATCTTAGCCAAAGCATCTTGAAGAGTCTTTACATCATCAGAAGAAAGATGGAGTGGCGTAGCGACCGTTGTAGTTATGGGTTTCTCAAAAGGATAAGGCATTTTGAGCTCCTTAGCTCTCTTCTTCACTCAAGGCGTATAAGGTTCCAAGGCAATGCAAACTTGTCTTCCAAGCTCTCCTTTACCCATCCTATAAATCTTAGTCCAAGCATGAGCCATTCTTCTCCTCAAACCAAAAGAGTCATCCCTTCCTTGGAAAAACAAACCCTCTAATAGAATACTTTTAGGCTTATCTTTCAACATATAACCAAGCTGAGGCGAGCTAAACTCGGGTTATAGTTAATTCCACCTTGTGTTCCAAGAAGAGGAACATTGGAGAATTCCCCATAACTATCAATAATTTGGACATTCTCATAAACATAAGAAGACCAAGTAATGTTAGCAAGAATAATTTGGACATTCTCATAAACAGAAGAAGATCATACAAAGCACACAGGTTCAAAGGTTCGGCGTAGGTGTGGGGCTAAAGGTAAGAACCAACCCACAATGGTATGTACTAAGGTTATATCATCACTTGTATAATGAGGTTCTAAAAAGTTCCCAGAGTCATAATTCCATCTTTTGGATATTATCAGCTTAAACAACTACTCGTTGGTCAACAATATTCTCAAGAAAAACTCATCTGAATGTGGTATCGCATAACAACTAATTCAAGTCTACACCTGAATAGCCACTGCACCACGTTCTAATAAGGCCAAGATGGGTTAAAGTGTTTTAAGGTCCTCATATTCTTAGGCTCCCAGGTCGAAACATTAATGCCAAATACGACTACTCGTATGACATCAGTAATCCCAAAGGGGCCTCCACTGAGCGGGGGATCTTAAGTTAGCTTAATAAGGACTACCCCACGTAAGCCGAACAAGACTATGCCTCCCTCCTATCATAACTGCACTCAAGTCATGGTATAGGACTTATCTCACGATACAGATCACCGGGCACTCAAACAGAACAAGCAATAACAAACAAATCAAACAAATAAGCACAAACAAATCAAAGTAGGCTAAACCCACTAGGGACTACTCCCTAGCAAAGTCGACACTTTTTTGAAGCGGGTAAATTTATGAGTGTAATCTATTGATTAACTTAACTCAAAAAATGCAAGAGCCTCCACCGCACTTTTATTTTATCCAAAAAGGAAAGGAAAAAGAGCGAACAAAACCTAAGAGTTCTAAAACAAGAACAAATAAACAGAGACTGGGTAAGGGAATTGGTTACGCGATGGAAAGATGTTAGCACCCAAAACGTCCATAGTACTCTATAGGAACCCTTTGAAATATCTACGCTTTTTGGTTTGAAAAGGTTTGTTTGAAATGAGATTGGGGAGATGAGAAGAGAATTATTTTTTAAGATTTTTGTGTTTGGAGAGACTTATCGCCTCATGCCTACGTACCCACAAAGTGCAATATAGGATCAAAACCCTATAGTTTGTGGTACAAATAACAAAAAAAAAAGGTTTGTTTTAATTAATTTTTAAATGTAAAGACAAGTCGTCATTTTAAGGAGAAAACTACAACTAGTCGCCCACAAGTATAAGACAACATTTGCATCACCTAATGATGGAGGATTTTGCTTGGATTAAAATCAACAAGTCTATCACTCAACATCAAAATGGAAAATGTCAACATCTTAAATACTATGGGGAATAGGAGAGTTACATCTCAACTATGAAAATGACTCATATTTAAACTTTATGAAAAGTTTTAAAAGAAAAATTGCACAAAGGCGCAAAAAAGAGTTGATGAGTTTTATATTTTTTTTATGTCTTTTTGAAATTGGTCAAAGTATGATTAACATTGATTGATATTTATTAAAGAAACAAAGTTTGAAAATCACTTGACAAAATTCAAGGTTTTATTGTGAAAGAGGTTTGAAGTTTGAAAACAAAAAGGTTTTTGAAAAAGGGAGAAGATTTTGAAATTTTAAGAAGGGGAGGAGATGAAGTGACTATCCTAAAGAAAAATAAAAGTTAGAGATAAGAATGATCTAACCAAAAGATAGCAAACTCCATAGCAAGCCGAAAGAATTCCTTCCACCTTAAGTATAAGCCAATGAGCAAGCCAAATAAAGGCAAAGATCCATAATACTCAATAATCCATGCATAGGGAAGGAGACCTAATTCTAAGCCCAAGGGTCCAAGAATAATCCAAGAAGTCTAAGGTATAAGAATAATCCAAGAAGTCCAAGGTCTAGGTCCATCCATAAGCATAACCACACAATTAAGAGCACCAAGTTTTTAGAGGTTTAATCTTTTATTAGTGTTTTGAACAAGATATGGTCCAAGTGGACAAAATAAAAAGAGAGAGTGGAAGCATAAACAATAATATGATATGAGATGATAATAATGGAGCATAAAAATAAAAGAGAGATAGGGAGCGAGAAATAAACATAAACAAAATTAGTACAATAATATTGTTAGTGAGTTAGTGATTAGTTGTTAGAACAAATGATAAACGATGGTCAAATGATGCACTTAGGCTAAAGTTAATGAAGACTCATTGGAAGATTGATAAAATCAAAGCCTCCTAACAATAAGTTTCATAGTTAATGGGCCTAATCGACCATACTTGGACTTTCAAACATAAGTTTGAGCCACAAATGATCATTTTCCAATTACGGGACAATTTAGCACTATGTTAAGCAATCGTAATCAGGTTTATGTAGAAACCACAACTATCTAATGGTCAACAACAATGTTAGTACTAATGCATGCTAGAGAAGTGATATGTAGAACACTTTCCGAAAGCAATACCGCATGAAAAGAAAATAGGTAGCGATCGCATCTTCATCAAGAACTTAAAATAAGTTTTAATGATATCAAAGATTTTTATCGACTAAAAGGAAAAAGAGAAGAGGAAAGGGAAAGGAAAATTGAATTACAATTTCAAGGTCATTCCATCTTTAATTTCATCCACTCATCTTGGTGGATTAAAGCACTAAACATATCATTAACTCAAAGCACCTAAAATGAATTGAACAATTGATAGATTTGAATTAGTGAATGTTTATCCAACTTCATCTACACCCTAAGCCAATAAATTTAAAGAGAAATAGGACCTCTAAAAGTGTATTCCAAAGCAAAAACCAAAGGGAAATGGAAGAAGAAGAAGAAGAAGAAGAAAGAGCCAACACAGTTCCAAAACAAAGCCAAAATGGCAAAAAAAAAAGACACTGTGTAATCGATTGTCCTCATGTTGGTAATCGATTACCACTGCTAAAACAGCAACAAATCCACTTTGAAAATGTGCAGAACTTGATCAATCATTTCTTCAAACACCTCATGATCAAGGATGCAATTGAGCATGGAAATTCAAGTGAAATAACAGCAAACAACACCAATGGAGCATAATTTGCAAGATCCAAAGATCAAGCAACAAGAATCAACAATAGATCATATTGTGAAGGATGTATCAAGAACAATAATGGTGCATCAAGAGATTACCACTTCAAATCTAAAAATTCTTCAAATCAACTCCAAAAACCACACTCCAAAGCCTTGATCTACAGAAATTGATGATGAAAAAGTGAATGGATGAAGGTTTAACTCAAATATTAGTAAGTTCTAATGATGAACTTACTAACTTTCAAAAGAAGAAAGAGCTTTGGTGAATTTGGTAATTGGAGGGAAAAAAAGAGTCAAGAAGAAATTTGACAAGGTGAATTTGGCTATCCAAAGCTTGTGACATGAATGAAATGAGACCTCTATTTATAGAATTTAGGCTTGGAAAAATTTGGTGGATTGGAGTTTGGTTTTGAACCAAAATTAGGCTTGGAATTTGAATTTGGAGGCAAAATCAAGATCAAGTGGTGATTAGTGAAGGTGTATGGTGGGAATTAATTATGATGAGGTAGTGGAATAAAAATGAAGTGATATAGAATATTATCACGATGAAACATTTGAATTTGGTGCCAAAAATGCTGCAAAATTTGAATTTGACAAATTTTCACAAAAAACGCATACTGGTAATCGATTACCACAAGCAAAAATTGTGAAAAATTGCTTTTTGATGTGTTGTTTTGCCTCTGTCTCGATTCTTTTTGCTTGTCAAAGAAGGCATGGAAATAAACACATGAACCTTGGAGTCTCTTGAATAATTATCAATTAAATCTTAGAAACCCTTGATCGGATGATTTTGAATTGTTTACATATCAACTTTGACTTTGTTCAGATGAAATTCGTTCGAGCTAAGGGACTGGTATTTGATATCCTTGATCCAAATTTTTCCTGAAAAAGTTAGAAAAGGAAAAACAAACATTTTTTGAATTTTGATTAATGGTTAGTAAACATAAACATAAACAAATATCAAACAAACAAGAAAGCAAAGGTGTCGGTGATCTCTCAAGAATAAACACACAGAGGAAGGCAAGAAAACCAAAGCTTGCAATCTTTTTTGTGGAATGAGATGCAAATGATATGTGAAATATTAGGGGTAAAAATTAGGGTATTACACTTACTTACCAAGTAATGTAAAAGTAGTAGATAAACCTGATTCCCTTTGGGTTAAAGAGTAAAAGAGAAAGGTTGAAATATATTTTGAAAATAATAGCTCTATGTTAATGTCTCTAGATGATAGTAAATTCTACTATGTTCATCAATGTAATACCGGAAAAGAATAGTGAGATATTCTTGAAATGATATATGGAGTTTATCCAAGTGTCAAACAAGAAAAGATTAACACACAGGTGAAGAATAAAGATGCCACTTCTACGTGTCTTTTAAAGTTTTGAAATATTATGAATGATATTGGAACTTTTGTCTCTAACCAATGTTTACGAGTTAAGAATTGGAAGTCTAATCCAATTCTTAAATAAAAATATAGGAGCCTTCATGAATTTGACGAAAAATCAAGAAATAATGAAATTATAAAGAAATTGAACGAATAAGTTCAATTACTCAAAGATGAAGAAGTAAAAATCAAAGAATCATCAACTTCATCTTACTCATATCATAGGAGTCTAATAGAATCTATAGAAATAACATACTTAATAGTTGAACGATCTTCAGAAGATTCAACATCACATGAAAGAACCTCTTGTTCAAGAAAAGATTAAAAAAAAAAAAAGAATTTTCTTCAATACTTGAACAAATAAGAGAAGGCGAGATATCAACATCAGGAAGAAATATGAAATAATCTTCCTCCAATGTGGAAGATGAAATTTGCTTAAAGGAAACCTACAATATATATATATATATATATATATATATATATATATATATATATATATATATATATATATATATATATATATATATATATATATATATATATATATATATATATATATATATATATATATATATATATATATATATATATATATATATATTGTTCCAAGTATTAAACCATCTTATGAATAATTATTTAGAATAAGTGGCCAATTAGTGGAAGAAAATAATAAACTTAAGCAACGCACCTTAGGTCTTAAGGAATCAGTAAGATATCTTAAATAAATCAATGAATATTTAAAAATATAAATAACCAAGATTAGAAACTCAAGATAAGAATCTAAATGTTGCGATTCCCTTATAGAGAAAGTAAGTGATTTACGTGAAACCCTGGGTAAGTTTACCCAAGAAAAAGACTAGCTTGACTTGATCCTATTAAGCCAAAAGACTTTCTTAAACAAAAATGGACTAAGATTTAAAAAGAATAACAAACTTAATAAAAGTATAGATCACAAAGAAAAGAAGCGTCTTATTTATAAATGCACACATTGTAAGAGGATTAGTCACTTATAACCTTTTTGTTTTCATAAATTGAAAGGATATAAAGGTAACAACCTTAGATCTTCTAGAACTAATGTACCTGGGTCCAAGAAGATGTGGGAACCAAAGGTGAAACCTTAGTACTTTGCAACTCAAATCTTTAATAATTATTAACGGAGTTGTGCAAAGCAAAGAGTATACTTTTAAGTGTATTGTATATGAAGTCTCTGATCCAAAAACATAAGATGATAAATGTTGTATTTGAAGTTGTGTATATTTTTCTATTTTGCTCAATTGTGTAATTGTGATAAACTATGCATTTTTTATTGAGTGGTTAGTAGTAGTGCAATTATATGGTGTTTTGGTTTATGTTATTATGTGTGTCTTAGTCTTATCTTTAATCTTCCCTTTTTAATTTTTGTAAAATGAGGAGAAGTTTATGAGATATATCTTAACTTTTACGCGCATTAAGTGTTGAATGCATGTGAGCTTGGGAGGTAAAGGGATTAAGTTGTTTGCACGTTTCTCAATAAGGAATCAAATTAAACAAAAATATATCAAATTTTCCCAACATTAAAAAATGGGAGGCATAAATTACTTTGTCGGTAACAAAATAATTTCATATGTATAGTGTGTTATTATGTCGTGTTTTTGAATTATCGTCTATAGTAATTTTGATTTGATTTGAGATATCTCTTACGCTCACTTAGGTTGAAACCATTGCAATGTTTTTTATTTAAGTAAAATGGTCAAAAGTCAACTATGTGTGACTTGAGTCACAAGTTAGAAGCCTTAAAACAATATTTTTTTATGCTTTATTTGAATCATGGCTTTAGATGATTCAAATCAAGAGTAAAAGTGAAATTTGAAATTTGGCATTGTGAGTGTTATTCAAATCAAGATTTTGCTTGATATGAATCAAAACTATGATTAATTTGAATCATGCATGAATGATTGTTTTTTAAATTACCTTTGGTTGTGTGATTTAAATAAGTTAGTTTCTTGACTCGAATCACATGTTCCAAATCAAATAAGCTATTTATGGATTTTATCATCTTGATTCAAATCATAATCGTAGGATATTATTCGAATCAAATTGCTAACTTTTCACTTATTTTTATATCTTATCTCTAGCATATATATATATATATATATATATATATATATATATATATATATATATATATATATATATATATATATATATATATATATATATATATATATATATATATATATATATATATATATATATATATATATATATATATATATATATATATATATATATATATATATATATATATATATATATATATATATATATATATATTATTCATTGCTGTCTTGATTATCAATTGTATCAAAAATACTTGTATTAATTTGTAAAATAGTGAAAGAAACCAACAAATACTTAATAGTCCGCTATTGAAGAATAGATTAAGTGCTAGCAAGGGCGAATGCACCGAACATGTATAAATCTGGTGCACATTTTCTCTTTCCTTAACTCTTTAAAAAAATTGCATAATTTTGCATGATTATGTTTTATCGCTTTTCTATGAATCGCATGTGGATTTTTTTTAATATGTTATAGAGATTTATGTGTAAGAATAGGTCTATGATAGATTTAGTCACCTAAATCTTCTTTATGGTGATTATAATTGGATGTAGTTTTAATGTTAGATTGATTGTTTGATTAATAAG
This sequence comes from Lathyrus sativus, assembly GCA_963859935.3. Taxonomy (NCBI): domain Eukaryota; kingdom Viridiplantae; phylum Streptophyta; class Magnoliopsida; order Fabales; family Fabaceae; genus Lathyrus; species Lathyrus sativus. The sequence continues at coordinate 551,366,951 of OZ012738.1, read as the reverse complement.
ATTCAATTAAAACTTCGAGTGTAAATTGAATTAAGTTAATTGATGCATTGCTTGTTTAGCACCTTCATCTCTCATATTCATTCTATTTTCTAATATTATGAGTAAACCTTGAAATCAATCCCAACACATGTTTTGTAAAAACCAAGCTTTTTGAAACTCTAATTTTTAAGAAGTCTTTTTTTACACTAATTTTTTGGGAAAGGTCTATTTAACCCCCCCCCCCCCCCCTTCCCCTTCCCTTTAGACCATTCTACTCTCATATTCTACGAAACATAGGCATGGCAACGGGGCGGGGCGGGTGCGGGTTTAAGCAACCCACACCCGCACTCGTCTCCCTGAAACAGACTCGTACCTGTACCTGGTCAGAGGTAAAAAAAACTACCACCGAGACCCGCCTCCAATGGGAAACGGGTTCCCCGCCCCACCCGCAAAACTATTTTTTTTTAAATAATTTTTTTTTTCATAATAATAAAAATTAATAATTTAATTAAATAATTAATTATTTTAATAATAAACATGTTTCTAAAGAGTAAAATAACTAATAAACATGTCTTTTGAGTAAAACTATTTCTAAAAATTAAAATAACTCTAATAAATGTATAATAAAAAATCGGGTTTTATCCACACCCACACCCAGTTAAATCGGGTTTCTCCCGTTAATTTCGGAGCGGGTCCGGGCTGGTCTGGGTTTCCTTGCCATGCCTAACGAAACAAATCTGATACAACATTGTTTATCGAAAAATATGAGCATAACATTTTACTTGAACAAATTTATATTAATGATATCATATTCAGTGCTACTAGCAAATTTTTGCGTGAGGTCTTTTTAAATATGATGCAAAATAATTTGAAATGTCATTTATGGATGAACTTTGATACTTCATTGGCTTACAAAAATATCACGCGAAAGAAAATACCTTCATAAATAAGCTAAATACTTTAAAGAGCTCTTAAAAAGATTCATAGTGGAAAAAGCAAAACATATATCTACTCCCATGAGTACACCATGTTACTTAGGCAAATATGAGGTAGGCAAGTCACTAGAGGAACACAAATATCGAGGTTTTATTGGCTGTCTTCTCTATCATACTACATCTAGTATTGATATTACATTTGTTTTTTATTTTTGTGCATGCTTTCAAGCAAATTTCAAAGACTCACACCTAAATGCGCTTAAACGTATTATGAGTTTTCTCATTAGCACACAACTGATGGGTTTATGGTACACCAACGGAACTGATTCTTTTTGGTTGGGTACTCTAATTTTGATTTTGCAAGTTGTAAATTGGATCGGAATAATCCTAGTGGTACGTGTCACTTGATTGGAAGCTCGTTTTCTCTTGGCATATTAAAAAGTTAAGCTAGTGTCGCATTATCCCTTTCCAAAAATACACTGTCACAATTATTATATTGCATTGATAATCTAGATGAAACAAACAATTAAGTGATTATGGTATTAATCTTGGAATTGTCCCAATTAAATGCGTCAACACTAGTGCCATAAATCTCACTAATAATATGGAACATCAATCTCGAACGAAACACATTGAGATTAGACACCACTTTATTAAGGATCACATTGAAAAAGAGGATTACATAATTGAGTTTGTGCCTTCATCTAATCAACTGACAGATACTTTTACTAAATCTCTTCCTAAAGAAAACCTCTTTTTTATAAGAACTAAATTAGGATTTATAAAAAAAAAATCATGCATTGATTAAACTTCCTTATGTTCTTCTTCTCCCTATCATCCTTCTTTTTCTCTATATATTATATGTGTTGTTATAAGTTATATGTTTTTTCACTTTTTGATTATGTCAAAGGGGGAGAAGTATACTCTTAAAGAGAGTATAATTTCTTCGGTCTAAGGGAGTTAACATTACAAACATTCTTTAATTTTTTTTCTTAGCCTTTATTTTAGTAACCTCTTTGGGAGATGCATTGTCATCATTAAAAATAAGAAAACGATGATTTTGTATGTTGAGCATGTATGTCAACGGTTTTGATGATGACAAATGAAACAAATAAAAAAAATCATAAACATCATCAAACAAAGAAAAAAGTGTGAAACAAATTAAAAAGCGAGAAGCTTCTGGTGACTGGTGCAAATATGATAAAAGCTAAAGAGCGTCACCAAGAAACCAAGCTAACTGCTAAAAGCTCGCATGTGATCTTGTAATTTATTTTTATTTATTTAATTACTTGTACTTCTCTTCATATTATACCCATCATCTTAAAATCAATCTTAAAATTAGTTTACTTTCTAAGTCTAAAAAAATTATATCACAACTCACCCCCAACCCCTCTTATGTTTGAAGTCACTTAAGTAACAGTTGTCAACTAATTTATATTATTTTGAAACAAATTTATATAATTTATCATTGAGTCGTCATCCTTTTATTTCATATTAATCAAATTTCGAATTAACCGTGTTTTATATTTCACATTCTTGCACTCGTATAACTCTTTTAATTCATTTCGTATTTTCTATGCATCAGTTTTAGTTTCAACATGTGGATATACACTCAAGTCCAACCAGTGTCTGACTATAGAAATTGTCTTCTGATTCATCCTTTTCTATTCGGTCGCATTAGACTTATCTCTTATTTTACATTTTTCTCCCTCAATAGGATTGTATATGTTTTTGTTGTATAATATATTTTTCATGAGAGTCTTTCATAGTGTATAATTAGTAGAGTTCAGCTTAATTATATTGAGCTTTTAATTTTTCTCCATTTAAAATGCACAAAAACAAGCTAACCATAGCTCTTGATACCACTTTGTTGGAAAATAGTCAAATAAATCGTCCTCTTTAAAGCAAAATATAATCTCACTCTAGTGAAATTTAAATAAACAATCAAAAAGTCCAATTCCGTAGCACAATAATATTCATAGAAAATTTCAATAGTAGAGACGCCAAATTTGTGAGGTGGAAAACTTTCTTCAATATGAAAGAATAAAAATCATGAGCATAGTTCAATAAAACCTTCTACTGTATAAAAAAGATAAGTACACAAAAAAATCTTCCTAATAACATTAGAGAATAACAACCTTCACCAACAATAAAAAATACATAACTAAACAACACTTTTAGTATTTAAAACAACTCTAAAAAATGGTAAAATTACTTGAAAAGTACACATATATTGTCTAAATAATAGGAACGATGCACTAAAGTAGTAAAATTCAAAAAAAAAAATTGCTACACACTCAAATTTATTAGAATATTAATAGTAATTCATATTTATTTAGATGTACTATTTTCTTATTCCCTAAGTTTGTTAGAGGGTATTTTAGTATTTTATCTTATTCTAGTAACCCTAGTTTTATCTTATAAATAGGGTGACAATCATTGTAACTTTTAATCATGTTTTTGTAGCCGTCATTCTTAATAGAATATTTCCTTTGTTCATCATTTATTCACCTTTGCACCAACAATTGGTATCTAGAGCTCCGGTTCGGATTCATTGGGAAACACGGGAAACACGAGTGAACGTGAGGTCTTGTGTGTTTGATTTTGATTCTTAGATTCGTGTTGAATTTTGAACAAAATCTGATCAGAATTTTATTTTGTGGGTTGGGAAACACTGTGTGAGAAATCTGAGTGTATTGTGCAAGGTGAAGATGAACGGAAACGGCAACATGAACACCAATTGTGCAAGGTGAAGATGAACGGAAACGGCAATATGAACACCAAGCTTCCAGTATTTGATGGTAAAAACTGGAATCGTTGGATGATCCAAATGCGTGTACTGTTTGGTGCTCAAGATGTTTTAGATCTTGTCACTGATGGTTATGTTCCGGTAGCAGCAGATGCAACGGATGAACAGAAAAACGCGCAGAAGGAAGTAAGGAAGAAGGATCAGAAAGCATTATTCTTTATTCATCAATGTGTTGATGTAAATGTGTTTGAGAAGATTGCAGATTCAACGACAGCAAAGGCTGCGTGGGACACACTGGTTAGATGTTATGGTGGTGACACATCAGTGAAGAAGGTGAAGCTTCAGTCCTTGAGAAAGCAATATGAGAATCTCAATATGAAGAATAATGAGAAAGTTTCTGAATACATCTCCAGAGTGATTCTGATCACTAATGAGATGAAGGCGTGTGGAGAAACTCTTTCTGAAGAAACGATCATGGAGAAGGTATTGAGATCTCTTACCTCTCAATTTGATTACATTGTGGTAGCAATAGAACATTCCAAAGATCTGAGTACCATGAGAATTGAAGAGCTGCAAAGCAGTTTAGAAGCGCAAGAGTTGCGTTTGACTGAGAGAACTTCTGAAAGGGAAGTAGAGAAGTAGAGCAGCAGGCTCTGAAAGCAACTTCTGATAGGAGGTATCAGAAGCAGTCAGAAGCCAAGAGAAGATCTGATGGTGGTCAGAAGGATCAATCTCTGATAGGCAAAAGAATGCTCAGAAGGGAAAAGAGAAGTATGACAAGAAGAAGATCCAATGTTACTGTTGTAAGAAGTTTGGTCACTTTGCTAGAGATTGTTGGTCAAACAAGAAATCAGAAGAAGCAAATATAGCCAGAAGTTCTAATGACGAATCTGTGCTATTGATGGCCTCTAAATCTGATAATATGGATCTGACAGACTGGTGGTATATGGACACTGGCTGTTCAAATCATCTTACTGGAAACAAGAAATGGCTGGTTGACTTTGACTCTGAAAAGAGGACAAAGATCAGATGTGTTGATGACAAATATCTTAATGCAGAAGGTATGGGAAATGTCAGAGTGACTCTGAACAATGGGAAAACATCATTGATTCAGAACGTGTGGTATGTACCTGGCATCAGAAGCAATCTGATGAGTGTGAGACAATTAATTGAGAAAGGTTTTTCAGTTACCATGAAGGACAATCTTCTGAAGTTGTATGACTACAATCAGAAGTTGATTATGGAGTCAGAACAGGGAAGGAATAGAACATTCAAGGTGAATGTCAGAACTGCAGACTCAGAATGTCTTAGTGCAACATGTACTGAGAAGGAGAGTAAGTTGTGGCACAGAAGATTTGGTCATTTGAATTTCAAAAGCCTAAAACATCTGAATTCAAAGAAGCTGGTACATGGAATTCTTGCAATTAAGAAGCCTGAAAAGTCATGCAAAGTTTGCATGGAAGGAAAACAACCACGTTTGCCATTTGCGTCAGAAGTTGCTCCAAGAGTAAAACATGCCTTGGGAGTTGTACATTCTGATGTGTGTGGTCCATTTCCAGTAGCATCAATTGGAGGAAATAAATACTTTGTGTTATTTGTTGATGAATTCACAAGAATGACATGGGTATCCCTTATTAAGTTCAAACACGAGGTGTTTGATGAACTCAAGAAATTCAGAATGAAGGCTGAGAATCAGAGTGGTCAGAAGTTGAAGATTCTTAGAACTGACGGTGGAGGTGAGTATAACTCCAAAGAGTTCCAGAAGTTCTGTGAGGAGAATGGAATTGAGCATGAGGTTACTGCTCCTTATACCCCTCAACACAATGGTCTTGTTGAAAGAAGAAACCGCACTTTGCTTGATATGATGAGAAGCATACTAAAGGAGAAGAAGCTTCCTCAGAAGCTCTGGGGAGAAGCTATTGCCACTGCAACGTATGTACTCAACAGATGTCCTACGAAGAAGTTGAAGGAAATAGTTCCTATGCAGAAGTGGACTGGATACAAGAAAAGTGTTAGTCATCTGAAGGTGTTTGGTTCTGTTTGCTATAAACATGTTCCAGAAGCCAGAAGACAGAAGCTGGATGATAGAAGCAAAGTGATGATTCTGATAGGGTACCATAGTACAGGTGCATACAAGCTCTATTGTCCAGAAACCAATAAAATTGAATTCAGCAGAGATGTGATTGTGAAGGAATCAGAAGTTTGGAATTGGGATAAGTCTCAATCTGATTCTGATGTTAGAACTTCTGAAGAAAGGTCAGAGTTAAGAAGTTCTGAAGTTGAAGTAAACTCTGACGTTGATTCTGACTCTGATAGTGATTCTGACTCTGGAGAAGACTCAGAAGATGAAGGTGACTCTGATGATCCAGACTCTGATGGTAATCCAGATTCTGGTGGAAATTCATACTCTGAAGATGGCCAAGACTCTGAAAATATGCCAGATCTTGAAGATGGCCAAAGCTCTAGAGGAAGTCAACCATCTGAAGCTGGAAACTCTGAAGCTCAAGACTCTGAACAAGTTCAGAGACCACAAAGAATCAGAAGCGTTCCCAGAAGATTTGCAGAATTTGACATGCTGCAAGACACTGAAGTAGACTCTGAAGGAGAAGTTATTCAGTGTTCCATGTTAGTAGACTCTGAACCTATAAGTACAGAGGAGGCTCTTAAGCAGAAGCTCTGGATGAAGGCCATGAAAGAAGAACTTGATGCTATAGAGAGAAACAAGACTTGGAAGCTGACAGAACTTCCAAAAGACAAGAAAGCCATCAGCGTCAGATGGGTTTTCAAGCAGAAGTTAAAGCCAGATGGCTCAATTGGCAAACATAAAGCAAGGTTGGTAGCCAGAGGATTTCTACAAAAACCTGGGCTGGATTACTCTGAAGTGTTTGCACCTGTAGCAAGACATGAAACAATCAGAATGGTGATTGCAATAGCTGCTAATAGGAATTGGCCTCTGATGCATTTAGATGTAAAATATGCATTTCTAAACGGTCCATTAGAAGAAGAAGTTTACGTGTCACAACCTCCTGGATTTGTGAAAAAGAATCAGGAAGGGATGGTGTACAGATTATACAAAGCTCTATATGGATTGAAACAAGCGCCCAGAGCTTGGAATCAGAAGATTGATTCATTTTTCAAAAAGCAAGGCTTTCAGAAATGTGAGATGGAGTACGGTGTCTATGTTCAACATACTTCTGAAGGCAATATGACTCTGGTATGTTTATATGTTGATGATATACTGCTGACTGGAAGTTCTGAACAGGAGATAACCAAGTTCAAGAAGGTTCTAATGAATGAATTTGAAATGACTGATCTAGGCAAAATGACATACTTTCTAGGGATGGAGTTCAGATATTCTGAGAAAGGTATCATTTTGCATCAGCTCAAGTATGAATTAGAACTTCTGAAGAGATTTGATCTGAAGAATTGTAAGATGGTTGTCACACCTTCTGATACAAATCAGAAACTGGATTCAGACTCTGAAGGAAAGGATGTGGACGCTACAACCTTCAAACAGTTGGTTGGTTCTCTGAGGTATCTGTGCAATACCATACCTGATATTTGCTACTCAGTTGGGATGGTTAGTAGGTTCATGAGTAAACCTAAGTGGTCCATTACCAAGTTGCTGTCAGGATTCTGAGGTATATCAAAGGAACTCTGAAGTATGGAGTGTTATTTCCCTCTGGAGGAAATAATGAGTCAGAACTTATGAGTTATTTAGACTCTGATTGGTGTGGAGAAAGAGTTGACAGAAGAAGTACATCTGGGTACTTGTTCAAATTTCTGGGAGGTTCCATTTCTTGGTGTTCTAAGAAGCAACCTGTTGTGGCGTTGTCAACCTGTGAAGCTGAATACATTGCAGGTGCTGTTACTGCATGTCAAGCTGTGTGGATTCTGAATCTGTTGCAGGATCTGAAGATTAAAGTAGACAAACATCTGAAGTTGATGATTGACAACAAGTCTGCAATCAATCTTGCCAGAAACCCAGTGTTGCATGGGAGAAGCAAGCATATTGAGACCAAGTATCGTTTTCTGAGACATCAAGTTCAGAGTGGAGTGTTAGAAGTTGTACACTGCAGCACTCAGAAACAGTTGGCAGATGTTCTGACGAAAGCTATCAAGACTGATCAATTTCTCAGACTAAGGGATGAAATTGGTGTTACAAGTTTTGATGGAATATGAATTAAGGGATGGTATTAGAATATTAATAGTAATTCATATTTATTTAGTTGTACTATTTTCTTATTCCCTAAGTTTGTTAGAGGGTATTTTAGTATTTTATCTTATTCTAGTAACCCTAGTTTTAGCTTATAAATAGGGTGACAATCATTGTAACTTTTAATCATGTTTTTGTAGCCGTCATTCTTAATAGAATATTTCCTTTGTTCATGGTTTATTCACCTTTGCACCAACAAAATTTGCTACACGAAACTAATTTTTCTTTTTTTTTTCTCTTAAGGTGTCATGTTCCTTCTTATTTCTAATCACTACTTCTGTCTTAAATTATAAGTCATTTTATTAAAAAAAATTGTCTCAAATTGTAAGTCATCTTATATTTCCAATACAATATTAGTGACATTTTTTCAAATATATCCTTAAGTGTTTATTATTATTATTTATTTTTTCAATTCTTTTAGTTTACCTTTTTTATATAATTATGATGAATATTAGTGTAAAGTCATATATAATTTGTCTTTTCTATAAAATAATAATTAAGTTTCTTAATTCGTATAAAATATTTAAAATATCTTATAATTTAAGACGGATGGATGTAGTGTTTATTAATGTCATTGTATATCATGTTTTGTTGCTTTTATATATTAGGGATTACAAAACTCATTTTTGAACCGCACGGGCTTGGCCCATTAAAACAATACACCCACCAAAAAGAAACTGTTATTACTTTCTTTTTCTAAATAATTGGTGAGTGAGTGAGTCCTTCAAACAAATTGTTATCATTGTTTTAATTATTAACTTGAATGGCATTTCTCATTCTTGAAGAATGAGCCCTAATGGAATAATGGATTTTGAATTATAAGTGGCAGAACATTTGAAAAAACTTATCTCAAAATATGTCCTTTTGGAAAGAAAAAAAAAACTTTTTCAAGATATTCTTTCTTAAATCTCTTTTAAATTATTCCTACTATTTCATTTTTGGTGTTTTAAAACAAATATGCTAAATAGTGGTAATTATTTAGTGAATTATTCAAAATTTCCAACAAAACACTTACAAAGAATTTTTTAGAATGTCATTTTTTCATATTCTAAAATGAAAATGCTAAAGAGTATGAGATTATTCATTAGAGATTTTCAAAACCCCACAAATCCTTCGAAAAAAATCATTCTTGTAGTTTCTTTTTTTGGTGTTCTAAAACGTGTGGAAGAATCCTTTCGAAAATCTTAAAGCATACAAAATGAACTATTTTTTTTTTTAAAAAGATTGAAATTAGAAATTTAAAAGGTCCCTAAAATTATCAAAAGGTGAATTGAAAATTTTCCCCCAATCCTTTTTATTTGGAGCGAGTGACGTGTCTTATACATATATTAGTTACATTAGTTATATGTCACTTATTCATCTATTCTCATACTCTTAAATTTAATTGAATATAGATATTTTCAATTAATTAAATAAGACAATTTAATTGAATATATATATTCTCAATTAATTAAATAAGAGAATTTAATGCCCGGTTAGTTAAGAGATGTTAAAATAACTATTAAGCTTTAAATCAATCAGTTCAGGTGAACTCGAATTTAGAGTTAGATAAAAAAAAAATACATTTTTAATACGAGTTTAAAATTACTACTCAACTCTAACTCTAAATGACATTCGGGCTATCAGACTCTAAACATACTTTTATAAATAAATAAAAAATGTCATAATATTTATTATAAATAAAATTAAAAATTATATTATTTTAAACATAATATATTCTTACTTAACATAATATGTTTTTAAATATAATATATATTTAAATCGTATAAAATAATACTCAAATATGTAACATAAGTGAAACTAATAGATTACGATAAAAGAGTGTTGATTATATTAATATATAATATTTAAAAGAGAAATATTAAATAGAATAGAGATAAAATTTAATGATGCGAGAAAAATTAATGTGTTATTTTAAAGTAAGACAGTACAAATATTAATATAACTTTTTAAAATGTATAGCGATGTGGACCTAATGAATTACCCATGACTTATATGAACTACCTCTAATGAATAGTAAATTTTTTATGGTTGAACTAAATAAATCTTAAAAATTATTAACCCTAACTTTAAAGTTAAAATCCTATGATTTTTCGAACTTGATAGATATAGGAAATAGTTGATTTTGACAACCCTCCCCGGTATAAGTGGTTTGTGGTGGAAAGAGGGGTTTTCTAGAGTGAAGAGAAGATTTCTCTCAAGAATTTAAGCAGCAGTAGACAAGTTAGTGATGGATGGTTACTACTATTTAATCCACCAAATTTGAACTGTGTTCCTTTTCTTTTTGTGTATAGCCCTTAATCATCAGAATTTAACTATTCGAGTTTGGATAATGAGATAACTGCAGGAGTCACTCAAATAGTCAATTGGGGTTAGGTAATAGAAAATTGGACTCCATACCCCAACTTTAGAATGTATGCTCCTCCAAAATTAATGAAGTACAATATTACACTCAGACACATTAAATTTTATGCAAGATATTGTGAGTGATTTATTTTTTACGCATCCATATTTCATTGACTTGTTGAACATCTTTTCTATTGTGTTAATACATGACAATGCATGCAAAATCAATAGATAGAAACTACCATTATTTAGGAGAGGCAACTCACAAAGTTAATGTATTTTATTTAATTCTATTTAGAAGAGAAAATTGATTTTGTAAATTTGTAAAATAATCAATGAATTTGGTCTATAATACAGTTTAGATATATTAATTATTCAATAAATTTAAAAAATAAATTTTTTTTTATAAATAAAATCGGAGGTAGTATTCATTACAATGTTCATCCTAAGAATTAAAGCTTTAAGAAAACAATTTTTGGACAATGCAAAAGTTAAAGGAATTATTCATTACAATGAGTAATTTTCCATAGGCTTTTGATTGCTAGAAACTTTATTTTGATGAATGTTGCTAGGTTTGTGTTTCTAAATTCAGCTAATTTGATTTTTCAGTTTCACAATGAGAAATATGTTGGAGCCAAATGCAAGCAACATGTATGTATTATATATTGAAGGACATTAAAAGGAAGTGGTGTTTTGTGGAGAATAAGTATTTATTCTACTATTTAGGAATTTGAATGATATAAGATAGAAGGAATTAGGGGTGTGAAAAAAATCAGTTCACAAGAATCAAATTTAAAAATATGGTGCACCGATTTCAAAAGTCTATATTATTTAATTTAAAAATTAGTCCAAATTCATTTTACTAAAATCATTAAAAATAGGTGTCCACTTTTTAAAACCATGGTTAATCCATTTTTTAAACTCTTTGTCTTTTTTTTGTTTCATGGTCATAAATGACAATTAAGGTAATGTATAGGTAATAAATAAAACTTATATATATATATATATATATATATATATATATATATAGGCACTACAAGAAAACTTACAATTAGCTAGGGGCCTGGGTTAGGGGGGAAACCCCTCACTAAAATAAATACATTTGTTTGAGGTTAAATCCCTCACAAAACACAAAATAGGGAGGAAAAAAAATAAAAACAGTTAGCTAGCGGATACCCCTCGCAAACAAGGGGGAAAACTTTTTTGAAATTTGAAAAATGCTTTACTAGGGTTCAGCGCAGAATTTGGTGGGAAAGGTTGAACATTTGCAAAGGGTAGCCCCTCACCACGTCACGGTTTACAATTTGCGAGGGGTCTCCCCTCACCAATTGTACTACTTTAGTCAAATCATTCTGAAAATGTATTTATTTATCTGCCAAATGGTCTGCCACACGCCAACATTAGCTAGGGGCATCCCCTCGCAAACTGCAACTATTAAATGCCCTAATTTCCAAACCTATCAGCCATTTCATCTTCTCTTTCTTTCTCTTTCTTCTCCATTTTTCTTCTCTGGTTTTCTTCTTTCCTTCCATGTTTCACCATTTTGTCCCTCTTCATAAAAGTGAGTTGTTTTTATTTATTTATATTATTTTCATTTTGTATAATTTATTTTATTGTTTAGATTTATTAATTAATTTTTTTTATTTATTTGTTGTGTTCCATGTACTGTGAATAGTATTATATAAAACTATCTAATTTTTGTCAAAAAAGACTACGAATTTGGAAGAGCATTAGAAGGTATACACTTCTATTTTTTTTAAGATGTTATATATATTCTTATTTTGAGATTTATGTTGATACGGTGGCGGTTGATGTATAAAAAAATTTGTGAAGAAAATATATTTTTTAAAGAAAAATTTATGTTGGTAACTGTTGAAATTTATTTTGTAAAGATTTTAATTAAAATATTAGAATTATATTTATATTATAAAACAAATTTTAATTAAAAACAGGAAATTAGTATTATATTTATATTATTAGTATTATAAAACAGAAAATTAGTATTATAAAACAGATTTTGATATGGTGGCTGTTAATATTTATATTATAAAACAGATTTTAATTAAAATATTAGAATTATATTTATTAACATATTTTATAAACATATTAAAAATTAAAAATTAGTATTATATTTATTAAAAACAGAATATTAATATTAATATTATATTTATTAATATTAGAATTATAAAACAGAATATTAATATTAGAATTATAAAACAGAATATTTTATAAACATACTAAAACATATTAGTATTATATTTATTAAAATATTAGTATTAAAACAGTATATATATTAGTATTATATTTTAAAATATTAGTATTAAAACAGTATATATATTCATTAATATATTAGTATTATATTTTAATTAAAATATTAGTATTATATTTATTAAAAACAGAATATTAATATTAGTATTATATTTATTAACATATATTATAAAACAGAATATTTTATAAACATATTAAAACATATTAGGATTATATTTATTAAAATATTAGTATTAAAACAGTATTATATATTTATTAACATATAAGCAATATTATGTTTACTTTTATTATACATTTAGTTATAAATTATTATTTTACAAAATATATATTTTTATTTATTATATAATTATATTAAAATATATATTTTATTATATAATTATATTATTCTAATTCTAATTATATTTATTATAAAATGTAATAAAAATTTATTATATAATATATTATTATTCCAATATAACTATAACAATATAATTACAAATTTTTTTAAAAAATAATATAATTATTGGCTAGGGGCTAACCCCTTGCAAATCCCAAAACGTGGGACAGCTGGCTAAGGGCTTAACCCCTCGCAAATCCAGCTGGTTAGGGGATTCGCCCCTCACTAAATTCAAGAATCATGTGACTTAGCTAGGGGCTTATCCCCTCGCAATCTTTTCTGACAGGACTGAGCCCCTCTCTGGCTCTAGTCTGTGTCTACATCTGTGGTGCAGGATGATGATATTTTTCCATTATATTTTGCGAGGGGCTTATCCCCTCACCAATTATTTGCGATGCCCTGATTAGCTAGGGGGCATGTCCCCTCGCAAATTGTTGTATTGTGATGTGTATTTTGGGTTAGTGAGGGGTTTGACCCCTAGCTAAATCCTGTTTTTCTTGTAGTGAGGGGTGTGCAAAATAACCAATAACCATAAACCAATTTCCTATTCAAATTAATTCAAATTTTAAAATTCAGTCCAAATTTATATTTTAAATTTGGTGGCCCATTTATCAAATGAAAAAAACGGTAACCATTTGTTTCAAACCGGATTGAGATTCGGTAACCATTTTTCAATAAGCTTCAAAAACAAAAGTAGAATAGTTTGGAAAAATCAAGATCAATACCCATAGTTTGCAATAAAATTGATTTGGTTTAAAGTAGAATAAGTTTAAGGTAGATAGCTTGCAATAAGTTGAAAGTAGAATAAGTTTCACGATTAATTGATTTATATCAATTCAACGTACTTCTCGATTAATTGATTTAATTCACGATGAAAAGAAATTAGTCTAATTCCAGTTTTACATTGAGTAGTTTAAAGTTTAAGATATATGGAATGTTGATTTAATTCAATGTAAAACTGGAATAAAATTGATTAATTGATTTATATCAATTATTTGATAGCTTGCAATAAGTTTAAAGTAGAATAAACTTCAGGTGGTTTATCAATTATTTGATAGTTTGCAATAAAATTGATTTTTTTAAAAAATTAGTTTTAAAACTAATTACTTTAAAGAAAATAAAAGACTGGTTTTGAGAGAAACCGATTTAAAACTGGTTTTTAAAAAAACTGTTTTTTTTAAAAAAAAAACGGTTTGAAACTGAATCAATCCACTTGTAAATCGGTTTTACATAAATGGTTTTAAGATCCAAATGAAACCATATATGTGCTTTAGTTTGGTTTGATTTATAATCCATGCACACCCCTAGAAGGAATTCTTATCGTATCATATATGGTTCAGGTGAATTGGAAGAAATTAAAACTAAAGAGTCAACCAAAGGATGGATAGGAAGAAAAATGATTAGAGTGTGACATCAAATGATACATAGATGCATTGTGAACATTATAGGATGCACTTGATGTTATTGATAACAATATATTGAAGAGCAAGATAAAAGAACTTGCATATCCAAATACAATTTCTATGTTTCCATACCTAACAAAGTCAAAACCAAAGAAAGAGTGTAAAAGAAGGATAAGAAGATGCCAAAAAGATGTGATGTCTATCGTCAGGCTTCATATTAAGAGCACATGAATGAGTTTTATTATGAGAATATAGTTTCACAAGCATCATACAAGAAAATCTCCTAGTGTCCATACAAGCAAGTCTCTCAAGGTTTGTTCAATTATATCTCTCAAGGTTCATCTAAGCAGACTCTTACAAGTTATCTCAACTATGGTGGTTGAGTATGTCTCTTGCTACGAGATTACTTGTCAATTTATGTGGTTGAAGAACTTACTTTTTTGCTTCAAATTTTGTGAAAGTATATATAGGCGTTTATTTGAAAATTTGGTAAACAAAACAAGTTTCTATTAATACATAAGGGATTAAATTCGAAAATATCCTATAATATATTTGTCTGATTTAATAACATTTGACCATCATATTATTGATGTATTCGAAATACAATGTTTAAAAGATAATGGTTTGAAAACTTGACTATTGGAATGTAAAAGGTTTTGAAAATAAGTAATTGAAATTGAAATATACGCTGAAAGTGAAATGACATAAATCAAAATGTAATTTAAAAGTCTTGAATGTAAAATTCTTGAAATTTATAAATATGAAACACATACGTACATTTCTCACTTGTTTCTCAATCATACAAATACTTTGGGTATGTAGAAATTTTAGTACAATTGCGGACTGTAACACCCTTTTCTACCCCATGAATATTATGAAAAAATAATCGAATTTATCAGAATAAAATATTGGACGGAATAAAATCATCATAAAAGGGCACACATTTCTCAATAAAATTCAAATATAGGTCAATGCTCCGTAAGCAACGAGTTTTCTCAAAATTACTCAAAAGTGCTCAAATGGTAGCGGAACTCAAAAAGACAAATCCAAAGTTTTCCTTGTACCGCAAGAAAACCAACATAACAAAAACTCAATAAAATATAGTTTGACTCAAAGACCCCAACTCGTTGTTACACTATCAGAGCAAGACCCTCTAAGTCAACCACAATGGCCAATGACTCAACAACTTCAAAAAGGTCCTCAACGGCATCCACGGCTAAACCTGGTCATCTACACGTTACGCACGTGGAGGCAACATTCAAACAGGCAGAGTGAGTAAAATGATTCATAATAATCAATATAAGAATCAATATATAAAATGACGTCATTTTCATATTCAACATCATCATAATCATAAGGAACATCAAAGGCCAAAATATCATAAATTACACCAAAGTATCACATAAATGCAAATGCAACAAGACTCATGCATGTGGTATCAATCAACAAAATTCGATGGACACTGGGCCATTAACCCTCCATAGATCCACAATAGTAGGATCGATTCTACACGAGAACCGGAGCACAACAAAATACCTCACATCCGCATAATGGGACTGAAGCCACAAGAATCAAGGTCCTGAATCGAAGTTCAGATGCATATGAATGCATGATACACATGTTAATATCATCCTCATAATAAACTCATTAGGTGCACATTCATCAAAATCATCATAATAATCATTTCATCATATAATCATCAAAACTCATGGAATCAACATCATAACTCATCATTATTACTCATAGAAATTCATCATACAATCATGTAATTATCACATAAAAATCACCATTATACTCATGGTAATTCATCAGGAAAATCACAGCATCAAAGCATCAAAATAGCACTGCACAAGCATACACATAAATATTCGATAAATTATTCACCAATAATTTCACAACCGGCAGCAAACAGTGCAACAATTCATTAATAGAACATATACTCAATTGACTTTCCAAATATATTAGATATAAAAATATTGGGAAACCAATTCTCTTATCTATACTATGTTATAGCCATGTTCATTAGTTTTCCAACACTTCTAACGGGAACCAAAACAGACTTACGGATCAAAAGTTACGTCCAAAACGATTTCGACCGAAAACATAAACAGTCGTGACGGACAGCATGCAGAATTTTCTGCGTTTTTCACCGTTGGAGGCCTTCCGGACCTCCGATTTCGATTCCGTAAAAATCCAAACTCTCGTAAAATTACAACTCATCCAATACTGTAATTATCTCAAGTAAATTTACAATTTTAACACAATTAAACTATCTAATCATCGTTCTAAAATTATGCCTAAAACCTTTAAAATTAATTGATATAGGTTCAATCTCGTATCATATTTACACCTCTAATTACCATAATTTCCTTACAACTACTCCACAGTCATTAAAGTTCTCACTATCCAATTATCCTACAGGATTGAAACCTCAACGACAGATTTTGGCCACGAAGGTCTACTTTCCCTCAAACCCAAATCGACCTCAAACCTCTCAGACCATCCGTTTAAATCCCTATACGGTTAAAACCTCAAAAATAGATTTTGGTCATGAAGGCCTAATTTCCTTTATCTCAAATCAGCCTCAAACTCTTTAAACCCTTAAATCCACTTTAAATACATTGAATTACATATTGAAAACAATGAAGGCAATACTCCTCATACCTTAATTGTCGACTCTAAGCTTTCTCCTTTGATTCTCAGAAATCTCGCGAAGCCTTGCCTCAATCCTCTTTCTTCAGAGTTCTAGCCTTTATTTCTTCCCTTTTCACGGTCTAACGAGAATGAATCCTAATTCCCTCAACATTTTTTTTGTTAAACATAACTTTGTGCCTTTAAAATAGGCTTTCCAACTTCACCCTTGCTAACTCCTCCTCAAATGTGTATTTTGCCCTTAATTCACTTATATTTATTTAAAATAATAATAATACCAAAATATTCATATTATATACTATTATTTAAATAAATAACCCAAAATCCATAATTCTCAATATTTCATACCAACCACCAAAAATGCGAATATTCGTATTTAAATAAATTAAATAAATATTCTAATAAATTTGGGGTGTTACAACTCTCCCCACTTAAAAGAATTTTTGCCCTCAAAAATTAACTCAAGGAAACAGAGTCGATACGAATCCCTCATATGATCCTCACGCTCCCAAGCCTAACTTTCTCCAGCTGGTCCTCCCAAAACTACCTTTATCAAGGAAATCTCTTTACCTCGCAGTTGCTTCACATCTCGATTATCAATTATACTGGTAATGCCTCCACAGTCAAATTATCTCTTACTTGTACATCATTCATCTGAATCACATATGGATCTGGAATGTACTTCCTCAACTGAGACACATGAAACACATCATGCAAATTCGCAAGCGATAGCGGTAAAGCAATCTGACATGCTACTTCTCCCACACTTCCACTGCGCCACTCTGATACGAACCAACAAAACGCGGTGTGAGATTTCGAGACTTTAAATCTCGGCCAACACCAGTTACCGGCGTAAATCTCAAAAACACGTGATCTCTCTCTTGAAACTCAAGTGCTTTCCTTCTCTTATCATGGTAACTCTTCTAACGAATCTGTGAAACTTTCAGCTTTTCTCTGATCATCTTGATCTTTTCAGTCGTCTGGTGAACAATCTCAGGTCCGAGTAGCACCCTCGCCTGACTCATACCAACATAAAGGATTCTTACATCTCCTACCATACAATGCATCATACGGTGATATTCCAATACTAGAATGATAACTGGTTTTGTAGGTAAACTCAATCAATAGTAAACGACTATCCCACGATCCACCTTGATCCGACACATAAGCTCTCAGCAAATCCTCTAAAGACTGGATAGTTTTGTCTGTCTGTCCATCCGTCTGCGGATGATAGGCAGGACTCAATCTCAACATGGTACCCAAAACGCCTTGAAAACTCTTCCAGAATCTCGATGTAAATCTCGGATCTCTATCAGACACAATAATTAAAGTATTACCATGCAATTTCACAATCTCATCAATATACAATTCGGCCAACTTCTACAACGAATAATTGATCCTCATCGGTATAAAATGAGTCGATTCGATCAATCTATCAACAATCACCCAAATCATATCCTTTCAAAGTCCTCGGTAGACCTGTCACAAAATCATTAGAAATGCTATCCCATTTCCACTCTGGAATATTCAACGGTTGCATTAGACTCAACGATCGTCGATGTTCAATCTTCGTCCTCTGACATGTCAAACAAGCCTAAACAAGCTCGACAATATTTGTCTTCATACCTGGCCACCAAAACAATTTTCTCAAATCTTGGTACCTCTTTGTAGCACCGGGATGGATCCTCAATCTACTTCGATGTCCTTCCTCAAGAACACTCTTGTTCAACTCAATAATACCTAGAACATAAACTCTATCACGACATCTCATGATACCATTTTCATTAATCCGAAAATCAGCTCTTCGGTTCTAATTCATCAAATTCAACCGATATACCAACTCAAATCAGATTTCTGACCTTCTTGAATCTCATCAAGAATACCACTATTAAGCTTCAACATACCAAGCTTAACTCTATAAGAAGTCTCTTCACAACCAAAATCAATCAGTTCTAACTCTTTTACCATCATCATCGATATATGTAAAAATTTCTAAATCAATGCATCAGCTACCACGTTTGCTTTGACTGAATGGTAATTCCAACCAAAACCATAATCCTTCAGAAGTCTCAATCATCTCCTCTGCCTCGCATTAAATTCTTTCTGATCAAAGAAATACTTCAAACTCTTATGATCACTAAACATCTCAAATCTCGAACCAAACAAATAATGCCTCCAAAGCTTCGACACAAACACAACAATAACCAACTCTAAATCATGCGTCAGATAATTCCTCTTATGCACTTTAAGTTTCCTTAAAGCATAAGCTAAAACTTGTTGATGTTGCATTAACACACCTCCCCATCCCATGAACGAAACATCACAATATACAACAACGGTTTTGCCGGATTCGGCAAAATCAAAACATGAGTTGTTGTCGGCCTTCCCAAAAACTCTTGAAAATTTCTTCACACTTTGCATCCAAAACAAAAGCTTGAACCTTCCTAGTCCACTGCGTCAATGGCAAAGATAACTTGGAAAAAATCATTCAATGAATTTTCGATAATAATCTGCCAACCCAAGAAAACTTCTAAGGGTCTTGTGGCAACTCTGCACAGTGACATCGAAGCAGCAAGAAGATGTTTCGAGGCAGCCTCCAAAGAGCTAAAGACTATTGCCACCAGGCCAAAGACTCCCGGCAAGCCTACTCTTACCTGCAGCTCCGAAAAGACAAAGTCGCTGCCCCGCATCGACTCCATCGACCTTAACAGCCACTTCTCCGAAAAAGGTCAGAGGAATCAGAAAGGAAAGGGAAAGGAGATTCATCCATGTTCGAGCATCCCCTACACATCTACCAGTAGCGGCGAGACCTTCCATCTGATGCGCCCAATTTTGGATGGAGAGTTCGAACTTGTCCTGCTCGGCGATGACCCTCAGTGGGGCGTGAGGATTGGGACATGACTCCGACCAAGTGAGGAAACAGCTAAAAGCGTACCTCTGGGAGAATGCATATCTGTTCGCGTAGAGCGCTGCGGAGATGCTCGGGCTAGACCCTGACGTGGCCCGTCACCATCTCGCCATCGATCTCACCATTAAGGTAGTAGCTCAACATAGACGAAGGTAGTCTCTGGAGAAAAAGGAGGTTGTCGAACAGGCTGTAAAAGACCTCTTAGAGGCAAACTTTATTTAGGAAGCCAAGTACACTACTTGGTTGTCCAATGTTGTACTTGTAAAGAAAAACAATGGAAAATGGTGAATGTGCATTGACTACACCTATCTTAATAGGACCTTCCCTAAAGACATATATTCCCTCCCCATCATAGACAAATTAGTTGATAATTCTACTGGTTTTAAATTGTTATCTTCCATGGACGCGAATTCGGGCTATAACCAAATACCCATGGCAATAAGCGACAAAAGGTACGCAACTTTTATGACTGAATCGGGCAACTATTACTACAACGTAATGCTCTTCGGCTTGAAAAACATTGGTGATACCTACCAAAGAATGACGAACAAGGTCCTCCGAGGAGAAAGCGGGGATATGCTCTAAGTCTATATGGACGACATGATCATGAAGTCCCACGAGGAATCCGGTCACACGGTCCATCTGAAAAAGTATTTGAGCAGGCCAGGAAATACAGAATATCCTTCAACCCAGAGAAGTGCACATTCGGAGTACGAGCGAGCAAGTTCCTCGGCTTTTATCTAACAGAACGAGGAATCGAAGCTAACCCTGAGAAGTGCAGAGCCTTCTCCAGGTTCCCTATGTTGAACTCGAAGAAGTCCATCCAATCTTTAAACGGGATGCTCGCTTCGTTGTCCCACTTCGTGGCTAAATTTGTTCAATATGCACTCCCTTTTTTCAAACTCCTCTGCATGAAGGCGGCTTTTGAATGGACGGAGGATTGCGACAAAGCCCTCTTTCATCTAAAACAAGCTCTGTTAGAACCACCGATCCTCTCCCGACCAGATAACGGGGGAACCCTATATCTCTATCTCGTCATTGCAACCGAGGCTCTCAGTGCCGCCCTCATTCGTGAAACACCTGATGAACAGAAGTACATCTACTTCACGAGCAAGGCACTGCAAGGACCAGAACTAAGATACCAGTAGATAGAGAAAGTGTCCCTAGCCCTTATCAACGTTGTAAGAAGGTTGAGGCACTACTTTCTGGCCTACACAATCGTGGTACACATAGACCAGCTCGTAAAGCAACTATTGGGTCGTCCGGACATGGCCGGTAGGATGCTCAAGTGATCGCTTAAACTATCTAAGTTTGACATCCAGTATGAGAGCAGAAAGGCTCTCAAGGCTTAAGCACTGGCCGACTTCGTCACAGAGATGACCCTGCCTGATTCCCCCACTTGCGATGCATGCAAATTGACAATCTTCGTCGACGGAGCATCCAACTCGGTAAGGAGTGGGGCATGTGCCATCTTGGAAAACGAGGAAGTAATCCTCATAAAAGTCTCGCTTACATTTTCTTTCCCCACTTCCAAAAACCAGGCCAAATATGAAGCCTTCCTCGTGGGTCTACGCCTCGCCGAAGACCTAGGGGCCGAAGAAATCGTCATCTGCACCGATTCTCAACTCATGGCCCTCCAAGTTCGGGGAGAATATCAGGTCAAGAATGACAATATGTATGAATACTTGACCTTGGTCAAGGAAAAGATGACAAAGTTCACATCGGTGGAGGTAAAACATGTTCCCCGCGAACACAATGTTTGGGCGGATGTTTTGTCAAAACTAGCAAGCACAAAAAAGAAAGGGGGAAACAAATCTGTCATCCAGGAAGTACTTTCGCGACCCAATATCGAGAAAGCTTCAGCGACCCTCGACGTGCACGTCATTGGCGACAGCCATTGCTAGATGACCCCTGTCTATAATTACCTCGTCAAGGACGAACTATCGTCTGACCCCAAGGAAGCAAGTGTAGTCAGGTGCAGAGCCTGCTCATATGTCCTGGTCGAAAGCAAGCTTTACAGGTGAGGGTTTTCCATCCCTCTCCTCAAATGTGTTAAGGAAGAGATGGTTTCCCACGTCTTACGCGAGATCCACGAGGGAATCAACGCCCAGAACCTCGGGGGGAGATCCCTCGCCATGATGGCTCTACGAGAAGGATATTATTGGCCAACCAGGCAGCATGACGCAAAGGAGCATGTGAAGAAATCCGACAAATTCCAACGGCACGGGGACATGCATTTGGCACCACCCAATGAACTCAAAGAAATGTCCTCCTCGTGGCCCTTCGCATGGTAGGGCCTGGATATCCTAGGACCATTCGTCGTATGCTCAAATCAGAACAAGTACCTGATGGTAGGCATTGAATACTTCACAAAGTAGATAGAAGAGGAGGCTCTAGCCAAAATAACGGCTCACAACATACTTCGTTTCTACAAGCAAGACATTTTTGCTCGCTTTGGAATCCCCCAAGCAATAATCACCGATAACGGGACACAATTCACGAACAAAAAATTCTAGTAGTTCATCACCCAACTGGGAACCAAGCAACACTTTGCGTTCGTCGAGCACCCCCAGACTAACGGGAAAGCCGAGGCAACAAATAGGGTAATCCTCCGGGGCCTCAAACAGAGACTAGATGAAACTCAGAAATAGTGGGTCGAGGAGCTGCACAGCATGCTCTGGGCCTACCGTACGATGGCTTATTCTTCGACCGAGGAAACCCCTGGACGAGGAAACAAACAGCAAGGCACTAAGGGAGGAGCTTGATCTCGTCGAAGAGGTCCGGTCAAGATCATCCCTCCGTGAGGCCTCACTAAAACAAAAAATTGCGATCAAGTACAATGCCAAAGTTATACGACGAGAGTTCCAAGTAGGCAGTCTCGTCCTAAGGAGGAATCACAAATATTCCTGTGAAGGCAAACTCGCCACATACTAGGAAGGACCCTATCGTATTAGAGAGAAAACAGAGAATGGGTGCGCCCAGGTACAAGCGCTGCATTACCAAAGTAATCAAGGTAGGCTTTTGCTCAAGAACGAGAGAAACCCATGCCGGACAGGAATCCCTCGATCGAGCCCGTCGTCGCCAAAGTACCATGAAATGAAGAACACCTAGCTTGCAATGGGAAGTTCACGCCGCAAACTCAAGCCATAAACGCGACCTGAGCTCCGCTCTCATGCCCGGAAGCTACCTAGGCCTTTCGACCAGTTTCTCTCACTGTTGAACATGATTTTTCGAGCAGACCCCGGAAGCTACCTAGGCCTTTCGACCAGTTTCTCTCACTGTTAAACATGATTTGTCAAGCAGACCCCGAAACATAATAAATTAATTCACTAAGGTAGCTCATACGACGAGCATTAAGCAGTGTTTAACACTTAGATAAAATAAAGCAAAGTATAAATATGCACGAAAACAAATCATACATAACTGACCACCATGGTAGAAAATAAATATTAACATAAAAATGGCCACAAGGACCACGATTGTGCTTGTTACAATACAAAAGGGCCAAGCCCTACACAAGAGAATAAAATTACAAAAACTTGGCGCGCAGGCCAAAAGTACAACTGAAAGAGAAGTCACTCATCCACCTGCTGAGGATTTTCGTGGGCATCATTCACATGCTCCTCGCCAATTTGGAGGAAGTCAGGAAAGATTATCCTGCCGCCCGCAACACTATGGAGAAACCTGGTACCCTCAGTGGACAACTCAACGCCGAGATTCATGATCTTCAATTACTCCACGGAATTGTTGAAGGCCTCCTTGGTGATGGCCAGGAAGTCTTCCTCGTCCTGGGTAATGCGAGCGGCCAGCTCTACCCGAGTCTTTAATTTCTTCACATCCTCACTCTCACCCTCAGCAAGAGTAGTGGTGGCTTTTAGCTGCTTGACCAGATCCTCAACGGCTTTCTTTTTTGTAGCAAGGATATCTTTCTCCGCTGACAGCTCATCCCGACACTTTTTCATTGCCTCCTCGACGGCCCTGACCCGCTCCTCCTGAGACATCTTAAACTTCTCTTCCAGATCCGCAACCGCATCCTGAGCCTTCTTCAGCTCAGATTCGTGGTGGGAACCCTCCTCGGTGTAAACCACCGCCATCTCCATAACCCTTATCAGGGCAGAAGCATCCTGAGCAAGCATGGTCCTTTTGCTCAGGAGGTCCATCTCCTCGAGCTTCAAGAACTCCGCCCGAGGAATTGCCAAAGAAGAACCCTCGAAGAATCTCTTGTTGCGCAGGCACGGAGGCAGCTCAAATCTGATTTTCTCCCCCTCCTTGCTGAGGTCCACAATCTCGCCTGTATGTTTACACTTGAGCCTTGAACTCACAGGGACGGGTGATGTCTGGACGGCCAGTGGGGTAGACGAGGAGGTCCCCGATCCAGTTTGAGGAGGAGACGCTCGTTGGCTGAGGTGACTCTTCCTAGTCGTTATGCCCCCCTTTAGCTTCCCTTGGGTATTCTATACCATTCATTCTTGAGCAGAAGACATGTTACCTGTAAAACAACGAACACATTAATATGCAAAGAAAATAACAACTCAAATAAACTAAGAGGAAATAAAAGACTACCCAGAAGTTCTAAAGTCCTCGCACGAGTGTTACACTCGAGGAGCTCCTTCGTATTGATATATCAGGCTTCCACCTTGGACCCCCATCTTTTTTATAAATAATCTTCCCAACACGGGTCACACACTGAACATAAAGAAAGTCGTCCACGATGTCATACCCTAAATTTGCCCGCCCTTTTTTTTTATCGAAAGCATTGGTACAAGTCATCAGGAGCATGAGAAAAAGAAAGGAGAAGCCTGTTGAGTATCTCAAAAGTCATAGTGGGGTTGGAATGATCATCCAGTTCATCTGCACAGTATCCAAGCAAAAAGGGGAAATTAGGGTTTTCGCACAGTTAAAAGTCAAGGTTTCAATGGTTTGATCAATCGACGTCTTGAATTGATTTCCAATGAAATAGGGTCAAGGATGATACATTGCTTCAAATATGAATTCAATTTGAGTTTGGCACCCAAATATTGAAGACAATGCAGCTCAGGCCCGATTAGGGTTTTCGATCAAGAAAAGTCAACTATAGTTTGACTTTTGATATGAAAGGTGTTCTAATGATGAAATCTTGATTCATAAGGTTTATATGGCTTAGTGAAGTCCATTCAAGAAGATTCAAGGCCTCGAGACACCCGAATCGTCAACAGTCGACTCGGTAGTCACCGACTGATCGAACGGTTAACCGAAAAGTCAACTCTCCAACCATAAGGAATTTGACTTCAAGATGTGAATCAAAATTGTTCCTTAGGTCATATTACACCTTCCCATAAAATTTCATGACCATTGGATCAAGGGTTAGGAAGTAATTGCAAAAGTCGGGAATTAGGATTTTGAAAGGGGCAAGACTATAACTCCTCAACCACACATCCAAATGAAATGGTTCAAAGCTCATTGGAAAGCTATTGACAAATACTACAAAAGCCTCAAAGTGGTCCATGATCAAAAAATGCATAGAATTGGAGTTATGACAAAATTCATTTTAATAAGGGAAATAACTTAGAAAAATTCTAAGTTATTTAGCCTTTTTAAGTGGTTTTTTCAGCAACTTGGAAGGGTTTTTCAACCTAGTTCCATCCACAATTTGGAAATCTCAAAAACATGAAAGTTATAAAGCTACTTAATGTCTTTCCAAATTATGGTAGAACTCCTCAATAGCATGTGTGAGCAAGAAGTTATGAGCCATGAAAGTTAGGGTTGTCAACACTTGAAACCACACTCCAACACTTCTCAAAAGTCAGATTTTTATGACTTAGATTATCCTCAACCCTTAGATCATGATTCAAACTGATAATGTGAGGTATAGATGGAGAGAAAACCAGAAGGAAGGATGGTTTAATGAACATAGCAAGTTGGAGCAAGTTGACATTATTTTAATCAAATAAAATGGAGGAAAGAGAAACTTTTTGAGGAGTTGGCAGCTGCAGTCCCCCTACACTCTAAGCTCACCTCAGTTACTTCATGTCCATCTCCACTTGATTTTTCTGATCCTCTTTGAACCATAGAGCTGATAGGAAGAGATTTTGCAAGATTCATTTGAAAAAACTTCACAAATTTCCCTCCAAAAGTGGCAAAATACCAAGCTGCCCTCACTCTTGTTTTGGCTATAAATAGAAGCCTCTTCCTTGATGTTAGATACACCAGAGCAATCTCCAAAACCAGAGAAACCATAGCTCTCAATTCCCTTTCATTTCCTCAAGAATCTCAAAATTTCAAAACCTCCATTTTTCACCAAAAAGCTGTCTTGAGCAAAACTCTGCTCAAGATCAATTCTACCATCTCCAAGTCCCTCAAAACCATCTACAAAATCTCTAAACATTATGTAGAAAGTGTCCATACATTCAAACCACTCAAAAATCTCATTTTCACAAAAGTCAACCTTCACACCTTAATGGTTTGACTTTCTTCCACTTTGAAAGCCAAATCCTCACTCAAAGCACTTCCTACCATTATAACACTCCTAACACCTCCTATACATCATATCTCAAGTGTCTAAGCCTTAAAAGACCAGCTGGAAATCACACAACTCCAACTGTCTTGAAAAGTGGATTGTTGCTTCAAGAGGAAGCAAGCTTTATCTCTTTGCAAAGGAAGGAGGATCTCTGGGTTTCTAAGCTTTTTAGCTTGCTCAAGACTTGTATACAAGAGGTATGTGACATTCAAACTCCTCATTAATCATACATTATCATGTTTTGTCATTTTGAGTTGATTTTGGTGAAAATGTAGTCTTGCTGCCCCATTTTAGTTCTTTGTCAAGAACTTTTGTTTCATGGTCATGTTACTTGCTCTTATTAATATATTGTCATTTGTAAATGATATGTGGATATTGTGTTACAAGTTTGTGCTTAGATTTCATGTTTAACTTGTTTTGAGGTTTTGGTCATGTGGTAGTTTTTGTAGGAATCCAACATGGAAGTATTGATGAGCATGCCCTAGGCTTGTTAGTTTTAGTTCATTAGTGAGATGTGGATAACTTGTAAGTTACTCATAGGATCCCCCTTCCCTTGATCATGTTTGAATCAATGTGGCTCTTGTTTTGGCTCTTATGTTATTTTGGTGTCATCTTGCCTATCATTACCATGAATTGGGTGTTGAGTTGTTATGCTTGCTATTTCTTGTATCTCAAGTCTTTGGTTAATGTTTGATCTTGTTCATGATGTTTGTTTTGGTGGAAATGTGAGAAGCATGAAGTTTGAACTTTAGGGCCTGTCATGAGATATTAATGGTTTTGCTGTCAAATTTGGATCAACATGTCATTTTTGGTTTGGAGCATCTTTGGTTGTTTTTAAGATTGGAGATTCATTTGTCATTATGTTTAGGGATTGTGTGTGGTGCCTATGTGTTCAAAATCTTCTTAAATGCTCAAACTGCCTTATCATGCCTCATTTGTATTTTTCAAAATATCATGATACCACCAACACATCGTATTCTGTTTCAATCCATGTCTACATGATCCATGTGCATAATATCATTGTCCTATCCGTTTGAAACTTGTGTATGCTTCCAAAATACCCCAACTGTCATGAAACTACCTGTTGCATATTTGGAATTGTTTGTTTGCATATTCATGGGATTCAAAATGTCATTTGTTGTTTGGTGTTGCTTTGACCTGGTTCCTGAGCACAATCTCATCTCCTGACATATTTGTGATGTGTGTGTGATATTTGTTTCCACTTAAACCTCACCATTTGAAAAACATACCTGTTGTTACATGTCATTCACCAAAATTGTTTCACATTTCAACAGCATACCAAAATTCTACTCCAACTGCTATGATTTTGATTTCAATGCATGATCACTTTCCTTGTCATATTTATGATGTGTGTATGTTATTATCTTGGCTTAAAACTTCACAACTTGAAAAAATACCACCTGCTGCCACAACAGTCTTGCCAAGACAGATTTTTCCACTTTTCACCACAACATACCATTTTTCATTTCAACAGTCCTATGATTGTTTTGTGAGTTGAGACTCTTTCCTTACCATGATAATGATGTGTGTACATTGGTCACTTGATCTATTCTTGTCTGTTTTCACAATTCCACTTCCAATTGCAATTTCATGCTAGAATGTGCCTTGACCATGCCAAATTGTTGTTCTGTTTGTATATGTCCATGTTTTGAGTTGTAACTCACTTATATTCATGATTCTAGGGTGTGTGGATGGTTAAATTGATCTATGTGTACCTGTTTTCTTATTTCACTTTTCAACTGCTCTTTTTCAAGCCAAAACCACCATGAACATACCAAAATCCTTGTTTGCTTGCAATATGCCTAATACTTGAGTTGTAACTCATCTATATACTTGTTTCTAGTATGTGTTAATGATTGGTTTGATCCATGATTGCTTGCTCTCCCATTTCACCATCAAATTGCATCTTTGAGCTAAAATTTACCATGACCATATGCCAATATCTTTCTTGCTTGCAATGTGCATTTTTTCTGAGTTGTAACTCACTCTTTCCTACATTTATGGTGTGTGTGTGTATAATGTTTATTAACATGAGATCATTGATTCATAGTTGGACCATGTTTATGCCTTGTGCTGCCAAACTATTTTGAAATCAATTGCACACATTTCCCTTCTTTTTTTGATTTATCTTAGGGCTGCTCATCTAGCATTGTATCTTTGATGGTATTTGAAACTTGTATATGCATGAATCAATCATTTTTGTATGTCCTATTTTTGTTGTCATGACAGCCCCATCCCACATGTTTGGCACAATTGCATTTTGATGATCATCTCCTTATTCTGTGCATCTCATGACAATTTTAAATGATAGACTCATTCACAACCATGTTTGAAAGCTTTTGTATACATTTTTTCTGACCTCAAGCTGTCCCAATTCATTTTTGATTCCAAATGTTGCCAATTTATGAATATTTGAGCAGTTGACACCTGATTTTCAATTCTATGATATATGTGAGCAATTTTGAAGTGTGGACACATTTCATATGATGTTTTGAGTATGTTATGAGGGTCTGCCATTTCAATTATGTTTGTTTCTTGATCTAACTTTCTAACTTGCATGTTTTCTCCAATCTTGGCATAGCTTAGCTGTTGTATTTTTTGTTGGTGTCTAACATTGTGATGTTTATATGTGTGTTACTCATTATATTCCAAGTATGCCTCATAATTTTCCTGTTTTAATTGATCAACTTTTAATGTGAACATCCATGATTGGCCTGCTGTTTCAAATCATACAAAATGATGTCATGATGAATTCCTACTTCTCTTCTTGGCCTGAACTTTGTTGTTTGATCTGTTGTCTTGAAAGCATCAATATTAACATGATTAAGATCCATAGGCCATGTGCAAAAATGAATTTTCTTCATCTGCCAATATGTTGCTAGGGCAGTTGCTGCATTTTTATGTTTCACTTGCAATTCATATGCCAAATCCATGATTGATGATTTTTGCTTGAGCTTTAAATATGCTACACTTCTGTTATGACATATGTGTTGTGTGTGCAGTACCATTTGCTTGAATTTGATCTCACAGTTGTGTGTGGTTTTCAAAATGCATCTCAATTGCCAAATTTGCAAGTTCTATCGTGTTTCCTTTTCAAAGCCTCATTTCAAAATTCCAACTGCACCATCTTGTTCCTTGTTTAAAAACACTCAAATTTGACTAAAATTTCATTTGATTCCATTAAGAATTGATATAGTTGTGAATCAAAACGCCTTTTGTAAAATGCCCTGTTCTTGCTCCCAACTTGCCCAGGAAATTCAGGAAAACACGCCTTATATATTTATGGGGGTGGCTATATCAACAGATGTATAGCCACCCCAGTGGTAGAAGCATGCGCGCATATCATACCTTTCACTGCCTAGACCTGGGTTCGATCCCTGAAGAGGATCAACCCTTTTGCATTTTTTTTCCTTTTTCATTATTTTCCATCCTACCTGCGCGCGTGTGAGTTCCCTAGTGGTCAGGTGTGTGGCCTGCAGGCTTGAGGGCGTGGGTTCAACTCCCACCCCTTGCACTTTTATTTTATTTTTTGCTTGTTAAATATGATTTGTACATGAAACTTCCAAAATTCATATCTTTCTCATTTTTCATCCTTTTGAACTCATTATTTTTGCAACATGCTTGTTTTAATGTCTATTTTCATATGATGTAAAAATATTGCAAGTTATTCTCAATTATGATGTATTTTGCCCATATAAACTTTAGTGCATTGTTAAGATCGCTATCCTTATATACTGTTGAATTCCCTTTAAACATGCCTGAATCTTCTTGTGAGATTTATTGACATGTGTTTCCTTTGTGTTTGTTAACATATCAAAGCTCTGTTTTCTTTTGGTTACCACCATGAACTTACATATCTTCCTCATAAGAAACCTCGGTCCCGTACCGAATTCATTTTCATAAATATCTTCAGTCATAAGAATCGTTTTCTCTTTGCATTGAATTATATTAAGAGAGGATTAAGTGTAGACTTTTTCCCCTCCAAATATTAAGACGCTTATTGTAGTGTGAGTGGTCTTAATACTAATCTTTCAATACAAAGACACAACTTTATCCATCACCTATCTTTATCTACCGTCTCTCTCCTTTCATAACTTCCTTTCAAGACCTTTATGACCTAAAACCTCGGTCCCGCACCGAGTGCATTTTTAAACTCATTTTCTTAACAAATCTTGATTGGTCGTGGAGTGGTTAGGCGTAGGCCTTCTCCTATCCCGAGTGCTGACATTTACCGTAGGGTTTACAGTCGCAAAGCACTCACCATTCAAAATCAAAACACTTTAATAACATAATGAAGTTCTTTTTGTATTTGAATTAAAGAGAGAGGATTGAGTGTAGTCTCCTTCCTCTCCGAGTGTTAGGATATTCACTTTAGTGTGGGTGGTCTTGATACTTGTCTTTCAATACGAAGATGCTACATTCGTCACACCTTTCATAACAAAAACTTTGAGATAAAGAATTGGATACTACCTGTAGGGGTTACTATCTAAGGACTGATCTCACCCCTAAAAACAATTCAACCAATCAAACGTGACATCTTGCCTCGCATGGCGAAAACTAATCAATCTTTCAAAAAGGATATGTTACGTCCGTTCTACTGCAAACAGGTAGCGCATAAGTCTCCTCACATGCGAGCAGCAAAACACCTAAACTGCTAGAATGTGCACGATAGCATCATCCATAAACATATCAATAAACCGTAGGCTGAACTACGGCTGCTCTGATTCTTTACTTCTTTCAAGTAAAGATACGTAGGCACAAGGGCCACAATCCTTGCTGAGCATATTCCCCTATATCCGTAGCCCCGAACTACATCGACTCTGACTTTCTCACATCCATTGAGAATACGTAGGCCTAGGACCGCGAAGTCCTACCGAGTCTGTTCCTTCTCTTTTCTTCCCCGTTCTCTTTTTCCTCCTAACTTCTCATTTTTCTGTTTCAATCCCTTTTCTCTCCCCTTTTGGAACACTCTTTTATAGCATAATTTTTTAGCAAATATAATCACACATTGATAAGCAAATGGTTCCCATCGAGTACGATGGATGCGAGGGGTGCTAATACCTTCCCCTTGCATAACCGGCTTCCGAACCCATTCTTGGTTGCGAGACTATCTTGTCCTTTTCTTTCTTAAGGTTTTCTCGATATTTTTCTTTCCCCTCATGGGATAAATAAAGTTCGGTGGCGACTCTTCTGTCCTTTCTTCTTCGCCTCCCCGTTGTTGCGTGATGCATTTTTCGAGTAGCGACACACGAAAGCCACCAGCTTAGCATAGCTGGTTCGGTTGTCGTCCCCCAGCATGTGAGGAATGGAGATATAATCTTCAGTCGACCGGGTAAAATGAGCCCTGCTTCAGCAAAAGGAAAACTTGAACAGCCTCCGCGTAAGCACTTTTCCATGCTCATCAACTAAGGTTTCCCCGCCCCGTCCGCCGAGACCTCCCAGACAATTTTTGAGTCGATGTCCCTCTCTGACACGGGCTCAATGATATAAAACCTTTCCTTGAAAGTCCTAATGGACTCACAGAAGGGTTTGAATAACTTCCTCCCCTACTTCAGGGAGACCCAACCGAACTTCCTCCCTAAGACTTATCGCTGAAGATGAAAGACAGTAAAAAAGATGGGAAGGGCAGCTCCAATCTTCAAGTACTCGCACACCAGCTCAAATGCCCGTATGAAGGCGATCGAGTTCGGATGCAGTTGCGAAGGCGCCAGGCTCAGGTGCACAAAGACGGTCCTCTGAAAATCCGAAAAGGGCATCCTTAGTTCTATCTCCTTGAAGACATATTCCTAGGGAACTTCTCCCTATGACGAGCAAATACAGTCGTCCTATATAAGGAAATGGACCTTCCAATTTCTCTCAGCCCCCACCGACGTGAAGGCATCCCCGGTGTAAGAGGCAAAGAGAGAGGCATGCTCCCCAGGCTCTGCTACGGCCCACTCCTCCGCGGTTGTCCTCGAAATAGGCGTTTCGCCAGCGTCCCGGGGCGTGGAAGTATCATTAGTCTCAACATCCTCCGAGGAGCTCTCCTCGGACAGATCTCTCAGGATTTCTTCTTCAGTTTTGCGCGACATCTCCTTTACCTGAAAAGTAGAGGATAAAAGTGAATTCGATGACAAAGTCAAATCCACCCTTCCACCGCTAGTTAAGTGAAAGGGCGCGCGAAGGCCCGAGGACAACGTCCTCAACCTAAACCCTACTCAAATGGCACAGTTACGGTACAAGGAGGCGCCCAGGACAAACCCTCTGACGCGCGCGGGGAAAAACTTCCCTGGTACAAAACCCAGAATTTTCGTTGGGAAACCACCGGAAAGCTCATAAGCATACCAGACATTCACGATTCCCACCGCCAAGGAACGCTTTCATGTTGAAAATGCATCAGAATCAACTAAACATTCTAAGTTTCTAAAAGCTCTAGCGTTGGACACCTCTGCCCGTCCCAACGGCTAGTTTCTGTCAGTTACCTATTCTTCAGGGAACGGTTATCTCGCCCCAAAAATAGGGACCAATGGTCAAGCGATGGGGGCACTATAAAAATCCTCTTATTTGAGAGGGTCAGATATTCAATATTCATCCTAACACACGCATACTTTGTACTTGCCCTCTTTTCTCCCGATTCTTACTTTAGCATCGGAGTGCCTTGTAGGTACACCCCATCCTCATCTCTCACATCCAGCATCAAAGATGTTGTCTCTGGCCCACTTTAGGTTCTGTTCAGCCGGTAAGATCAGCTGTATTTTGTCAAAGAGATAATCGAGCGTGGAGAAGTCTAAGTGCTGAAGTTTTCGATTGATGACAATATTACTGATATGATCACCAAGACATTGGCAAGTTGCAAGTTTTTCCATTGTATGTAGCTGATAGGACTGCATGATGACAGCTAGATGGTTTTTTGGTTCAGAGTTTGTTTCAAGGTGAAGATTTGTAGTTTATGGGTGATAAGCTAGTGGTGTAGGAAACTATGTCAAAGTCAAAGAGTTTGTATAACTGTCAAAATATACTAGATTGTTAGCACGTTGAATTGGATTAGTCTGTCAGACCAATTGTTTAGTATGTTAGTTGAATGTTATGGTTTAGTTTATTTATAAATAGCATACTAGTGATCATTTCTCCATCAATTCCTGATAATCCTAATCAAAGGGAGAAAGTGGTGTGGTTGAGATTCAATTGTAAACATTGTTTCCTAATATATAATTGAATCAAGAATTCAATTTTATACCACTTTGAATTGTCTTTCTCTTTCTTCTCTTGTCTTTTACTTTTTGGTTTCTTGTTAATCAAAAAACCGATCATACTTTATTTTCTGGACATCCTTTTCACAACAATATGTCTATGATTCAAAAAATAATTATGGATTCAAACCTGGACAAATGAGATTTTAGCACTTTTTGAGATTGCAACTCTATACATTTCTAATCCCTAAAACTTTTTAACAAATTTTTTGAACCAAAGTAGAATTGGCAGGTCATTGACACTGAACTATAATTACTCAATAGCACCTTCATGGTGAAAATTTTTAAATTAAAGAATACTTCAAACTATTTTCTATTATGTACTTACCCTGTCTGTCACAGAGCAAAATGTAGTGGAATTCAAACTACCTCTAATTCTGAAATGCCATAACTTCCCTTTAGAATACAACAAATTCTCATCACAAAGAAACTCCCAAGAAAACCATTTCTCTACCATTCTATTTACATCATGTACTATTACATCTGAAACATTCCCACCTCTAGCAAGTACACCAGCAGTGTAAATGGATGCCATTCTGCCCGGTGACTCGGTCGAATCGCCGCTCGGTCCATCCACAAGTATGACATCCCAATTCTTCTCATACACTATTGCAGGCAAATTTTTCAATGCAAGATTGCATTTTGATGTTTGTAGGTATCTTGGGTCTGGTGCACATACTGGATTGTTTCTTGCATGTTTGAGTAGTTTATAAGCTTCTTTTGTTGGCACATTGTAGCTGAAACTGTGTATTTGAGTGTTGTTGTTGTAGTTTGTTGTTGCTCTGTCGTGGTTATTGTCGAGAAAGACGGTGCTACCGGCTTCGTTCATTGATGAAAGAATAAGGAACTGAGGTTGAAATCCAAATATGAGAAGGTTGCATGGTGATTTAAGAGAGATTATATTTATTAAAACTTTAAATTCTTTCTCTTGGAATGTAGCAGAGATGTTGTGAGATACTCTTGGATGCAATGATGATTCATTTGTATAGGCAAAAGGTGGAGAAGCAGAAGATGAATGAGTTTTGAGAGTGAGGCTAAGAATTCTGAGGACTGATATGATTGAGAGGAACAAAACAAGAATAGGGATGAGTTTCTTTTTTGTGAGGTTCATCTCTTTTGTTACTTTTTGGTATTTGTGAAATATAGAAGGTGGATTTGGTTGTGCTTGAGTTATGAGAGGGCGTGAAAATTGAACAAGAGGACGAAAATAAAGAATATCAGGGGGCATGTTGGCTTCTTTTTTTTCTTTGGTTCACTTCACCAATGGTGTTACTTTCCACCCTTCTTATGGTGTTGTGTGCAATTGATGATTATAACTACTTTTATGTGCACTTTGTTGAGTAGAGAGGAAGGGATGGTTTTGCTTGTGATACAAGTTTCACTTTTTTGTTACCTAATTTTTGTGGTTTGTTAGTTGAGTTACGGAAACTAATCTATTGATAAATATTTGTCTTGTATAGAAAGTTATGTTGATATGAATCTTTTCTGTTGGTGATGACATGCGTCCTTGAGTTTGGTTTGTTGTCAAAATATATCTTTTGGTGATGATGAGTGAGTTTGAAGATGTTAAGGTGGTGGTTGTTGAGTCTTTTTCAAATGTAAGTACATAATACACGATGATTATATGATTTTTTTGGAAGTTCGGAATTATTTTAGAAAGATTGTTATTATTGGTCTATCATGCTATGAGAAATACACAACTAAGGAAGGGTGTATCTTATTCAATAATGCACTGTACTTCATTGGGAATAAAATAGAGTTGTTTGTGGACTATGCTCCCAACATGTAGCGCGTGAGAGACGGGGAATATTCTCAGAAATTTTCAATTTTTTTACTAAATACTATGCCCCTCTTTTATAGTAGTTCTGGTTTTTCCTAAAACAGAATTTATCTTCCTTTCCTTTGCTATCAGATTATAACTTTGTTAGATTCCGGTCTGATCGGTTAAATCTCTCGTCGTCAATTAGAAATGGAGAAAATGTTGGATACATAAGAGAAAGAACGCATGCACACATCTCAGTTAATCCTTAGCAAAAAGATTGAGTCCCACCGTTACCTTGAAACCATACATGATGCCATGTCTGTGTTGACTTTCCACCAATACTATACTAAACTATGAAATGGTCATTCTCCATCCAAAATATATATAAAAAACTCAATAGGGACGTTACGTTATTCAATTAACAAATATTGTCACGTCGTTGCCAATGGAAAGTTTCACCTCAAAACTCCTATGCTAACGTGTTCTTTAATCTTATTATCTACACATAAATTAATTCATAGAGCATAGAAATGAAAACCAGTTTAATCATATTTTAACTTTTAGTCTGAAAACCAATAATACTTACAAAGCTATAACTCTATGCAAACCATGGTTAAGCTCATAGGAACTTTAACTATCACCTAATCTTTTCCATGGTTAAGGCATAAAAAGAGTTGAGATTTTCTTTGGCATCTTTCTGCTAGAGATTTTCTAAGGTGTTAAACACTAAAAAACCAATATCTTTTATATCTGCTAACTGGTGTAGATTGAAGAAGACAAATATTACCATGGGAACAAACAGAGAAGAATCGGGACGATTCGAGGTAAACAAATCAATATTCAAAGCAATATTATTCAGTTCATGTTTGTTTTTACTTGTTAGTTCTATTTCAATTTTCAACTGCAATAGCTTGAAGAATTATAAACTATGTTTTAGACAATATATCAGGAAATGGTAGAAGATGAAGTTAAGGCCACTCATAAACTTCCTGCTGGACCTATGCACAAATTGATAGCTGAGAATACCAAGTCAAACAGTTTGGTCATGAAGGTAATTTCTAAACTAAATTTCCCAGTACGCGACGGTGAGTTTGGCAAAATCACTAGCAGAGCGTACGGTGATTCTGTCAAACTCGTTGTTAATTCAAATATGCATGTCTCATTTTGAAACTAACAAAAGACTTATAATTGGTATTTGAGCAGAAACCAAATTTGGTGATTCCTGCTCATATCATAGCGGAAGCAATATCATCAATCCGCGACATCGACCTGAGATGGTCAGGTCCAATCACGCAGAAAGAAATGGAATATGTAGAACAATATGTCCTAGCGAAGTATCCAGAATATGCGAATCTCATTGAAGGAGATGGAAGTGGAATAGACATGTCAAGTTTCATCATCAATGAGGAGCCTTCGGAATTACCAATGTCAGATGCTCTAAGAAAATCACCAAGATCGCCTTCTTTTGGAAGCAACCTACCTGAAATGGATGGAACACAGCTGGAACCATCAAGGCTACTTGATGTTATCAATAAGAAATCATCCTTTCCCGGAAGTTTCATCTCGATCCCAGAAATTCAAGCTCAAAATAAGGTTTTGAAGCATTGCGGTTTACCAGATGACGAATACTTGGTTCTTTTTACTCCGAGTTACAAAGATGCTATGATGTTGGTCGGAGAAAGTTACCCTTTTGTTAAAGGAAACTACTACATGACTATTCTTGGTGAAGAACAAGAGGATTATATAAAAGAATTTGCTTCTTTTAAGGAGTCTAGGGTTCTGATAGCACCAAAGACATGGCTTGATTTGAGGATTAGAGGGTCTCAGTTAAGTCAAAATTTTAGGAGGAAATGTAAGATTAGTCCAAAAGGGCTATTTGCTTATGTAGCAGATGTGAATGGAACAATGCATTGGGTTTCTGAGGCTCATAGGAACTATTGGCATGTTTTGCTTGATGCATCTGAAATGGTTGTGGGAAAGGATAGGTTACATGTTGGACTTCATAGGCCTGATTTCTTAGTATGTTCTCTTGATAACACAAACTCCAATCCTTCAAAAATCACTTGTCTTTTGGTTAGAAAGAAAAGTTTTGACACATCCAATACTTCATCTTAGGCTCAATGTTGAATGAGGATAGTACTTGTTTCAGATTGTTGGACAATATTTGAACTACATAGTAATTGGTTATGTTTAATTGGTATCATGAACTCTACTAAGAAAAGAGAGAAACTGTTGATTTTCCTTGTGTAATTTGTTGTAGATTGAATAAAATGTTTTTGACATAAATACATATAGGAAAAACACTAATTATTGGCTTGCATGCATGTGTTGCTGATCATTTGGTTGGTTTTTTTATCTAGTAATTGATATTATGATTGATTTGCTTTTTTGTGGCCAAACCAATTCTCCATAACAATTCATCTATTTTAAGTTAGTGCTCATTGAATAGTAAATTGATTTTATTATCATTAAGAAAAATTATTATCTTCTGAAAATGTATATTGATAGTATAGATGTTCCGATAAGCATTGACAAATGTATATTAATAGTAATAGTATAGATGTTCCAAAACGCATTCAAACCTTCATCACCACCATTTTTTCCTAAAAAAATTACAAAACCCAAGTTAGGTTTTAAAATCTTGTTAGTGCCAATTGAGAGACCAACCAACACTTTTGACTTCAATTAATCTATTTTTTATGCTCTATTATGCTTAGCCATACTAAATCCTTAGATTCCAAGAACTTGAAGTTTGTCTTATATACTTATTTTGAGAATGCGCCTTTTATATTAACTACTAAAGTTACAAAATCCAAGTGGTCGAGTGTGCATCCAAATCTTTTGTTGGGTAGTGTTGTCACGTTCATCGATGGTGGCATACTGATTAAAATAGGGACGCATATTGAATAGCAACATCATAATCATATTATTTGTAAATTGAAAAGACAAACATCGAAATCATATTATTTTCAAAATCAATCAATATTTCTAGAATTTGAAAGCCTAAACCTTTGAATTTTGTCCAAAATCTACCTATTTAAGATATTGAAACCTTGATCGGATTACGGTTGGAACATACAGAACTTCAACCAGAACTTCAGATCTAATAAAATCATAATTTGGACTTCTGAACTGTCAAGTGATTAAACAAAAACTTAGTTGGTATTTTGTAAACTTTCACGCCCACAAACATCCAGTTCTTCCATGGATTCAGCTTGTAGGACTTAATATCTTGATCAGCAGCCTATCTAACTAGTTGCCAGTACAACCTTGATTTTAATACCAGATACAACAAGAGAAGGGAGAGGCAGGTTTGACTAACCAAGCTCGAGCTGAATACTGAGACAATACAGCCTTCTGGGGAGAAGAATAATGGTGAAGGCGATAAAAATATTAATTGCCTCAAGATAATTATTGCCTGATATACACAACCAGTTAAAAGCCACCATAACGAAGAATAATATAACTATCACTATGAGATAAACAAACACAAAGCTGCAGCAGTAACAACTAAGAGACCTGTACTGAAGTATATTAACACGCTGGGACTATTATACTGCCAACCAAGAGCATACAAATTCCCCAACAGGGCTCCTAGAAACTTTTCTAGGCGTTTCCTACACTTGCTCTTGACCATAGCTGCTACTTTTCAAAATGTCATACTTGCAGAGGGGGCAAGTCGCATTAATGTGCAGCCATTTGTCCACACAGCCACAGTGAAAATGGTGACCACAAGGAAGTTGTCTTAGTTCAACACCATCTTCATAGGTAGAAAGACAGATGCAACATTCCTACAGTTTACCACACACGAATAAATTAAAAAATAAAACCAGATTAGTTTTTTCAAAGCACTTCATCATACAACAACTCCTCTGGTGTGCTCGAACCATTATGTAAAATTCCTCCGAATGTAAAGTGTGGTAGATGTTGTAAAGAAAAGACACGGGAAGAAATACAAATAAAACCAAAATTTTAACATAATTCTTCAGCTGAATAATGTGCTCAAAACATGATTGTGTTATAGGTTAAAATGAAGCAATTGTAAGTGGAATTCCCTTAGTAGTATGTTGAATTAATATTCAGTGACAGATCAAAAGGACCACTGTCTAATGAGACGAGAGAATATTTTGAATGCACGCGACGAAAAATTTACAACATACCGCATCCTCATCAGCAAGCACGTGTTCAATTGGGGAATCAGCTCGACATTCAGTCATTATTCCTCCAACAGGTCCTTGTGTATTACCAGCAACCTTCTCATTACTTTTTCTTTGGAATTTGAATTTTGACAACTGCTCAATGTCTTCTTTTGTTGCCCCTTCCTGCTTTTCCCATAACACCATAATAAAAGGAGTGAGACATTATCGCAAGGAACAGTACAGATGATATACTTGTAAGTTATAAGGCATTGTGTTCATGTCCACTCATGATTAGAATTTAGATACACGTCCATCAACTACAAATTTGTAGGAAAACAAATCATATCAAGGTTCATTCTTTCTAGAACATCCTAGAAGATAACAATGTCGACCTGAATGAGGCATAAAAGTATCAGAATAATGAACCTTATTTCATAACAAAACAACTATCGGATAACTAATTCATAACCTTAGCCTTACCATCTACCCTGAAAAATCTAAGTATTCAAACTCATAATTAATCTTCGTCTCCAAGGTATTCCCAACAAATCAACCTTAAGAAGTTACTTTTAAACATTAATTCACACCCAAAAATCTATCATTCATGGTAGCAAAACATTGCATCTTAATAAATGTGTATTATCATGACTGCTGCTTTCCCTTTTTCCACACAAAAAAAAAAGAAGGCCAGAGGTTAAGTAAAAGGGACAGTTTTGACAGTGGTTCTGGCCTGCTTCAATTCAACAAATGAACAAATGTCACTGACACGTACGATGCAATAGTTTAATCTTTCACATGTTCAACTTTGCCGGGTCAAGGCAATTTTACCTTTGAATTACCAAAAATGATCTGAGAAATGAACATATAGATCTCTTTTTGTAACAAATAGAAATTTCAGTTTCGTCTTTCCATTTCATTTAGCTATAATAAATTCAAAAACAAAAATAATATTTAAAGCCAGAAGTTCTACCAAATTCATTCTAGACTGGAAAATGCTACTAAATAAAATCAAATTGGAGGAAATAAACACTTGAGGAACCAGATTCATCTACCATGGAAACTCAAACAAGAACAAGTAATGACTGTGACTTGCCTGGTCTGCAACAGCATACAGAAGCGCAATAATACACGGAAGGCAGCAGCAAACAGCAAGACCAATGATGCATGCCAGCGCAATACAGAAAACGACAAAAAAAACATCAAACCCCAAGAAGACAATACATAACCTGTAAAGCAAGTGTATTTTGTCAAAAGTAGTAAACTACTATAAAAAGCAGATTTCCCAAAGAGAAAGTAAATCATATATATATATATATATATATAGTGTACCAGATGAGAACTCTTATTGTGAGAACACCAACAATAAATACCACCAAATTAAATTTAATGATTCAGATTAATCCCTCAAAATTTACAGGCATGTGACCTTCTCCTCTTTTCCCCTACCGTCACATCACATTTCAGCCCCTTCTCCTTCCAACAGCAGCGTCAAAGCCTTCATTCAGTGAAAGTTAACAACGGAAAGTAAGAACATCAAAAATATTTTACATATATAACTACTGGTGTTTCGGAAAGAAGCCCCGTCAAGCCAAATTGATATATTACTGAGATCGGGTTTTAACCACATGAAAATTTATTTAGATCAAATAACACAAGCCAAGAAGAAACCGAAAATATCTGCAACTATTTTGTGGTTAAGAACATCCACATTGAAAATTCACGCCTCAATTTTAATTCTATACCACAGTGATTTCCAAAACCAGTATCTAAAATTCCCCAAAACCCTCTCTTTTCCACCACCAGCTTTCCCATCTTCAACACCGGCTATCTCAGCACAGTTTCATACGATGTCAAGAGGACTCAAAAACCCAACAAGATCGACGACATGACAAGGAGAAAGGGCTAGAGGTAAACAGTTGGCGGCAAACGAATAAGGAAAAGGAGTTGTGTGTCTTTTAACTCTGAAGGTTAATCTGAATCATTGAAATCAACCCCGCAATTATTATTGAAAGTTCTCAATTCCCACGATAAATAAGAGCAGAGAGAGGGAGCAAACCAATAAAGCATAGGAGATTCGTTGATCAAATCTTGACCATCTGCTGATACCCAATAGAATCCAATGACCCACCAAATAAAAGAAAACATTGTGTTGGCTGATTCCAAATGCTTTGGCAAACTACCAGGAGAAACAAAAGGAGATAAGTCAAACATAAAAAATTACATAATCTAAAAAAAAGGCCCTTTTAAATCAAAAATTGATTGTGCTAACTTTACAATAATATTGAGCACATTGTAGTATTGTGTAAACCTTCGGGCCACAACTATGTTCTTGGGCAACTTTAGAAAGTATCTCACCAATCAAGGTTGGGAGGTTAATTCATTACACAAAAAAACTATTAAGAAAATGGAATAAGCTATGAACGGTAAACAAGTGCATTATATGATTTTTCCGAAAACAAAATCAGGGAAATAAATATTGTCACATATCATTTAGTTTACATTTTACATAAAGAAAAATAAGATTTAAAACTGATCGACACTTGGTTATCACACTGGTGCTATCAACCGCAGATAGCAGAAAATAGCAGTTTGATCAAATTGCATTATGCTATAGTAGTGCCTCTATTTAACAACAATTCATCACACAAGTTGTGATTCAGAAATCAAAAGTAGGACAAATCCAAAGGTGTACACAAACCTCCACGGTTACTCTGTGTTTTGAGAGGTTAAATAAAAACAGCTCTATTATATGATAATTCATATAACTATCACCCGACAGCCTCCCTCGTCTTTTTTATAATCAAAGTTAAGTTATGATATCAATTTCATACATACTTCCTATTTGAAATGATCTTATATATTTTGAATTGAACTGAAATATCTTCTTTCCCCTTAACTATTAAGAAGCTAAAATTGCCATCTGGGTTATTTGAAATATGGAATGAAGATTTCCTAGAGTTTTCAATTAGCATAGCTATTTCTCACTTAATGTGTCCACTCAACAATTTCACATGCACATCCCTAAGATATATTCAACCTAAACCAATGGAGTTTTAAATTTTAACACATAGTAAAAAGCATGCAGTGCAGACAAATGTTCAGCCACAATCTCAACTTATTCTAATCTAGTATCAAGAGTTTGAGCTACAATTTCAGGGACTGATTGCAAATTCTCTCTGTTGGAAAAGAATCATTAGTATCATTTTAATTCATAATCATAAAAACAATCATTGATTAATTTTATCTTATAGGCTATAGCTATCATCCCTAAAATTTCAAAATTGAAACGAAAGGATTATTCAGGTTTCAGAAACTGAACTCACCTTGTAGAACCATCATCCCCATACTGCGCCACATTCACAAACTGTCCAGAACCATCCATTGAACCAAAGCTCAAATCCCCACTGCCACCACTCCCAAACGC
Organism: Lathyrus sativus; assembly: GCA_963859935.3. NCBI lineage: Eukaryota > Viridiplantae > Streptophyta > Magnoliopsida > Fabales > Fabaceae > Lathyrus > Lathyrus sativus. The sequence goes on along the minus strand of OZ012738.1, from coordinate 551,324,048 downwards.
GTTACCAGTGCTCGTGTTCGTCTGTTCCCGCATCCTCACCCTTCTCCGATACTCAAAACAAACACACACGGTATGAAGAACACACTGTAGCGCATACCCTAAAATCCACAACCTAAGAGGCGCGGTGGGAGATTCATTCCAACTCAAAATCAACACAGTAGCGGCCACAATAATGAACGACAAGTTCCAGAGAATGTCAAGGATCACCACCGGCTTCGAATAAGCCCAATCGCTTTGTCTCTCTTCCAATTGTTCCGCCGCGGTTTCCCTCACCATCATCGACGGCTCGCGCATCAACCTCCGCCCACTCGCTTGCCGTAGGAACCGCGCCGCTTGACGGAGACTCGGCGCACGGAGAATTCGCCGTCCGGAGTTTGAGTCATCGGAAGAAGTACCGATTAACGGCGTCGGATCCGCGGTTGTCGTCGCCATGTTTGAATTTTTCACTTTCTGGATTGTTGTAGCGTGAGTGAGTCTGTTCAGAGCATGTGAATCTAGTTTTTTATTCGGTGGAATTGAATTGTTTTTTATAAAGGAAACGGATAGTGTCTCAAAACTGAAATTGTGTGATAATTAATTATGGATTCATTGGCTCTTTGGATACGGTGTCGTTTTATAGGGTTTTTTTTTTCACCTAACGTCGCGTGTTTGTTTTTTTTTTCTCCCGCTTGAATTAAATGGAAGGGAATAATACACGTTATGCTGTTTTTGTTTTTGTTTTATTTTGTCTAAACTGCATATAGGCAATGATGGCATGGCATTTTCATGAAGTTCGGAAGCTGTCAAGAGTCACAGATGTCGGCCATGTATTTAATAGTACTAACATTGTACAACTTTTTTATTGACTTATTAAAAGTCTACAACGTTCTTGTTCTTTGTATAAAAATAATTTTACGAGCTTATTCTAGAAAATAATTACTTAATATTTGTCCATATTTTTTAATGTTCGAAGATGTGAACAAATGTATTATTATTTTGGTTCAATCTTAATTTTAATTTGTCCTTAGTTTTTGATGTTCAAAGATGTGAACATATAAAATGTATTATTATTTTTGTTTAATTTTTATTTTATTTTATATTATTTATAAAATAATAAAAGATAATAGAATGAATAGGATATATAAACAGTCATATAACCATTAATAAAGAAGAGAAATTAATTTTGTAAAAAAACATAAAATTTAAAATGATAATAAAAAGAATATATTTTTAAAAAATTAGGATACATTAAAATGATATTTTGCTTTTCTATATTGTTATGGATTAATATAATTTCTTTTACTTTAGAAAAATATAATAAACAACAAGCTTTATTTTAAAATATTTAACATTGTTGTATTTTTAAATTTTATTCAAATCTAAAATCAAATTAAAGTACACTTAATATTATATAAAAATATTCATTACAGTTTATAGATTAAAAAAATGTGACAAAAAATCAAGTATATTAATAAGAAAATAATTAATATATTTAGAATTTTAAAACAAATTTTATAAAAAGAATAAATAAAAAACATAATAAAATTTTATATTTGATGATAAAAAATAAATTGCCAAACACTTTTATAATCACCCGTAAAGAAATTTATAAAAAAAAATCTTAAATTTGTTAGAATTAAAAAAAGTAATTTCGAATCAATTTTAATAAACATGATTTAATTAACTGATTGGATTCTCTCTTGTTCTTCACTTTTCACTCGAGTGAATCAACCAACTTTAGTTGCAAGATTGTATCGCTACACAATGGTGATGAAAACAAGAAAAGAAACTTGAATTTCGGGAAGAAAGAAAATTAGGGATTCAATACAAAATAGAGGGAAAGAAAAAAAAATGCAGAGTAACTATATGCTCTCAAAACTACAATTTTATTCAATAATAGGCTTATTCTCTATTTATAGATTTAGCTTGCTTCCTCTCTAAGTAATGCCCAAAAACAAAAGGCATAAAATACGTAATTTTGTTAACACTACAAAATTAGACCTAAGTCAAAATTTCTGTCGAGGTACACTCCTTCGACGTTTCGACACTCACACAAATTTGGCACACAACATTTCGACGACAACAGACTCTGTCGAAAATACTGCTTTGACACAAAGAATTATAATTCAACACACCACATAGTTCATTTTGTATAAGATATATATATTCATTGTATACCTTAGTTTTTTGAGCACTTCGACATGCACTCCTTTCGTCATGATATTTGTAATCTGATTCTCAATTTTGTAGTGTTTCAAGTTAAGCTTCGCTTTTGCCACCTGCTCACGAAGATAATGAAACCTCATTTTGATGTGTTTGCTTCGTCCATATGCTATCAGATTCTTCGTCGAATTAATAGCAGACATGTTGTTGATCTCCATGATTCTTCACTGTAATCTCTTCGACCAAATTCACCATCCATGTTGCTTGACATGCACAGAGATAAGCAACTATGTACTCTGCTTCACATGATGATAGTGCCACTACCGGTTCTTTTCTTGAACTCCAAGCAACGGGTGCCCTACCTAGTATAAACACACAATCAGTTGTGGATTTTCTATCCTCGACATCACTACATCAACTTGAGTCAGTGTATTCCACTAATTTGTATTCTTTTCATTCATCAGCTGCAAGAAACAAAATATCATAGTCGAGAGTTCCTTTGAGATACCTTAGTATCGTCTTCGTCGCTACAAGGGGTGGTACCTTTGGATTCTGCATGAATCTACTCATCATACCTATATTGTATGCTAAATCAGGCCTTGTGTGAGAAAGGTATTGAAGTGATCCAATGAGTCTTTTATATTGCGTTAGATCGACATCATCTTCATTTGAGTCTTTCGATAATTGCATTATGGGCTCAGTTTGAGCCGAAGTTGGGTTGCAATATTGCATCTCAAATCTCTTAAGTATTTCACTAGTATGTCTTATTCGGTGCATCATCAAAACTCTACTACTCTTGTAGAATTTGATGCCAAGGAAATATGAGAGATATCCCAAGTCTGACATTTCAAACTCCTCACTTAGGTCATGTTTAAAATCTTCGATCTCCTTCTTGCAGCTTCCTATTATCAACAGGTCATCGACATATAGACATAGTATAAGCAATTCATTATTGCTTCTTCTTACATATATTCCATGCTCGGTTGTGTACTTCACAAATTCCTTCTCCCTTAGAAAACTATCTATCTTTTTATTACAAGCACTTGGAGCTTACTTAAGTTCATACAGGGCTTTATGCAGTATGTATACCTTGCTTTCTTCACCTTGTTTCACAAACCCATCTGGTTGTGCAACATAAACTTCTTCATCTAAATGACCATTCAGGAATACACATTTCACATCCATGTGACGTATGTGTCAATTGTTTATGTTTTTTAAACCAACAATCAACCATCTTATTTCGATCTTAGCAACAGATGCAAAAACTTCTTTGAAGTCGATTCTTTATTTCTGAAGAAATCCTTTCGCCACAAGTCTTGACTTGTGTCGGGTGACTTCTCCTTTGGGATACAACTTCACCTTTTTTATACCTACTTCACATTGGTCGCCTTATTGTCTTGAGGTAATTCGACAAGTGACCAAGTATTGTTGACTTCGATAGGCTTCAGTTTCTCATTCATTGCTTTCACCCACTTTGAATCCTTCAATGCCTCTGATGTATTGACTAGTTTGACATTTGCGTAGAAAGAATAATGTAGCAACTCACCTTTATCATTGACCATATATGTAATCACACATTCTTGCAAACTTGCAGACATGTGTCTTGTTCTCTGATGTCTGCTTGTGCTTGTTTGACCTCTGTATTATTCATGTCGAACTTCTCTTTCGATTTCGCTTATTGGATCTTCACATAAGATTCTTATTGAATATTTTTTGACATTTTCAATCCAATCTCATTCCTTAAGTTCATTTATGATCACGTCCCTGCTGATCACTACTTGCTTGTTCACTAGGTCAAGTAACTTGTATCCTCTAATCGAACGATATCCTATTAGGATCATTTAACTCGACTTGTCATCAAGTTTTTTTCTCAACTGGTTTGACACATGTCTATATGTTATAGATCCAAATACCTTTAGATGACTCAAGTTAAGATTAACACCAGATCAACATTCTTCTAGAGTAATTCCTTCTAGCCTTTCTATCAGACACCTGTTCAAAATATATATCGCAGTCAACACAGTTTCCTGTCATATATTTTTAAATAGATGCTTGCCTTTCAACAAACGTCTCACCATATTCATGATGGTTATTGTCGCTACTGCAAAAATCGGCGCCGGCTGAACAGAAGAGTCGCCACCGTGCGTTATTTATCCCAACGGAGGGAAAGGAAACGCTCAAAGTAAACCTCGCGAAAAAGGGAAAGGTATGGTCATCGCAACCAAAACCTGGGTTCGGGAGTCGGTTACGCAAGGGGAAGGTATTAGGCACCCCTCACGTCCATCGTACTCGATGGGATCCACGCTTGCTTGGTTGTACGGATTACACTTCTATCTAAACTAAAGGATGAGGTCTGAAAAGAAAAGAAAATTTGACTCGGCAAAGCATCGCACTTTATGCCTACGTACTCCCGTCTGGAACGAGAAATCAGAGTCAACGTAGTTCGCCTAACTACGGGGGAAGGTGGGTGAAGGTTGCTCGCTAGGATATCGCATCTTATGCCTACGTACTTCCACACGGCATGGAAGATCAGAGCAAACGTAGTTCGGGCTACGCACGACACAAGCTGTTCAAATGTCTTTTATAAAAAATATCACCTTAAACAAGGGTTTTCTTATTGCAAAAAGGTTGATGTCTGTTCAAATCTTTTGACGGAAGAAATAAATTAATCTCTGTTATAACCTTTATTAATGTTTTTCTGTTGTTTTGAAGGAAGAAGAGATGACACTCTACAAATCCTAGGGTTAAAAGGGAATAAAATCTACTCTAATGTTATCATGCATGGGTTAACTCCTAATGTCTATCACATCCTCCCTTGAACAAGGAAGAATGGAAGTCCTACGGGAAAGGAAACGAAAGGAAGAAACGGAAATACAAGTAATAACCGCATACAAGTGAACATGAATATAGCAATGGTAAATGCAATGCAAAGGAGGGAGGAAGGTTCATCTCAACCTCAAGCTCATTCATGGATGGAATAAGAAAATATCAAGTGATCATATGCAAAGAATCGAGTGAAAACTCCGAATGAAACGCGTAATCCACTATTTGGAATCGCAACGTGCTATCATGCAAACAAGTCGATAATCGGGCAAGCTACACATACAAATAACAGCCACCTAAGGGTCTTCCAATACCTATAACCTATCTACAATAAGAAATATGAACCACGGCGTTCATCACGCAAACACAAAGCGGCCGTTGGAGCCTTAACAAAAATAAAGTCCGTTCGGAAGTCCAAATTACAAGTTCGAATACAAAACATAAGAAAAATAGCAAAAGGTGCTAAAAAATTCAAATAAAAATCTCCAATTCCCTACATCAATCCACAAACCAGGGGTGAGAGATACCACAAAAATATCCAAAGATAAATGGTCAAACAAGATGAAAACATTGCAAGATATTTCATGTATACCAAAGGAAAGATTAAAGTGGAGCATGTTAAAGAAAGCATCCAAAACCAATTAAAATGGTACAATAAAATTCCCACAAAAATATATCACAATACCTCAATGTGTGTATGAGATCCCTGCAAAAGGATTGACATTTAAATTGTGTTTTGATAGGTCAAAGAAATTCAACAAAATGATAGCACCAGCATTGGCCTTTTTATGACGACCCAAATGTAAAAAATCCAAAGAAAATGTCAAAAAATGGTAAAATTATAATTCCAGTTTTATTAAATCCTAGACATCTTAAAGATTCAGCACAAAAAAATGGGGATCAAAAAGACTAATTTTTCTACTTTTTATGATTATTTGAAGTCAGCATATAAAACAGAAAAAATAAAAGAAACATGGCAATAGGAAAATAAAAGAAAATAACATGCATAAATAAAAGTGGCACGAGGCTTATGTGGCCGATTGCGTGGCGCAGTGAGAGGCGTTGGATGAATGGAAGAAACCTTGACTTGGAAATGCATCCGACGGTGTTAACACCTTCTTCTCCAAATCAAATTTTTCAACTTTGTGAATAGTAACCCGCAGCTCCATGAACATGAGTTTTTTGCTACTTTGAAGCACCATAACTCCATCAATAATTATCCGTTTCGCACAAAATTTTGGTCAAACTTGAAGGAAAAAAATCCAGGAATCCAAATATGGTCTTAGATTTTCTTGAAACTCTCTCTAACTCCCAAAACGTGGCACCTCAAGAAAAACTCAAGAACCAGAAATTGTCATAAAACCCATCTTTTTTGTACTAGAATCCATGTAGACCTTTATGGCAATGGAATGCAATAAAAATAATGCAAGAAAGACTCCTAAATAATGAGTTATGTCGAATTCTTTATACCTCCGAAAAATGGCTTATGGAGCTTCACTCGATCACCAATTCTTTGAGAAAATGATGTAGAATCACTCAACAATACTTGGTGAATATGTTTGAAGCCTTGACAAGTCTTGAATTGATGAAAAAGTGAAAATTGGAATTTGAGTTTTCACCACTTTTTCATGTTACTACAAGGTTCCTCTTGCTCCAATTCTCTCAAAAAAAATGATGAACCATCTCTATAATTGTTGTGTAATTGATTGGTGAAGAGAAAAAGTATGGAAAGTGAGAGAAAAAAAAGATTGAAAAAAATTCCAAAATGTGAAAGTGTGGGAAAAATGGAAAAAAATGGTGAAGAGAAAAAAAATTCAATATGATTTGCAAATGGATTCAACATCAACTATCACCAACGTTTACTCTTAATGATCTCAATCCAATATATAGATGATGATTAACAAACTTAGAGGTTTCTAGAATAATCTTGGAGGATTCTAGAAAGTTGTGGAAATTTCATGAACTTCTCATGCCATGATACTTTGAATATCTCTTATCTCATGCTTGCACCTTTCCAAACTTATGTCAAAATCTCCTTACATGAGATATGGGAAGTGTATGTAAGCTCCTTGCCTTGAAAATTCATCTTGTGCCAAGTTTTCTATACTTGCCTCATTATGCAAGTAACAAGAATACAAAGCAAGTCCAATTTTTAAACCCTAACTCAAAACAGTGGCTGAACCAATGTCTTTAAAATGTTGTTGGGAATCAATTTGGTATATTGGATGACCCACATTGGATTTGTAGATCTCTCAAACCAATTTTCACTTTGAACTTTTTCAAGTTATATGCCATTTTTTAAGTCATTTTCACCAACTTTTGTCAATTCTTGCTACAAGATTTTACAACATGCCATGACCTCTTTTCTAGGCTTAAAATGTCATTTTGAACAACTTTGATGTTGTGAAGTTTTTCATTTGAAGCTTCCTTGTATGAGTTTTAGGCATAGGCTTGAAATGACCTGTAATTCTCAAATGACCAAAATACCCTTAGCTTGCCAAGACCATAAGTAGAGTTACACAAATCATATGAAGGCATACCATACCATTCTAGAAAGCTAAGACAATAAGGAACAGTTCTCATGTTGGCCAGAAATCCATTTGAAATACCCTTGAAGGTCAAAAGTTTCTTGGAAGACAGACAATTTTCATAGACAAATTTCAGTGCCCTCGGATGACCTGTAACTTGCAAGAGACATAACTTGAGTTCTATAAATCATCTTGATGACTTCCACACCTAAAATTAAAGCTATGAAGATACTCTACAAGTTTCATGTGGACCAAGAATTCATATGAAGCTTGCATCTTGAGCTACACTGCCTTGAAGTTTGACCTAAATCAGGGGATTTTACACTGAAACCCTAATTTAGTAACTCTAGTTCTCCTTGACTCCTCTTGATTTTTCTTTATCACAACATCATATCCATATCCCTATAGCAAATAATGAATCCCCCATTCTTCAAATGATCCTTGATACCCTTCAAAACACTTCTTTGACCTAGAATTGACCCAGTGCTGACCCTAGTTGACTGACTTCAACTGAGGCTCTTGCAATCATTCAAATGACTTGGTTCTCCTCAAAAATGATTCTCTATACTCTTCATAACATCCATACACACCTCATGCTCTTGGCTCATAGCTCACATTTCCTCTGATGATCCCCCACTAGCCTCACGATAGGAGAGAATTCACTGATCAACCTGGCAGCTCTTCAAAGCTCAAATTCTTCCCTGATGACCTGAGTAGTCTTGAATATGAATGAAACCCTTGGATATACCTCTTGAAATAAGAACAGCACTTGATCCCCTGATTAAGATAGCTTGCTCATGCTATGCAATGCAGATGAATACACTATGTACATGATGACAATGCAAATGACTATGCAATTGAAACATAAACCTAGGTTAGAAAGGTTGGGCAAATTTTGGGGTGCAACAGTTGCCCCTATTCAAGCGGCTTGGACCCGACTGGATGAAGAGTGCGCAGCCTTCAGACATTCGAGGTACGAGACGGTTGAATACGAAAGAACCCGGAAATTTGCCAACCGCAAAAATAAATTGCGAAAACGACTATTGCTTGGGGAAAACCTTGGGAACTGGCTTCTGTTGTCACGGCGCCAACTAGCCATCCATCTGCCAAATAATCTGCTGTTGTCCGCAGACCACTCCATTTCGAAGAAATGAGCATACACCACATAACGAGAAATTGTTGATATCACTTATCAACCTTTGTTGATCTCACTTATCAACCTCTGTTGATCTCACTTATCAACCTCTGTTGATCTCACTTATCAACTGAGCACACGCTAACCAGCGGGAGAATATTGACTTCACTTATCATGTTGACTTCACTGATCAACTTTTCGTATCCTGAAGAAACGAGAGAACGCTTAACCAAACGAGACAAGGTCCGAAGACATGAACAACCGACTCTGCGGGGAAATGAGAAACTTAACCAAGCAACTCTGAGGGGACAAATTCTGACGACTGCCGTCAAACACCTGCTGGGGAAATTGGGAAGCTTAACCAAGCCCTGACGAGATTAACCCTGTTGAAAAATACGAGGAATTTAACCAAACAACTCCTGTAGCGAGCACCCTGCTGGGAACTGTGAGAGACTTAACCAAGCAACTCACTAACGTAACACCCTGCTGGGGCACATAACTCTGTTGGGGAATTGCGGGTAACCACCCGAAAATCTGTATTACCACCTTCTAATACTGATACCACATCATCCTGAGAAAGACTCAGCTGGGGAATTACAAGTGACTTAACCAAGCGACTTGTTAAAGGATACCCTGCCGGGGAATACGAGAAACTTAACCAAGCACAACCCGCTGGGGATTACATCTCTACTGGGGGAACTGTGGGTAACCACCCAAAAATCTGCACCCTGTCATTTCTACAACACTTTGAGAAAGGACTCGTCTGGGGAGAAAGAGAATTGCTTGACCAAGCAACTCTGCTAGGGGGAACATGACATGACGAACATGATCACTGCATGTCCGGCACAACAACCCTCTGTAACAAAATGAACACGATCACTGTGTATCCTACACCACCACCCTCTTGACAGGAGGAAACACGATCACTGCGCGTCCTGGCGTTGCAAACAAAACCACGTATAGGACGAATACGTTTACTGCGTACTCTACCACAAATCCTCACAACCTGACGATGACCACGATCACTGCGTGCCCTGCGCTGCAACTCTCTCGACAGGAGAAAACACGATCACTGCGCGCGCTGGCGTTGCAAACAGGACCACGTATAGGACGAATACGTTTACTGCGTACTCTACCACAAATCCTCACAACCTGACGATGACCACGATCACTGCGTGCCCTGCGCCGCAACTCTCTCGACAGGAGAAAACACGATCACTGCGCGTCCTGGCGTTGCAAACAAAACCACGTAATGGGATGAATACGATCACTGCGTACTCTACCACAAATCCTCACAACCTGACGATGACCACGATCACTGCGTGCCCTGCGTCGCAACTCTCTCGACAGGAGAAAACACGATCACTGCGCGTCCTGGCGTTGCAAACAAAACCGCATAATGGGACAAACACGATCACTGCGTGTTGCATTACCACCAAAATCACATCGACCACAAATCTAACCGGATAAGGTAAACACGATAGATCCACATAGAAAAGGCGAACACGTTCACTGCGTACTTCAACCACCCATATGATGAACACGACCACTGCGTGCGCTGTAATGGAACAAACACGATCACTGCGTGTATTGGCCATAGATACCGACAAGATGAACACGATCACTGCGTGTACTAACCAATGTAATAGGACGAATACGATTACTGCGTATACCGGCCAACAAAACCAACTGATATGATAGTCACGATCACTGCGTGCCCCGCATCACAAGTTCCCATGGTATTATCAGCACGATCACTGCATGCTATACGAATACGATCACTGCGTATCTTGAACACGATCACTACGTGTTTGAACACGATCTCCGCGCGTTCTGAGCCACGATCCTCTTGACCGGGGAAAACACGATCACCGCGTGTTGTGTGTCTCAACTAACCCACATAACTGGACGAATACGATCACTGCATATTCCAATCATACCTAGGGTGAACGCGATCACTGCGCGCTTCATGTCACGACCCTCTTGACTGGAGGAAAAACACGATCACTGCGCGCTTTGTGACACCACTTCAAACATGGGACGAATACGATCCCGGCGTACTTCGGCCACAACCAACCAGACGAAACACGATCACTGCGTGCCTCACCCCATAACCAAATTGTATAACGGACGAATACGATCACTACGTACACGGACCAACAAATCTGGATGAACACGATCACTGCGCGTCAATCTATAACCACTGTATAACGGACGAATACGATCACTGCGTACTGACCAACAACCATCACATGACATGGCAAACACGATCACCGCGTGTTTTGCACCGCCAATGGAGTGAACACGATCACTGCGTGTCCTGCCCAATAAACCCCTAAGACGATACCGACACGATCACTGCGTGCATTACAAAACAATCTGCTTAGATCGGGACGAATACGATCACTGCGCCATTCGACCATAGATACACATACCAATATCAACACGATCACTGCGTGTCCTACGACATGAATCCCACACCTGGCACAAATACGATCACTGCATACTTGGGCCACAAATCCACATCTCAAAATCAACACGATCACTGCGTGTCTTACAATATGAACCCCGTGGATGGTACAAATACGATCACTGCGTACTCTGACCACAAATCAACACACCAAGATCAACACGGTCACTGCGTGCCTTACAACATGAACCCCTAAAATGATACAAAATAGCATCCTCCTGAATCCCGATTTCTCTTATCGGCAGGGAACCACATATCTGAAACTGAAGAGATAACCACCTGGCTTATGTTTCAACAATACATGTTTGATAATGACATAATGCTTCCATACTGCATGGAAATGCTACTGGCTCGTGTAGAATGCAAAGTATGATGATGCATGCTTATGCAAAGAGTTGCTTTAGCAAAATAAATGCTGAAGACAAGCTGGATCCGCCGTGGATGGCCGGAATACCACCGATACGCCTCCAACAAAATAAATGTTGGAAAGATGAACTAACTCCGCTGGGGATAACCATCCTGCTGAGAAAGTAGCTCACGAACTCAAAACTCCAAAGTCTGCTGAGAAAGGTCCTCCTGACGAGGAAGAGCGACTTGCTGGGAAAAGAAAGGACAACCCTGCTTGGGGAAGCTCCTTTCAGCAGCTCTAACCACCTGATCACACTCTGTGGGAACCTCTCCTGCTATCACTGAGCTGGGGAAATCATCCCGCTATCACTGAGCTGGGGATTGAACTACACATTCTGATTTGCACTGCACAAAACTTTCTGGGGAGTGAATCTTATTTGTCTTGACCTTCACTGGGGAAGACTCGGCTTTGCTTGATGAGCTAATTCCGAACTGAAGATACATTGATTTGTTCCTTTGACGCAATCTCCGCTCTCCTGGGGATACAACCTTCAATTTTCCTGAGGCGACTTCACCGGGGGAAGCCACAACGTTCATCCTCTGGGAAGGGTACCATCCTGCCATGGACTCTGGCGGGGAACTTTGCGAGCTTTCGAGTCACTTGCCCCAGTGCACTCAACTTGCCCCTATCTAACTCCTGGGAATACTTGCTCTGAACCGTTTGCTATGAGACGACCTCGAGATTACTTGCCCCCAACATCTATACGGCAAAAATATTCCCTCTCCATTAGCCCTGATCAACCTAGTTGGTTTCAACGTTTTCTGCGGTGACTTGCCCCTGAATGAGCGTTCTAGCGACTTATCCTGATATGATTATCCACTTGAAGTATCTGCTTTCAAATCTCTACATTCTGCATGACTGCCCCTGATTGGATCTCGAGAAGACTCACTTCTGATTAGTTACCTCTCAAGCATACTGCCCCTTAATCAACTGAAGCTTCGGGACTTGTCCTCAGACTAACTGATTCCGAACTCAATGGAAGTCAATGCCCCTGATCGCAATGGCTTTGCCCCCGAGTAGCTGGTCCAGAACAGTACCTCCAACTACGAGAGATTTACTGAATCTTGACCTGATTGCCCCAGAGTAGCTGACTTTGCATGGCTGACCTGACTGGGAATCACGATAATAGCTTGCCCCTGCTCTCGGAGCATTCGGGCGCTCTGTATTCTATCCTGACCATACTTTCCATTGCAGAAAACTTTCCTGCTGTCAAGCGCTTACTCGCAAGTAAAACAAGTTGTTTTGCGTAAAAGACATATTAATGCAACACATATGATAGTTTTGACATCCAATTTGTTCACTGGGAAAAGGGAAAAACAGTTTATGTCATATAATGCACAAAACATTTATCAACATCAGTACCAACACGGTAAGAGGAACCCTTTTAGGAGTCAGAATCGACGCGACCTTTACCGAAGTATGCTTTCGAAACAACCTGCTTCAATTAGGACTTTTGAAGGTTATAACGTGGTCAGGTTCACGGTTTTGAAGGAAAGGATAAAGGCTCAAAGTTTATTTTAACCCACCCATTCTCCTTGATGTTCTCCGATCCTACGTTCAGCTAATTCGACCTTAGCGCTCACCTCTCAGAGGCTAAAATATAGGAGTGATGGTTCGAGAACCCATGAACTTCTAGAGTGACAGCCACTCACTTTTCGTCTTTGACACTTAGGGTCACACGACTCGCATTTGATTTGAGGATTTTTCTTTTTGTCCTCCTTTCATCTTTTTTCCTTATCCCTAACTTTTGCCTGGACTGACTCCTTTTGAGTTTCTTTTGATTTTTTTAGTCCAGCGGGATGCCCTCATTTTTGCCTAAGTCATTTGTCTTGAAGTTGTGACTTAGCGGGCTTTTGATTCTTTCTCCTTTTTCCTTTTCTTCGAACAAGTCGTGTGACACTGGTTGCCTGACTCATTGGAGAATGATGTGACTGTCTCACTCTTGATTTGACCATTGTGGTTTTTTAGGCACGACCTCTAGAGGTGTGACTGATCCTCGAACGGACACTCCTTTTGCAACTTGAACGCTCGGTCAAATTAGCTAACACCTACCCTGCCCCAGGTTAAGATTGAGGGTTTTTCATGCACAGAAAGAAACTCCTACTACAAGGCTCAAAGGGGTTGACAAGGGATTATCTTCCTTATAACTCCGGTGTTTAGGGATTTGAAACAATGCCTGTACATCGTCAACAGGTTTCATTTCAAAAGCATACAATCGGAATTTTGCATGTCGTTCATTTTCGTCATCCTCCCCGGATTCCTCTTAACCAAGCGTTGGATATTTGTAAAAACAATTAGTGAACACAAATGGATTTAATCAAAACATGCATATTTATTTCATTATCATCAATTGAAATGAAAACAACAAGTTTTACAAACAAGATTGCATTTTAAACAGGAAAGAAACTACAAACGTAAAGAAATGACAAGATAAAACAAAGAAAAATGCCAGCTTCCGAGAACCGGGCTTTCACGTCTGTCCTACTGCTGAACCAGCTATCTTCACAATCAATTATTAGAGGCAGCCTGCCACTGTTCCGATTTACTTTTAACGGCCCACCCGAACTATAGAACTCCTCTTTGTCCACCATATTCCAGCCTATTCATGGTTTGGCATTGGTTGTTGAGTAATATTGGGACCTTCCTTCCCAAAATTAATGGCTGTGCTATCAAGCAGATCTTGCACCTTGTGCTTGAAAGCTAAACAGTTCTCGATATTGTGCCCGGGTGCACCAGAGTGAAAATCACAGTGCTCGTTGATGTCGTACCCTACTGGTGGCGTGCCAGTCGGCGGCGCCAAGGTTCTCTTTTCAACTAGTTGTAACTTCAATAGATTCTGAAGGAGCTCTACGTAAGATACTGGCGGTACCTCAAATACCCTCCTTGGTCTTGGAGCCTGAAACCTCCGCTGATTCTGGTTAGGCTGCTGCTGAGCCTGCTGCTGTTGAGGTGGTCCCGGAATAGTCACACTTGCAACCTGAGGTTGTGGACGCCGATTCTGATTCCTATTTCTCCGCTGAACGTTATACACCGCATTAGCATCACCTTGCCTTTTACCACCGAAGGCTTTCTTGTTGCTTCCAGCTGAAGCAGATTCTCCCGGTTGAATCTTACCAATTTTTATCCCGTTCTCTATACGCCCCCCATCAGGATCAGCTCGGAGAAGGTACTCATTGAGAAGTTGAGCAGCCGGTCATAGTACATCCCTGAGAATGTCCCTACAAACAAGTCCATCATTTCCCGCTCGACCATAGGGGGTTGTACTCTAGCAGCCAAGTCACACCATCTCTGGGCGTACTCTTTGAAGCTTTCCTTGGGCTTCTGGGACATGCTTTGCAACTGAACTCTGTTAGGAGCGAGATCGCTGTTGTATTGGTAATGCTTCACGAAAGCTTCCGCCAATTCTTTCCAAGTTCTGATCTGTGTTGGCTCCAGGCTCATGTACCACTCTAATGACGGCCCTGACAAGCTGTCTTGGAAAAAGGGCATAAGCATCTTTTCGTCGTCTGAATACGCGGACATCCTTCTGTAAAATGAACGGACATGCACCCTCGGGCACGTGTCGCCTCTATACTTATCAAAAGATGGCGCTTTAAATTTCAGAGGTACCCTCAGCCCTGGTACCAATCCCATGTTGGACATATCCAGTCCCACAGCATTCTGATTAGCCAGACCATTCACCTTTTCTTCCAACAATCTCATGCGGAGGCTGTCCCCTGTAGGCCTCCCGTAGCCTTCATTATGACCGGAGAAAACGTCTTCCTGATGATCTTCCCAACGAGGTATCTCTTCATATGCAGCATGTCCAGCGTTACGACCTAGACCTGCTTGGAAGTACCTAGGGTTGCCTCTCAGGTTGCCCATATCCTGGCCGTTGTTCATACCCATTCCATATCCTGCGTTACCATAACCACGGTCTCCGTATCCAGTTTTGACACCAGCCACATTGCCATATCCCACATTCATACCCTGAAAGCCCTGATTACCATTGTCGCCATTCAGCCCGAAGTTCTCCACACCCATGTTGAAACCCTGGTTGACGTTCCCTACGAACACTCCTGCAGTGTCTCCGTTAGTGTTACCAGTATTTCCGTTACCACCAGCAGGACCAGCTTCTCCGCTGTTCAGCCCAGCGACTGGAATGTGATCAGCACTTTGATGATTTTCAACCCTGGGAGAGTTAGCCACGTTTTCACCATGCGAGGTACCATTGTTCTCAGCACGAGCAACCAACGGCTGCACCAGACTCTGCAATTGTTCCTGTCCCTTGGCGATAGTCTCCATGGTTTGCATGAACAGGGCCATCCTGTCACGCATCTCTTGCATTTCACTCTGCATGGCGTCCATGATCTTCTTCTGGTTGGTTCTTGTAGAATAACGGTGGACCCGCTGTTCTGCAATCCTGAAAATACCTGAAAAATGCGGGAGATAAGATACCTGGATCACAAACCTGTAATGCAAATATGAGTATGTATGCAAAATGCAATGTGTCTGTGCATTGGATAATATTACTCTCCCCGTTCTAGTGCTGATACATTTGATACAAGGTAGTGCCGTGACAGTGCGGTGACAAGCAGTTGCAAGAAGTTGAAATTCAACCACAGAAGGGAAAACAAGTCATGTATTGAACATGCCTTCAAAGGCTAAAGTATAACACCAATGTATCACAAGACGAACAAAAGTATGACCTCAACCCACAAGCCGGGTGATGGTCAGCATACAATAAAGCATGAACAAATCAGGTATGCCCATAATCCCTATAATCCCCTAACAGCTTCTTTGTCTTGGGATGATCAGGCTGGACAAGCAATCCCTCTATGAGTAGACTCCTCTGCTTAAGAACTCGCCGCAAGCCGTCGATGGACTCTTCCCATGCACCTTCACCAAAGCACTCCTCTAGCTTTCTCTTCTGGGACCGAGCTTCCTTTCTACGGGCCTCAACTTGCTTCAGTGCATCTTGAAGGGCATATCTAGTCATGACTTCTTCTTCATGCTGCCTCCTAGTGGCCTTCAATTGGTTCTGAAGATCGACGATCTATTGCTTCAACTTATCCTCCCGTTCCTTGTTGTTAGTAAGGGTGGCATTCCATGTCTTATTGAATGAAGCGATCTCTCGATGAGCGATGTCCAACGACTTCTTCTTAGCTTCCATCATGTCATGAGAGCTCTTAAAGTCTTGTCCCAAGCGTTCCCGCTTCTCCTTTTCTTTGACCAACTTAGTCTTCAACAAAGTTACCATCTCAGTTTGTTGCTGAAGGGAGTACGCAGCTTCGTTCTTCTCACTTCGAACCCAGGCCAATTCTCTTTCTAGATCTTCATTAACCACCAACAGAGCTTCCTTTTCCTTCACCACTTGCTCATAGACCTCCCTGGAAACAGTAGTCGGCTCTTCTACCGGAATAGGAACTAGGACTGGTGCAGCTGGAAATGGCATCAATATCTGTCTGGCTCTCTCCTGAATCCAAACTTTGTAGGGTGCATACGCCTGGCAATCACTCTTCCCCAACAGCGGTTTCCCTTTTCGGTTAATGCGCGTCCAGGCATGCAGAAGCTTGGCTAGTAGCTCTCCACTCAAATCACCGGTGAAGTACAGAGATTCCTGTACTTCTTCCTCCTGAGGCAGGTTCTTCAGCGCATATCCAAACTGACGGACGAACAAAGATGGGTTGTGGTTGATGCACCATTTTCTCCCTATCAACGGAACATTAGGATACCCAGCACAACTGCAAATAAGCTCGGACCCCAACAGATCTCGATCAAACCACTTAATGTCTGCAGAAGTTAGCCTCATCATACGCTCTGGCCAGTCAGATGTGGTTGCACTATCCACAAAAAGGTCCCTTCAGTGGAAGATGGTTCTTAAACCACATGGACAGCAGAGGCACGCAACAAGAGACATTCTTGCCTCTCCTGTTCTCATTCCTGTAGTGCATCGAATGGTAAAAGTCCCCAATCAGTATAGGTACTGGGTTACCAGCAGCAAACAGATGAAACGCGTCCATGTCCACGAAGTTTGGGAAGTTAGGAAACAACACTATCCCATAAATGCATAGAGCCAAAATAGCGTTAAAGACCACCCAACACCCATTCTTGGCGTACTCTTGAGACTTACCAACCAGAAACTAGAGATAAAAACCCGGAACTCCTCGCCAAGAAGTCATCAACAACTCAGAAGCATCCATATGCAAGGCTTTGGCTAGATCCTCCAACTTAGGTTCAGCGGCAGAGTGAATAAAGGGAACTGCGTTCTGCACCGGCAGCTCAGTAAACTCTACATACTCCTCCATGGTGGGTCCCAAGATAAAGTCAGCGAAAGTGAAACATCTCAAAGCCGGGTCATAGAATTGCATCAGCGTGTACAACCCATTCAACTCATCATCAGTGGATCTGCGAACCAAACTCAACAGCCATCCGTAACTCTGCCTGAAGCTTCTACGGACATCCTCACCTGCCAGAGAAATCAGACCCAGGAGTGGAGTAATATCAGGAGTAGGTAGCTTTTAGGCAACTGTCATCCTCAAACCCGCCATAGTCAATACTCAGAAGTCCAGACACTAGAACTCGGGGATATGCAAATGCACCTGCAGCACAGACACACGTTAATGGTATGCAATGATAATGATCATGCAAACAATGCAATGCAAGCAACATGCAACAGGGACCAAGTGCTGTAGCCGAGAAGCCTGAATCATATCGAAGGTCTCAAATCATGGTCTCGGATAAACCCAATATAAAGCTCCACACTGGTCTCTGATAGACCCATAATATAACTCCAACTGGTCTCTGACAGACCTCAAACCATAACCCTGATTGGTCTCTGATAGACCTCAAATCAAAACTCAGACTGGTCTCGGATAGACCTCAAATCAAAACTCAGACTGGTCTCTAATAGACCTCACAAATATCCATAAATACCCAGGATCTCTGATCGAGAAATAACCGGTTATCTGAAGGTCTAGTTACCTGCATAACCCCAAACCCTCTCACAGGTGGATGTCCTAGTAACTGACAAAGTATGGCATCCTATGCGGTCGTCGGCGTCACAGACTTTCAGGAGTGACGATACGATTCCCAGAAGGAGTGGCATCATCACATCCTGAAGAGGCCTCACTTAGCCAACTTCCAAATGATCGGTCCCTAGAGTCGACAATCCAACTAACCAGCAACCCGAGCCACCCAAAGGGCAGGACAGGAGGCCAACCAGAAGAACCTCGTCTGAGCGTAGATTTCGCGGGACACTAGGACATGCAAAGCACGTGCGCGCCCACTAATCTCTACTCTAAGTCTAGGTGCACTCAAGCCCAGGTCCGACTTACCTCTCCATCATGGAACACCCGTCACAACCCCACAATACAGCAATAATAATGATAATATAATGCTGAAATGTAAATACAGAAATGTAAATCCATACAAAGCCCACGACGGGAAAACAAGCGCTAGGATTGACTCGCGTAGGGAACCGTTGGATCCCAAATGCATAAGAACTATCGCAGTCCTTAGCAGCCAGGGGACGATGACTTCCCCAGCAGAGTCGCCAGCTGTCGCTACTGCGAAAATCGGCGCCGGCTGAACAGAAGAGTCGCCACCGTGCGTTATTTATCCCAACGGAGGGAAAGGAAACGCTCGAAGTAAACCTCGCGAAAAAGGGAAAGGTATGGTCATCGCAACCAAAACCTGGGTTCGGAAGTCGGTTACGCAAGGGGAAGGTATTAGGCACCCCTCACGTCCATCGTACTCGATGGGATCCACGCTTGCTTGGTTGTACGGATTACACTTCTATCTAAACTAAAGGATGAGGTCTGAAAAGAAAAGAAAATTTGACTCGGCAAAGCATCGCACTTTATGCCTACGTACTCCCGTCTGGAACGAGAAATCAGAGTCAACGTAGTTCGCCTAACTACGGGGGAAGGTGGGTGAAGGTTGCTCGCTAGGATATCGCATCTTATGCCTACGTACTTCCACACGGCATGGAAGATCAGAGCAAACGTAGTTCGGGCTACGCACGACACAAGCTGTTCAAATGTCTTTTATAAAAAATATCACCTTAAACAAGGGTTTTCTTATTGCAAAAAGGTTGATGTCTGTTCAAATCTTTTGACGGAAGAAATAAATTAATCTCTGTTATAACCTTTATTAATGTTTTTCTGTTGTTTTGAAGGAAGAAGAGATGACACTCTACAAATCCTAGGGTTAAAAGGGAATAAAATCTACTCTAATGTTATCATGCATGGGTTAACTCCTAATGTCTATCACATCCTCCCTTGAACAAGGAAGAATGGAAGTCCTACGGGAAAGGAAACGAAAGGAAGAAACGGAAATACAAGTAATAACCGCATACAAGTGAACATGAATATAGCAATGGTAAATGCAATGCAAAGGAGGGAGGAAGGTTCATCTCAACCTCAAGCTCATTCATGGATGGAATAAGAAAATATCAAGTGATCATTGTTGCACCCCAAAATTTGACCAACAATTATTTATTCATTGAGTGTTTGGAAGTGGATACCTTCATCAGAAAGTGCAAGAGATCCTCAGAGGAATGGGTTGAAACCAGGGTTGTGTGCTTCATAGCTTGAGAGTTGTGGGTGCTCCTCAGATGGTTCTGAGACTTTGAGAATAAATTTGATGTTTTGGGAAAGCCTATGAGATGTCTTGATAGCCTTCATGAAGCCCAGAGAAGTCATTATGCAAGAGTTCAGAAGATTCAACCATGAATGATGAATTAGGGTTTTGACTGGGTCAACCCTAGGGTAACTGAAGATTTGGGAGAGGTTGAGACCAATACAAGGGCCATGAGATCATGGAATGATGCATGGAG
The DNA here is from genome assembly GCA_963859935.3 of Lathyrus sativus. NCBI lineage: Eukaryota > Viridiplantae > Streptophyta > Magnoliopsida > Fabales > Fabaceae > Lathyrus > Lathyrus sativus. Next base: position 551,303,723 of record OZ012738.1, on the reverse strand, counting down.
ATGATATAAAGATGATTCCTAGGCCAACTCATCATGAGTGAGGAGTTTGAGAAGTTTCAAGTTAGGGTTTCTGAGGATTGTCAGTGAAAAACCCTAATTTGGTCCCTATCTTCCAGGCAGTTTTAGCTCAAGATGTGATTGATATCTCACCTTCCCCATAACATGAATGTTGTAGAGCTTGTTCTAAGCTTTAATTTGAGTGGTGTAAGTCCTTGATAGGAGTTACAGAGCTCAAGTTATGGTTTTGACAAATTACAGGTCAGCAGAGGTGTGTGAATCTGGGTCCTTGAAAGTCACCCAACTTGCAAACAACTTTTGCCCTAGTAGGAGGATTCCTATGATTTCTTGGTCAACATGAATGTTGGAGAGGATCTTCTTAGCTTTAATTTGAGTGGTAGAAGTCCTTGATTGGATTTGTGGAACTCAACTTATGGTTTGAACAAGACAGGGGTATTTTGGTCATTTGTCAGTTATAGGTCATTTTATCCAATGCCTAAAACTCCTATTTCCAAGCCTCAAATGGAAAAACTCAAAACATGAAAGTTGCTCAAAATGTGATTTTAAGTCTAGAAAGAAGGTCACAAATTGTTGGAAAAGCTCATGGCATGAGATTACATGATTGGTCCAAAATGAACTAAAAATGGCATATAAGTTTGAAAAGTTGAAATTGAAAAGTGATTTGGAGGATCCACAAATCCAAAATAGGTCATCCAATATATCATTTTGATTGGAAAAATCATTTTGAGAACATTGGTTTAGCTAGAATTTTGATTTGGAGCTTTAAAACGGGTGATGCTTTGAAAAGTTGTTACTTGAAAAAGAAGGCAATGTTGAAAAACCTTACACAAGCCAAAGATGAGCTTGTTTTTCACTCATCCCTTCTCAATATCTCATGTAAAGATACTTTAAGACTAAATGGCAAGGCATGAGGCATGAGAGGAGAGAAATCCAACTTGTCCCCACATGAGATTTTCAAGAACTTTCCACACTTTTCTAGATGATTCTAGAAGGATCCAGCTTCTTCCATCCATCATTATAAGAAGGATGATCTTCATAGTGTTCAAGGTTGGTGATAGCAAGAGGATTCAGAGAGGAGAGAGAGAGAGAAGCATCCATTGAAGAGGTTTCTTCAAGTTGAAGCAACTCTGATTTTCTTCCATTGCAGACCTTCTCCACCATCACAAGTGCAAACAGAAAGTTTCTCACCATTGTAGGAGCATCTTGAAGCAATTACAAGGCTTGCAACCTCCTCCACGAGCACCTTCCATCATTACTTGACAGGTTCTTTCTCCTCCTTAATCCTCTTGATTTATTTAGTTTTAGTTCATTCTTTAGGTGTAGAATTAATATGCTAGGATAGAAGATCAATTTCTGGGAGTTTGAGAGCTCTGCGTGAGGTTTCATGGCAGATGAATGATTCTTTAATCTTCAAGAACTAGTTGTTTAGGGCGTTTTATTTAGCATGAGTTAGGTTAGATTGACTAGGGTAGCATGTAGAGCAGGGTTAGATCCTTAGGTTGAAGCTTCACCATGGTTGATCTCAGGTGATCATGGTGGAACCCTGATCTTGAAGTCCTCTGTTAGGGTGATCTAGGGAGAATTAGGGGAAGGTGAGCGTATGGCTGTGTTCCTCTTGAGGTATAGAGGATTTTTCGTTTTGGGATCGTGGCATTTCGTGGCCTGAGCAGGGATAACGAGGGAGAGGAAGATGAGTGCATGGAGGGGAGGGTTGCTGAAAACCCTAGTTTTGTTTGGGACGATGAAGGAGGTCCATTGGATTGGTCTCAAAGTTTGACAAATTAATCTCATCCAACGGCTGTGAGTGAGTCTGAGAAAGGGAGGGAAAATTCAAAGAAAGTGAAACGCGGTCGTTTCATTTAACCAGCGTTCTGGGCTTAATTCCTATCCCCACCCCCCCTTTTTATCTGGCCCAACCAAAACCAACTAGCGTGTGCTATTCCAACCCCCCCTCCCTTTATTTGTTTTAATTGTTTTAATATTGTTTTAATATTTTTCTGTTTTGATTAATTCATAAATAAATGATAAAAAATGATTTTTGACTTCTTCTTTTTTCTATGATTAGATGATTTTGTGTAGAAAAATATAAAAATAAAAATGGAATTTTATTTTTAATGTGGAATTTTTAGTGATATTTTCTCTAACATAGTGTATTTTCCTTATTTTAGTTGATACATGATTTTGCAAGAATTGTTTTAGGACCTTCCCTTAGGTTTTTTTCATCCATTCTTTTTTGTGCAATTAGATGATGAATCATAGTTCCCCATAGGATTTTTTCTAGAATTTTAGAATTAAATTTTGATTAGTTTAATTAGGGTAGCATTAGGGTATCCTAATTAGGGTTTAGGTTGTGCTTAGGTGAAGAATCATCTTTCTTTGATAAGTTTTGTCTTGATTTTTAGGTGGAGGCCTATGTAGATGTTATGAATAGACTTTGTAGACCCTTGTGAATAATTGTTAGATCTTTCCCCATTAGTTTAGTATTTTTAGGTATTTTCTGAAGTTGCCTGTTGATTCTGTTTGTTCTGTGGTTATCTGTCCATCTTTGGGGTTCATTGTGGGGAATTTGTTATGGGGCTTGTGTTGTCTTGAAGACCTTGATGGAGAGCATCATGAAGTGAAGATTGTAGATCAAGATTTAGAGACCCAGAGCTTGGCTTGTCCCCTGTCTGTGAGGTTTGAGATCCTGAAGTTTGAAGGAAGTTCATGGTACTTTCCTGAGGAAGGCACTATGAATGACTTTCATTCGTTATTCTCACCTCTTTCTCAAGTATCCAATGATGTTGGAGCCAACCTGTGAGTTTAATTTCTCCTGAGGAGGAATGTAAACTGATCACATGTTGTTGAGCCACATGGGATACAACTCCTAAGTGGAAGCCTTCTAGTACTTTCCTGAGGAAGGTCCTATGGGTCTATTCACTTAGTTCCCTTAGTTTGTCTAGGATTTCTCAAGTATCCAATGATGTTGGAGCCAACTTGTGAGTTTAATTTCTCCTGAGGAGGAATGTAAACTGATCACAGTTGTTGAGCCACATAGGATGCAACTCCTAAGTGGAAGCCTCCTAGTACTTTCCTGAGGAAGGTCCTGTGGGTCTATTCACTTAGCTCCACTAGTTCAGATAGGATTTCCTAAATATCCAGTGATGTTGGAGCCTGCTTGTGAGTTTAATTTCTCCTGAGGAGGAATATAAACTAATCACAGTGGTTGAGCCACATAGGATATGATTCCTGAGTATACACCTCCTAGTGCTTTCCTGAGGAAGACACTATGAGTCTGCTTGCTTAGCTCCCTTTCTTTGGTAAGCTTGTTCTGAAGCTTGAGGACTGGGATTGATTTCTCTTGTTTAGGGTCTTGCTTTAGTGCTTAGATTTGATTCAGATTCTGTGATTAGGGTTAGGATTAGAGAGTAGATTCTTTCTTTCTCAAGCATGTGTGTTTGTTTGCCTGTTGGCACTTCATTTCCTTTATCTGGTTCTTTGCTTGATAGTATGTTGTTTACCTTCAGTATGATTACTGTTATTTCATGGCTGGCTTGAGGTCGAGACGAGCTTGTGGAGGCTGACACCCCACACACATTTCCTCCCTCACTTGCATTGCATGCATTTTACTGTTAAAACTGATGTTTTTGTCTGTGTTGATGTATCATTGACATGACCCCTTAGGACTCTCATTTCCTTTGATAAGGATTTGATGATAGACTTTTAGGTTGAAACCTATGCATGACAACATCTAGGAGTTCCCTGTTCAAACCTCAACCATAGGATGAATCCATGGCATGATAACAGTAGGACTTGATAGTCTCCCTCCTAGTTGAGCCATTTTAATCCATAGTTAGCCGAACTACGTTTGCTCTGATCTTTCATACCAGATGAAAGTACGTAGGCATAGGATGCGATATCCTAGCGAGCAACCTTCCCCCGTAATCCCCTGTAGTTAGCCGAACTACGTTGACTCTGATTTCTCATTCTCTGATGAGAATACGTAGGCATAAAGTGCGATGCTTTGCCGAGTCATTTTTCTTTTCTTTTTCAGCCAGCCTTGATAGGTAGATAGATTATAACCAACCCGTCCAAGTAAACAAACAAGCGAGGATCCCGTCGAGTACGACGGACGTGAGGGGTGCTAATACCTTCCCCTTGCGTAACCGACTCCCGAACCCAGACAATGGTTGCGATGACCTTGTCTTACCCTTTTTCGTCAGGTTTTTTCCGATCGTTTCCTTTCCCGCTCTGAGGGATAAATAACGAAAGGTGGCGACTCTTCTGTCATGCCGGCACCTTATTTTCGCGTAAGCGACAGCTGGCGACTCTGCTGGGGACGATTGCATCTAGGGACTTTTCCCATCCCTTATGCTGGGACCGTTTCCCATCCCCTACGCGAGTCAATCCTATCGTTTGTGTGTTTGCTTGTTGGGTTGCGTTTATTTATCGCATCTTTATTTCCAGCATTTTATTTCCCGCATTTTATTTCCAGTTTGATATGATTATCTGTGCTGCTGTGGGAGAGGGATGTTACTGTGAGTGAGAAGCCGGACCTGGGCTTGAGTACACACCTAGATATAGTTGCGGAGAAGTAGTAGACGAACCTGTCTGCTGAGCAGGCACAGTTCCCTACGAAAATCTGCGCTCAGACGAGATTCTTGCAGAGGTGCTCCTTTCCGGTCCTGAGGATCTGAGGGGAGTCCAGACGTGAGGATTGTCGACTCTGGGGACCGATCATTTGGAAGTCAGCTAAGAGAGGCCTCTTCATGACTTGACGATGCCACTCCTTCTGGGAATCGTATTGTCACTCATGAATGTCTGTGACGCTGACGACCGCATAGGATGCCGTACCTTTGTCCGTGGATTAGGTCCATCATACCTGTGAGTGGGATTGGGATATTGCAGGAAACTTTGACCTCCAGACTACCTGGTTTTCTTGACAGTGAATCAGTTACGTTGGTATCAGGGTTCTCAGTATCAGATGTGACTGTTCTTGATAGAGCAAGGGTTTGATCAGAGGATTTTATCATCGGGTGTTTGTCTGTTCCTGATAGAGCAGGTTCCGATCAGAGTATTGTCATCAGAGGTTTGTTCTGGATGGAGCAGGTTTTTGAGTGGGGTCTGAGGATCTCGTCAGCGGTTGTTATTTGTTCTTGATAGGGCAGATTTTGAGTGGGGTTTGAAGATCTCATCAGCAGCTATGTGTTTGTTCTTGAGAGGGCAGATTTGTGACTTAGGGTCCGAAGGCTTCATCAACAGATATTCCTTGATCTTGCATCCGGGGTCTTTATTATCAGGCCCTTATCCTTGTCAGAGCAGAATTTTGATCTCGATCCTATCAGATGGTTATTCTCAGCAGATCAGATCAGTGGTCTTACACCGGGGTTTCCTTCTCATCAGTGACTGTTGGCATCGAATCTCCACAGCAGCCACCCGGATATATTGTCGCATACCTGCATTTTGCATTAGCTTGCATAATCATTCCATTAGCGTGTGTCTGTGACAGGTACCGTTTCCCTGATCCAAGATCTCTCATTGTGTTACTGTAGCCTCTCTCAGGAAGACTGATGCATACGAGTTCTCGGTCCTTGATGTGTCGAATCTGACTATTGCTATGTGAGGTTACTATTTCCATGATTGGGCCCAGATTCCTCTCCTTGTTATTGTCAGCAGGTGCCAGGATCGGGGGAAATCTCCCCAGCACACAGACACACGCGTGCATCTGCATAAAGCATTTTTGCATGACATACATTCTGTTGCTTTTCCTAACCCTTGATGTTGACAGGTTTTTCAGGTACTCAGGTTCCGAGCTGCTTTCGATCTCCAGGATTGATCAAAGATTCATCCACCGCTACTCAACTCGCGCCAATCAGACGAGAATCATGGACCAGGTACAGTCAGATGTTCAAGAGCTTCGTGAACGGATGGATCGTTTTATGGAGTTGATGCAAGCAGTTGCGAATGGGCAAGATCAGCTTCGTACTTTGGTTCAACCTCTCATCTCCAGGGTTGATAGTAATGGAATACTTCACGGCGGAGCCGTGCCCACTCCTCCTCAAGGGGATACTCCACAGAACGTTGTTCCTACTGCCGGGGGCAACGGCAGTGCTAACGACAATATTATGACTAATCTCGGACTTAATGCGGCGGGCGCCGACAATGGTGGTTTGGGAGCCAATGTTAACATGGGGCCGGTCAACGACAATGTTGGTGCAGGAAATATGGTGGTGCCTCAACCGTGGCTGGAGGACCATCAGGATGACATTTTCTCTCAGAGAGGTGTAGAGGCTGAGTTGACTGCTGAAGCTCGACTCAGGTTCAAGGCGCTGGAAGATAAGATGAGAGATATAGAAAATCAGAACACATTGGGCGTTGACATGCCCAAACTTGAGTTGATTGCTGACTTTAAAGTACCTCACAAGTTCAAGGTGCCTATCTTTGAGAAGTATAGGGGCACTACTTGTCCCCGCGTTCACCTCCGATCTTATTACAGAAAGATGTCCGCTTATTCTGACGATGAGAAGCTGCTGATGCACTTCTTTCAGGATAGTCTTTCTGGTCCATCGCTCGAATGGTATATGGGTTTGGAGCCCGCTGCTGTGCGCACCTGGAAAGATCTTGCAAAAGCGTTTGTTCTCCACTACCAATATAATAGCGACTTGGCTCCCAACCGAGTTCAGCTTCAGAATCTCTCGCAGCGGAGCAATGAAAGCTTCAAAGAGTACGCCCAGCGGTGGCGTGAATTGGCTGCTCGGGTTCAACCGCCCATGGTAGAACGTGAGCTGGTGCAATTGTTCGTGGCTACCCTTCCTGGAGTCTATTATGAAAAACTGATCAGTGGCATGTCTGGAACATTCTCGGCCCTCATCACTTTGGGCGAGCATGTTGAAAACGGTATAAAGATCGGAAAGATTCAGGGCGAATCATCCTCAGCTGGAGGAGCTAGCAAGAAACCCTATACTGGCAAGCGTCGAGAGGGAGATGTCAGTGCTGTCACTAATGCTAGGAGAAAGGGCAAGGGCCCTCAGTCTCAGATCGCTAGCATAAACATCCCAGCCGCTCCGCCGCAGCAGCAGCCCCAGCAACAGAATAATCCGGGATATAAGAGATATCAGAATCGGGGTCCCCTGGCAAACCGTCATTTGGAAACTCCTCCTATGCCGTATGCACAGCTTCTGCAGACGTTGCTTCAGCTCCAATTAGTTCATAAAAGGACAATGGCTCCCTTGACAGGGGCACCACCACCAGAGTATGATGCTAATGCTACTTGTGAATTTCATTCTGGGGCACCTGGCCATACGGTTGAGAATTGTAAAGCTTTTAAGCACAAAGTCCAGGACTTGGTCGACGCCAAGGTTATTAACTTTTCCGACAACGTGCCCAACGTCACCAAGAATCCAATGCCTCATCATAAGGGGGGCGGAGTGAATGCTGTTATCACTGAGGAGAATTCAGACTTGCTGACTGATGTCAAAGATTTGAAGACGCCGTTGAGTTTTGTTAAGGCTAAGTTGCTGAAGAAGGGCTTCTTTCCCGGATGTGGAGAGATGTGCATGGCTTGTGCTACACTTCCTGATGGGTGTGAGCAGTTGATCGAAGGTATCCAAAGTCTGATGACCGAGGGTATTTTGCAGTTCAGTCGGAGCGTTGAGAATGCGTCAGGGGAAGTCGTGCTGAAGCAGGCAGACGAAGTTGCTACCATTACTATTCCTCGTCACCCTATTACTATTTCCGCGCCCCGTCCTCCTTCTATCACCATCACCAGGGCCGGACCAATCCCATTCGAGAGTACCAATGCCGTTCCATGGCATTACGGCGCCGAAGTGTATTGTAATGGTCAGAAGATAGAGCTTGAGCCGTCCAGATCGACTGCGCAGAATCTTGCTGAGGTTAGTGGTATCACTAGAAGCGGAAGAGTGTTCGCACCGGCAGAGGTTGCAACAGAGAAAGTGGTCCGAGCTGACGCTGTGGATAAGGGCAAAGGTAAGGCTGTTGAAGAGGTCCCTGCAGGGGCAGAGAAGGACTTGCTGGTTAAAGATGCTGAAGAATTCATGCGACTGATCAAGAAAAGTGACTACAAGATTGTAGATCATCTTCACCAGACTCCGTCAAAAATCTCGATTCTTAACCTGTTGCTGTGTTCTGAAGCGCACCGCAACACGTTGCTGAAAGTATTGAATGCTGCATACGTGCCGCAGGAGATATCAGTGAATCAACTCGAGGAAGTAGTAGCCCATGTCAATGCTGGTAATGGGCTGGGATTCACAGATCTGGAGCTGACTCCTAAGGGAAGAGATCACAACAACGCCTTGCACGTCTCGATAGAGTGCAGAGGCACAATCATGTCGCATGTCCTGGTAGATACGGGCTCCTCGCTTAACGTGCTTCCGAAGAAAGCACTGATGAAGTTGGATACCCGTGGACTGCTGTGCACGCCCAGTGATCTGGTCGTGAAGGCCTTTGATGGAACCAAGCGCCACGTCTTCGGAGAATTGACCCTGCCAATTCAAGTCGGTCCAGAGACGTTTGATGCGGTTTTCTATATCATGGATATCATGCCCGCCTATAGTTGCCTCTTAGGTCGGCCGTGGATCCATTCTGCAGGTGCCGTAACGTCCACGCTGCATCAGAAGCTTAAATATGCTGTTGGGGGCAGCATAGTCACAGTCTGTGGAGAAGAGGACATCATGGTAAGCCACCTGTCGTCCTTTAAATACGTCGAAATGGATGGTGAGATCCATGAGACTCTTTGCCAGGCTTTTGAAACCGTCAGGGTGAAGGAGGTAGCTCCCGTTGTTGCAGAGAAGCAAGAGTTGAACCTCTCCTCGTTTAAGGAAGCTAGGGCTGTTGTCGAAGCTGGTTCCACCCCAGGCTGGGGGCATGTCTTGGATATACCAATCAAACAGGATAAGTTTGGATTGGGGTATTCTCCTGGAGCTGAAGCTTCATCTTCTTCTGGTAGCTCGTCTCGTGGGAAAGGGCCGATCTTATTCACCAAGGGGGGAGTAATCTTCAAGAGTATCAACGCTGCGTCCGAGGACAGTGGGGACAGTGATTGTGATCTTGACGCCTGGATTCAACCGAGCAAGCCAGGCGAGCACCTCCACAATTGGACCATCAAGGAGATTATCAAGCTGACAAGTGAAGAGTAATGATTTGCTTTTTACAATCTTTGTTCAGCCCTATGTCCTGCCCGGGGCATAACGGTTTTACTGTCAGGGCCTTGTTGGATTATGTGTATGCATTTTGTTAATAAATAAAAAGGCGTTTTCTTCGTAATCAAATATTGTGTTCTCTGTTATTCATGCTTTATGTTTGTTTCGAAAAACAGCAAAATGGCAACGAGGTGCGTGCTAACCTGCATATTCTTGCTTTAAACTTAACCCTTGTTATTGCAGGATCCACGTAACAGATGACATCGACTCTGGACCCTCTACGGCTCACTACGACTTTGATTGCCCGATCTATCAAGCCGAGGATGAGATTGGTGAAGACGAAGACCTTCCGGAAGAGTTGGCCCGCTTGTTGAGACAAGAGGAGAAGGTTATTCTGCCTCACGAGGAGGATATTGAGATTGTAAATCTGGGTTCTGAGGAGCTTATCAGGAATGTCAGAGTAGGGGCTGCGCTGCAGAAGGATGTCAAGCATAGACTAGTCGAGATGCTTCGAGAGTATAGTGACGTCTTTGCTTGGTCATATGAGGATATGCCCGGACTTGACACTGATATCGTGGTTCATCGCTTGCCGTTGCGAGAAGATTGCCCTCCAGTCAAGCAGAAGCTCAGGAGGACGAGACCAGACATGGCTGTAAAAATCAAGGAAGAAGTCCAGAAGCAGTTGGACGCAGGATTTCTAGCCGTTACCACTTACCCTCCGTGGGTCGCCAACATAGTGCCTGTACCGAAGAAGGACGGTAAGGTACGCATGTGCGTCGATTATCGGGATTTGAATAGGGCGAGCCCTAAGGACGATTTCCCGCTGCCTCATATCGATGTGTTGGTCGACAATACAGCCCAGTTTTCCGTGTTTTCGTTCATGGATGGCTTCTCCGGTTACAATCAGATTAAGATGGCGCCGGAGGACATGGAGAAAACGACGTTTATTACCCCCTGGGGCACGTTTTGCTACAAGGTAATGCCCTTCGGTCTGAAGAACGCAGGGGCCACTTACCAGCGAGCAATGGTAACTTTGTTTCATGATATGATTCATCATGAGATCGAGGTCTATGTTGATGACATGATTGCAAAGTCCCAAACGGAGGAAGAGCATCTGGTCAATTTGCTGAAGCTGTTTGAAAGGCTTAGGAAGTTCAGGCTGAGGCTGAATCCTAACAAGTGCACTTTTGGAGTGCGGTCTGGAAAGTTATTGGGGTTTATTGTTAGTGAACGGGGTATTGAAGTTGATCCTGCAAAGATAAAAGCTATCCAAGAGATGCCAGCGCCGAAGACAGAAAAAGAAGTTCGTGGTTTCCTGGGCCGAATAAACTACATTGCCAGGTTTATCTCTCAGCTCACGGCCACTTGTGAACCGATGTTCAAGTTGTTGAAGAAGAATCAGGCGATTACTTGGAATGAGGATTGCCAGAAGGCATTCGATAAAATAAATCAGTATCTTCAAGAACCTCCAATCTTGATACCCCCAGTGGCTGGACGGCCATTAATCATGTACTTGACAGTTCTGGAGAATAGCATGGGGTGTGTTCTCGGTCAGCACGACGAGACGGGCAGAAAGGAGCATGCCATTTATTATTTGAGTAAAAAGTTCACTGAGTGTGAATCTCGATACTCGATGCTGGAGAGGACGTGTTGTGCATTAGCTTGGGCTGCCAAACGTCTACGACAGTATATGCTCAACCACACCACTATGCTGATTTCGAAGATGGATCCGATCAAGTACGTCTTCGAGAAGCAGGCTCTTTCGGGCAGGATTGCCAGATGGCAGATGGTGTTAACAGAATATGATATTCAGTACGTCTCTCAGAAAGCCATCAAGGGAAGCGTATTGTCTGACTACCTTGCCGAACAGCCAATCGAAGACTATCAGCCGATGAAGTTCGAATTCCCTGACGAGGACATTATGTTTCTCAAAGCGAAGGATTGCGATGAGCCATTGCCCGATGAGGGGCCGGATAGGAAGTCTCAGTGGAAGTTGATATTCGACGGAGCGGTTAATTCCTATGGGAGTGGTATCGGGGCTATCATCACGACTCCTCACGGATCCCACATCCCGTTTACTGCAAGACTGACGTTTTCAGTTACCAACAACGAAGCCGAGTATGAAGCGTGTATTATGGGTCTAGAAGAGGCAATTGACTTGAGAATCAAGAATCTAGACATATATGGTGACTCAGCGCTTGTAATCAATCAGATCAAAGGGGAGTGGGAAACTCGTCAGGCGAATCTAGTGCCGTACATGAATTATGCCAGGAGGCTGCTTCCGTTCTTTGACCGAGTAGAACTTCATCATGTACCCCGGGCTGAAAATCAAATGGCTGATGCTTTAGCCACGTTGGCTTCAATGTATAAGGTCAATCTTTGGAATGAAGCTCCAAGCATTGTTCTTTCGCGTCTTGACAGACCAGCATATGTGTTCGCAATCGAGGATGCCACTGACGGCAAGCCATGGTTCCACGATATCCAGACCTTCCTTATGACCAAGGAGTATCCTGCGGGTGCGTCAACCCAGGATAAGAAGACTCTGAGGAGGCTATCTGGAAACTTTTACCTCAACCTTGATGGAGTGCTGTATAAGAGAAACCACGATCTCGTGCTACTCAGATGTGTGGATGAGAAAGAAGCGAGTATGCTCATGGAAGAAGTCCATGAGGGCACATTTGGTACGCACGCCGGCGGGCATGCTATGACGAGAAAGATCCTGAGAGCAGGATATTACTGGTTGACTATGGAGTCGGATTGCTTCAGATTCGCGAAGAAATGTCACAAATGCCAGATTTATGCTGATAAAGTTCATGTGCCGCCGTGCCCATTGAATGTCATGTCCTCCCCTTGGCCGTTCTCCATGTGGGGCATTGACATGATAGGCAAGATCGAGCCCACTGCATCGAATGGTCATCGTTTCATTCTGGTAGCTATCGACTACTTCACCAAGTGGGTGGAGGCAGCCTCGTACGCTAATGTGACCAAGCAGGTGGTAGCTAAATTCATAAAGAGGGACATCATCTGTCGCTATGGAATTCCCGAGCGGATCATTACTGATAATGGTTCGAATTTGAATAATAAGATGATGAAGGAGCTGTGCCAGAGCTTCAAGATCGAACACCACAACTCATCTCCTTACCGGCCGAAGATGAATGGCGCTGTTGAAGCGGCCAACAAGAACATAAAGAAGATTGTTCAGAAGATGGTTGTGACGTACAAAGATTGGCACGAGATGCTGCCGTTTTCCTTGCACGGTTATCGTACGACGGTGCGTACGTCGACCGGGGCAACTCCTTTCTCCTTGGTGTACGGTATGGAAGCTGTCCTACCATTAGAAGTGGAAATTCCCTCTTTGCGAGTTTTGGTTGATGTAAAACTTGATGAGGCAGAATGGATTACGAATCGCTTGAACCAGCTCAGCCTGATGGACGAGAAGAGGTTAGCATCGATTGCATTTGGTCGCCTGTACCAAAGCCGAATGAAGAAAGCTTATGATAAGAAGGTGCGTCCTCGAAGCTTTCAGACGGGTGATCTCGTCCTGAAGAAGATTCTTCCGCCACACTCCGATCACCGGGGCAAGTGGACTCCGAATTACGAAGGGCCGTATGTCGTCAGCAAGGTCTTCTCGGGAGGAGCTTTGTTGTTATCCACGATGGATGGTGAAGATTTTGCATCCCCGGTGAACGCGGACGCAGTTAAAAAATACTTTGCTTGAAAGAGACCCGCTGGACAAAAAAGAAAGAGTCCAGGCAAAAAAGGGCATCCCGGCGAACCAAAAACAGAATGAAGGGTTCGGGCAAAAATTAGGGATATATTGAAAAAATGTACACCCGCGAAGTCGAAAACCTACACTGGGCGGCTTCGGCAAAAAAGGGTATCCCGGTGAACTGAAAACCCGTGAAGGGAGGTTCACGCAAAAGTTAGGGATTTAAATAAGCAAATGACTGCGTTCCGCGTATGGACTTTCATTGTTTAGTGGTTCGGAAGACCTGAGGGCCGTTTATCTGAATCAATCTCTTCCAAAGCTGAAGCATCGGAGAAGTATCAAAGTCGAGTGGGTCTTAGAGGGATCAACTCATGGTGTTCGTCTACGCCTCGATTGCCGACATTTGTATATACTGATATTTATGTTTTCTTTTTGCGCGGCTTCCTCATTCCAGGAGCTTGCCTCTGTTGTAAAACATTTTTGCCCGTTCAGGGGTTCATCGTCAATAAAATGCACATTATTCAGCAATTTTGCTTGACTGCTTAGCATTTATCTGTTTTGTTTGCGAATGAAAACGCCGATATTTTTGATAAAATGCGCATACATAAACTTGCGGGCCTAAGCCCATTGATTGTTGAAACGATTGATTAACCAAATATTGTCACGAGATAATAACCCTGATAGGCCCCTTTGAGGAGGGTATCTTGTCTGTTTGTTTGTGTTATTGCAGGTGTAGCACCCCGCCAGAAGATGTGCCGTGCATATCCCCGAAGCAGGATGAGTCCTCCTTCCCCAACAGAGTTCAGTAGTTTCTCCTCCGCAGAATCTAAACGCAGGATAGTGAGCATTGATATGTCTTCCCCGGGTAGAGGTGATTCTCTTCCCCAAGCAGGCGCATCCTGAAGGAATGTCACCTCATCGGCTGAGTCAAGCACCGAAGAATGATGTCGTCTCCCCCAGCACCGGGTCACAAGTGCAGATTTCAGGGAAGTGTTCGGATGCCGAAGCTCGTGTTTCCCCAGTAAAGTCGCCGAAGTAGGATGCCCCCAGCACCGGGTCACAAGTGCAGATTTCAGGGAAGTGTTCGGATGCCGAAGCTCGTGTTGTCCCCAGTAAAGTCACTGAAGTAAGATCTCCCCCCCCCCCCCGCACCGGGTCACAAGTGCAGGTTTCGCAGGAAGGCTGTTCGTTAGCCGAAGGATGCAGTAACTGATGGCGCCAGACTGAAGTCTCCAGCGGAATCGAGATTCCTCACCAGAGTCGGGCTCTCTCCTGAAGTTCGATGATTCCCTCTTCTCCAGTAGAGTGTTGGAACAGCTGATGTTGTATTCCCCTGCAGAGTTGTACTCTCCCCCAAAGGCAGATTGATCCTTTCTTTCCCAGTGGAGTCGAATTCCCCATCAGAGTCGCACTCTCCAATGAAGTAGAATGATTTCCCTCCCCGGTTGAGTCCGCAGAAAAGCCGAATCCTTGGAAGTCGATCAGGTCATGATCGATGTTCCCCAGCAGAGCGTGGGGCAGCTAATGCTGTGTTTCCCCAGAATCGCACTCTCTCCATCGGAGCAGAATGACTTCTCCTTCCCCAGCCTAGTTTGCAGATGTCCAAGAGATCCGAATCCTTGGAAATTGATCAGATCATGATTGGTTTTCCCCCAGTGGAGTGTTGAGCAGCTGAAGTTGGTTCCCCACAGAGTGGTCATCCCCAGGAGAGTAGCCGAGACGGCCGCGCAGTTCATTCTCGCGATTGATATCAGCAGATCCAAGTTCTCGTAGAGCTTTATACCCTGCAGCAGCCAGCTGAAGTTGTTCCCCTGCAGCAGTTCGCGGAAGATCAATTCCCCAGACAGAGCCTGATTGATATTGGCGTGTTCAAGTTCTCCTCGGCAGGATGATTCCTCTACCTGAGTGGTTCTTTCTCCTTGACAGGAGGATCTCCCCCTTCGGCATTTATTTTGCTGACGGAATCGCATCATTGTGCATGATTGCATGTCATTTTGCATGATTGCATAGCATTGTGCATGATTGCATAGCATTGTGCATGATTGCATGGCATTTAGCATAAATGCATATCATTCCCACTGTGTGGGGCATGACGCCGAAGCATATGCATCATAAGCATGACCTAGGTCATTATCATCCTTGTTGAACAGGTGTGCCACCAAAAGACCGGTTGCTCAGGATGATTCTTGATGTTCTCCCCAGCAAGGTCGCTTTTGAGATGATTCTTAAAGCCCCGGTGTGATCCCTACGGTCGCTCGCTCAAGATGATTTTTGAGATCCCCAGCGAAGTTTTCAGTTCAAAACGATTCTTGAATTCCTCAGCAGGGCCCTTTGCTTAAGACGATTCTTAAGACCCCAGTACAGCTTCCCGAGTGGTTCGCCTAGTATGATACTTGAGCTCCCCAATAGCGCCTCCAGCAGGAGTTGCCCAGGAAGATTTCTGGAATACCCAACAGAATGTTTACTCCAGAAAGGTTATCAGTTCAGGACGATTCTTGAAGATGTCCGACGGATCTGTTTGGTCAAGATGATTCTTGAAGTCCAGAGCAGCATGATATGTCTGCTCCAGCAATGATGTCTAATCTGAAGATGGATTTCGTAAGCGTCCGAAGGCGATATCAGAAGGTTCCTGTGAGTCCAGATTTCCGTGTTGAAGAATCAACGGGTAGCTGAAGACAAGGTTCCGGAGTTGTAGATACAACAGAGTGATTCGTGTGAGTCTGAAGACCAAGTCAGTTATCCTGAGGTGATGATTGAGCGCGATCAAGAGAATGATACGTCTTCTGATTGAAGTCGAAGATGTTTCTCCAACCACGATGTCTAATCTGAAGATGGATTTCGTAAGCGCCCGAAGGCGATATCAGAAGGTTCCTGCAAGTCCAGATTTCCGTGTTGAAGAATCAACGGGTGGATGAAGATAAGGTTCCAGAGGTTGTAGATACAACAGAGTGATTCGTGTGAGTCTGAAGACCAAGTCAGTTATCCTGAGGTGATGATTGATTGCGATCAAATGAAGGATATGTCTTCTGATTGAAGTCGAAGATGTTTCTCCAGCAGTGATGTCAGCTTTGGTTCTCCAGCTAGTTGTTGAGCAGCTAATGTTGCAGGATTCAAAGGTCTGTTCCCCGCAGAGTACCGTGTGCTCGTGCAGTTGGCAAATTTTCGGGTTTACCGATATTCAACCGTCTCGTACCTTGATTGGTTGAGAGCCGTTCGCTTCTCACCCAGTCAGGTTCAAGCCGTTTGAATAGGGGCAGCTGTTGCACCCCAAAATTTGACCAACAATTATTTATTCATTGAGTGTTTGGAAGTGGATACCTTCATCAGAAAGTGCAAGAGATCCTCAGAGGAATGGGTTGAAACCAGGGTTGTGTGCTTCATAGCTTGAGAGTTGTGGGTGCTCCTCAGATGGTTCTGAGACTTTGAGAATAAATTTGATGTTTTGGGAAAGCCTATGAGAAGTCTTGATAGCCTTCATGAAGCCCAGAGAAGTCATTATGCAAGAGTTCAGAAGATTCAACCATGAATGATGAATTAGGGTTTTGACTGGGTCAACCCTAGGGTAACTGAAGATTTGGGAGAGGTTGAGACCAATCCAAGGGCCATGAGATCATGGAATGATGCATGGAGATGATATAAAGATGATTCCTAGGCCAACTCATCATGAGTGAGGAGTTTGAGAAGTTTCAAGTTAGGGTTTCTGAGGATTGTCAGTGAAAAACCCTAATTTGGTCCCTATCTTCCAGGCAGTTTTAGCTCAAGATGTGATTGATATCTCACCTTCCCCATAACATGAATGTTGTAGAGCTTGTTCTAAGCTTTAATTTGAGTGGTGGAAGTCCTTGATAGGAGTTACAGAGCTCAAGTTATGGTTTTGACAAATTACAGGTCAGCAGAGGTGTGTGAATCTGGGTCCTTGAAAGTCACCCAACTTGCAAACAACTTTTTCCCTAGTAGGAGGATTCCTATGATTTCTTGGTCAACATGAATGTTGGAGAGGATCTTCTTAGCTTTAATTTGAGTGGTAGAAGTCCTTGATTGGATTTGTGGAACTCAACTTATGGTTTGAACAAGACAGGGGTATTTTGGTCATTTGTCAGTTATAGGTCATTTTATCCAATGCCTAAAACTCCTATTTCCAAGCCTCAAATGGAAAAACTCAAAACATGAAAGTTGCTCAAAATGTGATTTTAAGTCTAGAAAGAAGGTCACAAATTGTTGGAAAAGCTCATGGCATGAGATTACATGATTGGTCCAAAATGAACTAAAAATGGCATATAAGTTTGAAAAGTTGAAATTGAAAAGTGATTTGGAGGATCCACAAATCCAAAATAGGTCATCCAATATATCATTTTGATTGGAAAAATCATTTTGAGAACATTGGTTTAGCTAGAATTTTGATTTGGAGCTTTAAAATGGGTGATGCTTTGAAAAGTTGTTACTTGAAAAAGAAGGCAATGTTGAAAAACCTTACACAAGCCAAAGATGAGCTTGTTTTTCACTCATCCCTTCTCAATATCTCATGTAAAGATACTTTAAGACTAAATGGCAAGGCATGAGGCATGAGAGGAGAGAAATCCAACTTGTCCCCACATGAGATTTTCAAGAACTTTCCACACTTTTCTAGATGATTCTAGAAGGATCCAGCTTCTTCCATCCATCATTATAAGAAGGATGATCTTCATAGTGTTCAAGGTTGGTGATAGCAAGAGGATTCAGAGAGGAGAGAGAGAGAGAAGCATCCATTGAAGAGGTTTCTTCAAGTTGAAGCAACTCTGATTTTCTTCCATTGCAGACCTTCTCCACCATCACAAGTGCAAACAGAAAGTTTCTCACCATTGTAGGAGCATCTTGAAGCAATTACAAGGCTTGCAACCTCCTCCACGAGCACCTTCCATCATTACTTGACAGGTTCTTTCTCCTCCTTAATCCTCTTGATTTATTTAGTTTTAGTTCATTCTTTAGGTGTAGAATTAATATGCTAGGATAGAAGATCAATTTCTGGGAGTTTGAGAGCTCTGCGTGAGGTTTCATGGCAGATGAATGATTCTTTAATCTTCAAGAACTAGTTGTTTAGGGCGTTTTATTTAGCATGAGTTAGGTTAGATTGACTAGGGTAGCATGTAGAGCAGGGTTAGATCCTTAGGTTGAAGCTTCACCATGGTTGATCTCAGGTGATCATGGTGGAACCCTGATCTTGAAGTCCTCTGTTAGGGTGATCTAGGGAGAATTAGGGGAAGGTGAGCGTATGGCTGTGTTCCTCTTGAGGTATAGAGGATTTTTCGTTTTGGGATCGTGGCATTTCGTGGCCTGAGCAGGGATAACGAGGGAGAGGAAGATGAGTGCATGGAGGGGAGGGTTGCTGAAAACCCTAGTTTTGTTTGGGACGATGAAGGAGGTCCATTGGATTGGTCTCAAAGTTTGACAAATTAATCTCATCCAACGGCTGTGAGTGAGTCTGAGAAAGGGAGGGAAAATTCAAAGAAAGTGAAACGCGGTCGTTTCATTTAACCAGCGTTCTGGGCTTAATTCCTATCCCCACCCCCCCTTTTTATCTGGCCCAACCAAAACCAACTAGCGTGTGCTATTCCAACCCCCCCTCCCTTTATTTGTTTTAATTGTTTTAATATTGTTTTAATATTTTTCTGTTTTGATTAATTCATAAATAAATGATAAAAAATGATTTTTGACTTCTTCTTTTTTCTATGATTAGATGATTTTGTGTAGAAAAATATAAAAATAAAAATGGAATTTTATTTTTAATGTGGAATTTTTAGTGATATTTTCTCTAACATAGTGTATTTTCCTTATTTTAGTTGATACATGATTTTGCAAGAATTGTTTTAGGACCTTCCCTTAGGTTTTTTTCATCCATTCTTTTTTGTGAAATTAGATGATGAATCATAGTTCCCCATAGGATTTTTTCTAGAATTTTAGAATTAAATTTTGATTAGTTTAATTAGGGTAGCATTAGGGTATCCTAATTAGGGTTTAGGTTGTGCTTAGGTGAAGAATCATCTTTCTTTGATAAGTTTTGTCTTGATTTTTAGGTGGAGGCCTATGTAGATGTTATGAATAGACTTTGTAGACCCTTGTGAATAATTGTTAGATCTTTCCCCATTAGTTTAGTATTTTTAGGTATTTTCTGAAGTTGCCTGTTGATTCTGTTTGTTCTGTGGTTATCTGTCCATCTTTGGGGTTCATTGTGGGGAATTTGTTGTGGGGCTTGTGTTGTCTTGAAGACCTTGATGGAGAGCATCATGAAGTGAAGATTGTAGATCAAGATTTAGAGACCCAGAGCTTGGCTTGTCCCCTGTCTGTGAGGTTTGAGATCCTGAAGTTTGAAGGAAGTTCATGGTACTTTCCTGAGGAAGGCACTATGAATGACTTTCATTCTTTATTCTCACCTCTTTCTCAAGTATCCAATGATGTTGGAGCCAACCTGTGAGTTTAATTTCTCCTGAGGAGGAATGTAAACTGATCACATGTTGTTGAGCCACATGGGATACAACTCCTAAGTGGAAGCCTTCTAGTACTTTCCTGAGGAAGGTCCTATGGGTCTATTCACTTAGTTCCCTTAGTTTGTCTAGGATTTCTCAAGTATCCAATGATGTTGGAGCCAACTTGTGAGTTTAATTTCTCCTGAGGAGGAATGTAAACTGATCACAGTTGTTGAGCCACATAGGATGCAACTCCTAAGTGGAAGCCTCCTAGTACTTTCCTGAGGAAGGTCCTGTGGGTCTATTCACTTAGCTCCACTAGTTCAGATAGGATTTCCTAAATATCCAGTGATGTTGGAGCCTGCTTGTGAGTTTAATTTCTCCTGAGGAGGAATATAAACTAATCACAGTGGTTGAGCCACATAGGATATGATTCCTGAGTATACACCTCCTAGTGCTTTCCTGAGGAAGACACTATGAGTCTGCTTGCTTAGCTCCCTTTCTTTGGTAAGCTTGTTCTGAAGCTTGAGGACTGGGATTGATTTCTCTTGTTTAGGGTCTTGCTTTAGTGCTTAGATTTGATTCAGATTCTGTGATTAGGGTTAGGATTAGAGAGTAGATTCTTTCTTTCTCAAGCATGTGTGTTTGTTTGCCTGTTGGCACTTCATTTCCTTTATCTGGTTCTTTGCTTGATAGTATGTTGTTTACCTTCAGTATGATTACTGTTATTTCATGGCTGGCTTGAGGTCGAGACGAGCTTGTGGAGGCTGACACCCCACACACATTTCCTCCCTCACTTGCATTGCATGCATTTTACTGTTAAAACTGATGTTTTTGTCTGTGTTGATGTATCATTGACATGATCCCTTAGGACTCTCATTTCCTTTGATAAGGATTTGATGATAGACTTTTAGGTTGAAACCTATGCATGACAACATCTAGGAGTTCCCTGTTCAAACCTCAACCATAGGATGAATCCATGGCATGATAACAGTAGGACTTGATAGTCTCACTCCTAGTTGAGCCATTTTAATCCGTAGTTAGCCGAACTACGTTTGCTCTGATCTTTCATACCAGATGAAAGTACGTAGGCATAGGATGCGATATCCTAGCGAGCAACCTTCCCCCGTAATCCCCTGTAGTTAGCCGAACTACGTTGACTCTGATTTCTCATTCTCTGATGAGAATACGTAGGCATAAAGTGCGATGCTTTGCCGAGTCATTTTTCTTTTCTTTTTCAGCCAGCCTTGATAGGTAGATAGATTATAACCAACCCGTCCAAGTAAACAAACAAGCGAGGATCCCGTCGAGTACGACGGACGTGAGGGGTGCTAATACCTTCCCCTTGCGTAACCGACTCCCGAACCCAGACAATGGTTGCGATGACCTTGTCTTACCCTTTTTCGTCAGGTTTTTTCCGATCGTTTCCTTTCCCGCTCTGAGGGATAAATAACGAAAGGTGGCGACTCTTCTGTCATGCCGGCACCTTATTTTCGCGCAAGCGACAATCATATGCAAAGAATCGAGTGAAAACTCCGAATGAAACGCGTAATCCACTATTTGGAATCGCAACGTGCTATCATGCAAACAAGTCGATAATCGGGCAAGCTACACATACAAATAACAACCACCTAAGGGTCTTCCAATACCTATAACCTATCTACAATAAGAAATATGAACCACGGCGTTCATCACGCAAACACAAAGCGGCCGTTGGAGCCTTAACAAAAATAAAGTCCGTTCGGAAGTCCAAATTACAAGTTCGAATACAAAACATAAGAAAAATAGCAAAAGGTGCTAAAAAATTCAAATAAAAATCTTCAATTCCCTACATCAATCCACAAACCAGGGGTGAGAGATACCACAAAAATATCCAAAGATAAATGGTCAAACAAGATGAAAACATTGCAAGATATTTCATGTATACCAAAGGAAAGATTAAAGTGGAGCATGTTAAAGAAAGCATCCAAAACCAATTAAAATGGTACAATAAAATTCCCACAAAAATATATCACAATACCTCAATGTGTGTATGAGATCCCTGCAAAAGTATTGACATTTAAATTGTGTTTTGATAGGTCAAAGAAATTCAACAAAATGATAGCACCAGCATTGGCCTTTTTATGACGACCCAAATGTAAAAAATCCAAAGAAAATGTCAAAAAATGGTAAAATTATAATTCCAGTTTTATTAAATCCTAGACATCTTAAAGATTCAGCACAAAAAAATGGGGATCAAAAAGACTAATTTTTCTACTTTTTATGATTATTTGAAGTCAGCATATAAAACAGAAAAAATAAAAGAAACATGGCAATAGGAAAATAAAAGAAAATAACATGCATAAATAAAAGTGGCATGAGGCTTATGTGGCCGATTGCGTGGCGCAGTGACAGGCGTTGGATGAATGGAAGAAACCTTGACTTGGAAATGCATCCGACGGTGTTAACACCTTCTTCTCCAAATCAAATTTTTCAACTTTGTGAATAGTAACCCGCAGCTCCATGAACATGAGTTTTTTGCTACTTTGAAGCACCATAACTCCATCAATAATTATCCGTTTCGCACAAAATTTTGGTCAAACTTGAAGGAAAAAAATCCAGGAATCCAAATATGGTCTTAGATTTTCTTGAAACTCTCTCTAACTCCCAAAACGCGGCACCTCAAGAAAAACTCAAGAACCAAAAATTGTCATAAAACCCATCTTTTTTGTACTAGAATCCATGTAGACCTTTATGGCAATGGAATGCAATAAAAATAATGCAAGAAAGACTCCTAAATAATGATTTATGTCGAATTCTTTATACCTCCGAAAAATGGCTTATGGAGCTTCACTCGATCACCAATTCTTTGAGAAAATGATGTAGAATCACTCAACAATACTTGGTGAATATGTTTGAAGCCTTGACAAGTCTTGAATTAATGAAAAAGTGAAAATTGGAATTTGAGTTTTCACCACTTTTTCATGTTACTACAAGGTTCCTCTTGCTCCAATTCTCTCAAAAAAAATGATGAACCATCTCTATAATTGTTGTGTAATTGATTGGTGAAGAGAAAAAGTATGGAAAGTGAGAGAAAAAAAAGATTGAAAAAAATTCCAAAATGTGAAAGTGTGGGAAAAATGGAAAAAAATGGTGAAGAGAAAAAAAATTCAATATGATTTGCAAATGGATTCAACATCAACTATCACCAACCTTTACTCTTAATGATCTCAATCCAAAATATAGATGATGATTAACAAACTTAGAGGTTTCTAGAATAATCTTGGAGGATTCTAGAAAGTTGTGGAAATTTCATGAACTTCTCATGCCATGATACTTTGAATATCTCTTATCTCATACTTGCACCTTTCCAAACTTATGTCAAAATCTCCTTACATGAGATATGGGAAGTGTATGTAAGCTCCTTGCCTTGAAAATTCATCTTGTGCCAAGTTTTCTATACTTGCCTCATTATGCAAGTAACAAGAATACAAAGCAAGTCCAATTTTTAAACCCTAACTCAAAAAAGTGGCTGAACCAATGTCTTTAAAATGTTGTTGGGAATCAATTTGGTATATTGGATGACCCACATTGGATTTGTAGATCTCTCAAACCAATTTTCACTTTGAACTTTTTCAAGTTATATGCCATTTTTTAAGTCATTTTCACCAACTTTTGTAAATTCTTGCTACAAGCTTTTCCAACATTCCATGACCTCTTTTCTAGGCTTAAAATGTCATTTTGAACAACTTTGATGTTGTGAAGTTTTTCATTTGAAGCTTCCTTGTATGAGTTTTAGGCATAGGCTTGAAATGACCTGTAATTCTCAAATGACCAAAATACTCTTAGCTTGCCAAGACCATAAGTAGAGTTACACAAATCATATGAAGGCATACCATGCCATTCTAGAAAGCTAAGACAATAAGGAACAGTTCTCATGTTGGCCAGAAATCCATTTGAAATACCCTTGAAGGTCAAAAGTTGCTTGGAAGACAGACAATTTTCAGTGCCCTCGGATGACCTGTAACTTGCAAGAGCCATAACTTGAGTTCTATAAATCATCTTGATGACTTCCACCCCTCAAATTAAAGCTATGAAGATACTCTACAAGTTTCATGTGGACCAAGAATTCATATGAAGCTTGCATCTTGAGCTACACTGCCTTGAAGTTTGACCTAAATCAGGGGATTTTACACTGAAACCCTAATTTAGTAACTCCAGTTCTCCTTGACTCCTCTTGATTTTTCTTTATCACAACATCATATACATATCCCTATAGCAAATAATGAATCCCCCATTCTTCAAATGATCCTTGATACCCTTCAAAACACTTCTTTGACCTAGAATTGACCCAGTGCTGACCCTAGTTGACTGACTTCAACTGAGGCTCTTGCAATCATTCAAATGACTTGGTTCTCCTCAAAAATGATTCTCTAGACTCTTCATAACATACATACACACCTCATGCTCTTGGCTCATAGCTCACATTTCCTCTGATGATCCCCCACTAGCCTCACGATAGGAGAGAATTCACTGATCAACCTGGCAGCTCTTCAAAGCTCAAATTCTTCCCTGATGACCTGAGTAGTCTTGAATATGAATGAAACCCTTGGATATACCTCTTGAAATAAGAACAGCACTTGATCCCCTGATTAAGATAGCTTGCTCATGCTATGCAATGCAGATGAATACACTATGTACATGATGACAATGCAAATGACTATGCAATTGAAACATAAACCTAGGTTAGAAAGGTTGGGCAAATTTTGGGGTGCAACAGTTATATTCTTCCTTTATGCATTTCCTTTCTGCAGTTCCTTTTTGTCATGGAGTGTAGGGTGACACCACCTCATACATAGTCCCTTTTTTCTCATATAATGTATCGAAGTCTTTCGACACATATTCTCCACCACCATCAGTCCTCAAAATCTTGAGCTTTCGACCACTTTATCTTTAGACCATAGATTTAAACTTGGAAAATACCTCGATCACTTCATTTTTCTTCTTGATCAGGTAAGTCCACAGTTTTCGACTAAAATCATTTATGGAAGTGACAATGTATTTGTTACCTCCAATCAAATCCACCTGGATATGACCACATACATCAAAGTATATGACTTCAATAATTACCTTTGAATTGCTTTCTACATCTTTGCTGAAGTTGTTCTTGTGTTGTTTCGCCTACACACATTCTTCACACACTTTATTTAGAATGTTGATTTCAGGTATCTCTAAAACCATATTTCTTATCTTCAGGTTTCTGATGTCTTTAAATTTTAGATGACCTAATCGATAGTGCCATAAACATTCATCACTGCTAGCTGCAGTTTTTGGGCACTTGTGCTCCATCACATTAAGTTCAATCCTGAAGGTTCTATTTTGAGACATAGGAGCCTTCAAGATTAACCTTCCACCTGAGTCAAGAACTTTCATCATCTTGTCTTTAATCGACACTCTATAATTCTTGTAGACCAACAACCCTATGTTGAGCAAGTTACTCTTCATGCCTGGCATGTATAATGCATTGGAAATTAATGACCTCTTCCCAATTTGTCGTCTTTCCTCATAATCATAACATCGCCAATGTTTTCAGTTACTAGAGTATTGTCATTTGCAAATTTCACCATGTTCTTCGTCGAGGGTTTTATACTGACAAACCAATCCTTCATACCAGTCATGTGTGATGAGCATCATGAGTCCAAGTACCATTGATCTTGGAATGTTTCTTTATCTCTTATTGTGATCATCAACAATATCTTTTCTTCATATTTTGCCAGCTTTGCATCATTATTTTGTTTTTTTGGACAATAATTAGCGTAGTGACCATACTTCTAACAATTGAAACACTAAATGTGACTTTTGTCAGGTTTTCGACCATCACTTCTTCCTTTACCAACAACATCACCTCTTTGGTTGCTCTAGTATGAGGACTTTCTCTAATTCGACCAGCCTCCTTCCTGTTGACTTCGACCAGTTGAATTGTTGTAGTCTCTTCTACCTTTGTTGTCAAACCATTTCCCCTTGCCTTTCTTCTCTCCTGTTGATTGTGCCTCCAAAGCCATATCACTCTCCGACTTTCTTGAAACTCTTGCATTTATTCTTTGTTCATGAGATTCAAGTGTCCATTGAAGTTCCTCCTTTGTCAAACTTGACAAATCTTTCTACTCTTTTATGCCTACTACTACGTGGTCGAACTTTGGAGCCAATGACCTCAAGATTTTTGTAACCCTAGTGAAAAAAATATGTCATGCTTTCACTTTCTTCCATCCGAAGCAATTCATATGTCGTTTTGTGAGTTTGTAATGTAACACCCCAAATTTTATTGAAATATTTATTTAATTTATTTAAATAAGAATATTCGCATTTTTGGTAATTTTCGGGGGTTTGTTGTGGATTACTGAGAATTATGGATTATTGGGATTATTTATTTAAATAATAGTATATAATATGAATATATTAGTATTATTATTAATTTAAATAAATATAAGTTAACTAAGGGCAAATTGGACAATTGAGGAGGAGTTAGTGAGGGTAATATTGGGAAAGCCCAATTTTGAGGCCCGATGTTAGGTTTAACAAAAAGGGAATTATGATGGGATTAGGATTCGTTTTGTTAGACCGTGAAAAGAATTGAGGCCAGATCTTTGAGAAGTAAGAATTGAGGCAAAAGCTTCGAAAGGTTTTCAGAAAGATTTGAGAAGGCTTATAGTCCACAACTAAGGTACGGGGAGTATTGCCTTCATTGTTTTCAATGTATTTAAGGTTAATTTAAGGGTTTAAGGGTTTTGGGGCTGATTATGAGGAAAAAGGGAATTTGACCTTCGTGGCCTAAATCTATTATTGAGATTTTAACCGTAGGGATTTATTTGGGTGAAAGGCAAATTAGGCCTTTGTGGCCAGAACTCTGATTTGACATTTGTCTAACCCTGTAGGAAAATTTGATAGTGAGAAACTCTAATGATTGTGGCGTAGTGGTAAGGATTTATGGGATTTAGAGCGTGAATATGATACGGTATTGGGCTAATAAACCTTATGTTTTGTGCCTTTATCGCTAGAAGACCTTAGGGATGATTTGGGATGTTTTGGGGGCATTGGGGAAGTGAATCGTGGGACTTTTAGGTTGATTTTAGGTTCTGGTGCGTAACAGCATTTTGTTGTCATCGCGTTGTTCTCACATCGAACGATTTCGTCCCAGACTCGCACAGCGAAGAAACTCACCCCAAACTCGCACAGTGAACTTGCTAGCGAACGTAGCAGAGTTTCGCGAGTTCTGATTTTGTGCAGTGATGCCTTGATGTTTTGATGTTGTGATTTCTTTGACGAATTAATATGAGTACGAATGTGATTTGTACATGATTATATTGTTAGATGATGGCACGGATCTAGAAGGGGGGTTGAATAGACCCCAATTAAAAAATCAGTCGGCGCTACCAATAAAAATTGGTTTTAAAAATGTTTGATTTGCGGAAGCGGCCATGGAAAAATTACCGTCTATAACGAACCGTTAGTAGAAGACCGGATATGCGTCTAGCCTTATGAAAATGATAATGAGCAAAGAGAATCACTACACTAGTTGTAACACCCCACTTCCCTTAATCAATTAAATTAATAAACATTATAAATAAACAAAATCAGAGTTCCAATTTCCCAAGTGGGATATCACATGAAAATAACGTTTCCTTATAAAAAGGGTTTTCTCCAATACAACGGAATATTAAATAATAAAATCCAATAAATGTTGGATATGTTTCACAGGAAAATAAAATATAAGTTCTTCATAAAATAAATAAAAAAATGCCCAAGTCCCGTGCTACGTATCAGAGCATCCTAGACTCGACTGTCACACCATAATCCAAGCTAGCTAAGTACCTGGATTATCTGTACTTCCGAAGAAGCACAGACCACAACAACAACAAAGGGGTGAGAAATCATGATCAAAAATATAATGGTAATGTAATACATGTAAATAAAGCAGTAAAACACACCAACACGTCAATTATTCACCCCAACAATACCATACAACGAACCTACTGTTCAAATTACAATATAACATATTATAATGCAATTATGCAACACAACACCATGCATGCGGTACCGACTCGTTGGTTCATTCAATCGAACCTGGATAGATCACTTACGCTCCTCCTAAGACATGATCTATCCCCCACCATTCTCCACAAAGGAGTACGGATGAATCACTTACGCTCCTCCTGAGACATGATTCATCCCACCAAACACCATGATATGCAAGACACCAATGCATAATTATTACATTCTGGCACACTAAGTGCACACGATCCTCCTGATCATATCATCATACATCAATGCATATGTATAGATATATTACACCAACACCATATAAATCAATCAGATGCTAAACAAATTCATGCTATAACACCAGATATAACTACATCCCACCACTCGGGGATACTCGATCCTAATGATCACTACGCACATATACATCAACTAATTGCTCACCAACAATATTAAGGGAAACGCGTGCCATCACCAAGTACACAAGTTAAATCCCACGCTCATCATTTTCACACTGCAACAAAGCTAAAAGGACCACACGAGACCAACGCTCGAATCCAAAACATCACAAAAATTCATTTGGTTCTGCTACGTTCACTGGCATTCGCCAGGCGAACCCCCGTGGCGAACCTTCGATGGCATTCGCCAGGCGAAGTTCTTGTGTTTTTAGTCTGGGACTTAATTTCTGAATTATTCGCTGCCTCTTCGCCTCAGCTCGCCAGGCGAACTCTCGCCTCCCTTCGCCAGGCGAAGCTTCGCCAACATTCGCCAGGCGAAGCCCAACGAATGTTGCGATTCACCAAGTTTTCTCACAGTTCTGCAGTGTATTCTAGGCCAAATTGTACCTATCATCTCAACTCAGATCCTCAGCCTATTCTAGTACCAATCTTGCACATTACCGTAACCAATCGGTTTCTAATTCCTATTCCCAAAATCATCACCTAAACACTTTATCAATACCTCAAAAGCCATACAGAACTTTCCCTAAAAACCGTAAAACACCATATATGCCCTATATGCCAAATCAACCAAAAACAACAATTCATTAACGATTACTATGTAATTAACAACAATCATCATCAATCATAACATATCAATATATATTATCATATATCGATCAATTTCCTACGGGGTTAAGGAATCCCCAACTACCCTATACATGTATAAACCATTCCCAATCAAGTTTCTCCCCCCTTACCTTATCAATTGGTTGATCGATAGAAATCCTCCTAGAATTGGTCTCTTGGCCTTCCCCTTTTCTCTTCCGTTCTTCGTTCCCTTTTTCCTTCGCTTTTTTTCCTTTCTTTCGTTCTTTCTCTTCTCCCTTTTCTATCACCCTTTTTCTCAATTTCTAAAATGTATCGTACCACTCTCCCCACCCCTTCACATTCTATTTTCTTTATTAAATCTAATCCCAATTAATAAAATAACTTAATAAAATAATACAATATTATTATTAATACTAATAATATTATAATACTATTAATAATAATAATAATAATCATAATAATAATACTCATTAATAATAATAATAATAATAATAATGATAATAATACTAATATCATTATTTCACCAAAATAATAATAATATTAATAATATTAACAAATATAATAAATATAATAATAATAATAACACCCCCACCAATGTTACTATTATTTTTATATTATTATATTTCACACCAAAATACCACCAATAGTCCTCCCACATTAGGGACACCCCCCAAACATCGTCAAATACCCTCCCACCAAAGGGCACACCAACGTATAATTTTTAAAATAATAATAAAGTGACTAAATAATTAAAATGGGTGTTACAACTCTCCCCCACTTTAATTATTTTCGTCCTCGAAAATTACCTGATGGAAATAGCTCAGGATACGCTTCTCGCATCCTGTTTTCCAACTCCCAGGTCACACTGCCTCCTGCAGCATCTCCCCAGGCTACCTTCACCAAAGGTATTTCCTTCCCTCGGAGCTGTTTCATTTTACGGTTCTCGATCCTCAACGGCATCGTCTCAACAGTAAGATTCTCCCGAATCTGAACATCATCTCTCTGAATCACATGAGATGGATCAGAAACATACTTTCGCAATTGCGACACATGAAACACATCATGTAAGTTTGACAACTCAGGCGGCAACGCCACCCTATAAGCCACAACACCAATTCTCTGCAAAATCTCATAAGGTCCAATGAACTTAGGATCCAGCTTCTTGGACTTCAATGCACGACCCACACCAGTCATCGGATTAACTCTTAGGAATACGTGATCACCTACACAGAATTCCAACTCTTTCCTCCGATTATCATGATAACTTTTCTGCCTACTCTGAGACACTTTCATTTTCTCACGAATCATTTGAATTGTCTCAGTAGTCTGCTGTACAATTTCTGGTCCAAGCACCATATTCTCACCAGTTTCATACCAACACAGAGGAGTCCTACACCTCCTCCCATACAAAGCTTCAAACGGTGCCATTCCGATACTAGAATGGTAACTGTTATTGTACGTGAACTCAATCAATGGTAAATGAGTATCCCACGCACCACCCTTTTCTAACACACAAGCTCTCAACAAATCTTCAAGCGACTGAATAGTCCTCTCCGACTGACCATCAGTTTGCGGATGATAAGCTGAACTCAATTTCAACTTAGTTCCCAAAGCTTCCTGCAAGCTCTTCCAAAATTCCGAAGTAAACCGCGGATCTCTATCTGACACAATACTGGACGGAACACCATGCAACTTCACAATTACCCGAATGTAAATATCCGCCAGCTTCATTGACGGAAAACTAATATTGAGCGGCACAAAGTGTGCAGACTTCGTCAATCGATCCACAATCACCCATATAGCATCAAAACCTCTCGCCGTATTCGGCAAACCTGTCACAAAATCCATAGTAATGCAAACCCATTTCCAAACCGGAATCTCTAATGGTTGCATAAATCCAGAAGGTCTCTGGTGTTCCACCTTTGACTTTTGACATGTCAAACAGGCATACACAAATTGAGCTATGTCTCTTTTCATACCAGACCACCAAAATAATTTCTTCAAATCATGATGCATTTTCGTAGCTCCCGGATGAATACTCAGGCTACTACGATGTCCATCGCTCAAAATTGACTTTTTCAATTCTTCATCATCTGGTACACAAATCCTGCCTCTAAATCTCAACACACCTGTACTATCCAATTTAAAGTCACTATCGGAGTCACTCCCTACTCCAGGCATCAAATCTACCAATTTCACATTCAACTTCTGATTTTCTCTAATCATATCCAAGAAGTCATTATTTACCTGCAACATACCCAACATTACACTATCTGCAGTAATCTCACAAACCATGCTTAAATCTCTAAACTGTTCAATTAACTCAATTTCTTTCACCATCAGAGCTGCCATATGAATTGCTTTCCTACTCAAAGCATCTGCCACTATATTGGCCTTTTTTGGATGATAACTCAACTGAAGTCATAATCCTTCAAAAATTCCAACCATCTTCTCTGCCTCATATTCAGCTCTTTCTGATCAAACAGGTATCTCAGACTCTTATGATCACTAAACACTTCAAATCTTGAACCATATAAATAGTGTCTCCAGATTTTCAACACAAAAACAACCGCAGCTAATTCAAGATCATGAGTCGGATAATTTCGCTCATGCACTCTCAATTGCCGCGATGCATATGCTACTACTTTACCATTCTGCATCAGAACCCCGCCTAATCCCATCTTAGACGCATCACAGTACACCACAAACGGTTCACTCGGAGTCAGTAACACTAACACCGGTGTCGTAGTCAATCTCTTTTTCAACTCTTCAAAACTTTCTTCACAAGCGGCATCCCATACAAAAACTTGGTTCTTTCTCGTCAACTGAGTTAATGGCAACGCCAAATTAGAGAACCCTTCAATAAACATGCGGTAATAACCGGCTAACCCCAAAAAGCTTCTAATTTCTGTCGCTGTCTTCGGCGGTTCCCACTGCAATACTGCACTTACTTTTGACGGATCCACCGCTATTCCATCTTCAGATATTACATGCCCCAAGAAACTTACTTTCTTCAACCAAAAGTCACACTTTGACAGTTTAGCAAATAATTTATTTTCCTTCAACACTTGCAAGGCAATTCTCAGATGTCCTGCATGCTTTTCATCAGATTTAGAATAAATTAATATATCATCAATAAACACTACAATGAACTGATCCAAGTAAGAATGGAAAATTCTGTTCATATACTCCATGAATACTCCCGGCGCATTAGTCACTCCAAACGGCATTACAACATATTCGTAATGTCCATATCGAGTCCTAAAGGCAGTCTTCTGAATATCACCTTCTTTTACTCTTATCTGATGATAACCCGATCTTAAGTCGATCTTACTTAATACACGAGCTCCCACCAGCTGGTTGATAACACGAAATCATATAGATATTTTTATGCATAATTCAACTGAAGTTTAATCGTTTTCGATCCGATTTCGGGTTATTTCCGTGTTATTTGTTTGATGTTTTGCAGGTTTTCAACGATCACGTCTAAACAAGGCAACATGAAGAAAATAAGCAATCTCAGATGAAATATGGACGAAAAAGGAGTGAAAACACAATGAAAAGCGCAGGAAGTTGTTTTTGCTGATGTGACGACCGTCACAGCTACATGACGAGCGTCACACGGGTGACGACCGTCACACCTTGTGACGACCGTCATGCAGGCAAAAACGCCCCACTTCAATTACACGTTAAAGAATCAGTTCCAATTCCCACAAAGTGGACCATGACTCCCTAAATTATCTGCCTCAAAGTCCATCATCTCCAAGGATAACCGTTGGAATTCCTCTTCTATAAAAAGGGAAGAAAGGGACTTCAGAAGGTGTGCTGCATTCATACAACGAAGTGCTGCCAAAATTATTTTCCAGAGCATATTTTCCAGCAATATTCTTATTTGTTTCTCTTTACCTTTCCTGTTTTCCATTTTTCATTCTTCTGTAATTTCTACTTGTACTGTACGATCAATTTGGCATTAGAGATCAGAATCCTGCCAACATCTGTGGAGGATCTGCCCAAAGGTCAATTGGAATATTTACAGGTTTCCCATTTTAATCGATTCCAGTTTTATTATAATGCAAATCATTATTTATTGTTTTTATTTATATTTTATCTTTCCCAAATCCATGTCTAGCTAAACTTAGGTAATCGATATGTAGTAATAATTCGAATGGGATTTGATAACAACTGGTTGAAAAACTTTCTTTTCAAAAGTAACTTATGGTCTGAGTGTTTAAAATTGATTTACTAAATAAACTTCGTCGCGAAAGCGAGAACTTATTTAAAAGTAGTTTTGCCACGAAAGTGGGAAATTAATTAAGATACGAACCAACAAGTGAAAGTTGCGGTAAGGTCAGATAGTAAACACTAGTCATTCATTTTAATAACAACGAAAACACTTTAAAATGAATTAGAACTTAGAGATTTCCAAAAAGTAATTTTAACCCCGAACGGGATACGAAAGTGTACGTTTGGCCCTTAGGATTATGATTAGCGTCAATAACCATCGTGAGGCGAGAGTCTTCAAATCACCATTTTCTGCTTAAATAAACTTTGAAAATTATTTCATACACCAGTAACTTATCAAATCCCTGAAGAACACAATTACTACGTATCGATTTAATCATTTATAATCTAAATAGTATTCTTAGTTCCCTTTTAGTGACAATCTCATTCCCTTAAACATATTCTACCTAGCTAAACATAGTAACTCCCGAGAACACAAGTTTGATTATGAGTCCCTGTGGGATCGATATCTATTATTACTACGCGATAGACTGTGCACTTGCAGTTAGGTTGTATTATACATAGAAAGTCGCGATCAAGTTTTTGGCGCCGTTGCCGGGGACCCGTTTAGTCAATAGTGTAACCTTCTGTTACGCCGTATAGACTAGGTTAACAATTTTCATTTTCCCTTTTTCTAGTTCTGTCGATTGTATGCCAAGAAATCGCCCGCAAGGCGATATCGTAAAACCTTCAGTCGCAGAACTAGAACGCTTCTTACATTTATGAAGTAGAATCATTGAGTACCAACTCAAACAACTCAAACATAACACTCCCGAACCTCTCACTCCCATTCCCAAATCAGAAGAAGAAGAACCAGAGATGGCTGAAGGACCTCCAAACAAACCGCTGAAGGCATACGCTACACCATCTCAGATGGAACCTAGAAGTAGCATTGCTGCCCCAGCTATTACCCGAAATGATTTTGAGCCGAAACCATCATTGTTGTCGGCTGTACAACAAAACCAATTCTCAGGAAACGCAACTGAGGATCCGAACGAACATCTAACGAAGTTTGTACAATATGCAGACACAGTGAAAGCAAATGGAGTAACTCCAGACGCGATAAAACTTCGTCTTTTCCCATTCTCTCTTAGAGACAGAGCGTGGACATGGTTACAATCGTTACCATCCAACTCCGTTACGACGTGGGAGCAATTGAAGAACATCTTTTTAGCGAGATATTTTCCGCCAAGCAAAACTGCCATGCTTAGAGCTCAAATCAACGGATTTCGACAGAAAGATACTGAATCTCTTTACGAAGCATGGGAACGATTCAAAGATATGATGAGAACATGTCCTCACCACGGTCTAGAAGACTGGGTGACAATCCATACTTTCTATAATGGGCTTCTATACAATACTAGATTGACAATAGACGCTGCCGCGGGCGGTGCACTTATGGATAAGTCATATGATGAAGCCTATCAACTGATAGAAAACATGTCACAAAACCATTGCCAATGGGGAGGTGAACGCACTCCAACTGAGAAAACCACAGCGAAAGGTGGGATGTACGAGATCAGCAGCCTTGAAAAGTTCAACGCTAAAGTAGATGCTCTAGCACAAAAGATCGATAGTCTGACCGTTAACCCCACTGCAATTGTCGCTGCAGTAACTCCAAATTGCGAGTTATGCGGAAGCACCACTCATAATGCACCCGAATGCCCATTGCTAGCCGGAATCCCACCAGACCAGGTAAATTATGCTCAAGGAAATCCCTACGCAAATACCTACAACCCAGGTTGGCGAAATCATCCAAACTTTTCTTACAAAAGCGAAAATGCATTGCAAATGCCTACTGCTCCGCCAAGATATCAGAAACCAGGTGCTCAGAATGCACCTAGGAAATCGAACCTCGAATTGATGATGGAAAAGTTCATAGCTACTCAAGCTCAAACAAATAAAGAATTCATGAATCAAAACATATACACTAGCGAGCAAATTAAACAGTTGACAGGAAAAGTAGACGCTTTGGCCACCCACAACAAAATGTTAGAAACTCAGATATCACAAGTGGCTCAACAGCAAGCCTCTGCTGCCGCACCTGCTGGCACATTTCCTGGACAACCCGAACAGAATCCAAAAGGCCAAGCAAATGCTGTGATACTAAGAAGTGGAAAAGAATTGGACGAACCGATCGATCCGAGGACCGAAAACTCAGCCATGCAACAAAAACCAACTGAACAAGCAGAAAAGGAATCCGAGTTAGAGAAAAAGGAGGACAACGAGAAGGAGGATACCGCAAGTGAAAAAACTCAAGCACCTCCAGCGCCATATAAACCACCTATCCCTTATCCGCAAAGACTAATAAACTCCAAAACTTCAGGACAATTTAAGAAATTTGTAGAGCTCCTTAAACAGTTGAATATTACTATTCCTTTTACAGAAGCGATAACTCAAATGCCGTCATACGCTAAATTTCTCAAATAAATCCTGTCGAATAAGAGAAAGATCGAGGATAATGAAACAGTTACACTTACTACAGAGTGTAGCGCTATTATTCAAAACCGCATGCCTCCTAAATTAAAAGACCCAGGTAGTTTCTCCATACCCTGCGTCATAGGAAAGTTCGTAATAGACAAAGCTCTATGCGGTTTAGGAGGCAGTATCAGTGTTATGCCCTTATCTATATGCAAAAAGCTGAATATAGGAGACCTCAGACCAACCAAAATGTCCGTACAATTAGCTAACAGATCAGTAAAATACCCAGTCGGAATACTGGAAAACGTTCCAGTACGCATAGGACAATTCTACATTCCAACCGACTTCATAATCATGGACATCAAGGAGGACACTGTAACCCCAATTATCCTAGGAAGACCGTTCCTAGCTACAGCCGGAGCCATTATAGACGTGAAGAAAGGAAGGCTAACATTCGAAGTAGGAGAAGAAAAGATAGAGTTCATTCTCACCAAGTTCTTACAAGCACCAGCAATAGACGATACCTGCTATTTAGTGGACGAAATTGACGAATGCATAAGAGAACTTGAAAATGAAGAGACCACGTATTCAGAAATAATAAAGATTCAAATACCAGATATTTCTGAAGACGATAATTGGCATAAACCGTACAAAGACGACAGCCTAAGCGAAAGCTTAGCACTGACCCCAAACCATATGCCAGGTCCGAAGAACCCATCTTTAGAACTTAAAACACTACCCAAAAACCTTAGATATGAATTTCTAGACGATGAACTAAAAAGACCAGTGATAGTCAATGCCGACTTAGGACAACCAGAAACCGAAAAGCTATTAGAAGTCCTAAAGAAGTACCCCATCGCGTTAGGCTATAACATAAGCGATCTAAAAGGTATAAGCCCTTCGATCTGTATGCATCGAATTACAATAGAGGAAGACTCTAAAACCTCTCGAGAGCATCAGAGGAGACTGAACCCCATCCTGAGCACTGTAGTCAGAGATGAAGTAAAGAAATTGCTAGATGCAGGAATCATCTATCCGATCTCCGATAGTGAATGTGTCAGCCCAGTTCATGTCGTACCAAAGAAAGGAGGAGTCACAGTAGTTAAAAACGAAAAAGGCGAATCAATAACAAAAAGAGTCGTGACTGGAAGCAGGATGTGCATTGACTATAGAAAGCTTAACAAGGCTACAC
Organism: Lathyrus sativus; assembly: GCA_963859935.3. Taxonomy (NCBI): domain Eukaryota; kingdom Viridiplantae; phylum Streptophyta; class Magnoliopsida; order Fabales; family Fabaceae; genus Lathyrus; species Lathyrus sativus. The sequence continues at coordinate 551,267,463 of OZ012738.1, read as the reverse complement.
GCAAAGATCACTTCCTGTTACCCTTCATAGACCAAATGTTGGAAAGATTAGCCAAACATTCGTATTTCTGCTATCTAGATGGTTACTCAGGATTCTTCCAAATTCCCATCCATCCTGATGATCAAGAAAAGACTACATTCACCTATCCTTATGGTACTTTTGCTTACCGCCGAATGCCATTCGGACTCTGTAATGCTCCAGCAACCTTCCAAAGATGCATGATGGCAATCTTTGCAGATATCATAGACGACATCATGGAAGTATTTATGGATGATTTCTCGGTATGTGGACAAAGTTTCGAAGGATGCTTAGAAAACCTAGAAGTGGTATTAGAACGTTGTGTAAAAGTGAACCTCGTCTTAAATTGGGAGAAGTGCCATTTTATGGTCCGACAAGGAATAGTTCTAGGACACGTCATATCAGATAGAGGGATTGAGGTAGACAAAGCTAAAATAGAGATTATAAAAGATCTCCAACCTCCAAAATCCGTACGAGAAATACGGAGTTTTCTAGGACATGTCGGTTTCTACAGAAGATTTATAAAAGATTTTTCGAAAATCACAAAACCTCTGACCGGCCTGTTGATGAAAGATGTTGAGTTCGTCTTCGACGACGACTGACTAAAAGCATTCGAAACATTGAAATCAGCCCTTATCACCGCACCAATCATGCAACCACCCGATTGGCGACTACCGTTCAAAATCATGTGCGATGCGAGTGATTATGCTGTAGGCGCAGTTCTAGGACAAAGGAAGGACAAGAAACTCCATGCTATCTACTATGCCAGTAGGACCTTAGATCCTGCCCAAATGAACTACGCTACCACAGAAAAGGAACTTCTAACAGTTATATTTGCGCTTGACAAATTCCGTTCTTACTTAGTAGGAGCAAAAATTATCATATACACAGACCATGCTGCCATAAGGTACCTAATAAGCAAAAAGGATGCCAAACCAAGACTATTGAGATGGGTCCTATTATTACAAGAGTTTGACTTAGAAATCAAAGACAAGAAAGGAACCGAGAACGTTGTTGCAGATCACTTATCCCGAATAGAAGGCATCAAACATGAACCAGTACCGATAAATGACGATTTCCCGTACGAACGTCTGATAGCCAAATTAGAAAGTGACACACCCAACTCAATCTCGGAAGATTCAGAATTCGAAAAAGCCGTAGAAGCCGTCTATGCCCAAGTCACATTACCTTGGTATGCTGACATCGTTAATTACCTCGCTGCGGGTGTGCTTCCACCGGATCTTACTTATCAGCAAAAGAAGAAATTCTTCCATGATCTGAAACACTATTATTGGTACGAACCTCTACTCTTCAAGAGAGGGGCCGACAACATATATCGTCGCTGTGTCCCAAAGGAAGAAATAGAAAATATTATTTCCCAATGCCACTCAGCACCATACGGTGGTCATGCTAGTACATCCAAGACGTGCGCTAAGATTCTCCAAGCTAGCTTATTCTGGCCTAATCTCTGGAAAGACGTTCACAGCGCTGTGCAAAAGTGCGATCGATCCCAACGAACTGGCAACATCTCACGACGCGATGAAATGCCTCAGAAAGGAATCTTAGAGGTAGAAATCTACGACGTCTGGGGAATAGATTTCATGGGACCTTTTCCACCTTCTTTTGGTAATAACTACATACTCGTCGCTGTCGATTACGTGTCTAAATGGATAGAAGCCATAGCTGCTCCAACAAACGACGCACGAGTAGTAATCAAACTCTTCAAAAACACAATCTTTCCTAGATTCGGTGTACCGAGACTCGTCATTAGTGACGGCGAATCTCACTTCATATCGCGAATATTCGATAAACTTCTATCTAAATATGGAGTCCGACACCGAGTAGCTACGCCTTATCATCTGCAAACTAGCGGACAAGTAGAGGTCTCGAACAGAGAGATAAAATAGATCTTGGAAAAGACCGTCGTTACCTCAAGGAAAGATTGGTCGTCAAAGCTACAAGAAGCTTTATGGGCTTATAGGACCGCATTTAAGACACCAATAGGTACTACCCCCTATAAATTGGTTTACGGTAAATCCTGCCATCTCCCTGTAGAATTAGAGTATAAGGCCTTCTGGGCCATTAAGACACTCAACTTCAACTACACCGAGGCAGGAGAAAAGCGAATCTTGAACTTACACGAGTTGGAAGAACTTCGATTAGACGCTTACGAAAATGCCCGTATCTACAAAGAACGAACTAAAAAGTGGCATGATAAACGTTCAATCAGGAAACAATTCAGTGTGGGAGACATCGTATTGCTATTTAATTCAAGATTAAAACTTTTCCTAGGTAAACTAAAATCTAGGTGGTCTGGGCCCTATGAAGTGACTAAAGTACTTCAGAGTGGAGCTGTTGAAATTACCGATAAGATGAATGTATCGTTCATCGTAAACGGGCAACATCTAAAACACTATAATAAGAACGAAAACAGTCCCCAAGTCAGCAGCATAGCATTGCTTGAGCTTCCAGCTCAAACACCCGAATAGCTTCTCACCAAGCTATCGTCTGGCTTTAGACGTTAAAAACAGCGCTTACTGGGAGGCAACCCAATTTCCCTCGTTATTGTATTTTTCTTTAAAATTTTATTTTGAAAATCCATCGAAAATTCTAAACTTATAATTACTACTACTTTCTACTTTCGTTCATTTTCATACTTTTATTTTTTTTTTTATTTTCTCTCTTTTGTCTTTTGTTTCTACCGCCTTTCATTTCTAAAAATCCTGACTTCAATTTCCTGTTTCAAACTTTTCAGGATTTTTAAACGCCTTCAAAACATTCCTTCTGTTTTCTCCGAATTACCTGCGAGTATGGCCGAATACGACTTCACAAAGGTTCACTTCCGAGGACTCGCTCAAAAGGCAAGATTTGCAGCACTGACCGAAAGAGAATTCGCCTTAACGTTGTATTATGATAAGGCTACTATGGATAAACTAGGGATCACAGATAGCATTCAATACCTGTTCAATCAACTGGGTTGGGAGAACACTGCTCTGAAAACACGTTTCGCTACCTACAAGGATCTTACCTATGAATTCCTTAGTTCTTTCAGATACATACCCAACTATGGTTTTGGATCCAGCACAGAGCTGATTACCTTCCGATTGTTTGGAATGGACCAAACCCATAGCCGGATGTCACTAGCTAACCTCCTAGGATTCCCTAGCGGACCGCATGTGTTCATCAGTGCAGAAGATGACGATATTGATTTTCAACTCGATCAATTCTGGGGTAGAATCACAGGCGACTATCACCCTGAACCAGACAGAATGTATAATAATGACATTCATAACCCAGCCTTCAGATACTTCCGTAAGATACTAGCTCACACCTTATTTGGAAAAGAAGAAAATATTATTACAGTATCTAAAGAGGAGTTATTCATCATGTTCTGTGCTTCTCAGGGACGGACAGTAAATGCAGTGCCTTTCATGATGAGATCTTTCAAACGCCTCACGCTGGAACCTCAGACACCTATTCTTATAGGAGGCCTAGTAACAATGATTGCCCACGAGCTTGGCCTTAGATTCCACTTAAATGCCAGCACTCGTTTTGGCACCATCCGACCCATGAACATACAATTCTGCTTTAACAGGCGCATCTTAGGAACTATGGGACCTGGACCGTATGAGTATCTCATTAACGAAAAACCAGTACAGTTATTCACACTACCTGATCATCTGATGACAAGTATCCACAACAAGGACAACTGGCTCTATGAATTGGATGAGCCTATGGGACCTCCTTCACCACAGTCAACACCACAGAACTATATGTATGACAGTGACCACATCTCTGAGGCACACGACTATATGTACTATGAGGATGCTGTATCTGAAACTGAAGTAGACCCTACGACTCCTCCGCACTACAACACTTATCCTGAGCCTATCCCTGAGGAGACCACTGACAAAATGGATGCCGTGTTACTCAGATTAGACGACGTCGATACAGCTCTGACTAATGTAAAAGCTGAAATCGCAAGCATGCACAGCGAACTGGTAGGCTTCATGGATCTAGTCTGCGACCAACTCGACTACTATTCACGGAAATTCGATGAGTTGAAGGCACGAAAAGATTAGTTACTAGCTCTTAGCAGTAGTTTCAGTTTAGTCTAGTCTAGTTAGTTTCGTTTAATCATTTGGATTTTTCGCATTGTTAGTTTTCTTTATGTACTACATACAATCGTTTCAATTTTATGTTATTTCAATTCTAGTTTTTATGCAATTATTCTATTTTCGCATTATCCATTGTTTGTTGGCTATTCAATTATATTGTAGTATCATTACTAAGCCTTAAATTCACTACGAGGACGCCCTCAGAGCAAAATTCTGCGTTCTGCAGATTTTGCTGCTGTGACGACCGTCACAGGACCCTGACGAGCGTCACGCAGGTGACGACCGTCACACCTATGTGACGACCGTCACGCAGTCAAAAACTGATATCTGATAAAACAGGGTTCGTGTTCTCTTCCACTTCCCCCCATTATCACTTTCAATCATCCTAACTCCTACCCCACTACGAATTTTCGTCCTCCCCATATTGAACTATAAATTTCAACTCCAAATTCAACCTCCAAACCACACTTCTGTCAGTTCTTCCCTCTCTGCAGAAAAACCCCAATCCTCAGAAACCTCTCCATCTTCCAACAATGGCAAGGAATGCAGAAACCCCAGATGTCAGTAACATTACCTTCAGTGAAGGAGACTTAGGCGAAAGACAACGAGCAAACTACATCGCATTTCATCAGAGGTCGCTCTAGCCGACTCAGTACCCGCACCTTCCATCGCTTACGGAGCTCGGACTCCTTGAAGGCGTAACCTGGATGCTTCAAAGGGCAGGCATCTGGCACCTCTGCACCAACCCACAACCAACATATGAACAACTCACTCTTGAGTTCTTGAGTTCGTTCACTTACGCCACATCCAGCGGCGAACTTAACCAGCACACAGATGTCGCATGCTTCCGGATGTTTGGCGTCAACTATCAGGTGAATCAAAATTAGATTGCCAGCATCCTACAGCTACCTTGCAGCGACAACGCTCACCGCCGCATCACCGATCAGTTCCAGCACGAAGCTTTCGCGCTGTGGTATCAGTTGACCGACCTCAATGTCGATGGTTGGGACTTCCTGCACGCCACTCATATCCATAACCCAACCATCAAGTACTTTCACAGAGCGTTGAGCAACACTATTTTTGCCAGAGATAGCAACCATAAAGTGAACTCGAAAGAGCTCTTCTTTCTCCATTGCATCTTCAACAATGAACCTGTCAACGCTGCCCCGTTTCTGCTGGCTCATATTCAGGCCAACTGCAACCGTGGCTCGAAGCCATTCTACTTTGGCGGGATTGTCACGGCTATTGCACTTGGGCTGAACCTTGGCGACCGCCTCCAGCACCTCCAGTCCATCCCCTCGGTGTTCCTTGACACCGACCACTGCAGAGCCTCTCATCTCATCCGCTCCCGAGCTGACAGCAAATACCATCCGGTTGTGCGTGGCAAGACCGTCCGAAGCATCATCCTTCCGTCACGCACCCGCATCCATCCAGAGGACCGTACCAACTGGTTGTTCGACCTCATTGCCCCTCCTGCTGCCGCTGCTCCCACTCAGGACCACACTCACGGTTCCGACGATGAAATCCAAGCTGAGTTGGACAGGTCCGAGCAGCCAGAGGCATCGCAGCCTCCTCCTCCTGTAGGTACATCCTCTCGCCGCTGCCGCCATCATCCCGTGCCAGACTACACAGAAGAGGACCTCCGCCGCTCCCTAGACCAGCAGGCACAGATACTCGCGATGATGCAGCAGCAGAATCAGCGAGCTGACCAGTTCGAAGCTTGGCACCGAACTCAAATGCAACAACATCACACCGGCCAAGCTACGATCACTGAGAGCCTAGCGAATCTGACCTTGCAGGTCGAAGGACTCCGAGACACCGTCTACCACACCGGAGCTATGAGCTATGAGGACAGAGTAGCCCTTGCCAGAGCCAGAGGACGCCAGCACGTACGTGACAGAGGCCGTGACTAGATTTCCATTTTTTTCCTTCATTGTTTACTATATTTCAGTTATTTGTATTTTCATTTTCAGTTGTATCTCCCTCTCGCATGCTTCAAGAATCAGTGAGGACACTGATCAAGATAGTGTGGGAGCGGAGCCTTATTTCCATTCCACTGTACTCTGAATTTCCTTTATTTCCTTTATTTCCATTTCACTGCACTTTGAATTTTCGTAATTTCTATTTCCTTTATTTCCATTTCACTGCACTTTGAATTTTCGTAATTTCTATTTAAACACTTCCTATTTTAGCAAATAAAGCTCGTCTATATATATTTCCCGTTACGCAAACAATCCCCACATTATTCAACGTAAACAAAAACTTTCGTTCGTTCCTCAAAAGCAAAAGCACCACGAGAATGCACCTGAGTTCAAAACAAGTTTTGAAACTCCGAGGAAACGACAGTTCTAACAAAACCAGTATCGTCCAGACACCTTAGATCTCTAGTTTATGCGAGTCGGTTTCACTACCTACGTGTACCAAAATCTCAAGTGTCTACGCAAACTCAACCCCAAGTAGTTTATACTAGCAGTCAGCACCATCCTAAAACACTTCTAAGCGAGCGACCGATGCAAATAAGTGTATGATCTCCAAAAAGATGAAAAATCATGAAAAGAGAGCTAAATAGCTCAAAAATATAAGACATATTTCCTTCTAAGTTAGGTGCTTCTCACCCGAGTATTTAGCCCAACGACACAAAAAACTCATTGAAAAATCAATGACATAAGCTTATGATCAATGAAGAAGATCAAAAACAGAAATGAGATCATATTCACTAACAGGTCGACTTGCCATGAAAGTGTGCGGACAACGGGATTAATGTGATTGCGCTAGAACAAACAGGGTGAACTTGCCGCGAGAACCTTGACACCAAGCTACAGTAGCATGACTGGGACCGATTTACATAAAAAGGAGACCTCCGAAGACTTGTAGTCCAGTGTCGTCATGATACTCGTCTTGTTCCTACCAAGAATCCCGGTTTTTCCAAACTCTGCGAACGAAGAAGCTGCCTCGTGCTTGCCAACTTTTCCATGTTTTACTTGAGGACAAGCAAAGATTCAAGCTTAGGGGAGTTTGATAACACGAAATCATATAGATATTTTTATGCATAATTCAACTGAAGTTTAACCGTTTTCGATCCGATTTCGGGTTATTTCCGTGTTATTTGTCTGATGTTTTGCAGGTTTTCAACGATCACGTCTAAACAAGGCAACATGAAGAAAAGAAGCAATCTCAGATGAAATATGGACGAAAAAGGAGTGAAAACATAATGAAAAGCGCATGAAGCTGTTTTTGCTGATGTGACGACCGTCACAGCTACATGACGAGCGTTACACGGGTGACGACCGTCACACCTTGTGACGACCGTCATGCAGGCAAAAACGCCCCACTTCAATTACACGTTAAAGAATCAGTTCCAATTCCCACAGAGTGGACCATGACTCCCTAAATTATCTCCCTCAAAGTCCATCGTCTCCAAGGATAACCGTTGGAATTCCTCTTCTACAAAAAGGGAAGAAAGGGACTTCAGAAGGTGTGCTGCATTCATACAACGAAGTGCTGCCAAAATTATTTTCCAGAGCATATTTTCCAGCAATATTCTTATTTGTTTCTCTTTACCTTTCCTGTATTCCATTTTTCATTCTTCTGTAATTTCTACTTGTACTGTACGATCAATTTGGCATTAGAGATCAGAATCCTGCCAACATCTGTGGAGGATCTGCCCAAAGGTCAATTGGAATATTTACAGGTTTCCCATTTTAATCGATTCCAGTTTTATTATAATGCAAATCATTATTTATTGTTTTTATTTATATTTTATCTTTCCCAAATCCATGTCTAGCTAAACTTAGGTAATCAATGTGTAGTAATAATTCGAATGGGATTTGATAACAACTGGTTGAAAAACTTTCTTTTCAAAAGTAACTTATGGTCTGAGTGTTTAAAATTGATTTACTAAATAAACTTCGTCGCGAAAGCGAGAACTTATTTAAAAGTAGTTTTGCCACGAAAGTGGGAAATTAATTAAGATACGAACCAACAAGCGAAAGTTGCGGCAAGGTCAGATAGTAAACACTAGTCATTCATTTTAATAACAGCGAAAGCACTTTAAAATGAATTAGAACTTAGAGATTTCCAAAAAGTAATTTTAACCCCGAACGGGATACGAAAGTGTACGTTTGGCCCTTAGGATTATGATTAGCGTCAATAACCATCGTGAGGCGAGAGTCTTCAAATCACCATTTTCTGCTTAAATAAACTTTGAAAATTATTTCATACACCAGTAACTTATCAAATCCCTGAAGAACACAATTACTACGTATCGATTTAATCATTCATAATCTAAATAGTATTCTTAGTTCCCTTTTAGTGACAATCTCATTCCCTTAAACATATTCTACCTAGCTAAACATAGTAACTCCCGAGAACACTAGTTTGATTATGAGTCCCTGTGGGATCGATATCTATTATTACTACACGATAGACTGTGCACTTGCAGTTAGGTTGTATTAGACATAGAAAGTCGCGATCACTGGTCCATCAAATCATCAATCCTAGGTAGAGGATACTTATTCTTAATAGTCACTTTATTCAATTGACGGTAATCGATGCACAGACGCATACTACCATCCTTCTTCTTCACCAACAATACTAAAGATCCCTACGGCGATACACTTGGTCTAATAAACTTTCTATCCAACAATTCTCCAATCTGAGACTTCAACTCAGCCAATTCCACTGCAGACATCCTGTACGGCGCCATAGAAATAGGTCTCGTACCAGGAACAATATCAATACCAAATTCTACTTCTCGCGTCGGAGGCAATTCCGTAATGTCGTCAGGAAACACTTCCGGAAATTGATTCACCACTGCTAATTCCTCCATTGGCACTTTGTTATCCGCCGATAAAGTTGCAAATAAAGTAAACACTCTAGTTTCATCTTCCAACAAGGCCCTCAATTCTTTATTAGACAAAGAACTTGCCACAACTTCCTCTTCAGGGGTCAGGAACAACAATTCCTTCCGAAAACAATCGATGTAGACTCGGTTGAACTCTAACCAGTTCATACCCAGAATAACATCCAACTTACCAAGTGGTAGACAAATCAGATCCACTCCAAATTCTCTACCGAAAATAGTCAGCGGACACTTCAGGCATACCAAAGAAGTAGTCATTGAACCTATAGAGGGTGTCTCAATAGTCAACCGTCTCTCCAGAGTGGACGACACCAAACCTATCCTCTCCACACAATCTACAGAAATAAACGAGTGTGTTGCACCCGTATCAATAATAACAATCAAAGGAATATTATTGATAATACGAGTACCTCTGATCACACGCTCATCACTGGCAGCTTGAGTTCCTGCCAAGGCAAACACTTTTCCACCAGCCGGAGACGTTTGAGGCTTCTTCGGCTTCTCACAATGTGTACTGATATGACCCTTCTCACCACAGTTATAACAGGTCGGCATAGTTGCTCTGCAGTCAGCTATCACATGACCTGGTTTCCCACACTTAAAACATCTCTTGGCTTCATTAGGACAATCATTAGCACGGTGTCCCATACCACCGCACCGAAAACATTTTCCTTCAGCAGATGCTCTCCCATCTCTAGGCTTCTTATCAACAACAACTTTACGTTTTCCCTTATCAGCAGCAACACTATAAAGAGTACCACTAAACCTCTGCTTACCCTTACGGTCATTAACAACTTTGTAGTGCGCAATCCTTGCTCGGTTATCATTATCATAGATTCTGCTTCTGCTTACCAGCTCAGGATAGCTCCTGATCTTCTGACAAGCAATCCCCAACTTAATCTCTGGATGCAGTCCATTCTCAAACTTTAAGCACTTAGAGGTCATTGCCCCTTCCACATTATAGTGGGGACAATACTGCACCAGCTCCTCAAACTTGGCAGCATATTCTGCTACAGTCATACTACCCTGTTTCAGCTCTAAGAATTCAATTTCCTTAGCGCTTCAGATATCTTCCGGGAAATACTTCTCCAGAAAACCTTTCTGAACCACCTCCCAAGTAATGGCAGTTCCAGCAGCTTCCAACCTTTGGCGACTATTGTCCCACCAGGCTTCAGCCTCACCCTCCAGCATGTGAGTACCAAACCTCACCTTTTGTTCATCACTACATTCCATAGTCCGGAAGATCTTTTCAATTGCCTTCAGCCACTTCTGAGCAGCTTCAGGGTCCAGAATTCCTCCTTCAAATGTTGGCGGCTCGTTGCTCCGAAACTGCGCCAAACTCCTGAATTGGGCATCTGCAGTTTGATTCTGATTAGCAACCGCCTGCGCCATTGCTTGCATAGCAGCAGCCAATGCAGCATCGTTCCTTCCTGCCATACTTCTCAAAAAGAACAACACCAGGTTAAAAGATATTCAACTACATCATAAAGGACAGACTCAACTTGACTCAACAACACTAGCCGGACGGACCAACCAGGCTCTGATACCAATTGTAACACCCACTTCCCTTAATCAATTAAATTAATAAACATTATAAATAAACAAAATCAGAGTTCCAATTTCCCAAGTGGGATATCACATGAAAACAACGTTTCCTTATAAAAAGGGTTTTCTCCAATACAACGGAATATTAAATAATAAAATCCAATAAAGGTTGGATACGTTTCACAGGAAAATAAAATATAAGTTCTTCATAAAATAAATAAAAAAACGCCCAAGTCCCGTGCTACGTATCAGAGCATCCTAGACTCGACTGTCACACCATAATCCAAGCTAGCTAAGTACCTGGATTATCTGTACTTCCGAAGAAGCACAGACCACAACAACAATAAAGGGGTGAGAAATCATGATCAAAAATATAATGGTAATGTAATACATGTAAATAAGGCAGTAAAACACACCAACACGTCAATTATTCACCCCAACAATACCATACAACGAACCTACTGTTCAAATTACAATATAACATATTATAATGCAATTATGCAACACAACACCATGCATGCGGTACCGACTCGTTGGTTCATTCAATCGAACCTGGATAGATCACTTACGCTCCTCCTGATACATGATCTATCCCCCACCATTCTCCACAAAGGAGTACGGATGAATCACTTACGCTCCTCCTGAGACATGATTCATCCCACCAAACACCATGATATTGTCATACCCTAAATTTGTCCTACCCTTTTTGTAGTTATTTTCGCGTTTTTTGTTTTTTGCCGTTTAGACACGTGTCTACCGGAAATTGGGCATTTTTCAAAATTTTATCCAGTTTATCCAATAAAAGTGTGGCACGTAGCCTGAAGAGGGCATTTTGGTCATTTTTTACTTTCATTTTCATTCTTTTTTTAATATTCCCCTTTTTATTTTTTTTGTCACTTTTTTTTATTAGATATAGATTTATTTATTTGAATAGCTTGTATTATTCTTTAGATAGATACTTTTCTTTTTGAGTTAACGTTAGGTTTAATTTGCTTTTATTTAATATTTATATTAATTAGAATATAATATTTCATTTCTTTTAAGATAGAGTTCATTATGTTTTTAAAAAATTAAACTTCTTTCGTGTATAGTTGTTAAGGTTTTTATTTAATTAGGTTAATAGTAGTAATTATCTTTCTTTATGTAGATTAATATTTAGGATTTTAGTTAATCAGATTTTTTTTTTTTAAATATGTTAGTTTTTTATTTATTATTTTATTATTTTATTATTTTTCGTTTTATTCTTTTATTTAGATTATTAATAATTATCTTTTTTATTTTTTATTTATTTATTCAAGATTTGATTTAATTTAATTAGGTTTAGTTTTTTTTATTAATTAATATTAGTCAGGCTTGGTTTTACTCTTTTTAAGAGTGTTCACGTTTTATTGCTTTCATTAATACTGCATTAATTAATTGACAGTTTCATTGAAGTCATTTGGTCCATTAGACAGCTTTGCAGGCCAATTAGGTCAGTGGTTATGCCATTTGTCAGGCTATCAAGCTTGATATTTGTCTGCATTTATGGGGGGACACATTTTCCCATGCTGAAACCCTAGCCGCCACCTAACCTAATCTCTAACCCTAACCCTAACCCTAACGGCCACCTCATCTCCACTCACATGCAAACCCTAATCCAGCCGCCCAGACAAATCAAACGCGATCGAATCCCACCGGAAATCCTCGCCGGAAAATTCATGGAGTTACCGGAAAACTCATGAACATTCATGGTGTTCATACCATTTTTCCCAGAATTTCCCAGGAATCATCATCCACCTTCAAATCCTTCATCAACTTTCATCATGTTCTCCAGCCACCTTCAACCGTGTTCATGTCATTTCCCAGAAATTCAAACAACTTCATACACCTTCATCATAAACTCATCAATGTTCATACTTATCTTCATGAATCCACCCAGAATTTCCCAAATCTCCATCCCGAATTTTCAAACCCCAACTAAGCTTTTGATTCGCCATTTTTTTTCCACCATGTCTATAATCTTCATCACCATCGGGTAAACATCAACGAGCCTTCAACCAAGACCACCTCTAGATCTACAAACACTTTACCACATGCAACCTTAGATCTGGATCCGGATTCCACCGTAGCGCAACTTCCTTCAGATCTAACGGAAACATCAAACACAACTCGAACACTTCAAACCTTCACCTTCCAAACTTCAGATCTGAAATCACCCAAATGATTCTGCCGCAGATTATCCGTGAACACCTTCACCAGTAACCGTTCGTCAACTCATGTTTATCATCTACCTCCAAACACTCATTTCCACATTTTTTTCAAGCCGTCACCATAAACAACGAACCTCCATTCCAGATTCGAACCACCACGCACCAACAGTTTTACCGATCTACAACTTACGTCTTTGGATTTTACGAACAAACATGCAAACCTCCGTTCCATCGATTTCTCACGAAGCTTACACAGAAGGACGATTTTTGAGTGTTTGGATCTTACTGTTTTAGTTCGGTTTCGTTTTTTGCAGGTAATGATGGTGAAAAGGTCGGAAATGATTTGAGAAAAGTTTGGAAGAGGAAACTAAGTTGGGAGACAGAGAGAGATGAGGAGAGCGGCGGCCATGAACAAGAGTGAGGCTAGGGTTTCGCAAGTGAGGAAGAGAAATGATTCGCGGACTCTTTCAGTTGGCTAGTGGGCCTTTGGCCCATTCGTTATTTTCTGGATCATACCCCCAGTATTCAGCATTGCACCTCCCTCCGGCTGCTTATGATTTCGTTGGGCTTTCAGAGTCTAAGCCCAACCGTATGGATTAATTCTGCACCCTCTATTATTGATGCATACCCCTTCCATTTGGTATTTCTGGTTGTTGTGGATTTGGGCTTAAAGCCCACTGTGGTTTTACTATGTTGCACCCTGTGTATGGGACTGCACCTCCCTTGTGGCTTCTTTTTTTATAATTGTTTGGCAATTTATTTTTTGCACTTTTTTTATTCATAATATTATTTTTTTTTACTTAGAATAATATAGTATATATTAAGTATATTTTTAAATTCACTTTCATAACTAATATTCTTCTAGTCATTATTTTCATTTTTCATTACTAAAATATTTTTTTTCAAACTCATCTTCAAAAATTTATATTATTTTTCTAGTCTTTATTAAAATATTTTCTTTTCAAATTCATTTTAAAAAAAATTTAATAGTTTTTCTAGTCTTTATTTAAATTTATTTTTAACTACTAAAATTGTTTCTTAAATCAAGTCATGAGAAACTAAATCCTTGAAGTCTAGCACTTTTTGGATTTTTGGACAATCATTATTGAGGTGTACACCTTAAATAATGTATTATTCGACTTCTCATTTTTTAAAATAATCTTTTTTTTAACAAAGAAATATCATTAGAATCTAGCATTCCGTGTGATATTTCCTTTGTTCATCCAATCATTTTTCAAATGAAAAAGGCGTTGTCGAGATCTAGCATCTCGATGATACCCCAATTAATTGGTTGTGAGGCCTACGTCTCATTTATCAAATAATTGTCATTTCTCCCATCTTCGAATCCAATATCGTATTCGCGCCTCTCGTGCCACAACTCTTCCAAATATCTTTCTCGACCGAAAGAAGAAGGTTCTTGGAATCTAGCATTCCTTGAATTTTCGAGGGAATAGCTCTCGAGGCACGCTCTTGAGTTGTTATTCACTCAACCTTTCGACTTTCTTTCAAACTCAAACATTTTCAAACGTCCTCCTAAGACGAGTGCTCGCACGCATTCGCAACCTTTGACACTTCGCACACACATTCACAATTCCTCGTGGTCTCGATATTAGGAGCACCCTCAGGGACTAATATCGTTTCCCACAATCCTAACCCTTGACACGTCGTCAAGTCGGTTCCATCTTCAATCAAATCCTCGACACGCCGTCGAGTCGTTTCCAAACCAACTTCCTTTGGCCTTGCATGCCATTTTTCGATTCGATCTTTTCACAAACATTTTTAAAACTTACGAAAGAGGGATATTCTCAGAATCTAGCATTCTTTGAATATTCGAATGAGTAACTCTTGAGGTGCGCCCTTGATTTGTTATTAGTTCATTCTTTCGATTTCAAAACATCCAACTCTTTATCTTCAACTTATTCAGTCAATTCCCGAAAGAACCGAGTTCTTGGAATCTCGCATTCTTTGAATTCTTGAGTGGCAAGCTCTTGAGACGCGCTCTTGGGTTGCTTGTCAGCCACTCTTTCGCCTCTTTCTCAAACTTAACTTTAACCCATTCAACTTCATCTTTTCGTGGTTGTTACCACGAACTACGGACGCTCTGATTCTTTATTCATTCTTGAATATAAGATACGTAGGCACAAGATTGCGATAATCTTGGCGAGCACAATCCCCTCCATCTTCCATTTCCCCCATTCTTTCCCGCAGTCGAACTACGACGCTCTGATTTCTCATTATCGTCCGAATGAGCATACGTATGCACAAGGGCCCCAATCCTTGGCGAGCACCCTATCATCTAACCACCCATCTCTCCTTAGCATCTTTAACCTTTCAACCTACCGATTCTACCTTTAACAACGAGAAGAAAACAAATAAACCTAGACAACACTCCCCACAATTACCTTAAGAGGTTCCCGTCGAGTACGATGGACGTGAGGGGTGCTAATACCTTCCCCTCACGTAACCGACTCCCGAACCCGAAACATGGTTGCGACAGCCCTGTTCCTATCCTTTCGTTTTTAGGAGGTTTTCTCGATATTTTCCTCTCCCGTTTATCCGGGAAAAATTAAGTTCGGTGGCGACTCTGTCGAACCGCATTTCCGCGCCTTTCGCGCGAGGGTCGCGTTCTCCGAAATGTCTCCAGAATTTTTCGAGGTGCGACAGGTGGCGACTTCACTGGGGATGCATTTTGCTCCATGCAAAGAGAGAGTCGAGCCTATCTTTTGGATTGTGAGGAGTGTTTGTTTTTTATTTGTTTTCTTTTTTCTGTTCTCTTGTAGATTTTATTTGTGCTTGTTACCTTGATTGCCTGTTGGTTCTTGGGATGACATCATGAGTAAGGCTCTACGCCCGAGCTTTGGTAAAAGCAGAGAGAACATATAGTTTAGAATTGGTAGTCGAGTAGTGTTAGTCTCCGAGGACTTGCTCCTTGTGGGCCTAGCATGAAAGCTCCTCCAGAGGAGACCTATTCGTAGATCTCGTCATAACGCAGCTAGCCTGTTGCACGACTTGATTAATGAAGGGTCCGTGATTCTGGGAACCTTTTGTTAAGCACCAGTTCCGATATTGGTGGTCGTGTAATGTTAGTCTCCAAGGACTCGCTCCTTGTGCGCCTAGCATGAGGACCCCGCTCAGGAGAGACCTTGTCGTCATTATCGTCATAATACAGCCAGCCTGTTGCGTGACGCTAATACGACTAGTGTCCGTGATCCTGGGAACTAAACATAGAAACCATCCCGTAAGTGGGTTTATAGGTAGAATGTTTAGATCTTCCCGCATAGGTTGTACCTGTCAATTTTCTTTGAGCAGGAATTATGATTACTTATCTGTTACAGTTACCAGCTTCAGGAGTTGTTTGATTGTGATCTTGGGATCCTGGATCTTGTATCTTGCATTGCATCTTGCATGTCATTCGCATTGCATTTCATATGTTGTGCATTTTGCATTTCCAGTCCTCCAACAGAATCTTATGTCTCCGTTCCTTCTTCTCCAGTGAATCAAGCTGATTCCCCGACACCAGTACGCAACTAGAGCCAATACCAGACGAATGATGGAGCAGATTCAACAGGAGCAAGTCGCCTTCAGGGAAGAATTGGATTCTATGAAAGGAAAGATCGACCAGATCCTCGAAGCCATCCTCGCAGCCAGGAGAGAGGAAGAACAGCGTAAAGCCGCCGCTGTCGTCAATGGACAAGGGTCTACTGCCATCCCTTTGGTTCCAATTCCAAGTTCTCATGGGATGCCGCTGAACTTCAACAACGCAGTCGAGGGAAATACTTCTCAGCCAATCCCAGCGCCCGGAGTTATCGTTGGAGTTATCCCGCACGCCCAGCCTGCTGCTGTGCAAATCCCGGTTCCTCATATCGAAGATACTTTGATGGATCAGTATGACGATGTTCAGAACTATCATGCTGCTATTCCCATCGCCAGTCCTGTTGCTGCTCAGGATTCAGAAGCTATGAAGATGTGCCGAGATCTAGCCGAGAAACTCCGCGCCATGGAGGGGCATAACTCAAATTCTTTCAGTGCTTTGGAACTGTGCTTGGTGCCTGATGTTGTCATTCCTCCCAAGTTCAAAGTTCCCGAATTTTCGAAGTACAAAGGTCTCAGTTGCCCAAACATTCATCTGAAGATGTACTGTCGCAAGATGGCTACCTATGCCAGAGACGAGAAGCTCATGATCCATTGCTTCCAAGACAGCTTGTCTGGGGCATCACTCGAATGGTATATGCAGTTAGAGCGTAATAGTGTGCGCACTTGGGCCGAGCTAGCTGATGCATTTGTCAAGCAATACAAGTACAATACCGATCTTGCTCCAAATCGTACTCAGCTTCAGAGTATGACTCAGAAGGACAGCGAATCCTTCAAGGAGTACGCGCAACGATGGAGAGAGCTAGCTGCAAGGGTGCATCCACCTCTTGTTGACCGTGAACTTATTGACATCTTCATGGGGACCTTGCAAGGCCAGTACTACGAAAAGTTGATCGGTAGTGTCTCCGCTGGGTTCTCTGACTTGGTGATCGTCGGTGAGAGAATTGAAGAAGGGCTGAAGAGTGGAAAGATCCCAGGAGGTTCTAACAGTCAGGCTAATGCCAAGAGGCCTTTTAACGGATACAAGAAGAAAGAGGGCGAGACAAATGCCATCTTTTCGCAGAAAGGGCAAGCTTCTCAACAAGCTCCTCTTATGCCTTATCAAGTTCCCTACTATCAGTATCAATATGTTGCTGCTGCGCAATATGCTCCAATGTCTTATCAACCAGCTGTTCAAGGAGTACAAGCTCAGATGCCACGACAACAGGCTCCTCAGCAACAAGCCTACAACCAGCAAGGATATCATTATCCTCCTCAGCAACAGCAGATGCAAGCTACTCAGCAACGACAAGGTACTCGCCCACAACGTCAGCAGAGAACATGGAGGCCAGATAGAGTCTTTGATCGTCTACCAATGACATATGCTAAAATCTTTGCTCAGTTGATGGAGAAGAAAGTTGTTGTTCCGAGAGATTTGGCTCCTCCCACTATCATTCCTGCTGATTACGATGCAAATGCTCATTGTGAGTTTCACAAGGGCGCTCCAGGTCATACCATTGAGAACTGCAGGGCTTTCAAGCACATAATTCAATACATGATCGACAGGGATGCTATCAACTTCAATGGGAAGTCTCCAAATATCATCAACAATCCGATGCCACCAGTCAACTAGTGCCAACATCAGATCGATTCCAGTCAAGTTCATTCCCCGAAGAAGGCAGTCATGTTGCCATTTCATTATTCGCAGTTTCTTATGTTTTGTCTTTGTTTATTTAAGTGATGTATGCTTTGAACAATTGCCATTTCGTATTTGGTTTTCATTAATGTATCGTTTATGCATGTTTTGAATTAGTTATGTCGTATTCACTCATTTTCACTTATCACTGACACATTTATTTACTCCATTCTATTCACTGTTGTTTAGCATGATTTGAGGGAGGATGATGAAAACGAGATACCCATAATTGCAAATCGTATGCTTTCAGACCAAATATCGTCAATGATGTACAGGCATTGCTTCAATTCCCCAAACACCGGAGATATAAGGAGTTAATCCCTAGTAAACCACTTCGAACCTAGAAGTAGCAGCTTCCTTCGGATATTCGAACCTTTACACTCAACCTGGGGCAGGGTAGTGTTCAGTTAATCTAATCTCGCATTCAAACCAACCAAGTAAAATCCAAAAGACGGGTGTTTATTAATGACCCACGGCATGGCAGTCACAACCTTCCAACAAAATCCAAAAAAAAAAACACCGAAAGCCTGCTAAGTCAAACACCTTAGAGGGGACTTAGGCAAAATCAAGGCAATCCCGATGGATCTGACAAACGAAGTCAATCCATGCAAAAGTTAGGGATCAAAACAAAAGCAAAAGAGGACCCCGAAACCCTAAAAAACAAAGGAGGATTCAGTGGCCACCCAAGTCAAGGGGCATTGACATCCATCAAAAAAAAAAACCAAAATAAGGTGACTGCCACGACGAGCAAACCTTGAACTATCAAGTCTACACCGTCCAGACAAGTGTAGAATTAACTGAGCATAGGACTGGAGATCATTAAGAAGAAGGGGTGGGTACAAATCATACTTTGAGCCTAATATCCTTTGTTTCATAACCGTGAACCAGACCACGTTACAGCCCTCGAAAGTCCTAATTGAGGCGAGGTTTATTCTGAAAGCATATTATCGCAAGGTTGCGTAACCTGACTCCTCACATGATTTCTAATCATCAGCATTGGTGTCATTTCTCTTGATATATCTTTCGCACCAATCAAATTAGCACAACGTCTAGGCTGGTAGTCCATTCATCTCACTATCACGACACTTCAATAAAAGACACTTTTTCAAAACTTACGCATTAATGTTACCATTTATGAATGTACAATTTTATTTGCAAATCAGTGCTAGGTATTCAAGGACATCTCAACAATAGACCATCAAGGAGGAGCTTGACTTTCAGTGGCCGACACGAAGCAAGACTACTTCAGAACCCACAGGCTGGGGCAAATCACTCAACAGCTCGAGCAGGGGCATATCATTACTGGGGCAAGACCAAGTTACCCTAATCATCAGGCAGAGCTGCAACCTTCTCTAAAGGAAATTCACGACAAATCACCAAGTACCCAGACTTGGGGCACATAGAGTATCTTCTGCTTTGGGCATTGCGTCTCCAACAAACTGCGTGTCGAGGAAGTCAACCCCTCCTACTACCCAAAGTCCAATCCGCATTGGCAACCACTCAAAGTCCACCACGATGGCGTCTCCACTTGCATTTCCCATTACCCGTCTACATCATGTGCATCATACGCATTGCATTCACTATCATAAGCATCTTGCATCATATGCATACTCAAATCATATTATACTTCCTCGGCTCTTGCATCTCCGCACGTTAGCATTTGCATTTACACTTCCATTCGTTATGGAACATCATTATCATTCAGCATCCGCATATGCGAGTCAAGGTCCAGGATCAATCTCGAAGACCTCCAAGACTGTCACCATCCCAGTCAGGGGCATCTTTTTCAAGACCATGGGCGTCTCCCACGACGTATTTCAACTTCGTGGTTGATCAGATATGCAAATCAACATTCAGCCTAGTCAGGGGCATACCGTTCAAGACCGTGGGCATTCCCACTAAGCTGTTCAAACTTTTGTTGAGCAAATCCAAGAAGTTCAGTGCAAGATCCAACCCGAGCAGGGGCATCTTCAGCAAGACCATGAGCGTTCCTCATGAAGTTGTTCAACCTTTTGTTGACCAAAACAAGACATTTCAAGACAAACTCAGCCCAGTCAGGGGCATCCTCTTCAAAATTCATGGGCGTAACCATGAAATCATTTCAGCAAAGCTATGATCTCCAAACAAGACGGTGGGCGTACCCCGTTGACTCATTTCAATTCAATCTTCTTCTCGGGGTTTCCCCAATGAGTTGTACCCAGCAAGCGCGACTGTTGTCAATTGCCTTCCTATCATCCTTTTGGTGATAGTCGAACTTCGTCAGTTCAACCTAGCCTGCATCCTTTTGGTGTTGGTAAACCTCAAATTTGTGTTGTCTTATCATCCTTCTAGTGATAGCGACCTGTGTGTTGTGTTTTCGCTCCATCATCCTTTTAGTGATGGGTCTGGCATTTCGTCGATGTCAGATTGCGCGATGTTTTGTTTGTGTTTCGCTCCGTCATCCTTTTGGTGGTGGGTCTGGCATTTCGTCGATGTCAGATTGCGCGATGTTTTGTTTGTGTTTCGCTCCATCATCCTTTTGGTGGTGGGTCTGGCATTTCGTCGATGTCAGATTGCGCGATGTTTTGTTTGTGTTTTCTCTCCATCATCCTTTTGGTGGTGGGTCTGGCATTTCGTCGATGTCAGATTGCGCGATGTTTTGTTTGTGTTCTCGCTCCGTCATCCTTTTGGTGGGGGGTCTATCATGGTCATTAATGATGGATTGTGCGATTTGTTTTGTGTTTCGCTCCATCATCCTTTTGGTGGTGGGTCTGACATTGCGTCGATGTCAGATTGTGTGATCGTTTATTTGTATTTCGCTCCGTCATCCTTTTGGTGGGGGGTCTATCATGGTCGTTAATGATAGATTGTGCGAATTTTGTTTATTTCGCTCCGTCATCCTTTTGGTGGGGGGTCTATCATGGTCATTAATGATGGATTATGCGATTTGTTTTGTTTATCTCGCTCCGTCATCCTTTTGGTGGAGGGTCTATCATGGTCATTAATGATGGATTGTGCGATTTGTTTTGTGTTTCGCTCCATCATACTTTTGGTGGTGGGTCTGACATTGCGTCGATGTCAGATTGTGCGATCGTTTATTTGTATTTCGCTCTGTCATCCTTTTGGTGGGGGGTTTATCATGGTCATTAATGATGGATTGTGCGATTTGTTTTGTGTTTCGCTCCGTCATCCTTTTGGTGGGGGGTCTATCATGGTCATTAATGATGGATTGTGCGATTTGTTTTGTGTTTCGCTCCATCATCCTTTTGGTGGTGGGTCTGACATTGCGTCGATGTCAGATTGTGCGATCGTTTATTTGTATTTCGCTCTGTCATCCTTTTGGTGGGGGGTCTATCATGGTCATTAATGATGGATTATGCGATTTGTTTTGTGTTTCGCTCCGTCATCCTTTTGGTGGGGAGTCTATCATGGTCATTAATGATGGATTGTGCGATTTGTTTTGTGTTTCGCTCCGTCATCCTTTTGGTGGGGGGTCTATCATGGTCATTAATGATGGATTGTGCGATTTGTTTTGTGTTTCGCTACGTCATCCTTTTGGTGGGGGGTCTATCATGGTCATTAATGATAGATTGTGTGATGTGTTTATTTGTGTTTCGCTCCGTCATCCTTTTGGTGAGGGGCCTATCATGGTCATTAATGATAGATTGTGCGATATGTTCTGTGTTTACCCTATCATCCTTTTGAGGGTAGTGGTTGGTGTGTGCCCTATCATCCTTTTGGTGGTGGCGGCCGTGTGTGTTTTATTCCATCATCCTTTTGGTGATGACGACCTTTTGCCTATTATGTACAGTTTACTCAGAGGTCTATCGGCATTTTCAACTCTCAAGCATCTCTCTTTCTTTCGGACAAATTCAGGGTCTTTTTATATCTAATAGACTTCTACCTCAGGAATGTGAACGCCAATGCAGTTCACTCTCCTAGGTTTAAGTCGATTAGATAGGGGCATCTGTCATACCCTAAATTTGTCCTACCCTTTTTGTAGTTATTTTCGCGTTTTTTGTTTTTGGCCGTTTAGACACGTGTCTACCGGAAATTGGGCATTTTTCAAAATTTTATCCAGTTTATCCAATAAAAGTGTGGCACGTAGCCTGAAGAGGGCATTTTGGTCATTTTTTACTTTCATTTTCATTCTTTTTTTAATATTCCCCTTTTTGTTTTTTTTATCACTTTTTTTTATTAGATATAGATTTATTTATTTGAATAGCTTGTATTATTCTTTAGATAGATACTTTTCTTTTTGAGTTAACGTTAGGTTTAATTTGCTTTTATTTAATATTTATATTAATTAAAATAGAATATTTCTTTTCTTTTAAGATAGAGTTCATTATGTTTTTAAAAAATTAAACTTCTTTCGTGTATAGTTGTTAAGGTTTTTATTTAATTAGGTTAATAGTAGTAATTATCTTTCTTTATGTAGATTAATATTTAGGATTTTAGTTAATTAGATTTTTTTTTATTTAAAATATGTTAGTTTTTTATTTATTATTTTATTATTTTTCGTTTTATTCTTTTATTTAGATTATTAATAATTATCTTTTTTATTTTTTATTTAATTATTCAAGATTTGATTTAATTTAATTAGGTTTAGTTTTTTTTATTAATTAATATTAGTCAGGCTTGGTTTTACTCTTTTTAAGAGTGTTCACGTTTTATTGCTTTCATTAATACTACATTAATTAATTGACAGTTTCATTGAAGTCATTTGGTCCATTAGACAGCTTTGCAAGCCCATTAGGTCAGTGGTTATGCCATTTGTCAAGCTATAAAGCTTGATATTTGTCTGCATTTATGGGGGGACACGTTTTCCCATGCTGAAACCCTAGCCGCCACCTAACCCAATCTCTAACCCTAACCCTAACCCTAACGACCACCTTATCTCCACTCACATGCAAACCCTAATCCAGCCACCCAGACAAATCAAACGCGATCGAATCCCACCGGAAATCCTCGCCGGAAAATTCATGGAGTTACCGGAAAACTCATGAACATTCATGGTGTTCATACCATTTTTCCCAGAATTTCCCAGGAATCATCATCCACCTTCAAATCCTTCATCAACTTTCATCATGTTCTCCAGCCACCTTCAACCGTGTTCATGTCATTTCCCAGAAATTCAAACAACTTCATACACCTTCATCATAAACTCATCAATGTTCATACTTATCTTCATGAATCCACCCAGAATTTCCCAAATCTCCATCCCGAATTTTCAAACCCCAAATAAGCTTTTGATTCGCCATTTTTTTCCCACCATGTCTATAATCTTCATCACCATCGGGTAAACATCAACGAGCCTTCAACCAAGACCACCTCCAGATCTACAAACACTTTACCACATGCAACCTTAGATCTGGATCTGGATTCCACCGTAGCGCAACTTCCTTCAGATCTAACGGAAACATCAAACACAACTCGAACACTTCAAACCTTCACCTTCCAAACTTCAGATCTGAAATCACCCAAACGATTCTGCCGCAGATTATCCATGAACACCTTCACCAGTAACCGTTCGTCAACTCATGTTTATCATCTGCCTCCAAACACTCATTTCCACATTTTTTTCAAGCCGTCACCATAAACAACGAACCTCCATTCCAGATTCGAACCACCACGCACCAACAGTTTTACCGATCTACAACTTCCGTCTTTGGATTTTACGAACAAGCATGCAAACCTCCGTTCCATCGATTTCTCACGAAGCTTACACAGAAGGACGATTTTTGAGTGTTTGGATCTTACTGTTTTAGTTCGGTTTCGTTTTTTGCAGGTAATGATGGTGAAAAAGTCGGAAATGATTTGAGAAAAGTTTGGAAGAGGAAACTAAGTTGGGAGACGGAGAGAGATGAGGAGAGCGGCGGCCATGAACAGGAGTGAGGCTAGGGTTTCGCAAGTGAGGAAGAGAAATGATTCGCGGACTCTTTCAGTTGGCTAGTGGGCCTTTGGCCCATTCGTTATTTTCTGGATCATACCCCCAGTATTCAGCATTGCACCTCCCTCCGGCTGCTTATGATTTCGTTGGGCTTTCAGAGTCTAAGCCCAACCGTATGGATTAATTCTGCACCCTCTATTATTGATGCATACCCCTTCCATTTGGTATTTCTGGTTGTTGTGGATTTGGGCTTAAAGCCCACTGTGGTTTTACTATGTTGCACCCTGTGTATGGGACTGCACCTCCCTTGTGGCTTCTTTTTTTATAATTGTTTGGCAATTTATTTTTTGCACTTTTTTTATTCATAATATTATTTTTTTTACTTAGAATAATATAGTATATATTAAGTATATTTTTAAATTCACTTTCATAACTAATATTCTTCTAGTCATTATTTTCATTTTTCATTACTAAAATATTTTTTTTCAAACTCATCTTCAAAACTTTATATTATTTTTCTAGTCTTTATTAAAATATTTTCTTTTCAAATTCATTTTAAAAAAAATTTAATAGTTTTTCTAGTCTTTATTTAAATTTATTTTTAACTACTAAAATTGTTTCTTAAATCAAGTCATGAGAAACTAAATCCTTGAAGTCTAGCACTTTTTGGATTTTTGGACAATCATTATTGAGGTGTACACCTTAAATAATGTATTATTCGACTTCTCATTTTTTAAAATAATCTTTTTTTAACAAAGAAATATCATTAGAATCTAGCATTCCGTGTGATATTTCCTTTGTTCATCCAATCATTTTTCAAATGAAAAAGGCGTTGTCGAGATCTAGCATCTCGATGATACCCCAATTAATTGGTTGTGAGACCTACGTCTCATTTATCAAATAATTGTCATTTCTCCCATCTTCGAATCCAATATCGTATTCGCGCCTCTCGTGCCACAACTCTTCCAAATATCTTTCTCGACCGAAAGAAGAAGGTTCTTGGAATCTAGCATTCCTTGAATTTTCGAGGGAATAGCTCTCGAGGCACGCTCTTGAGTTGTTATTCACTCAACCTTTCGACTTTCTTTCAAACTCAAACATTTTCAAACGTCCTCCTAAGACGAGTGCTCGCACGCATTCGCAACCTTTGACACTTCGCACACACATTCACAATTCCTCGTGGTCTCGATATTAGGAGCACTCTCAGGGACTAATATCGTTTCCCACAATCCTAACCCTTGACACGTCGTCAAGTCGGTTCCATCTTCAATCAAATCCTCGACACGCCGTCGAGCCGTTTCCAAACCAACTTCCTTTGGCCTTGCATGCCATTTTTCGATTCGATCTTTTCACAAACATTTTTAAAACTTACGAAAGAGGGATATTCTCAGAATCTAGCATTCTTTGAATATTCGAATGAGTAACTCTTGAGGTGCGCCCTTGATTTGTTATTAGTTCATTCTTTCGATTTCAAAACATCCAACTCTTTATCTTCAACTTATTCAGTCAATTCCCGAAAGAACTGAGTTCTTGGAATCTCGCATTCTTTGAATTCTTGAGTGACAATCTCTTGAGACGCGCTCTTGGGTTGCTTGTCAGCCACTCTTTCGCCTCTTTCTCAAACTTAACTTTAACCCATTCAACTTCATCTTTTCGTGGTTGTTACCACGAACTACGAACGCTCTGATTCTTTATTCATTCTTGAATATAAGATACGTAGGCACAAGATTGCGATAATCTTGGCGAGCACAATCCCCTCCATCTTCCATTTCCCCCATTCTTTCCCGCAGTCGAACTACGACGCTCTGATTTCTCATTATCGTCCGAATGAGCATACGTAGGCACAAGGGCCCCAATCCTTGGCGAGCACCCTATCATCTAACCACCCATCTCTCCTTAGCATCTTTAACCTTTCAACCTACCGATTCTACCTTTAACAACGAGAAGAAAACAAATAAACCTAGACAACACTCCCCACAATTACCTTAAGAGGTTCCCGTCGAGTACGATGGACGTGAGGGGTGCTAATACCTTCCCCTCACGTAACCGACTCCCGAACCCGGAACATGGTTGCGACAGCCCTGTTCCTATCCTTTCGTTTTTAGGAGCTTTTCTCGATATTTTCCTCTCCCGTTTATCCGGGAAAAATTAAGTTCGGTGGCGACTTTGTCGAACCGCATTTCCGCGCCTTTCGCGCGAGGGTCGCGTTCTCCGAAATGTCTCCGGAATTTTTCGAGGTGCGACAGATATTCAAGACACCAATGCATAATTATTACATTCTGGCACACTAAGTGCACACGATCCTCCTGATCATATCATCATACATCAATGCGTATGTATAGATATATTACACCAACACCATATAAATCAATCAGATGGTAAACAAATTCATGCTATAACACCAGATATAACTACATCCCACCACTCGGGGATACTCGATCCTACTGATCACTACGCACATATACATCAACTAATTGCTCGCCAACAATATTAAGGGAAACGCGTGCCATCACCAAGTACACAAGTTAAATCCCACGCTCATCATTTTCACACTGCAACAAAGCTAAAAGGACCACACGAGACCAATGCTCGAATCCAAAACATCACAAAAATTCATTTGGTTCTGCTACGTTCGCTGGCATTCGCCAGGCGAACCCCCGTGGCGAACCTTCGCTGGCATTCGCCAGGCGAAGTTCTTGTGTTTTTAGTCTGGGACTTAATTTCTGAATTATTCGCTGCCTCTTCGCCTCAGCTCTCCAGGCGAACTCTCGCCTCCCTTCGCCAGGCGAAGCTTCGCCAACATTCGCCAAGCGAAGCCCAGCGAATGTTGCGATTCACCAAGTTTTCTCACAGTTCTGCAGTGTATTCTAGGCCAAATTGTACCTATCATCTCAACTCAGATCCTCAGCCTATTCTAGTACCAATCTTGCATATTATCGTAACCAATCGGTTTCTAATTCCTATTCCCAAAATCATCACCTAAACACTTTATCGATACCTCAAAAGCCATACAGAACTTTCCCTAAAAACCGTAAAACACCCTATATGCCCTATATGCCAAATCAACCAAAAACAACAATTCATTAACGATTACTATGTAATTAACAACAATCATCATCAATCATAACATATCAATATATATTATCATATATCGATCAATTTCCTACGGGGTTAAGGAATCCCCAACTACCCTATACATGTATAAACCATTCCCAATCAAGTTTCTCCCCCCTTACCTTATCAATTGGTTGATCGATAGAAATCCTCCTAGAATTGGTCTCTTGGCCTTCCCCTTTTCTCTTCCGTTCTTCGTTCCCTTTTTCCTTCGCTTTTTTTCCTTTCTTTCGTTCTTTCTCTTCTCTCTTTTCTATCGCCCTTTTTCTCAATTTCTAAAATGTATCGTACCACTCTCCCCACCCCTTCACATTCTATTTTCTTTATTAAATCTAATCTCAATTAATAAAATAACTTAATAAAATAATACAATATTATTATTAATACTAATAATATTATAATACTAATAATAATAATAATAATCATAATAATAATAATACTCATTATTAATAATAATAATAATAATAATAATAATAATGATAATAATACTAATATCATTATTTCACCAAAATAATAATAATATTAATAATATTAACAAATATAATAAATATAATAATAATAATAATAACACCCCCACCAATGTTACTATTATTTTTATATTATTATATTTCACACCAAAATACCACCAATAGTCCTCCCACATTAGGGACACCCCCCAAACATCGTCAAATACCCTCCCACCAAAGGGCACACCAACGTATAATTTTTAAAATAATAATAAAATGACTAAATAATTAAAATGGGTGTTACACTAGTCACACTATCAATTGATTAATATCACTAATTGGTAAGACTGTTTATAATGCCTCAAAATGACAACAAATTATATGGACAGCACAAGAGAATTTTGGTTTAGACAATTTATCAAACACTTGGCGTGCGTAGCACTCCAAGTGAGTTTTTCTTTGAGTAAGTAGCTCTTAGCTTCCTTGTACAATAAAATATTGTACTAGAGTCAAAAACAATGTTCAGCACCTACTCAAACCAATACTAAATTTGATAGAATTGTTTATACTAAAATTACTCAATTATTAAGAAAAAATGAAAGTGTAGAAAATAAAAGGCACAAAGATTTGTTGAGGCAGTTTCCCCGCCGTCCTCGCCTCGGGGTACGTCTGCCCTCAATTATAACAATAGAATTGAGATCATATACTATAGATATCACATGTTATAGTTGAAACGTTTATACAAGAATACACAAGCAAATATACAAACAAACTTTCTTGTTGTTGAAAATGCTCTCTCTTCTTGTTCCTTGATTCGAGTCGAATCAAGTCCTTCAATTATTGTGGATAGACCTCCGATTACAGCCCCTTTATCGAACAACCTTGCGACCTTCAAACCCCAGCCCGGATGATCTCAAACACAAACTAATCGAGCCATAACCTCTCCTTAACGATTCACCGATCGCCGCTACTAGATTGACGGAACCCACCGCTCCTCAATCACCTTCGCTCAGCTGAATGTTTGTCGAGAAGATTCGTACCAAAAACCCCCCAAATTCACCGAATCTTGGAGGACAAAACCCTCAAGGTTTTATTCAAGAAAAACCTGCCAAAAAACTCAACCCGAACCGGATTCCCAATCAATGGCTTCAGACGTTATCACCTTGAAACAAACCACAATGCACAACAAGAATTATTGTGTGTAATTGTTGTGTTATGAAATGTTGAAGATGAAGATGATGAGAACAAATGACACCTATTTCACTTTTCTTGTTTATGCAATTGAGTCAAATGTTTCAATTGTTGTCTTGAAGAATGAGCAAAAATTCCATTTATAGTAAGCCAAACATAACAGACACAACCAATTTTCAAAATAAGTGGAAAGTCTTCAAATTATGCAGAAAACGAAGCGAACGGTCGACCATATCAGGATTATGCGTTGACGTATAGTCTGCAGTTTTGGACAAACACAAAATATCATCAGTATGCGTCGACCATAGGTCGACGTGCGCCAACCAGTGGAAATCTCACTTTCTAGGCACCTTCTATGAGTCGACCGGAACCCTGAAGTGGTCGACTCAAACCCTATCATTTTGCAAAAATGCTTATTTTTATGATTTCGACACTTTTAGACATCATTTATGATCTTCCAAATATGTTGGAATCAATATAGCAAATTAGATTGACATGACATGCACACAAGAGTGATATGAGAGATGTGATATGCATTTTCCTTGTGGTGGTAGAGCTAAAAACCGATTCTTCCATGATTACGTTTTGACATCATCGAAACACACATATGTATGGTATATGAGGATTTGCCCTCACATATATGATGTTTCCTATGATGTAATAATTGATGAACTATGATGACTTCCACGAGTTTTGATGATACTATGATGATATGATTTTTGATGACGATGATTATGATGAATGATGATGCACCTATGATGTTATTATGAGGATGATTATTGACGTGTGCATCATGCATTCATGTGCATCCGGACTTCGGTTACGGACCTTGATTACTTTGGCTTCAATCCCATTGTGTGGGTGTGAGGTATTTTGATGTGCTCCGGTTCTCAAGTAGAATTGATCCAATTGATGAGGATCTATGGAGGGTTGATGACCCAGTGTCCATCGAGTTGTGATGATTGGTACAATATGCATTGAGTCTTGTTGCATTTGCATTTATGAGATGATTTTGAGTAAATTATGATGTTGTGGCCTTTGATGTCCATTGATGAATATGATGATGTTGAATATGAATATGACGCCATTTGATATGTTGATTTCCTATATTGATTATTATGAATCGTTTTACTCACCCTACCTGTTTGAATGTTGTCTCGTCGTGGGTAACATGCAGATGACCAGGTTTATCCGTTGAGGACTTTTGAAGTTTTTAGTTGTTGGCCTTTTGGTTAACTTAGAGGGTATTGCTCTGATAGTGTAACATCGGGTTGGGGTCTTGAGTTAAACCATGTTTTATTGTGTTATTTTGATTATCTTTCCGTATAAGGAAAACTTTGGGATTATGCCTTTTGAGTTCCGCTGCCTTTGTGAAATTTTTGATATCTTTTGAGAAAACCCGTTGTTTATGGAGCCTTGAGCTATTTTTGATTTATTGGGAAATGTACGCCCTTTGAGGTGATCTTGATTGAGTTTATTATTTTACTCAGATATATTGATTATTTTGCCATTTAATTGTGGGGTAGAAAAGGGTGTTACATTAGTGGTATCAGAGTAGGTCGATCCGTCCAGCCAAGTCTTTATGTTGTTAGTCCCCTGTCAGTCAATAGTGTGAGAACACTATTGAATGAGTTGTTTTCTTCTAATCCTGATGGTGCGCATAAGTGGCTGAAAGTAATTGAGAATATTTTCCGAGTTATGGCGTGCACTGATGCTCAACAGGTGTAGTTTGGTACGCATATGCTAGCAGAGGAAGCTGAGGACTGGTGGGATAACACTCGTCAGAGATTGGGAGGTGCTGACATTGCAATAACTTGGGTTGTGTTTAAAGAAGAATTTCCGAGGAAGTATTTTCCTGAAGATGTTCAGGGCAAGAAAGAGGTGGAATTCCTTGAGCTGAAACAAGGGAATGTGATCGTGGCTGAGTATGCGGCAAAGTTTGAGTCCTTGGTAAAGTTTTGTCTGCATTACAATTGTGCTGACGCAGAGATGTCAAAGTGTATCAAGTTTGAGAATGGGTTGAGACCAGAGATTAAGCAAGGAATTGAGTACCAACAAATTCGTAAGTTTGCGGAACTGGTGGACAAGAGCAGAATTTATGATGAGGATAGCCGCGCTCGATCTACTCACTACAAGTAGTTGAGTGAGAAGAAAGAGAAAGGTCAGTATAGAAGGAAACCGTATGTGACTTCTGGTGATAAAGGGAAGCAGAAGGCTTCAGATGGGAAAAAGTCAAGTGGGGAGGCAGCTACTGCTCCAGGCAAGTGTTATAAGTGTGGCGAGCAAGGTCACCATGCTGAGGTTTGTAGGGTGTTGAGATGTCATCATTGTGGCAAGAGAGGTCATAGAGCTACCGACTATAAGGACAAAGCTCCGACTTGCTTCAACTGTGGAGAGGAGGGTCATATCAGTACCCAGTGCCAGCAGCCAAATAAGACTGCTACTGCTGCTCAGACAAATGGCAGAGTGTTTGCTTTGAGCGGTGCAGAAGAATCCAAGACAAATAACTTGATCAGAGGTACTTGTTTTATTAATGATGTTGAATTGATTGCTATGATTGATACTAGTGTTACTCATTCGTTTATTTCTCTTGAATGTGCTAAGAGGTTGAATTTGAAATTATCTTCTATGATTGAGAGTATGGTTATTGATACCCGACTAATGGTTTTATGACTATTGCATTAGTCTGTTTGAGCTGCCCTTTGACCATTTATGATAAGAATTTTGTGATAGACTTAGTCTGTCTACCTTTGCATCAAATTGATGTTATTCTTAGAATGAACTGGTTGGAGTACAATTATGTTCATATCGATTACTACAGCAAGACTGTGAGGTTCCAAGAGTTTGGTGATGGTGGCGAGCTGATGTGTTTATCTGCCAAGCAAGTATAAGAACTCTTGGAAGATGAGGCTCAAATGTTTGCATTGTTTGCATCACTTCAAGTTGATTATGAAGCAGTGAGCATGGAACTACCAGTTGTTCGGGAATTTCCAGAAGTGTTTCCAGACAACATGAGTGACTTACCTCTCGAGCGTGAGGTAGAATTTACTGTTGATGTGATATTGAACACTAGTCATGTGTCGATGGCTCCTTATCGAATGTCTTCATCTGAGTTAGAGGAATTGAAGAAACAGTTGGAAGAGTTGCTTGAGAAGAAGTTTATTCGACCGAGTGTTTCTCCGTGGGGTACTCCTGTGCTGTTGGTGAAGAAGAAAGATGGTAGCATGAGATTGTGTGTGGATTATTGGCAGTTGAATAAAGTAACAATCAAGAATAAGTATCCGTTTCCGAGGATTGATGATTTGATGGATCAATTGGTGGGTGTTTGCGTGTTTAACAAGATTGATTTGAGGTCTGGTTATCATCAGATTCGCGTTAAGCCTGATGATATTCCGAAGACAACTTTCAGGACGAGGTATGGACACTATGAATATACTGTGATGCCGTTTGGTGTATCTAATGCACCTGGTGTATTCATGGAGTATATGAATAAGATTTTTCATCCTTATTTGGATCAGTTTGTGGTAGTGTTCATTGGCGATATCTTGATATATTCTAAGTCTGAGGAAGAGCATGCACAACATCTAAGAGTGGTATTGCAGGTTTTGAGGGACAAGAAGCTTTATGCCAAGTTGTCTAAGTGTGAGTTTTGGTTGAAGGAAGTGAGTTTCCTTGGCCATGTGATTTCTAGTGGAGGAATTGTTATTGATCCATCGAAAGTTGATGTTGTATTGCAGTGGGAGACTCCAAAGTCTGCTACTGAGATTTGAAGTTTCCTTAGATTGGCTGGTTATTATCGCATATTTATAGAAGGCTTTTCAAAGTTGGCACTGCCATTGACTCAGTCAACTCAAAAAGGTCAAGCTTATGTGTGGAATGTTGCTTGTGATAAGAGTTTTGTAGAACTCAAGAAGAAGTTGACGACCGCTCCAGTGTTGATTTTGCCAAATCCGAGTGAGTCTTTTGTTTGTGATGCATCGAAGATGGGTCTTGGAGGCGTATTGATGCAGAATGGTCAGGTCGTGGCTTATGCTTCCAGACAATTGAAGGTTCATGAAAGGAATTATCCTATGCATGACTTAGAGTTGGCCGTCATGGTGTTTGTGTTGAAAGTTTGGAGACATTATCTTTTTGGATATATGTTCGAAGTGTTAGTTGATCACAAGAGCCTGAAGTATTTGTTTGATCAGAAAGAGTTGAACATGAGGCAGAGAAGATGGCTTGAACTTCTGAAGGATTATGATTTTAAATTGAGTTACCATTCTAGTAAGGCTAATGTTATGGCTGATGCGTTAAGCATGAAGTCCTTACATATGTGGATGCTTATGGTTCGAGAGTTATGATTGAATAAGTAATTCAGAGATATGAGTTTGGTTTGTGAAGAGACTCCTAACAATGTGAAGTTTGGCATGTTAAAGTTGACTAGTGGTATTCTCTAACAAATTAGAGAAAGTCAAAAATCTGATTTGAGACTGGTGGATCGTCTCATATTAATCAATCAAGGCGACGTGGGTGATTTTCGTATCGATTAGAATGGTGTGATGAGGTTCGGAGATAGAGTGTATGTCCTCGATGTGCCAGAAATCAATAATAGCATTCTTGAGGAAGGTCACAGAAGAGGGTTAAGTATTCATCCTGGTGCCACAAAGATGTATCAAGATTTGAAGAATTTGTTTTGGTGGCCGGGTATGAAGAAGGAAATTGCAAAGTTTGTGTATGCTTGTTTGACTTGTCAGAAGTCAAAGACTAAACATCAGAGACCGTCGGGTCTGATGCAGCCGTTGGATATTCCAAAATGGAAATGGGATAGCATTTTTATGGATTTTGTGACCGGTTTACCGAAGACTTTGAAGGGATATGATTCGATTTGGGTGATTGTTGATAGATTAACCAAGTCGGCTCATTTTATACCGATGAGGATCAATTATTCGTTGCAAATGCTTGCCGAATTGATCAGATTGTGAAACTGCATGGTATTCATTCAAGTATTGTGTCTGATAGAGATCCGAGATTTACATCGAGGTTCTGGGAAAGTTTGTAGACAACTTTGGATACTAAGTTGAGGTTGAGTTCTGCTTATCAACTTTGGATACTCAAGCTATAAACCCATTAATTTACACATTAATGATTTATATATATAATTATTGAAAATGAAAATAAAATTTAATATATGGCTTCAAACAATTATTTTGCCTGCAATTTTTATTCCCCGCCAAAAGTGCAACGAGCTCAATATTGGATCAATAAATTTATTTAAGTGTTGTAGTCCTTAGAACGTGATCTAAATACCCGTTCATTAAAATACACAAACCAACCAACCGTAGTCCCCTAAACTATGGAGCTGTGACTTCCTCACTGCATCATAAGGGTGCGTAGACACAAGATTGCGAGATCCTGACGAGCAACCTTTTTTTTTCCAACCTTTCTACCTTTCAA
The DNA here is from genome assembly GCA_963859935.3 of Lathyrus sativus. NCBI lineage: Eukaryota > Viridiplantae > Streptophyta > Magnoliopsida > Fabales > Fabaceae > Lathyrus > Lathyrus sativus. The sequence continues at coordinate 551,233,410 of OZ012738.1, read as the reverse complement.
CTACCTCTTTCTTTTCTACATTTTTTCCCATGTAGTCATCCAAACCACGAATGCTTCGATTCTTCGTTTCATAATGAATATATGTAGGCATAAGGGTCCAAATCTTTGGCGAACACCTTGATAAAAACTTCCCTTTTCCCCTTTAGCGATTTCTTTTCTTTTCTATTTAATCTCTTTATCACTTGAAAAAAGTAAATAACATAAGCTAACACTGAATCATAAATTTGACTAAGAGGTTCTCGTTGAGTACAACAAACGTGAAGGGTGCTAATACCTTCCCTTTGCATAATCGAATCCCGAACCCAAATATGGTTGCAACGACCATTATTCTGTTTTTAAAGGTTGTATCGATATTTTCCTTTTCTTTCATTGAGATAAATAAAGTTTGGTGGCGACTCTGTTTGAACAATTTTTTTCGAGGTATGACGCCTATGTATTTTTTAATGTCTTGTTCGATACTAATGGAATCACAATGGTCAGAGCGCGTATTTCCAATGAATCAAATCATAACAACATGTCGCTCACATATGAGTACTAAGTAGTACAAGTAAATAAGGGATAACAAATGCATGTGGTTTGAGTAATAAATAAAAATAGAAATGAGTATAACCAAGTGAACACCCTAATACTCTACTAGAATTACCTAGTTGTACATTGAACATGTATACATATATTCATCCATATGCATGTGTCTAATCACATTTCTAAGTGGGGCGTAATACGATGATCACACTCCTAAGTGAGGCGTAATGTGGCGATTGCACTCCTAAATAGGGTGTAATATGATGACCACTCTCCGAAATAAAACATAATGCGATGAGACGAGTCTCAAAGGAGACAATTTTGTGTTATGCGTGTATATAATGGTTAATATTATGCCTAGCCCGTAAATGTGAGCCCGTAAGCGAAATCGTGATCGGTTGGATCTCATCTAGCACCTAAGTTAAGCTTGACATAATAAGCATTAGTCGGTAGATATTCTTCCAATAAGCTATTATCTCTCGTTAGTGAGCATTGGCCGTAAACGTAATTGTGTCAACATTCTCGCATAATAAGAGGTTACGAGACCTCAAATTCCTGAGTTGATTTTATCTCATAAGAGATAAGACTGTAGTGTTGTAGTAGTTCTATATAACCCTTTAAGCCGAGTGAGCATATGGTTTATCAAGAACTCCACTGAGATGTAACTTCTCACTTCTCGCCCCACTTTTGTTGAATATTTAAGGCAATACGAGAAAAGAAAACTGTAAAGGAAAGATGCCTCGAAGACCATGTAATATATTTTGTCTTTTTTAATATGCATCTAATTTGTAGTTTTGTATTAAAATTTGAGGTTTATTTATGCACTATGTTATACTTCAGTACCGTACTATAAATATATTAAGATGTCATTTAGACATTATTGTTGTACTCATTATTATTTTATAACTTTTTAAGTAGTATGATTTTAAATACATATTATTTAAGTGTTAAAAAAAACAAAATTAATTCTATATTAAAAGTAATTTTTTTTATTAAATTATCACTTATTTTAAATAAGAGATTCATACTGTTTATTTAAGATTAATTAAATAAGATGATACAAATTTATTCTAAATTAAAAATTTTAAATTAGAACTAATACTTAGATTTTTTCCTTCAATTTTTCTTTTCATTCATCTCCTTCCTTATGTACCTTTCTCTCTTGACTTCACGTTTTTATTATTATAAAATTACTTTTACTTTAGAGAGAGTGAGATTAAGAGATAGTCAGAGAAGAAAGAAAAAAATAAAAAGAGAGATATGAAGTCTCGTTATTAATACTAGCATTTAGACGGGTACGCCGTTTTTTTAATGCGCTAGAATATTTTCTGTTAAAATAATTTTTTTTAAAATATAATATGTAAAAGTAAATAATAAAAAGTTATATAAAAGTTAAAAATAATAATAAAAAGTTATTAAATAAATTATACAATAAAATAAGGATAAAAATTATAAAAAAATAAGTTATATCAAAATAAAGTATATAGATGCATGAGTATATATATATATATATATATATATATATATATATATATATATATATATAATTTTAATTTTAATTTTTAATGGAACCGAATTCATTCTCTTTTTTATTTTAAAAAAATAACAAATTGGAAGAGTACCCTAAAAACTTTCCCACCTTAGAAGTTGGAAATTCCCTCCAATTTTGAAGCCTCTCAATGATATAGGGTTTCTCTGGGGTTTCCCTGTTCACATTCAGGTTCACAAGCATGGCATCATCATCCTCAAGCAACAGCGCAAACTACGACGTGCCGTGGGTTGAGAAGTACCGACCCAGCAAGGTCGTCGACATCGTCGGCAATGAAGACGCCGTCTCCCGGCTCCAAGTCATCGCTCGTGACGGCAACATGCCCAACCTCATTTTATCAGTAAACCACTAATCCCCACTCTTCGATTCATCACACTCACTCATTCGTTCTCTATCTCTTTAGTTTTTCACTGTGCCCTAATTCCCAATTTTGTTATTGTCATTTTTTAGGGTCCTCCTGGAACTGGAAAAACCACTAGTATTCTCGCCCTTGCGCACGAGCTTCTCGGTCCCAATTACAGAGAAGCTGTTCTTGAACTAAATGCATCAGATGATAGGTTCCTTTAATTTACTAATTGATTTCCCCCTAATTGTGTATGAAATAATGTTACAGCGTTTAACCAAGATTTTCACATTTTTTTTGTTGCTGTAGAGGAATAGATGTTGTGAGGAACAAGATCAAGATGTTTGCTCAAAAGAAAGTAACACTTCCTCCAGGCCGACACAAAGTTGTTATACTCGATGAAGCTGACAGGTCTGTTTTATATTTTGGTGGTGATTTAATTCAATTAATGTTGTTACTTTGTTCATTCTTGTTTTCAATGGATTTTACTTTTGTTCTAACATTTCTTTTTTGGACTCGAATCAGTATGACCTCTGGAGCACAACAAGCTTTAAGAAGGACAATGGAAATATATTCTAATTCTACTCGTTTTGCGCTTGCTTGTAATACATCGTCGAAGATTATTGAGCCGATTCAGAGTAGGTGCGCAATTGTGCGATTTTCGCGACTATCTGATCAAGAGATACTTGGTCGTCTCATGGTTGTGGTTCAAGCTGAGAAGGTACCTCGACTTTCTATCTGTGTTGAATTACCGAGTATTCTTGTTTGATTTGAGGAATATATGCAGCTTAACATCTTAATTGTTATATCATCCGTCTTTGTTGGGAATGTGCTATGTCTAACATCTTTAGTGTTTTATAATCTGTCTAGTTTGAGAATGTTAGTTAATTGCATGGCCCACAAGACTCAAGATGAATATTTAATGACTAATTTATATCATCTTGGTCTTTTACTATTCATACTTTGTTGTCTTAAGGGGTTTCTCTTAATTGTAAAAAAAGCATTTGTAATTTTTATTCCGGTGAGTAAAAAATTAATACTGCCTTTTGGTGATATGTAGATATGTCCATCAAACAGTATATCCAGTGATATAGAGAAAGTAAAGGCAGTTCTGCATAATTTAGCAATCATAGAATTTCTGCATGTTATATGCTGTTTGAAACTTTTAAATAGTTGGTTAGAATTACTTTTGTCAAGCATATAGCAATTAGTTAGTTTTCCATTCTGTCTATAGTTTTAGGTACATATTATATTACACTGGTATAGTGCTTCAGTGAAGAATAAAAGCACCCGCCTTTCATCTCATCTATTTTTTTTTTGTTGATATTAATCGCTAATGTTATATCGTCTCCTTATTGTTTGTATATTTAACTTTTACCCATCTTGTTTGATCTTCTGCTTAATCTATTGTTTATATTCTTTCCTCATTGGGGTGTTCTGTTTAGAACTATACTGCACTATGTGGATACTTAATAGAAGTGTGTTCAAGAAGTGTAACAACTTTTGCAGTACTGTTACTTTCTTGGAATTGCAAAAAATACTTTTTATAATAAGCAATATAATGGATGGAGGACTTTAGAAATGCCATTAGTTGGACTTTGACCTATTCCGTATTTTAGGAGGATATACAATATTTTGTTCTGAAAATTATTGAATTGAAGATAATACTTTATATCTAAAGTTTTCCCACGGCCTGAATTCTGACGATTTTATGGCTTACGAGGGATTTAGGATGTCTAACCTCCTGTACTATACTTTAAAGGTTTGTTTACTTGTAAAGATTTATCTGGTTATCTATTACAGTTTACTGTAAAGAGACATTTCAGAATTGCCTTTTTAAAGTAAATACAAAAGTTCAAAATGTTTAGTAGTATTTGACTAGTTCAAAAAGTTCAATATGCTGTCCTGAGTTTTCTGCAAATTCTCAGCCAATAAAGCAGACCAAAAAGGCATTGTATGACAGCCCCAATAGCCTTGCAGACCAACTGAATTGCAAAGCTGCTAAAATGATTTAACTTCCAAGGCACTTTTCCTGGTGTTGCGTCTAGGCTTCATGAAGCTGTTTCACTTTGAGTTAGCCAATGATATGTGATGACTCTTAAGGGAAGGAAACACTATTTGTGTAAAATAAAATTTTGCAGCAGTACAGAGAAATCAAGAGCTCAGTGGCAGGTTGTGAACTCCATTTGTCTAGGATTTGTTTCTAACATAATTAAAATTCCAAAGCTCAATATTTACTCCATACTCTATGAATTGCTGCTGGAAGTCAATCCTTTTGTGGAAGCTTCCCCCCACTACAGAACAAAGAGAACAAAATCTTGTTCTTCTGTTTGTCAAATTTATGATTGGACAAAATATGTTGGTCAACTCTTGATAAAATGGAAAGGAAAGGAATTGGAAAAAGCTATTTGAGCGGAAAAAGTCAATTTTGGGAGCCAATGCACCATGACCAGGCTTGAGGGCAAGTCTGTTTCTGAAGAGGGGGGCAATATTAGGATCCTAAATGAGAAATGTGGGCCAAATAGGCTGTTAGCACAACAACAAAACCCCTAAGCCCAATATGCAGTGGGTTTATGCTAGAATGAATAGGAAAGGGGAGAGTGGGATAGCCCACGTGGCAGAGTGAGAAAGGTCAACAGCGTATAGTGGGATTCTGTTATACGGGTGCGGAGAGTGAGAGAAAGGTCATCAGTGTGCAGTGGGATTCTGTTATATTTTCCTTTGATATCCAGAAATAATACATGTTATTTTTCATTATTATATATATATATATATATATATATATATATATATATATATATATATATATATATATATATTTCCTTTTACTGTTTCTATAATCCAGGTTCCCCTTATTATCTTAGACTTTGGATGCATTCTTTGTTTTTCATATTTTTTTTCCCGTTTAAAGTGAAACCTAATATGATGCTCCCACCATATTGGCTTCCTTTATCATAAAACATATTTGCTGAATGTTCTTGCCATTATCAATGTGAACTGGTCGGGAATATTTTTTATGGTTATGGAAAGAACTGCATTAGTTGCTATCTGTTTGGCTTTAATAGAATTGAGAAGATGCATGATTGAATTGTTTTATGGTTGAAGGTTCCCTATGTCCCTGAAGGACTCGAGGCCATCATTTTCACTGCTGATGGTGATATGAGGCAGGGATTGAACAACTTGCAAGCAACATACAGTGGGTTCCAGTTTGTTAACCAAGCAAATGTTTTTAAGGTTTGAACCGGTTATTATTTGCAAATTACATTTATCACAGATAGCAATTGGTTTTATTAACATTGTTGTTTGGTTTTAGGTTTGTGACCAGCCACATCCACTGCATGTGAAGAATATGGTGCGCAATGTAATTGAAGGGAATTTTGATGAGGCTTGTTCAGGGCTCAAGCAATTGTATGACCTGGGATATTCCCCCACAGATATCATAACCACACTTTTTCGTATCATAAAAAGTTATGATATGGCTGAGTACTTGAAATTAGAATTCATGAAGGTAAATGAATACTGGCAACGGATTCCGTCGTGTTTAATTTTGGTCATGTTAAACTCAACCTTAGAATGTGTTCTTCAAATTGCAGGAAACTGGATTTGCTCATATGAGGATTTGTGATGGAGTTGGTTCTTATCTTCAGATGTGTGGTCTACTGGCCAAGTTTTCTGTAGCTCGCGAAACTGCTAAAGCTCCATGAGTAGGCCTTCTATGTGACTGATCCATATCTCCAATATTTTGCTGTTATGATAGTGAGAATGTAGTACTGATGAAGCAAGCACATTTTAACTTCTGATATTCACATGCTGACTGATATATTAATTTCAACTTATAAATATGTTATGTTTGCTAGGCACAATATCACTTTTAGTATATTATATGTTAGTTATTATATCGTTAATCCATGAGGATTCATTTGTGTCGAATAGATGTTGCAAAAACTTGAACAAAGAAAAATGTGATGATGAAAATAGCTAGAATTACATGAAATTCTAAAGTGCTTGTATCATTAAATTTTAGGTTAATTGACCCCTTCAATAGGATTTTAGGTTGATTAACCCGTTAAATATGATTTAACATGAAAATATTTCTTAGATAAAATGATGATAATACATATACACATATTTGTGCCCTTTTCTAGTGTATAAGTTGCACCATTAATAGACACTACTTGTTCCCATAGTATTTAAAAACAAACTTTAATCAAGAGTAGGGGCAGCGGTGGAAATACGCTAGATTGTGTTAGGTGGAAATACGCTAGATTGTGTTAGGTTTTGTCAAGTTTGAGTTTGGTCAGCAAAATATTCAAAGTCTTATATTTATTTTTAGGTTTGAGCTTGATCATTTCGAAGATTTAATTGATCTATTAGTCTATTTAAAAGCTTATTTCATTTGAACATTTATAAATAAAAAATTCAACTAATATTATATAGATTAATAAATTAAAAGTGTTGGGAAATGCCTGCATAATTTCCCTTCTCGTGAACTCAAAATAGGCACTTAGCAGAAATGTGAAATAAACGCGTAATGACACAGAGAATTTTAGCGTGTAAAAACCTTCTCAATGTGAGAAAGGAAAAAAAAAACCACGGACCCTTGGGCCTCTTAAAACTTCCACTATATTGATAATGGGAATACAACAACTTCACCCTTAGGTGGATCTCACTACAATGTATCTCTCAATTTGTAAGAAACACTCTTACAAATTGGCTCATTATTTCTCTCACAAGAAACTCTCTATGAAGATTTTCTCTCTTGAGCAATGCTCTCTTTCTCTCTTACTACTTGTTCTTCTCTAGTGGTGTGTTGTGAATGCTTGCTTATGATCCTATTTATAGGAGAGGCAAGCCAAAGTTGCCTTACATGCATGAAGACACTTGTCGTTTGCCTTTCATGCAAAACACCAAGTGTCCCTTGTAATACATGCACCACACCATGTGTTAATGCATGCACCACAACATGTGTTACTCATACACTACATCATGTGTACATCATACACCTTGCTATTTTGTCATCACATGCAACCTTCCATTTTGTCAAATGTATGATGGCCATGTGGCAATGGCTGGACCCCACATTTCTCCCCCTCCAGCCATAGGGGAATGCCTTGATTAGTTTGGGGTTGCATCCAATCTAGTAGCTTGTTTGCAAAACTCTATTTGTCATCATGTCTGCCCCATTGTCATTGGTGTGAATTTTCTCTATTTGTAGCAGTTTATTCTCTAACACATCACGTATCCAATGATACCTCACATCAATGTGTTTTGACCTTGAATGATATGTCGAATTCTTGCTGAGGTGAATTGCATTTTGATTATCACAATAGAGAGCATAACTTTCTTGATTCTGGCCTAACTCTTGCAGGAACTTCTTCATCCACAACATCTCCTTACAACCTTCAGTGATTGCGATGTACTCTGCTTCTGTGGTACTTAAATCAACGCACTTTTGTAGTCGCGATTGCCATTAGACAGCTCCCCCTGCAAAAGTAATCAAATATCCGGATGTAGATTTTCTTGAATCTACATCTTCGGCCATATCAGCATCCACATATCCAGTGAGCATTTGATTTTCATTGCCAAAACATAAGCACTTTTTGGCAGTTCCTTTCAGATACCTCAATATCCATTTCACAACACTCCAATGTTCCTTTCCTGGGTTTGATAGGAGTCTACTCACAACTCCTACCGCATAAGCAATGTCTGGTCTTGTGCAAACCATTGCATACATAAGGCTACCCACAACTGAAGAATAGGGCACCTTGCTCATTTCTTCTTTTTCTTGGTCATTCTCTGGACATTGTGTCTTACTAAGTTTCAAATGTCCAAGTAGCGGAACATGCACATGTTTTGCATTATGCATGTTGAACCTTTTAAGAACTTTCTTGATATAGTCTTCTTGTGACATCCACAACGTTCTTTTAGAACGATCTCTAACGATCTTCATTCCAAGAATCTTCTTCCCTGCACCCAGATCCTTCATAGCAAAAGATTTGCTCAATGCTTTCTTGAGAGCATTTATCTTTGCCTTATCTTTTCCAACAATAAGCATATCATCAACATACAACAAAAGTATGATGGATTCTCCATTTTCATAGTTCTTCACAAACACGCAATGGTCTGCTGACGTCTTTGTGAAGTTGTGTTGGGTCATGAAGAGATCAAACTTCTTGTACCATTGTCTTGGAGCCTGCTTTAAGCCATATAGAATTTTGTTCAAGTGACACACAAGGTGTTCTTTGCCTGGTTCAATAAAACCTTCAGGTTGCTCCATGTAGATTTCTTCCTCTAGGTCTCCGTGCAAGAATGCTGTTTTAACATCAAGTTGTTCTATCTCTAAGTCTAGTTTTGCAGCTAGACCAAGGATTGCTCTAATGGATGTCATTTTTACCACAGGTGAGAATATCTCTTCAAAGTCTATGCCTTTCTTCTGATGGCACCCCTTCACGACAATTCGTGCTTTGTATATGGGATTTGGGTTGTTCTCTTCAGACTTGAGTTTGAACACCCACTTGTTTTTCAACGCCCTTCTTCCCTTTGGTAATTTTACCAAGTCATATGTCTGGTTTTCCTTCAGCGACTGTAATTCTTCTTGCATGACTTGCATCCATTTCTCCTTGTCATCAGTCTCAATGGCTTCCATGAAGCTTTGAGGTTCTCCTTCATCAGTGAAATTCACATATTCACCTGAGAAGTACCTTTTTGATGGTTGTCTGGATCTTGTTGATCTTCTCAATTGAGGTTCTTGATTCATCTCATCAACATCATCATCTACCATATGCTCTTCATGCATTGCTTGATCTTGTTCTATTTGATCAGGATGATTCATCTGATCGGGTTGTGTTGGCTGATCACGATCATAATTCATTTGAGGAATATCTCCCCCTGAGTTGTGTACCACAATGGTCTTTGGCTTCTTAGATTGAATGTTGTGGATTGTTTGATCTTCATAGAATACCACATCTCTGCTTCGAACAAGCTTCTTAGTAGCATGATCCCATAATCTAAAGCCAAGTTCGTCTCTTGGTGAACCAAGGTATATGCACTCCTTCGTCTTAGCATCTAGCTTTGCTCTTTCATCTTTTGGAACATGAACAAATGCCCTGAATCTAAAGACTCTTAAATGACCATAGAAGGCTTTCTTTCCATACCATACTTCATCTGGTATCTCTCCATTTAATGGTTTTGAAGGAGACAAATTAATCAAATCAACTGCAGTTCTCACTGCTTCACCCCAAAATGATTTGGGAAGTTTTGCATGAGAAAGCATACTTCTGACTTTCTCTGCAATCGTTCTATTCATCCTTTCATCTACTCCATTCATTTGAGGAGTCTTAGGAGGTACTTTCTCATGTCTTATTCCATGAGATCTACAGTAGGCTGCAAATGGGCCTATATACTCTCCACCATTATCTGTCCTTAAACATTTCAGTTTTCTTCTGGATGCCCGTTCTACAGAGGCATGGAATTCTTTGAAAACTTGAAGAACTTTATCTTTCGTCTTCAATGGATACACCCACACTTTTCTAGAGTGGTCGTCAATGAAGGTAACAAAGTATTGTGAACCACCAAAGGACCTTTCAGATGTAGAGCAAACATCTGAATGAACAAGATCTAGGATATGCTTTCTTCTTCTTGCATCATCTGATCTTTGAAAGGATACTCTATGTTGTTTGCCTGCTAGACAATCTTCACAGGATTCAAGTGGTTGACCCTTGATGTTTGGAAGATGATTCTTAGAAAAAATCTCCAAACCTTTCTCGCTCATGTGGCCAAGTCGTTTGTGCCACAATTCTTTGCTCATGTCTTGAGATACATTGATATCTCCCTTGTTTATCTTTCCCTGCATCATATACAGAGAGCCTTCCTTTTTACTACGAGCAATGATCACGCTTCTCTTACTAAGCTTCCATCTACCAGCTCCAAATTGGTTTATCATCCCAACATCATCTAACTTTCCTGTCGAGATAAGGTTTAGACGCATGTCTGGAACATGTCTAACCTCCTTCAACACGAGCTTATAACCATTCTCTGTAACCATAGTCCCCTCACCAATGCCAACAATCTTGCTTGTGACTTGATTGCCCATCTTCACCATACCAAAATCTCCTTTTTGATATGATGAAAAGAATTCTTCATGAGGGGTTACATGAAAGGATGCTCCTGAGTCAATTATCCAAATGTAATCATCAGACGCTACATTTAGATAGTTTTCCTCTTCAATAAGAAAGAAATTCTTGTTAGTTGCTACGACTGCTGTCGTGGTTCCATCTTCCTTCTTCTTTGGATCGATTTTATCAGGATGGATCATTCCAGCCTGCTGATCTCTCTTAAAGAATCTGCACTCAAACTTTCTATGGCCTGGCTTGCCACAATAATAACAACTTAGTTTAGTGCGAGACTTTGATCTAGCTTGTGATCTCCCACGACCTCCTCTTTCACGATTCTTACTCCTTCCTCTATTATCAACAATATTTGCTTCGAACTGGTTGTTGAAGCCTCTTTCCATCCTTCTTGATTCTTCACTTAGCAAGGAATCTGTAACAGAATCCATGACAAGTTTTCCATCTGGAGCAGAGTTATTGAGAGTGACGACTAGAGTGTCCCAACTTTCGGGTAGAGAACTTAGGAGTAGAAGAGTTTGCAACTCATCATCTATCTTCACGCCGACTTTCGTTAGTTGATTCACAATACCTTTGAAGGTATTCAAATGCTCGATCATGTTTTGGCCATCAGAGTACTCCAATTTCACCAGTCGTCTGACAAGGTGGGCTTTGTTCCTTGGCGTCTTCTTTTGAATCAAGGAATCAAGTTTCGTCCACAACTCATACGCATTGGTATAAGTTGACACATGCTCGAACAGACTTCTGCCTATGTATTTTCTGATCATTGCTACTGCGTTCCGGTTTTGAAGTTCCCACTCCTTATCGGTCTTCTTCTCGGGTTTATCCTTTTGGGTGATTGACTCATGAAAGTTTTTGCAATACAAATGGTCTTCCATCATTGGCTTCCAATATGAGTAGTTGTCAGCAGTTAACTTGAACATATCACCATCATGGTTGATTGAACCCTCCATCTTGAGTTACACAGGAAACAATTTCTTTAACCAGCGTGACTAGTATCGTATACTAGAATAAATGAGTTCGTGAATAGTGCACCAGGAAAGTTCCCAGGTAAGAGAGGTGGGTCAATAGACACGCTTAAATACCAAGTCTTTCCTTGCCAGAACTTTCCTAGACATGCAATATATCACTACCTCACTTTATTTCTAGCGACAAGAATATTTCTTTTCTGATGTGGAGGATCAAACAATGTTGCAGCCCCAGAGCATACTAAGAATTATCTTGCAGATACAACACCTCAGAGTTCCAGAGCAACGAGTGCTCTGATACCACTGTTGGGAAATGCCTGCATAATTTCTCTCCTCTGTGAACTCAAAATAGACACTTAGCGGAAACGTGAAATAAACGCATAATGACACAAAGAGAATTTTAGCGTGGAAAAAACTTCTCAATGTGAGAAAGGAAAAAAAAAACACGAGACCCTTGGGCCTCTTAAAACTTCCACTATAATGATAATGAGAATACAACAACTTCACCCTTAGGTGGATCTCACTACAATGTATCTCTCAATTTGTAAGAAACACTCTCACAAATTGGCTCACTATTTCTCTCACAAGAAACTCTCTATGAGGATTTTCTCTCTTGAGCAATGCTCTCTTTCTCTCTTGCTACTTGTTGTTCTTCACTTGTGGTGTGTTGTGAATGCTTGCTTATGATCCTATTTATAGGAGAGGCAAGCCAAAGTTGCCTTACATGCATGAAGACACTTGTCATTTGCCTTTCATGCAAAACACCAAGTGTCCCTTGCAATACATGCACCACACCATGTGTTAATGCATGCACCACAACATGTGTTACTCATGCACCACATCATGTGTACATCATACACCTTGCTATTTTGTCATCACATGCAACCTTCCATTTTGTCAAATGTATGGTGGCCATGTGGCAATGGCTGGACCCCACAAAAAGATCATTGAGATTAAATGTTTGTTTTCATTGACTCATTCAAGTTTACTTATTAACATAAGTTTGATGATATTATTTGTTGAATAGAAGTTATGAAAACAAATTATGACACTGTTTATAATATTTTTTCAACTTGTTTTTATAAGTTTTTTTAATATAACTAAAATTTTTTGTATTTTAATTCAAAGTATAAAATATAATATAATAATAATAATAAATTTATTCAGTTTTTTGCCTGACATGATAAGTTTGAAATGCTTTTCTTATGACATGTGACTTAATCTGCTTTGTATGTTTATAAAAAGGTTTACGTCTTTTTTGTATTGGGCTTGTGTAAGTTAGGCCGTAAATCCTAATTGTTTGTCTGACTTATTTTAACCTTGTAAAAAGTTATAGGCCTCGTCTTGAGCGCTTAGGCTCTGTTTAGATGAGAGGAGAAAATAGAAAAAAAGAAAGTAAGAGGAACGAATATTAAAGGAATAAAGTGAAATGATTTTTAGGATAAACTCAAAAGAAGAGAAAAAGGTAGGTATGTATAAAAAGACGAAAATCTCCTTTAAACAAAACAAAATAAATGTAAAGATATTTTCCCTTTAAAAATATAATATATTCAATGTCAAGTGGTATTTTTAAAATTATCGTTTTTTGATCAATTTTGAATCAACTCGAATCTATCCTTTTCAAAACTAATCGTCTTAAAATTTCTTTTCGCAATAAATAGCCCGGTTGAAAACGGCTAGGTTGGACGTACCTGTCCCTTGTAACCCAAAATATTTGTGTGATGGTCGTAATTAGTTTACTGTTCGAATATTTGTCAATCGTCTCAAAACACATTAAATAATCGGATGATGTTAATTCTTTCGTGGACGAAAAAGATTAGGTTGGATGTACTTGTCCCTCTCTTAAGTAATTGTGTGATGGTCGTAACTAGTCTCTCGCGTGAATACTTGTCTTCCATTGAAGAAACACGACTTAATTTGCAACACAAGTTTTATAAATATCTCAGTTGAAAAAGGTTGAGTTGGACATACATGTCCCTTGTGACCCCAAATATTCGTGTGATGACCGTAATTAGCCTACCGTTCGAGTATTCATCATCAATTCAAAGACATTCTCAACACATCAAACTATTTTCTCGCCCACGTGCGATCAAAAACCTTTTTAAAAAAAACATTGTTTAGTCCGTTCTACCGCGATACAAATAAATGTTTAAAGCCTCTAATTGCAAACACAAGTAACGTTTAACCGTTAGAGTGCGATCTAGACATTCGTTCAATAAAATCAACAAACCAATACGTAATTTTCTACGAAGAACTATGTTGTGTTGAAATCCCCATTGCACTTGAGGATACGTAGGAGCAAGACTTACAATCTTTTTAAGCACCCTAATAAAAAACATTTTTGCAACTCATTTCTTTTTCCTTTTAAACATGTCAATAACGCAAAGAAAGGAAATAGCATAAGCTAATATATAATCGTAAATTTAACTAAAAGGTTCTCGTTGAGTACAACAGTTGTGAGTGGTGCTAATACCTTCCCCTCGCATAATCGACTCATGAATTCGAATTTGATTGCAGCGACCATTTTCTCTTTCTTTTAAGAGTTTTATCGATATTTTACCTTTTCTTTTGAAATAAATAAAGTTTGGTGGTGACTCTATTTAATCATCAATGAGTGTGTGATGTGTTCGTAGGTCGTATTTTTGCGACGCGAGAGTTGGCGACTCTGATAAGGGTATCATCTTCATCAACAAAATGTTGAAGAAATAGACTCAATGGGGAAAACCCAATAAGAAAGCGTACAAGGTAGGAACTCACTCAGAGATTGAATTTTATTTTCTGACTGCCAATGGAAGATCAGACATTTATGTTTTGGCCAATGAAAGATTGGGTCTTAGGTATGTGGAGAGATTTCTGGATGAATTTCTTTATGTTTTTTGCTGCTTCTACAACGTCGTTCATCTTAGGGCGATATGTGATGAGTTGTGGTGTTTGATTTTGAATCTTTTGTATAATTCTTTCATTATCTTGTTATTGAGGTTTGACCCATTACATTAATGATATTATTAGGAACCCCGTAACGACATATGATACCCTTCTTTATGAAGCGGGCAACCACTTGTTTGGTGACGTTGGTGTAAGACGCAACTTCGACCCATTTGGTGAAGTAGTCTATAACAACCAGTATAAATCTGTGTCGTTTAAAGCCTTCGGTTCAATGAGCCCGATCATGTCTATTCTCCACATAGAGAATGACCATGGCACTGTCAGAACATTCAGATGAGTAGGTGGCACATGCACCCTATAAGCAAAATTTTGGCATTTGTGGCATGTCTTGGCGTAATGGAAGTAGTATGTTTCCATAGTTAATCAATAATAGTTTGCCCTCAAGATTTTCTTAGCCAATGCATGACCTTTTGCATGAGTGCCAAAGGATCCTTTGTGGATTTCTTTGATGAGCATGTATGCTTCATGTCTATACATGCATTTAAGCAGAACCATGTCATAATTTCTCTTGTATAACACGTTTCCATTCAGGAAGAATTTGCTGCTAACCTTCTCAGTGTTTGTCTGTCTATGTTCGAAGCATTTGCTAGGTATTTTTGCTTCTCAAGATAGCGCTTAATATCGTAGAACCATGGTTTATCATCAGATTCTTCTACTGCTGCCATGCAATGTGTAGGTTGATCGAAACACCTGATTATGATAGAAGACCGGCGATTGGGCCAAATAAATTTGTACATCGATGCCAAGGTTTCAAGAGCATCTGCCATGTGATTTTCCTCTCGATGAATGTGGGAAAAGGTGATTTCTTTGAACTAGGGTAGTAGCTCTAACACATAATCCTAGTATGGAATTATGTTAGGTTGTCTTGTTTCCCAGTCACCTTTTATTTGGTGTATAACCAAAGCAGAGTCTCCATATACTTTAAGGACTTTGATCGTTAAGTCAATAGCTGCTTCTATTCCCATTATGCACACTTTGTACTCAGTGATATTGTTGGTGCAAAAAAAAAAAGAGCTTTGTAGTGAAAGGCAAGTGGCAGTCCTTGGGAGACATCAACATTATCCAAATACCATAAACCATTGCATTAGAGGCACCATTGAACATAAAAGTTTATCACTCCCCTGGTTTGGGTCCTTTATCGTTGCCTATGATGTTTTCATCGTTCATGGTTATGATATCATCTTCTGAGAAATCAAACCTCAATGGCTAGTAATTTTCCACTGGTTGGTGGGTAAGGTGATCCTCTAACACACTGCCCTTGATGGCCTTTTGTGTAACATATTGGATATCATATTTTGTTAAAAGCATTTTCCAAAGGGAGACTCTGCCTGTGAGTGCTGGTTTCTTGAATATGTATTTGAGCAGATCCATGTTGGATATCAGCCACATCGTATGGGTCAACATGTATTGTTGGAGGCGTCAAGCATCCTATGCAAGTGTATAAGAAGTCTTCTCGAGCAGTGAGTATTTGGCCTCACAATTGTTAAACTTTTTGCTTAGGTAGTAGACAACATGCTCTTTCCTACCTGTTTAATCTTGCTTCCCCAAAACACAACCTATAGAGTCATAAAGTACTATTAATTACATAATAACAGGTCTTCCTTGAATAGGGCGTATCAAGATCAATGGTTCTTGCAAATATTTTTTTACATTCTCGAAGGCTGGTTGGCAGTCGTCGTTCCACTCGATAGCTTGATCTTTGTGTAATAATTTGAAGATTTGTCTGCATGTGGCTGTGAGATGCGATATGAATCTAGCAATGTAGTTCAATCTCCCCAAGAAGGCACAAACATATTTTTCAATTTTGGACGCATGCATACTCTGGATGGCTCTGACTTTGTCATGATCTACCTCGATTCCTCGTTGGCTTACGATGAATCCCAACAATTTACCAAATCGAACCTTAAATGTGCATTTGTTGAAGTTAAGCCTCAGCTTGAATTTACTCAATCTAGCATTCTTCAAACCAAAAAGCATCACCTTTTAGTAGAAGGTTCCCTAAAATGTGATAAATGTGGTTTTCTCCGTGTCTTCCAGGGCCATTTTAATTTGGCTATACTCGAAGAAATTATCCATGAAAGAAAATACCAAGAACTGAGCTGTATTATCTGCCATTATGTCAATGTGAGGTAAGGGGAAATCATCTTTTAGACTTGTTTTGTTTAAGTCTCAATAATCGACACATATTCAGACTTTTCCATCCTTCTTTGGTATCGGCACAATGTTGTCGAGTTCTTCTAAGCTTTTACTTGACATGCAGACATTCTTCTCTGAGTGGCAACTTGTGTACTGCGATGTCCGTATCTGGCCCATGCATATCTTGATATGAGCAAGCGAATATGTCCACATACTCAGAGATCTATCAGTTTCTTTTTCTCAACATCCTGCAAGGCGACACCTATCTTGGTTTTATTTTTTTCTTCCTTGGTCACAAGGTTAATAATCTCAAATGCTTCCTGGTGCGGGTGAATGATCTTCAATTTCTACTTGAATAGTCTTACTAACTCTTCAGGGAATTCACAATACTCCTCACCCTCTTCTTCAGCTTGGTTAATTGGACAATCAAAGTCATATGGAACCATATCAGCTTTGGTATCAATGATCTCAGGGGTGTTTCTGCATGTTATGATTTATGCATTTTTAGAAAGTGGAAGTGCGTAAAACATTGCCATTATTTTTAAAAGAGAAACGTGAAAGGAAAGGAACTCAATTGAATGTGAACTTGTCTTTTATTGATAATAAACAAAGCTTTAAAGAAATTAGGCCTTACAAAGAATTCAAATATGCCTTGGGCAGATCATAAGGTTTTGACAAAAATAATAAATTACTTTTTAATTTGAATGACTTCTGGGATCTTGACAGTCTTCCAGTTACTAAGCACCTCCTCTGGTGAGACTTGTCGTATCCAATCTAGAATTGCCTCGTTGCAAGCTATCTCTTCTATCATGGCTACGTGGCCTCCGAAGATATGGCTAACACTCATAAAAGTTTCTTGCCCAGGAAGTATCTACCCCTTGCTAGCTTGAACATCCTCTTTTCCTAAGGATGGTTGGTATCCCAGCCCAAGCATGTCTTTCTTCTATGGAAGTTCTATGACTTTGCCCTAGCCCTTGGGATTTCCAACTTCAACAATGGCTTTGGCTCCTTTCCAAGAGGCAATTGAAGGTTCAAATTTGTTGTGCTCCTATACTGGCTGGATTGCCACAATACTTACCACTTCCAAAGCTTGGAAGGGAGTCTCAATTATCTCACCATCGATGTCAATGTAACAGAAGGAAGACAAGTGGCTTACCAGAATGTCTTCCTCCTCGCCTACCACAATCATTTTATTGTAGGTAATAAACTTGAGCTTCTGGTGAAACGTTGACGTAAATACCCTTGCAGCATGAATCCAAGGTCTTTTAAGTAAACAACTATATGTCAAATGAATATCCATTACTTGGAAGGTGGTGGACAAAGTGTCTGGGCCAATTCTTATTGGAAGATCCACTTCTATGATCGCAACTCACCGTGAACAATCAAAAGCTTTAACAATCAAAGCATTGAGCTTTATTGCAACTCCTTCTAAGGTCAGCTTCAACAAAGTGGTCCTTGGTATAACATTTAATGAAGATCTAGTGTCCACCAAAAATCTTGTTAAGATCGTATCTACACATTTCATGGAGATGTGTAGAGCTATGTTATGGACTCTCCCCTTTGATGGTAATTCATCGTCACTAAAACCCATATAACTTTCAACAGTGATGTTGGCAACAACACCATCATACTGATCAATAGTTAATGTCCTTAATCACATGGGCAGTGCTCGAGACTTCGATAATGACTCTCTTTGAGCCTTTGAGCTAATCAATAAGGATAAAATGGAGATCTTGGATGAAGTCTGGTTCAACTGGTCCACCACTCTGTAGTCACTCTTCTTGATAATTCTGAGGAACTCATCAGCTTCCTTTTGAGAAGCAGCTGCCTTAGTGTCGCGGTGAAATTTGGATACCAAACTATTGATTAGTTTGAATCTTTAATTCATTTGCAACCGAACTTTGATTTGTCCAAAGGAAGGGATAAATATCGAAATTTCCACAATGCAATGCAAATGCAAGCTAGAGAGTTATAGGTCCAGGGGCCGGTTAAACTTATGGAAGGTGCTAGCATCCTAAGTTTCTATAGTACTCTACAGGAACCTCTTGTTTTATGTTTTTTTATTTGCTAAGGTTTATCTGCTTAATGGTTGAAAGACCTAGGGGTTTAGTTCTAAGTATACTCGATAAGATATTGCATCTTATGCCTACATATCCTTACGAAGTGGAATCAGAGTATCTGTAGTTCCCCTAAAGGGTTTGAAGAGTTCTTTGACTATGGTCAAAGTTCCTACGGGTTTAGGGTAGTTGGTTGATTGATTTTAGGAGAAAAGGTGAGTTGTCATTTTAAGAGAGATTTAACCGCCACAAATTATAGGAAAATAATCTTTGCACCGTCTTAAGAGAAGGGCTCAAGTACTAGGATATTGATCGACGAGTACGCCTCTATCTCTCTTAAGGCAAAGTCCCTACATATTGATTGTATTGATATGGGATGGAAGTTTTATCTCGCTTAAGATGATTAACATCTTATTCTTTAATGTTTGAATGTTTGAATTGAGTTGTATTTGTTTGTATCTAAGTTGTAAAAGATAACGGTCCTTCCTATGGGGTAGGATCTAACTTAGAAAGATCAACTTGAATGGGATCAAGGATCAAGTGGGAGTATGATGCAAATGATGTGTACTACACACAAGCATTGAATCATGTGTAGCTTTTTCCTTTGGACGGAATGCGACGCGAGGAAGGATAAATATGATAATTGTAAATTGCGGAAGATAAATTGAGAGTAAAGTAAAGCATACACACGCATGAAAGCGCTAAGTGCAAATGAGTGAATACGTGAACGGAGTGTGAGCGTGCACGATTGATTTAGTATTACGATGCGAGTTTTATCTTAGGCGAAGTTGATTTTAATGGTGGGCTGAATTGTTTTGAGAAAAGTTGAATTAGTTAATAAAAGGTTTAGATTAATTGATGAAGTGATTTTAGAAAAAATGTTAATTTAATTTATTAGCAAAAGGTTGATTGATTTTAAGAGAAATATACTGTGAGATTGATTTAAAAATGTGTTATTCGCTTTAAGAAAAAACTTAGATTATATGGATCAATTCTATGAGAAAATTACTTGGTTATTTCGGTGAGATTTAAATTTTAGGAAAAAAGTTGAATTATAAAGATTGATTTTTATGAGATTATATAAGTTTTATTAGTGCAATTAGATCAAATTAAAAATGACTTGATTTGGGATAGAAATTATTTTACAAGTAACTAAATAGAATGAGTTTTAAAAGATTTCAATATTCATTAAGTAGATTTTATAATGTTAAGTTGAAAAGGAAAATATTTTTATTAATTAAACAAGTTATTATGAAATATGCTTTTTGGTGTTTAAATTGATAACATTAAATTATAAATAGCTAAATAGTGGAGATAAAAGGGCTTTATTAGTTTAATTAAATAAAAGGATGAAAAAAAAATCCAATTAAAAGAGTGAGATAATTAATTAATTGATAAAAATAAAAGCATTAGTTAAATTTTAAATAAAAAGGTTGATTTATTAAAACTGATTAAGTGATAATTAAGGGTTAATTAGAGGTTTAAGGGTGATTAGCTGATACGAGTGTATGGTGCAGTGTGTGTGTTGTACAATTACAGTTTACAATATGAGAACATGGAAGAACGAAAACGAATGAGAAAAAAACGAACGAAACCCTATCCCCTCTCGTCGTCGTCTTCCTCTCACGACCTCTACTTCCTCTTCTTCCTACATTAAACCTGCAAAACAAACAACCATGGTAATGATAATCAGATTCATATGAGAATTTTACCCAAAGAAGACCGACGATGGCTCAACGAGGACGGTGGCGACGACTTCGTGATTTCGACAAGGGATTCATAGTGATGGCTTTCACGGTGCGGTTGATGAGCTTCCGACTTTGGTCGGCGATTTTGGCGATACTTGCAGGAAAAAGATAAGCTTCCTCTCGATCTCTAGGTTTTCTCAGTTTTAGGGTTTCGGCGGTACTTGCGAATTTTGGTTTCTTCTGTCTCAAATTCCCCTTTTTATAGGCTTCATATGAGATTAAATACCATGATTGCTTGATTGGATTTTCTGTTTTGGTTTAGACAATGTTTTAAAAAATTTCCTTTTTCGAATGATTGGATTCAATGCTGTTGATGAGAATCATTCTTGCATAATTTCTATCCATTTTTGAAATTTTTGGTATTAGATTTTTTGTTATACCTACCTGATTATTTTTTATGTTTACAACATGACCAAGTAACTTTTTTTTTATCAAATATAATTTTTGGATATGTAAATAGTGAAAAAATACTTTTTACAATATAAAAATATGGAAATGTCAGATTAAGGGTTGACAGGTCAAATTCTCCCGTTATTTATATATTATTGTAGTGGATTTTTTAATGCACTCTATATATTTCTTAAGCATTATGCAAAAATACTAAAATGTCTTTAGTTTTCGAAGATGCATATCCGAACGTACCTCAATACACACATTTTATTCATTTTTGAATTACATCATGAATTAAATTATTTTGTAAATGCATCTCCTAAAAATTTTCAAAAATATATTTTCGAAATCTATTAAAATCAGCTAAATACATACTAGTACTACATGTTTATCTTCTTCAAATATTATTATAAATACAATGTTAAACTTGTATAGACACATACTTTCTTTATATGACATGACACATCATGCCAGTGCATCACTCGATTTTAAGTATTTGAACTACTTTTAAAAATTATTTATTCTCTTTGGTAATAAGGATTTTATTTTTTAGATTCTTTTATTTAATAAATTAAAAGAATTAATTTATCCTTTATAGTAAGAATTGAAAGAGTATAATATATGGAGGATTTAATATTATTTAGTTAAAAGATTATTTAAATTTTTACATATACTTTAACAAAATTATATTTTATTACTCATTCCATCCAAAACTAAGTGTTATAATTAATTCGTAGACATGTCAGATTTGGACTTACATTTTAAAGCCCAATACACATCATAACATCCACAAACACTAGTGAAAGATAATACTGTGAAATTTATTTATTTATCTATCAAGAGACAAATATAATATTGATTGATATATATATATGTTAAAATTGTAAAAATGTAAAAATTTGCAGTCTCCCATTTTTAATTTAGTGATAATTTATTTTTCAAAGGAATGGAAATTATTTACTATTTTATTGTTTAAGCATTAATATATTTTTATACAAGATTTAGTATATAACTTTGTCTAAACTAACCAAACTTTTTTAATCCCTTCCTCATTATATTGGAATGACTCATATTATTATGGATTTGATCTGTAACACCTACAGTTTTATTTTATTCTAGACAAAAAAGAACTGCTATAGCTATATATGACTATGAAAAAAAGTTAAGACAAAAAAGAACTGCTATAGCTATATATGACTATGAAAAAAAGTTAAGAAATTACAAGTTATGCCACTGAAAGAAAAAGTTACAAAATAAGGAAAAAAATATGGCTTCGCCCGGACTTGAACCGGAGACCTTCAGTGTGTTAGACTGACGTGATAACCAACTACACCACGAAACCTTGATGTCTTTTAAGCCGAAATGCGCAATGATATATTTACTTAATTTAAACAAAAGAGACTTAAACCTTGAAATCTTCTCCTCTTATTACATAAAAAGAAAATTTTGTAAAAACATAATTGGTTTATAAATTATTAAGTGAAAATTATTAGTAATAAAGTTTTTCTTAATTAGTCATGTAAAGAAAATCAAAATTGTAACAGTGTATATCTCTTGTCTTAGGAGGTCTCTACTTTTAAAGCATATTTGGAATTGGAGTATATTTTATACATCTATTCATTTGACACTATTTTGATATTTTATTTATTATTTTCTCAAAAAAAAAATGTCCTCAAATTAAATAAACACTTACTCAAATATATTTTTGAGTATTCATTTTTAATGTTAAATTAACAATGCTCAATAAATTAATGTAAATTAATATGATAACAACAAATCGAGACTATGGTAACTTCAATGCGCCAAAGTCATCATAAACTTTTCTTCATAATATTCCATAAGATCTATTCAATACTTGGAAAGGTGTTATTTAGTAAATATTTTTAAATTCTTATCCTTCTATTAAAAAATTTAAATTAACAAATTAAAATGATTATTGTGTTCTCCTTCGGCCACAATATACAATGTCGTTTTATGACCAGCCTGTAATTTCTCCTATCGTTTCTTGACCGTCTCGATGTTTCTCCTTTCTATTTAGGCATTGAAATTGCCTCATAGAAAAAGTGTCTCACCACCGCATCATTTAACCGTTGTTGCCACCATTGACGGAAGACACAAGTTTGAGGTATATGTTATGAGTCAGTTATGGCAAAATTATAGGAGGTAGAAGTTGTGTTGACGTGGTTGTCAGGGGCAGATCCAGACCTTATATATTGGTGTGGCTAAACATGAAAGAAAATATGTACTAAATTATATTCAAAATAAGAAATAATATTGTTTAATAAAGTACATTTACAATGAAAATCGCCTACTATCCATTTCTTGAAAATGAGCTAAAATAACATCATTGTTAAATGTTCCAAGAACATCTCTTTCTATAAAAGTTACAAGATGATCATTTAACCTTTGATCACCCATTTTGTTACATAGTTGACTCTTCACAAACTTCATAGCTGAAAATATACGTTCCACGTTTGCAGTTGCTACCGGTAAGATTAAAGCCAACTTCAGAAGCTTATAAACCATATCAAATGTGTTGCACTTATTTTTTCCCACAAGTTTTGCACAAAGGTCTGAAATTCCTTTTAAATTTTCAAATTTTGGGTCACATTGAACATTTCTAACATAATTCTAAAGTTGATGTCGCAACACCACTTCCGACACATTTACAAAATCATTTGGAAAAGTTCAACCATTCTCAATAGTTTTTTCACATCAAAAGTTGCAAATAACGATGAAGGACTTAAACATGAAACACATTGTAAAAGTTCAGTATTCTCTTCATCAAACCTAGCATTGAGTTCATGCAATTGCAAATCTAAAACACTAAACAAACAATCATGCTTATAAAATGCAAATTAGAAATACTAGAAGTTGTAGCATGTCGTCTAAGTTTCTTCCCTTGCACATATGGTGCATCCATATCTGGCACATTGATATCATGTTTATTGCAAATTTCCATAATCTTAGATATAAGTTCTTCCCATCCATCATTCCTCATTTCTTGTAATTCTTGTTTGGTAGAATTGACAAGTGACAAAGCATTTAAAAGATCTTGATCACGCTTTTGTAGTGCTACACTCAAATCATTTGTAAATCCTAAAATCTCAACCATCATATATAATATAAAGATAAAATCAAAAGACTGAAAACATCTAGAAAAAGCATAGTTTCACCATATTTTTCAAATGACATATCCTTCCCGACTTCTTCAAGTACTCCAATAATGGCACCATACAAAGTCATTAAACTAGTGAGAGTTCTAATGTGGGAACCCTAACGAGTGTCACCCGCTCTAGCAATAAATGATTCTTGATTTAATCCACAACTAGTCTCTGTTTGGCCCCCTTCAATCAATTTAGCAAACTGAGTTACTTATTTGTCTCAAAGCAATTCTTGTCTCTTGTTAGAAGATCGTATAAAGTTAAAAAGAATATTGACCTTACAGAAAAAACCACTAACATCTTTGTGAGTCTTAGCACATGCAACAAGTGCCAATTGAAGTTGAAGGGCGAAATAATACACATAATAAGCAGATGAATTCTTATTTTGGATTAAAGTTCTCAAACCACCAAACTTGCCTCGTATATTGTTGGCACTATCATATCCTTGCCCATAATGCTAGATAAACTCAAGCCATTAATAGACAACAACTTTTCAAGTGTCTCCTTAAGTGACTTAACACTTGTTTCTTTAACACTTACAATACCAAGAAACCTTTCTTTTACCAAACCTTCACTATTAACATAGCGAGCAACAACAACCATTTATTCTTTACCAACAACATCACTAGATTCATCAATCAAAACACAAAACACATCATCCGCAATATCACATACAATTTGTTGAATTATTTCACATGCACAAGCAACAACAAGATCCTTTTGAATCTTAGGGGCAATCATAAGGTTATTTCCTGGAGAACAATCTATTACACTAGCGATCTCTAGGTTAATTTCTTTTAGAGTGTCCACCAACTCAAGAAATGACCCCTTAAATAAAAAGTTAATGGACTTGTCACTCTCTCTAAATAGCATACCACACCTCAAAAGAAACATAATAGCTATAAGAGATGTGTTTATACGAACACGATATTCAACATTCATTTGCTTAGTTTGATTGACAAACGCAACCTTAATACTTTGGTTTGGGTTCATGAGAGCGTAACTCATATGCACACAATCAACATGACTGTTGGAAGAAGTAGCATGATTAGCCAATCTTTGAGCATTCTTCCAATCACCAAAACCCTCTCCCACAAAGTAATCTCCCCCATATTTAGAGACATTTTTAAATAAAAAACATGGCAAACAAAATGCTAGGTCTTTAGATTTACTATAATCAATCTAGTCATACAAATCAAACCAATTTTTGCAAAATCGACACCTTTGTTTACCTTGAACAATCTAAGGGTAAACGAAATTCAGAGGAGGTTGATGACGACCTATTTTTAAAAAAGCTTTTCTTACCTCATTTTGGATGTCAGGATGATAGGTTGAAATTGGAGGCCTAATTCCTGGATATGTTTCCAACATTTCATAGTCAACAACTTTAATACCTTCACTTGGATGTTGAGTTTCCGATGCTTCTAGATTTGCCGAAGAAGTAACTTTGTCTCTAGAAAACACAGGAAAAAATTTCTTCATCCTATAAAGAGAATAATGAAATAATTTAAAATAGTTATTCAAACTATAAAGAGAACAGGAAAACCAATTGATTATAAAGAAAATCATTTATGAGAAATTGAGAAAATTGATTTTTTTTAACAAATTGGGGTTTTAGGGTTCATCTCAAAAAAGATAAAAGAATAAGTTGAAATTGAAATACTCACTTTACCTTTGATTTTTAATCACCAATAAATAATTGCAACCAAGTCAAATGAAAAAATTAGAGAAAGAAAATAAAAAATCGAGAAATATGAGAGGAAGAAACAAGGGCGAAAGATTGTGAGATTTAAGAGAAAGAGAAAAATATGTATTTACAAAATTTATATTATTTTTATTTTAAAATAAAAAACTTCAATAATTTTTTTAAACTATTATTTTCTTCAATTAAATCTCTAAATAATATAAAATTAAATATATTAATTTAATGCTTAGTTAATATTTAAAAAACTTGTTTTACTTTTTATCATCATCTGAATAATTACTTCTTGAGTTACATAATAAAAATAATTACTTATTATATCTATATAATATAATAATTATATTACAAAGAGTATTGTTTTAGAAATTTAATTTAAAATTATTCATTAAAAATATTTATTTTTATTAGTGTGAAAACAATAATAGATCTTAGTTAAATTTTTATGACCAAAATAAAAATAGATAAAGTATTAAAATCAAATTATATATTATTTTTTCAAATAAAAAATAAAATATAACTATATCTATTTAACATTAATTGTATTTATTAAAAAAATTTAAAATTTAAAATTTTTTATTATCATACCATAAATTATAAATGTATTATTACATCAATGACCAGGTTCGTTAAATGTATTGAATAAATATATTGAATGATTAATAAAAGAGAAGAAATGAGACTCCAAAATTTGGTTAGTTAGATTCGAACCACTCTGCCAGCAGTATTCAATGGTTATGCTCTACTATTTGTATTACACTCATTTGATTCATAAAATATATTCGCTGCCATATAATTGTTAATAAATTTTGAGAATTTTTTAATTTATTCTTTAATATTTTTAGGCACCTAACGCATTTCTTTTTATGTTCTCGGCTTCCGGAGATACATATCCGAACGCATCTTTTTTTTTAACCGAAATTTGATTTTTTTTTTTGTAGCTACATCTACGAAATAATTTTAAACTGGTAAATGCTGGAAAAAACTTCAAAGTAATTTAATTCAGAGAAACCTCAGTAGATGCACCTCCGGAACGTCTAAGCGTCAGATTGTTCATAAATATAGCTCCATAAGTTTTTGCTATATTTGAAATATGCATGATCATTTCCTCTATTGTTGAGTTTTTTTCTTCTACGCTCACCTTCACCAACCTAAAAAACCTACATTCTCAATATCATTTTTCACTCCAAAACTTTAACTTTTTCGTGCAATAAATCATGGATCTCACCCCCTCGCCGATATCATAGACGAGATCCAATATCGCATACCTTACAATGAAAAACGAAAGGTTGTGAAGCTTGAGTATTGTTCACCTTCAGTTGAAAACAAAGAGAACATTGTTTACAACAAGTTTGAGCTCAAGAATCAAGACGATGTTAAGGCGATGTGGCGAACGTATTTCGGTTTCGAAGAGAAAATTTCGCTCGAGTTGGAGGCGAAGGTATGAAGAATGGTCGATGACATCTTAGAGATGTGCAAGCGTCCAATGGGCTATTGAAATGTAGTATTTAATTTCTTTCGAAATCATCAATGCAACGCCGATTTTATTTTATGAATGTTGATTTTATCGTTGCAATGTTGATTTTCTAATATTTTGTTTCTGGTTTTCTTCCATAAATACGCATACAGAAATATTCTGTAGATGCATCTACATAATTAATTAAAAAAATCTGAAAAAATATGCGTCTGGAGATACATCTCCGAAATTCGAGGGTATTTTAGGCAGAGCGCATGGTGCCTAAGAAGACAAAGGGGGTGGGATAAGAAATTCTCTAAATTTATTTGGAGGCCTTTTATATAGCCCAAAAAAGTGAAGGCCAAGGAAAAGACCTTGTTTTCCTTGCCCTTGGGCCAGGCTTGATTATAAATAGTCTATGCTCATTTTACAAGTTTCTTTCATGTCTTGTAATGCAAAATTACATAGTTTGTTCTATTATGTGCTTAAGAGAAAAAAATTATACATTTCATTTCAAAGACAACATATTGTGGTTTATAGTTTGTTATACAAAATTATACAATTTATTACAAAATTAAACATCTTGTTTCATTAATTGAAACACATTACACATAACAACACATTCCATAACTTCAAAATGCATACAACATACTTAATACACGTGTTGTAACTAATGCAAACACAAGTAACATTACAAACAACAACGACAAACTCAGAATATAACTCATAAATATAAACTTCATATCCAACAATTCTTGTTTTTTGTATCATTCATTATCTCTAAAAGTTTTGTATTCATGTCTTCAAAGATCTATTCACATCATTTGCTCGATTACTCATTTCTTCATCAAACTATTCAAAAAAATTACATATTTTTTGCTCATCACCTTTAAGCAACCATAACCATTAAACGTTTTTCCTAGATTCTCATAAGTCTATAATATCATCAAAGACGACTCAAGGTCACACTAGCATCTATTCACTTTTCATCTTTGATAAGTCCGATTTGTTGCATATGATAATCTTGATTCAACCATGAAATAAAAAATGTGAAGCTTGATATGATATAGCTAACGAGTAGAAGTGGAGAATAGGTGAATGACGCAGAAGAAGAACTAGGATTCAAAAAAGTTTTATTTATATTTAATGATAATAAATTATTTTTTATAAATAACATTATTATTATTATTATTATTATTAATAAAAATGAGATGAATTTAAATTTGGTAAATATGACAAAGAAACATCATCATGCTCAGTACGATTTCATTAAAATTTGTCTCAAATTGGAAGGGAGTGACCGGTAAATTAGCAAGTGTACTAATTGTACCGATGTAGTAATAAGGAGAAATTCCCCGAATATCGATCTCGCGGACTGCGTATGAACACAAGTTCTAAAATAATACAATTGAACAAAAAGTCATAGGGGTTTTGGTTTGTTTCTAACAATTTTAAAGGCCAAAAGGCAAAAGCAGTAAAATAAAAGTTTTAGACAGTTATGAGAAGCATGCTAGAGTAGGGTGTATGAAAAAACCTTGTAATAACCTTAATCCTTATTTTTCAGAAATCACTATTCAATTCAATCGTTACCAGTTTTAAAGATTAGTTGACTCTAATTCCTTAGTAGAAAACTCTTTGGTATTCTTCCTATGCCCTAATTCCTTGGCGGTATAGGAACAATCCCAAGCAATATATTTTATCTAAAACATTACGGTTACTATAGGGTATCCCCATTCCTAGGCAATATCTACTATAGTATTATCGTATAAACGCGTTAACGGTCGTTTTTCCAAACCTAAGGTTAACCGTAAAACAAATCCTTATTTGTCAAATAAGAAAAGCCATAAGAAAATTATACAATAACAACGATGATTAGAAAGTAGTGAAATCCATTATTCAAAGGAAACAAGGTTATTACAGAGTCAATTCAGGGACACCTCCTAGCATTGGGGGGTTTAGCTACTCATAATAATAAAAATAAACTCAACAATAAAATTCAACATTACAAGAGAATTGGTTGCTTTGATCTTCAATCGCTTCCGCTCATGAGGATCTTCCGTTCCCAAATCCTTGATCGCTTCAATCTTTATCGTGAAAATCTCTTTTCCGTTCAAAAGTCCAATCCTTATTCTTTCTCCAAACACGTATCAAATAGTCTCAATTCAAACTAATCACTAAGGAAATACCAACAATACCCTCGGGGATCACAAGAGTCAAAAATACAAGAAAAATAGGAAAAAAAGCGCTTCCTGCAACACGGGCCGTGTCAGGCAACACGGGCGCCCGTGTTGGCTTCCTGAAATATTTTTCGCGTGAAATTTGCAAGTCCCAGGTGTCACAACACGGGCCGTGTCACACAACACGGGCACCCGTGTTGTGCCACTGTTTTTTCTCCAAAAATCGCCTTTTCTGAGCAAATCCTGCAACACGGGTCGTGTCATACAACACGGGCACCCGTGTTGCACCCCTGTTTCGAATCTGACTTCGACTCCAACACGAAAGTCGTAGCTCTCTCTCTTAGCTTTCCGGCGGTTTTTAGAACGCCTCAAACGGATTCCCGGAACTCCAGTTATGATCGTTTTCGTGCAGACTGCTAAAGATTTCACAACAAAACTCTTCCGAAATCTTGCCATTTTTTCCCAGTTTTCGCTCTGCTTCTCCTTTATTGTATACCTGAACCTAGAAACAGTAAAAATACCAAATCGACGCGTAAAATGTGATAAAAACAACTAAAATGCAACAAGACAAAACAAATGATTAACTGAAATAAACTGTAAAATAACGTGTAAAAACCATCGATCAAACTCCCCCAAACTTAAACTATTGCTTGACCTCAAGCAAAAAGCTTGGATAAATAATTTTCAAGTCAAACAGTACATCAAGTGAAGGGTTCAGGGTGTAAGGCGTGTCAATACTCATACGTGAGTCTTAGTTTCGATCGGGTCAAATCAGCTCTTTCGGTACTCATCCGTTAACGAAGGCATTACATAAACACATACCACAGTAAACTTACGGACCTCAATCTCTCTTTCGGCCACCTCTCCAACTATGCTTTGGGCTTAAGTATTTTCTTCGATTTTCTACCCCTTTCATTCGAATAATCAGATTAAGGCATGCACATTTGCTCGAGATTTTTTTCTGTGGCACCTTTATTCTTTCTCGCTCACATGCGTTTATTAGTCCACTTTGGGACGACTATAGAGATTCAACCGCCGTTAGGATAAATAACCGGGTGAGGGTTACCCAACTTAGAAGGACAGGTTGTCTTTATCGTCATTATTCAACTCTTTTTTTTTTTGGTGCCACACATCATTCTCAAAACAATTTTTTTTTATGTAGGACTATCACAATGAACTAATCGGGGTATACTTTTCAAATCCAAGTACTATGGCACAAATCTACACGTTGGACTCGTTTCCTTACTCTGGGGAACCTAGGGTGTTCAAGTCATACCTCAATTTCCAAACTTTCCCAAGTTCCTTAGTTCAAACTCCACTTCTCTTGAACTCTAAATACTTTCTTGACTACCTTACACACCTACTAATCACAAGAAAAAATTTATGATCTCCATATGGGCGAATTCGATGTGATTTTTACCGAACTTAAAAATAAAAAGGTGTTTAAATAGACAATTCAAAACGGTAAAACCTCCCCCAAACTTGAACTAAACATTGTCTCAATGTTCAAGAATCAAGAGAAGAAGAGGTGTACTCATAGAGATCCTCATAGAGGGGTCGATAGGTAATGCAGTACCTCTTCGCTGCTTCCACGTTTTCCCGTGTCAAATCTCGTTTATTCCTGCAAAAACAATAACAACAAAAGAAACAACATCAATTCATAAAACCGTGGGTTGCCTCCCACACAACACTTCGTTTAACGTCGCATGGCTCGACGATCGACTCCCCATTATTATGGGGGGTACTCCAACTTCCAAACTCTATTGCTCGACTTCTTCGCAACAGAATATTGTGCCGGTTCAGAGATAAGAGCAACTTGAAATGGTTTTGATCGTTCTCCCTTCTTAGTTGTGTTAATCTTCCCAACTGAAGGTTTGACATCTTTCTCCTTACCTTTCTTTCGACCCTCTTGAGTTTTTAAAGTGATTTCCTCATCAAAAAATTTCAAAGTGAGCGTACCTTTTTCCATATCAATATTGCACCGACTAGTAAGCAAGAACGGCCGACCAAGTATGATCGAAGTTTCTTCATCCTCGGGTATATCCATGATTTGAAAATCAACTGGGTAAGTGAAGTTATCAATTGTCACTAAAACATCTTCTGCTAGCCCATATGCCATCTTAGTTGTGTGGTCAGCAAACTTCAAGCTTGTTCCCGTATCGCTCACTTTTCCAATATCCCGCTTTTTGAAAATTGATAACGGCATGAGACTCACACTAGCACCTGAATTGATCAGGACTTTCTTAAAAGTTTGATCCTTTATAGTACATGGAATTACAACTGGTCCAGGATCCTTCATCTTGATTGGTATTTTCCTTTCTTGTGCTATTTCCTTGCATTGCTCAGTTGTGGTCTTTGATTCTTCACCCATTGGTCTCTTTTTACCTATAACCTCTTTCATGAATTTCTTGTATAAAGGCATTTGCTCAAGTGCTTCAAAGAAGGGCATGTTGATTTCCAATGTGTTGAACATTGCACTGAACTTTCCGAAGCCTTTCTCGTTCTGATCCTTCTTTGTAACTCTTTGAGGGAATGGTAATTTGATTTTCGGTTTGACCTCCTCTTTCTTTTTCTCTCCAGTTGACTTTTCAGTTAGTACAGCTTCTTCTGGTTCTTTTATTTTTTTCTTACCTCAAGTTCCACCTCTATACATTCTTCCCCCTTTGTTTTCTCCTCTTCTATCGCTTTCTGATTTCTTGTTTTGACAACATTAATACTCTCTTAATTTTTCGGATTCGGTACTGTCGCGCTCGAGAGGGTTCCTAGAGCGTGTGTAGAGAGGTGTTGGGCTATCTGCCCCATCTGCGACTCAAGGTTTTTAATGGAAGCTGTGATGTTCCTTTGAATGTTTCGGGTTTCTTCTTGGAATTGCATACTTTGAGCTGCCATTCTTTCAATAACTAACTCCCATTCTGCTTTTTGAGGGGCCTGTTGTTGTTGTTGTTGATATGGAGGTTGGTTTTGGTCTTTCCATGAAAAATTAGGATGATTCTTCCATCCTGGATTATAGGTATGAGAATACGGATTGTTCTGCCTCAAAACTTTTATCTCTTCAACTTGTTGAGTAGTCGCAAGACAATGCACAGTATAATGGGGACCATTACAAATCTCACAACTAATAACTTTGGCAGGTTGAACTTGAGCTACAGTTTCAGTACTCACCTTCATCCCTTTAAGCCTTCTTTCCACTTCAGCCTTGATTCGATCTTCCATTTTCACAACTTGTGCGGCCAACTTCAAGTCAACTGTTTCTTCCGGATTACTCACACTCCGGTCATATAATTCCAGATGTTCATTTGCAGCGATAGCTTTAATAATTTTTCTGATTCCAGTGGCTGTTGTAAAGTTGGATGAACCACCGGCTGCTGTATCGATTAGCTGCTTAGTCTTCATCTTAAGACCATTCACAAACATCTGCATCTGTTCAGTTTGATCTAGATTGTGAGTAGGACATGCAACCAATAACCATTTGAACCTTTTATACGAGTCCCCGAGTGATTCTCCCTCCCTGTGTTTAAAATTCATAATATCATATCGTTTGCGAATATACACAGAGGCAGGAAAATACTCATCCAGAAAGGCTTTTTCCATTTCTTCCCACGTAGTAATACTTCCGGCTGGTAAGGAGTAAAACCATTCTTCAGCTTCTTCAGATAAAGTGAACGGGAACATTCTTAACCTTTTAGCTTCATCTGTGTGTCCTTCAATCTTTAAAGTAGTGCTCATCGTCAGAAATCTCTGTAGATGCTTATTTGCGTCTTCGCTAACCTTTTCGGTGAAAGGTCTCCTCTAAAGGTTAGTGATTGTGCTCGGATGCAGCTGGAACTTTGCGACATTCACTGGTTGATTCACAATGGTCATCCGGTTTGGTTGAGCATTTGCCCCTCCATAGTCTCCCAAAAGTCTCTCCGCTGGTGGGAGATCCGTCATAGCTTCAGTATCTCTTTATGATTCTGAACCTGAATCTGAATGAACAAAAACTCTTTCCTCTTCTGAAACTAATAGTCTAGCTTGCCTACGTCTTTCGCGTAGAGTCCTTTCAAATTCTGCGTCCAAAGAAAAATTAGCTGAGGGATCTCCTCGCATGAAAGTGTTAGACGCAGATTAGTAGTAACAAAATAAAAATAATAAAAATTAAAATTAAAAAATTGAAAATAAAATTTTGGTCGCAAAGCAACAAAATTTCAATTGAATTAGAATTAAACTTATATTCTGGCAGTCCCCGGCAACGGCGCCAAAAACTTGACCGGTAAATTAGCAAGTGTACTAATTGTACCGATGTAGTAATAAGGAGAAATTCCCCGAATATCGATCTCGCGGACTGCGTATGAACACAAGTTCTAAAATAATACAATTGAACAAAAAGTCATAGGGGTTTTGGTTTGTTTCTTACAATTTTAAAGGCCAAAAGGCAAAAGCAGTAAAATAAAGGTTTTAGACAGTTATGAGAAGCATGCTAGAGTAGGGTGTATGAAAAAACCTTGTAATAACCTTAATCCTTATTTTTCAGAAATCACTATTCAATTCAATCGTTACCAGTTTTAAAGATTAGTTGACTCTAATTCCTTAGTAGAAAACTCTTTGGTATTCTTCCTATGCCCCAATTCCTTGGCGGTATAGGAACAATCCCAAGCAATATATTTTATCTAAAACATTACGGTTACTATAGGGTATCCCCATTCCTAGGCAATATCTACTATAGTATTATCGTATAAACGCGTTAACGGTCATTTTTCCAAACCTAAGGTTAACCGTAAAACAAATCCTTATTTGTGAAATAAGAAAAGCCATAAGAAAATTATACAATAACAACGATGATTAGAAAGTAGTGAAATCCATTATTCAAAGGAAACAAGGTTATTACAGAGTCAATTCAGGGACACCCCCTAGCATTGGGGGGTTTAGCTACTCATAATAATAAAAATAAACTCAACAATAAAATTCAACATTACAAGAGAATTGGTTGCTTTGATCTTCAATCGCTTCCGCTCATGAGGATCTCCTGTTCCCAAATCCTTGATCGCTTCAATCTTTATCGTGAAAATCTCTTTTCCGTTCAAAAGTCCAATCCTTATTCTTTCTCCAAACACGTATCAAATAGTCTCAATTCAAACTAATCACTAAGGAAATACCCACAATACCCTCGGGGATCACAAGAGTAAAAAATACAAGAAAAATAGGGAAAAAAGCGCTTCCTGCAACACGGGCCGTGTCAGGCAACACGGGCGCCCTTGTTGCCTTCCTGAAATATTTTTCACGCGAAATTTGCAAGTCCCAGGTGTCACAACACGGGCCGTGTCACACAACACGGGCACACGTGTTGTGCCACTGTTTTTTCTGAGCAAATCCTGCAACACGGGTCGTGTCACACAACACGGGCACCCGTGTTGCACCCCTGTTTCGAATCTGACTTCGACTCCAACACGAAAGTCATAGCTCTCTCTCTTAGCTTTCCGGAGGTTTTTAGAATGCCTCAAACGGATTCCCGGAACTCCAGTTATGATCGTTTTCGTGCAGACTGCTAAAGATTTCACAACAAAACTCTTCCGAAATCTTGCCATTTTTTCCCAGTTTTCGCTCTGCTTCTCCTTTATTGTATACCTGAACCTAGAAACAGTAAAAATACCAAATCGACGCGTAAAATGTGATAAAAACAACTAAAATGCAACAAGACAAAACAAATGATTAACTGAAATAAACTGTAAAATAACGTGTAAAAACCATCGATCAGGGAGACTAAAAATTTTGGAAAAAAAACCTTAAAAAAAAGACTAAAATCCTGAATTTTAAAATGAAAAACCAAAAAAAGTAAAAAATAAAAGATCAAAATTGCAAAATATATTTTACTATACAATACAATACAAATACAAAAATAAATGAAATAGGAATTAAAATATATTTAAAACACGAAGAATCTAAGATTCTCAACTCCCTACGTATCTTGTGAAAAAGGTTCTAAGGATAACAATTTTGTAAAAATATCAGCTAGCTTATTTTTCGTATCCACACATTCAGAACTAACATCACCTTTTTCAACATGATCCATAAGAAAACGGTATCTGATTTCTATATGTTTAGTATGGGAGTTAAGTACAGGATTCTTAGTGGGCTTATCGCGCTATTGTTATCACATTTGATTGGAATTCTACCAAGTTTTAAATCCTAATCCAATAACTGTTACTTTATCCATAAAACTTGTGCACAACAATTACAGCGACTACATATTCAACCTCAGTGGTAGAAAAAGTAACAATGTGCTACTTTTTAATGTGCCAAAAACCAAATAATTTATAACTAAATGACAGGTACCACTAGTATGTTTCCTATCCGACTTACAACTAGCAAAATCAGAATCAGAAAAACCTACAAAGCTATATTCGCTACCTTTGGGAAACCAAAGACTGTGATACGAGGTTTCGTTAAGATACTTCAAAATTATTTTTAAGATCTTAAAGTGGGATTCCCTAAGCAAAGCTTGAAATCAAGTAGACATACACACCCTAAACATAATCTTTGGTCTGCTTGCTGTTAAATAGAGTAAGAATCCTATAATGTTTATATTTGGTAATTTCGATCTCTACGTTATTCTCATTTTTGTCTATCAACACATTTCACACCATGGGGATTGAGATGCTCTTCAAATTATTCATGTTGAAATAAGCGAGACTTAGAGACATTTACATTAAACCGTGTGTTTTAAAAAGCACTACAGAGACGTTATTATATATATATATATATATATATATATATATATATATATATATATATATATATATATATATATATATATATATATATATATATATATATATATATATATATATATATATATATATATATATATATAGATTACAACTAATTACATGATATTGTCGATGTGGAACTATTCTATATACAAATATTCTTAACAATATATATATTTGCTGCACCCCAAAATTTTTCCTCGCGGTTTTAACTTTGACTGGCTTTGGCTTCACATTCATCTGCATATTATCTAGGTCGACCATTTCTCGCATACTGTCCATGTTATCAGCCGGAATGGGTTTATCAGGATTACAACCACTTTGTTCGCATTTTAGATAGTTTAAACCAGTTCAAATGGTAAGGTTTATTTCGAAATCGAACAAAAGTCGTACTCTTCTTGGTGGTTTAGTCTGTGCGGATAATTTTGGTGCGTTAATTCCTGGCTTTCAAGCATTTTCGTGTTTGGCCTTTCAATCGTTTTGTCGTTTGTTGATAACGCGAAATTGCATTGTTTATTTGGCTTGATTTACATGCATTTATTTGTGACTATTGTTAATTTATCTTAATTTATGTTCTATTATGCGGTCAATTCACTTGGTTTTGCAGATTGTGGAGAATTTGGATTAAAGAAAGAAAAGAAGAAGAAATGGAAGGAAAAGAGAGAAGTAAAACAGAAAAAACAGAAAGTACAGAATTTGTGCGTCGCTCGTCACAGCTTCCTCACGATCGTCACAGCCATGACGGTCGTCATAGAGCAACACGGTCGTCACGTTCGTCACGCCCGTCATAGAGTCATCACGATCGTCATAAACTAAATATCAGAATGACGTCCAAATCAGAAGTGGCCACGATCACTCTCAACATTTCTTCTCCTACACTTTCTCCACTCACTTCCCACTACTGGAAGTTACTCCCACTCCCTCCATAACTTACCCATGATCTCTGGAAGTTGAGAAAGAAAATACCTCATATAAATAGACCGGAGATTCACAGCATTGGGGGAAGCTTCGACATATCGAAGTGCTGCCAAAATTCCTATTGAAGCTATTTTTGTTTGTTTCTTTTATCTTCTTTCCTTTTTCCCTTTAGTTCAGAGAATTGTATTTCTTTCTGCAATTTTATTTCGCCAAAGTAGAATCCCGCCGACATTGTGGAGGACTACTCTTCAATTTCAGTACTACTTTCCAGGTTCTTATTAATTGAATTTTTACTTTATTTTCTGTCATAATGTATGTTTTATCATTTTCCTGTTTATGTTTATGTTAATTAGCATGTCTAGCTAAACCGCATAAGTCGGTATGTAATAAATTAGTAGGACGATTCGATAGTAACCGGTGCCATCCTTTTTACAACACTTTTCTGGCTGTTAGTTTTTAATCTAATCTTTCTGAATAAACCTTCGTCGCGACAACGAGAAATTATTTACAGTAGTTTTTCCACGAAAGTGGAAAATTCATTAAGGTACGAATCAGCACGCGAAAGCTGGGATTCGGACCGGATAGTAAAAACTAGACATTTATTTTAAATACAGCGAAAGCGCTTTAAAAGAAATCAGAACTTAGTTGTTTTTAAAAAGTGATTTAAACCCCGAATGGGACAGCGAAAGCGTACATTCCGCCTTAGAGTCATGACTAGAGTCAACAACCATCGTGAGGCAAAGGTCTTTAAACGAGTATTTTCTCCTGAAAAATGTTTGCAAAGACTAAAAAGCACCGGCGACCTGTCGAATCCCCGAAAACTAAAACATTACATACCGATATCCCTTTACCGCTATTTCTAAAACTAAAAGATTTTCATTTCCTTTGCATTTAATTTCATTCGCATTTAACCTTCCAAATTCCATTAGCCTTAGCTTTACGCCGCGACAATAGATAAAGTAGATTGACATTGGTCTCTGTGGGTTCGACAAATCTTTTATATTACTTCGATATTTCCATGCACTTGCGGACACATCATTTGTCAATTTAGGTTTATTTTATTTGTTTAGAAATTACTTAGAATCTTAATTTAGAATTAGAAATAAAAATTAGATTATTTAATTAAATAGAATTTAGAATTTAAATTAGAATACAGGATTTAGAAATAGATTTAGAAATTATATTTTAATTAGAAATTTTTATTAATTAACTAGTTTAGAATAGAATTTGTTTTATTAGAATTTAATTAGGATAGAGTTAGATTTTAATTTAATTAATTGGATATAGAATTAGAATAGGTTTTTAATTAGAATTAGGATTTAGAAAATAGAATTAGATTTTAGAAATAGAATTTGAATTAGGAATTTGAATTAGAATTAATTAATTTTAATTAGAATTAGAATTTTTATTAGAAATTAGGTTATAATTTTTAATTTAATTAATTATGATTAGATTTTAGAATTAGAATTATTAATTAATGGTTAGATTAGAAATTAGGATTAGACTTTAGATTTAGGAATCCATTAGTTTAGTTAGAATTAGAAATTAATTTAATTAATTAGGATAGATTAGAATTAGATTAGAAATTAAATTAGTATTAGTTAATATTAATTAACAGAAAATTAAACAAAAAATAAAAAAAGGACACGGCTGAAAGAGGATTGGGGTATTTAGAGGGAGCACTATTCATCTTCTCCCACATTTGGAAAACCCTAGCCGCCCCCCATTTGACTGTTCATCTTCCCCCAATAAAAAGCCAGCCGCCACCTCACTCATCCCCATCTTCCTCTTCTTCTCATTCGCCATCACCTTCACGTATCCTTCTTCCTCTTCACCATTTTCTTTCCGAAAAAACCTCAAAACTTTTGACATTCTTCAACTTCAATAGACGGTGACCAACAAAACCTTCTTCTTCAACTTACCCCTTCCATCTTCGAACAACAAAGAACCCAATAACTTCTGAACCTCAAAAAACTAGAATTTCGTTTTTCTTCAAATCCAAACGAGAATCTTCTTCATCCCCAAATCTCTTTCAAACCAACCCCTTCCAAAACTATTCTCAAATCAATACTCAAAAACCGAAAAATAGAGAGATGAGTGTAAGAGAGACCGCGAAACAGAATGAGAAAGGGTGAGGCCGCAAACCCGAGTTGAATCTAGATCCAAGGAAAACGCACGATCGAGTGAGTAAAGACGGAGGATTTGGCGTTCTTTCCCTTCACTTCCACCTCCGTCTTTGGGTTTCCATGGTCATGATTTCGCACCTAAGCTCGATTTGGAGTTTTGAAAGTGTCGCGGTGAAAATCGGATACCAAACTATTAATTAGTTTGAATCTTTAATTCATTTTTGCAACCGAACTTTGATTTGTCCAAAGGAAGGGATAAAGATCGAAATTCCCACAATGCAATGCAAATGCAAGGTTAGAGAGTTTAGGTTCGGGGGTTGGTTAAACTTAGGGAAGGTACTAGCATCCTAAGTTTCTGTAGTACTCTACAGGAACCTCTTGTTTTATGTTTGTTTACTGCTATGTGTTTATCTGCTTAATGGTTTAGAAACCCTAGGGGTTTATTTCTAAGTATACTCGATAAGGCATCGCACCTTGTGCCTACATATCCTTACGGGAGTGGAATCAGAGTATGTTGTAGTTCACCCTAAAGGGTTAGAGGAGTTCTTTGACTGTGGTCAAAGTTCCTACGGGTTTAGGGTAGTTGTTTTGATTGGGTTTAGGAGAAGAGATGAGTCTTCATTTTAAGGGAGAGATAACCACCACAAATGTAAAGGGGGTTGTAGGAAATGGTCTTTGCATCATCTTAAGAAAAGGTCTTACATACTCGGATGGTCGCCAAGTATGCCTTTATCGCTCTTAAGGCAAAGTCCCTACATGTTTGATTGTATTGTTGTGGGGGTGGAGATTATATCTCACTTAAGATGATTAACATCTATTCTCTGTTTGTGTTTGAAAAAGTTGTATTGTGTTGATTGTTTTGTTTCTATGTTGTAAAGATAAAGACAAAGTCCTTCCTATGGGGTAGGTCCTAACTTAAGCGATCAACCTGAAGAATCAAGGATCTAAGGGAATATGATGCATATGATGTGCAACTACACACAAGTGTTGACTCATGTGTAGGTTTTTCCTTTGGACGGAATGCGATGCATAAATATAGATGCGGTAATGTAAATTGCGGTAATGTAAATGATAGTAAGGTAAATTGCGGAAAAGTAAACCATACAAGTACGCATGAAAGCGCTAAGTGAGTGTGTGAGTGTCGTGAATGTGGGTGTGCACGATTGATTTGTATTTTACGATGTTGATTTGATTTTAAGGTTGATTTTGAGAAAAGTGTTGATTACTGATTTTTTGGGGAAGGTTGAGTTTATTTTAGGCGGATTAAAAGATACATTGTTTTTTGATGAGGATTTGGTTGTAAGAAAAGTTGAATTTAATTAGTTTTATTTATTTAATAAAAGTTAAGTCGCTAATTAAAAGGTTTTCTTAAGTCGCTAATTAACAAGTGGGTATAAATTATTTAAATTATTAAATCATTTTCTTGTTATAAAAGAGATTTTACGTTTAAGTTATTATAAAAAGATTGTTTTTATCGATGAGTAAAATAAGTTAAATAAAATAGTTTTGTTAATAATTGTGAGATGATTTTTTTATCATATTATAGAGGCTTATTAAATAAAATAGATTTTTAGTTATAAAAAATATATTAAAAGGTTATTTTAAATATGAAAGGGTTTATTTTAGTTATTAATAAAGGAAAAGAAAATAAAGTTAATTAAATAAAAAGGATAAAAACTGTTGGTAAAGATTATAGTTTGTTTTAAAAAGATTAGTTCAATTAATTAATAAAAAAAAGATTAGAATTGTTGGTTAAAAAGAGGTTAAGGAGGTAATTAGCGCGGGTGTGTGAGGTTAGTGTGTGTTAGTGATTATAATTATTACAGTAAAATAAAAATATAAAAAAACAATAAAACAGCAAAACCCTAAGTTCCCCCCCCATCCCTAAAGCGCCGTCGTCTCCCTCTCCGGTCTCCTTCGATCGTTTCACTTTCGTCCTCTCCTCCTCTTTCACTGGTTTTCTCTTTCGATCTCCTTCTTCTGCTCTGCTCCTTAATCCCTGATTTTCCTTCTTTCGAATCCCTAAAACACCAATAAACCAATTAAATATTTCAATAAACTTGACACAAATGGAGGGATTACCACGGGTTTGGATGTTGAGCGATGACGCAAAAGGATGGTTTTGCGTTAATTTTCTCCGGTGGCGATTTGCGACGGATGTGGTTTGAAGGTTGCTCGCGAACCGCTTCCGACGGCAATGAAGATAAGTGCTCTCCTTCTGTACTGAGGTTTGAGCGAATTTCTGGTGTTCGTTGGTATCTGTGGCCGTTATTGATCGTTGTTGTTGTTTACAGGTTTTGGAGTTTGAAGCTGAAATGGGAGCTTACTGAAACTACAGGGTCGTGAGTTTTTTTTTTGGGACTTCTCAGGTTCGATGCCTTTCCTTTTTATAGTGGATTCAGGAAACATTGAATTGAATGGGGTAATAAAGTTCTTTCCAACATGTTTGATTCTTGTTGATTATGGTTTGAATACTTGGGCTGTTGTCTGATAGTTTCCTAATCCGTTAAAACATGTCTATTTCGGAAATAGAATACCAAGTTGGGAAGTCTTAATTATTGTTTGACTGTGATGCAGGTGTAAATGTGATTCAAAGTTCTTTCCTCCTTTCAAACGGGACAGGCTTGGCTGCTTTAGGAAAGAAAATAACTATGCCTTGAGCGTGTTCTGGACACGTTCGAACTTGTAAGGGAAGAATTGTGACCCTTGTTCCCTAAGACTGACTTCCTTTGAAACATGCTCTTGTTTTCATACGGTTGAATATACTTCTGAACTTCTTTCTTGACAGGTACCATATGCTGCATCAAAGGATTGTCTGGACCAGAAGAAGCCTTACAGTTCCATGTTAGCATGATGTAACCCCTTTATTAAACATTGGTATGCATATTCATTGGAAATGCCATTGCTGATTGCAGAAACCAAACCAGCTACCAGAGGTACTTGTTAATGAATTGATGTTGGTTTGTAACAATGTTTTGTTGAGATAAAGTCAATGGCCTATCTTAGTTGTCAATATTGAGGCTTCACAATGATTTTGTAGGTTCAGGTCCTTCAAAGAGAGCAGTGGATTGTTCTTGGCTCACATCAGGAATTTTAATGTATTTGTTTGACAGGTTCTGATAAAGCAACAGGTCTGGGCAGGGATTAGTACAATCATGCGAATTTGTTGAAGTCATGGTAAGGCGAAACTCTTCCTTGCTCGTTAACATAACCTGTATTAGTGTTAATCTCTGGAAAGCATTCGACTGTTCCCAGCTGCTTCAAAATAGTTCAATGTAGAACATGTTTGCATCGCTCACGCTTCTCATATGCCAACTTGATTACAGGTATTATTCCATGATGAATTGGAGTTCTGCTGGTAGTAGCTTCACCATTCCCTTCATGATGAACTTGTGGTTCATTCTTGCGATTTAACCACTTCTTTATGGCTTGTTCTTTTTCTCAGGACACAAAACTGCTTCGGATTCGGATGCTACCGGCTTGGTGTTGCGACGGTTTCCCATGCCATAAAAGGGAGGTTTAGAGGATTTTGCAAATTCCTATGGTATTGTTGACAGTGTCTCAAAGTATAGGGGTTTTACCGAAGAAAGCATAAAACCACCTGATGCAAGGAGAAGCCAGAAC
This sequence comes from Lathyrus sativus, assembly GCA_963859935.3. Classification (NCBI taxonomy): domain Eukaryota; kingdom Viridiplantae; phylum Streptophyta; class Magnoliopsida; order Fabales; family Fabaceae; genus Lathyrus; species Lathyrus sativus. The sequence goes on along the minus strand of OZ012738.1, from coordinate 551,190,718 downwards.
TGAAGAAACAGGGGCTTGCTGGAGTCGTCCAATCTCCTGATCCCATTATGCTCTTAACGTCGTCGCCTTGCTTCCGTCGTCGGCTATACCGAGAGGGTTCTCTTCACCTATCTCTTCTCATACCCTTATTTCAATTGTGTTAACATAATAGCTGCTCATTGGTCCTTTGTGTTGCAGATCGCCGAAGGGAAGCAGGTCAACTGTTGGTTTCTGTTCAGAATCCTTTCTTAATCCATTTGCAGGGAGAACCTCATGCTGACAACCGAGTAACGGACGGTAAACTTCAGGCCAAATGGTGGTGATGTCTTGACGGCTTTGACAAAGTTGACAGCCTAAAGATTCCATTGCCGCAAAAATACGTTTGCGGAAGAGAGTTCATCAATCCAACAAAATGTATCAAGTATCAACGTGGAGTCCGCGGCTAGTTCAAGGGATGGCTTCAAATACTCGCGTCTCTCCGCAATTGGTTGAGATCCCTCTGCGGTAATCCAATCTAGTAGAATTTATGTCAATATGGTCATTAGTTGGGGTTTTCAATCCCTGCACCTCCGAGCGTTTAATATGTTTGTCTTTGGATTCTCTTCTGCAGATGTATGCCGTGTCGCATGCTCATGACGATGGTACCTGGGGAAATTGGGTTGCACGGCTCCATAAGGGTAACACTTTTGAAGTAATGAAGGTTTATCTCGTGCCGGTTTGCGTATGATTTCACTAAAGTTGGAAGGACAGTTCTTGTATGACAGTAAGGGGATAAAAAGGAAAGAAGTTTATGACAGAAGGCTTCCTTGTTCAGCAGTGTGGATTCGGACAAAGGTAACGGCGTTGGAGCGAATTTGGCATATATACTCTCCTTCTTTAATTTATTATGTATACTGAAGGTTGATTCACTGTGGTAATTGGTTTTGCAGATCTTTGAGGCGGAAACATGGAGCGAGAAATAGCGTAAAGGTCAATTTCACTGCTGCCAGCATATTGTTATTTGTTTATCCATTACTCTGGAAATAATTTATCCTTGAGTATCTGCTTATGTTGAATTGCCCTGCTTTGATAGTGACTTAATATGCTTTTATGTCACTAATTGGCTGTGTGTTTGTTTGATTTGTGTTGACAGGCTAACCATGGAGTTTTTTTTTTCAAATCAAGATGTCAGGACAGGAATGCAATATGGAAGTGGGAGCTCCCCCCTTGTATTGTAATGCGAGTGAAGATACCAGCGGCTGACGACCTCCGTTATGATAAAGTTGCAACAGTTGCTGCTCATGTGAAGAATGTGGCTGTTGGGTTCGATAACACGTATGCACTGAAGAAACTTGAGACTGGCGGTCGAATGCTTTGATTGCGTTTTATCACGGATTGATCCTTCAACTGGCACCTTGACTTTCCTGAGAACGTGAGCCCTGATGCGCATTCGTGGCCGACATGAACATGCTTTTGCTCTCGCGCAACTCTTCGTCTTCAACAACAAAGATCCAAGTTGCATTATGTATAGTTGTTTTAGAGATAAACAAAATTTTATCCTAGTATGAGGCGCTGTATGTGAACGTATGTTCTCTGCAGGTTTCCCTCTTTCACTGCAAACCGTGTGAATTCCCTTGATGTAAAAAAATTGTATGTGTTTGGCTTATATCCACAGAATGCAAAACATTGTAATTTATATGCACCGAACCAAAATGTAACGTTGGAAATGGACGGTGCCTTTGATGTAAATACTTTGCAAAATATTGAAACCATGTGAAATTGATGTGGACTTCTAGAGAATCATCTTGTACTTTTAGGAAGAATTGTGTAGCATATGAACCTCAATCCATGAATTTCTTTAAGCTTAAAAACCTTCTTGAATGGTGACTTGGATTGAAGACTTAAACAAATTCAAGTTGACTTGTGTGAGGATTATGAATCTTGCACTAAATTTTGATAAGAATCATGTGAGAAACCTCTGAACATCCAGTTCTTGCAATGGTGACAAATTTTGTGATGACATAATTCTTGAGCCAAAAAATGTCTTAAGAAAACCGTGGATTTGAAGCATTGCCACACCGAATCATAACTTGAGCCAAACAATGTCTTCTTTTCTTTGCAAATTGTCCTCGAACCTTCGAATCGTTAAAGCCTTCTGTGCTCTATCTTTGTAACCTTAAAACAATCTTGAAAATGACTAAAACCTCTTGGAGAACGAAGCGCCCTTAAAACAATGATCCAGAGATGGTGTGAGATTTGAAAAGGAGCTATGATATCATCGTACCTGCACAAGCTAATTGATCACAAAAGAAAAAAACGTGAGAGAAAAATGCACCAGGAGGTGGGGTCTTGCGGTCAAAAATTAGGGTGCAACAGATGCCCCTATTTAAGTTACTCCTATTCGGAGATATGGAGATTGAAATCTCTGTCTCGACGAGATAGGAGGGACTTAAATATAAACACTGCGCAAAATTTTTGGCCATAAGAAACCACCGAATGCGTATGATATGAGATGATATGGAATGCAAGACATGGTCCCGTGGAGAAATGGCGTCATAGGGGAGAAACTAAATACAACGCACAGGAAGAAACAGGCTCAACAAAACGAGACTCCGCGGGAAAAGATTGACAATCACAAGGTGTTTGTAGATATGTTGGAAGGGCACTAGTGAGAAAAATCCAATTGAAGATCCTACTGCATATGTCAAATGTAACGATCCCAAGGTATCAGTCGGAGAAGTCTATGTCGAGTCTGGTAACTTCATGTAAGGATGCTTTTGTCAAAGTATCTATTGTCAAGAACTTCTAGGGAATCTGCTGTCGAGATTCACCAGGAAGTGAAAAGGTACCACCTACTGTCGAGGTCTTCTGGGAATCTACTGTCAAGATTAACCAGAAAATGAAAAGGTACCACCTACTGTCGAGGTCTTCCGGGAATCTACTGTCAAAATTAACCAGAAATAAAATGGTACCACCTACTGTCGAGGTCTTTTGGGAATCTACTGTCAAGATTAACCAGGGAACTGTAAGATGTTTGAATGATTGTTGTTGAAAAAAACTTCCCCGTGCGTCATGGTATGGGTGCCATGAGCTGGTCTCAGTCTCTGCCCAGAATGAAGAAAACTCGCGAGAGCGGCTCCACAAAGGGGTCGTAGATATTGTAGATTGTAGATGTAACTGGAGTTGTAATTGTAGTTGTAAATTGTAATGCTTCACCGGGGATCTTCGGAAGAGATGTGGGCCGGTTGAATTGTAATGTACGTCTTCTCAAATAAAGAGAGACTATTGTGATAAACTTCTTCGACTTCTTCGACTTCTTCGGGGAGATGTCACTTGACGGAAGTAAACTTGTGTGATGAACTCACTGGGGAATAAATTCCTGAAGAATATCTTGTTGTAGTTGTAAGTATGTGAACTTCTTGAGGTGAACATTTCTCAAATAAAGAGAAAACATCTGTGAAGTCTTTGATAAACCACTCTGATGGATTTCCAGAGAGATGCCATGAGTTGATAATCTTGATAACCCATTGGGGATGTACAAACTGTCTTGAGGAGACTGTCATTTGTCGTTTTAATAGAAAACCTGATTAAAACGAGTTGCTCAAATAAAGAGGTTGCTCAAATAAAGAGGTTACTTGCAAACCAGATGTAGATTGTTGGAAAGATGTCTTGTAATATTGTTGGAGAAATATCCGTCTTTGATAATTATCTTCGTGAAGACCTTTTCTGGGGAGAACAGTGCAAAATAAATGCACACTTGATCCATGTTCAAAAGTTGGAAAAATGTCCGAAAAAAATGTGATTGTCAAGGACCGAAGTTCACTTCGGGGAATAACCGGAGCGAAACTGTCAAGCAAGACTCGACCATTGAGGTATGAACTCAAATGGGAATGTACTGAAGCAACCGTCTTCCACGAGAATCGAACTTCGTGGGGAAAATAGAAATATTGCGCTTTTTTTTGCCTAAGGGTGACAATTCTAATTGGAATGAGGAGACACACCCAACAACTTGTGGACAAACACGACCAAAGCGACAGAATAACACACACACAAAGATGCACAAATGCAACTGTTATGTTATCTACTTATATGATATGTGTATGCTTATGCTGACAAAACAGACGAAAGCAACGACCGGAGATGGGATAAACATCTCGAAACAAACATCCGACCAATCTTCAAAGATAGAAGTATCACTGGGGATATACGGAGAACCAGATATAGGATCTTAATCCTGTTTCAGAGCTTCACAAGCCTCTATTAGGGAATATAGATCAATCCATTCGAGGATATAACAACTTGATCTCTCTTGAAGAACTGAGGTTTCATGGGGATAAAATAAATATCCATTTCAGAGGGGAAACCTGGATAACATGGTAGTTGAATAATGTCGTAAAAACTTCACGGGGATGAAATAAACATCCGCCTCGCTGGAGAAGATTAGCACTGTAGAGATCCACTAGGGTGTACAGTAACAACCACTTCGCTGGGGAGATGAAGAAGATCTATGGAGGAGTAAAATACGTCCACTTCACTGAGGAAGGTGAAGTTGGAGAAGATTCACTGAGGATTAAAATAGCATCTACTTCATTGGGGAAGTGAAGTTGAGCAAATCACTAGGTGTTCTTGCATCGAGGAGTTTCATCGAAGAAATGTCATGACCACCAAAAATAAAATTTATTGGGGACATGGAGAATGTTATAAGAACAAGGTAATTCTGACTTGATGAATTGCGTAGTAGTCGCCATTTTGAACAAAACTTGTTATGCGGGAAAGATAATCTTCGCGTCTCAATTGCCCCAAGTCATATGGATATGAGAAGAAGTTATTCCAAGAGGATTTTACAGAAAACAAGGCGTCCCACTGTTTTCAAACTCTTAGAGAGATTCGCCGAATCTCGACGTAACGGACCCTGATTGGTGGTATTATGACGAGTCTTCAATCTTGCTCTAAAGGTGAAGTCAAACCTGAGCAGACCATTTGGAAACAAACTTGCCTCAGTTTAGCAGAGTCTTCGAATCCCACTAGGATACACTTGATGATGACGCTTGTATGTAATTTTCTATGATATCAAGCCGAATTAACACGCGTGAAATGTTATTCCTGAAACTGTTAATGCAACATATGTGTCTGTCTTGAAGTTTTGAAAAAGAGATATCACGACCACTTGTGACAAAGTCACTAGTTATGACATGAATTAATTTATAAGCCAATATAAATAGTTGAGCATAGCTCATAGGAGTCAGGAAACGTTATCTCATTGAGTATGCTTTCGAAGTAATCCTTACTTCAATTAGGACTTTCAAGGGTTATATCGAGGTTTAGTTTACGTTTTGTAAAACAAAAGGAATAAGGGTCAAAAGCTTATTTGTGCCCACCCAAATTTTTTTTGAAATTTTAAGTATTCAATCGAGCTGACTGAAAATTTCCCTGCCCCAGGTTTAAAAATGAAGTTGGAAAGGGTTTGGAAGAAATAAAGCAGATCCTCAATCAGGGTTTGAAGGAGTTAAAAATGGATTAACTTCCTTATGTCTTTGATGTTTAGGAGGTTTGAAACAATGCCTTACATCATCAGTAGGGTTTTATTCGAAAGCATACATCGAGAGATCCTACGTTTTACTTCATCATCCTCCTCCCAATTCTTCACCGAAGTGAGAAAGAAATCGGGTGATTTTGGCATTATAAAAAACATTTTTAAAGAGTGAAACAAATGGGTTTCCTCAAGACAAACATTTATTGCATTACTTATTCAAAATAAACAAGTTCTCACATGCTAATTATGCTTTTAACCAAAGAAAATAACAAGGGCAAATAAGCAGACAAAATGAACAGCTGATCAACATAACGGTGTTCCATTCACGATTGGGATTCCTCCTTTGAAAGTTAACTCTTCATTATCAATCATTTCTTGAACTTTTTCTTGGAAAACTTTACACTCTTCAATCGAATGCCCCAATGCTCCATCATGAAATTCACAGCTGGCGTTCGGGTTGAACCACGGTGGACGAGACTTCATGACTCTAGTCTTTCTGGGAGTCATTACCGAGTTTCTAGCAAAATAAATCCATAGCTGACTGTAAGTCATTGGGATAAGATCGAACCAGCGAGTTTCTTCCTTCGGAACGCTTAGAGGTACCTCCTGATTCTGAAACCGTCTTCGAACTTGTCGATTCTGATGTTGATTTGGAGGAGTCAATCTTCGTTTATGAGGTAGTCGCTGCTCGCGCTGAGCAGGCGCTGCATATTGATGTTGAGGTACTGGATCTGGATCTGACAGGATTTGATGGGAGTCCTGAATTGCATTGACGTCAACATTTCCTTCCTCTTGGGAATCATCAACTGAAATCTCTTCGTCAGTTTGGTTATTCAAATCATCTTGGATTCTTCCACTTTTGAGTGCATTCTCGATGTTTACTCCAACTTCTATAATCTTGGGGAAATCTAATGGTACAACTCCTACCATTCTAACATAATAAGAGTCTGGCAGTGTTCTCAGAAACATCTTGTTTAAATCTTTCTCGGGAAGTGGTGGATGAACTTGAGATGCTAACTCTTTCCATCGTTGGGCATATTCCTTGAAAGACTCATCGTCATTCTTACTCATGTCCATCAATTGATCACTGTCTGGAGCCGCGCCCAAATTATAATTGTATTGCTTTATAAAAGCATCAGCTAAATCTTTAAAAGACTGAATACGACTCCTTTGTAACTTCGTATACCACATCAAGGATGCCCCAGATAAGCTTTCTTGAAAGCAGTGAATCATCAATTCATCATTGTCAACATGAGCAGACATCTTCCGGCAGAACATCGTCAAGTGATCTTTTGGACAACTAGTACCCTTATACACCTCAAAGACAGGCATCTTAAACTTCGGAGGAATAATTACACCTGGAACCAGACATGAGTCACGAGCATTAAAATCATATGTATCAGCTTCTTTTGTCATCCTTAATTGCTCTTCGATATCACGAAGTTCTTTCTCCATTGCTACGAATCTAGGATCGTCCATCTTTTTACTTGTACGAACATTCTGAAGATTAGGTGCATTTTGTAGGGGCTGGGAAGCTTGAACAACCAAGTTGTCTTGCACAGGATGAGGTTGAGTAGGAACATCTGCTTGTTGAACAACGTCATTAGAGGGGAGATCGAATAGCGGGTTAGTCACAACCCTGAAACCGGCCATGGAGTCCATATCTTTATTCTCTTTATTATCCTTCAATAATACTTCAAGCTTGGTCAGATGGTCGAGAGGTCAACTGACAGACAAAGACGGAAAACTGAATGAGGACACAGAGGAGAAGAGACTCGTGCACATGTAAATGCTGGATGCATGATGCGAGAATGCTGATGCAAGCAGGTAAGGATGAAATGTTTTATGGAACTCAAGTTCTTATAAACATTACAGAGTACCAAAGAAAATCATTTTAATATTTTTATGCATATATATTTTTATTTTATCGGATTACAAATAAATATCCTCTTAAGAGTCCTAACATAATAGCTAAATAAAAGCTAAGAAAGCCCTAAGGAAGTCCTTCATCTTGTTTGTTGCTTTGTTCCTCCACTTGGATCTCCTTGAAGGTAAGCTTGTCCATGATCAAAGTATAAAGAGTAGTTTGATAGAGGAAAATAAATCCTCCATCCCTTCTTTTGCTCTTGTTGAAAAATGAGAAATGGATCCCTTGTTTACTTGGATCTTTGATGATGATGAGAGTCTTTTGAACTTTTAATGATCCTCCGTGATATGGGAAACTTCTCGTATTTGTCCTTTGGAGCTTCTTGGTTCTTCAATTGATGCCCCTAACTTCCTTAGGTCATCCAAGCTAGGACTCTTAAAAGGATATTTCAAAAATATTTTCTATTTGTAATCTATGTTGGTTTTGTAATGTTTATAAATAAACTAGGAATTCCATGAAACTAATGCAATATGATGCTATATGGATGCAACAAACACAGGTATTCACATAAGGACACAATGATAAACAAAGGAGGGGGACCCTAGGTTTGCAACGAGCATGGAGCCAAAGGTATACCCATTCCCAAAGGTTGTGGACTAAAAGTTGATTGTACCTGTAGAACAAGGTTCTAATGAAGTTCCCAAAGTCATTAGCCCATCTTTCGGATATTATCAACTTCCCAAGTACTCGGGGGTTAATAATATTCTCAAGAGAACTTCTTTTGAGTGTAGCATCGCGTAGCACTATTTCGGGGGTACCCCCTCATAGCCCCGCACTACATCCTAATAAAGGCCAAAGTGGGGTTAAGGTAACTACGGTCCTCAATATCATAGGCTCCAACATCGAATATAGTGCATGTTTTCACGATTAAAGACTCGTTCAACAATACAATTTTCGAGAGGGCCTCAATTGAGCGTGATTTTCAAGTCAGCTTGGTCGGGATTCCACCCCCTATAAGCCTCTTTGAACATATCACTATCCTATCTTAAGTTCACTCAAGTCCGGGTGTAGGACTTTGTCTCACCACTCAAGAGTATCAACCCAAGAATACAAACAAATAAGCAAGTAAACAAATAAGCAAATATAAGCAAATATAAAAAGCAATAAAGAAATAAAACAAGATAGGGAGACCCACTGAGAGTTCCCCAGTGAAGTCGCCATTTCTGTCGCGGTGAAAATCGGATACCAAACTATTAATTAGTTTGAATCTTTAATTCATTTTTGCAACCGAACTTTGATTTGTCCAAAGGAAGGGATAAAGATCGAAATTCCCACAATGCAATGCAAATGCAAGGTTAGAGAGTTTAGGTTCGGGGGTTGGTTAAACTTAGGGAAGGTACTAGCATCCTAAGTTTCTGTAGTACTCTACAGGAACCTCTTGTTTTATGTTTGTTTACTGCTATGTGTTTATCTGCTTAATGGTTTAGAAACCCTAGGGGTTTATTTCTAAGTATACTCGATAAGGCATCGCACCTTGTGCCTACATATCCTTACGGGAGTGGAATCAGAGTATGTTGTAGTTCACCCTAAAGGGTTAGAGGAGTTCTTTGACTGTGGTCAAAGTTCCTACGGGTTTAGGGTAGTTGTTTTGATTGGGTTTAGGAGAAGAGATGAGTCTTCATTTTAAGGGAGAGATAACCACCACAAATGTAAAGGGGGTTGTAGGAAATGGTCTTTGCATCATCTTAAGAAAAGGTCTTACATACTCGGATGGTCGCCAAGTATGCCTTTATCGCTCTTAAGGCAAAGTCCCTACATGTTTGATTGTATTGTTGTGGGGGTGGAGATTATATCTCACTTAAGATGATTAACATCTATTCTCTGTTTGTGTTTGAAAAAGTTGTATTGTGTTGATTGTTTTGTTTCTATGTTGTAAAGATAAAGACAAAGTCCTTCCTATGGGGTAGGTCCTAACTTAAGCGATCAACCTGAAGAATCAAGGATCTAAGGGAATATGATGCATATGATGTGCAACTACACACAAGTGTTGACTCATGTGTAGGTTTTTCCTTTGGACGGAATGCGATGCATAAATATAGATGCGGTAATGTAAATTGCGGTAATGTAAATGATAGTAAGGTAAATTGCGGAAAAGTAAACCATACAAGTACGCATGAAAGCGCTAAGTGAGTGTGTGAGTGTCGTGAATGTGGGTGTGCACGATTGATTTGTATTTTACGATGTTGATTTGATTTTAAGGTTGATTTTGAGAAAAGTGTTGATTACTGATTTTTTGGGGAAGGTTGAGTTTATTTTAGGCGGATTAAAAGATACATTGTTTTTTGATGAGGATTTGGTTGTAAGAAAAGTTGAATTTAATTAGTTTTATTTATTTAATAAAAGTTAAGTCGCTAATTAAAAGGTTTTCTTAAGTCGCTAATTAACAAGTGGGTATAAATTATTTAAATTATTAAATCATTTTCTTGTTATAAAAGAGATTTTACGTTTAAGTTATTATAAAAAGATTGTTTTTATCGATGAGTAAAATAAGTTAAATAAAATAGTTTTGTTAATAATTGTGAGATGATTTTTTTATCATATTATAGAGGCTTATTAAATAAAATAGATTTTTAGTTATAAAAAATATATTAAAAGGTTATTTTAAATATGAAAGGGTTTATTTTAGTTATTAATAAAGGAAAAGAAAATAAAGTTAATTAAATAAAAAGGATAAAAACTGTTGGTAAAGATTATAGTTTGTTTTAAAAAGATTAGTTCAATTAATTAATAAAAAAAAGATTAGAATTGTTGGTTAAAAAGAGGTTAAGGAGGTAATTAGCGCGGGTGTGTGAGGTTAGTGTGTGTTAGTGATTATAATTATTACAGTAAAATAAAAATATAAAAAAACAATAAAACAGCAAAACCCTAAGTTCCCCCCATCCCTAAAGCGCCGTCGTCTCCCTCTCCGGTCTCCTTCGATCGTTTCACTTTCGTCCTCTCCTCCTCTTTCACTGGTTTTCTCTTTCGATCTCCTTCTTCTGCTCTGCTCCTTAATCCCTGATTTTCCTTCTTTCGAATCCCTAAAACACCAATAAACCAATTAAATATTTCAATAAACTTGACACAAATGGAGGGATTACCACGGGTTTGGATGTTGAGCGATGACGCAAAAGGATGGTTTTGCGTTAATTTTCTCCGGTGGCGATTTGCGACGGATGTGGTTTGAAGGTTGCTCGCGAACCGCTTCCGACGACAATGAAGATAAGTGCTCTCCTTCTGTACTGAGGTTTGAGCGAATTTCTGGTGTTCGTTGGTATCTGTGGCCGTTATTGATCGTTGTTGTTGTTTACAGGTTTTGGAGTTTGAAGCTGAAATGGGAGCTTATTGAAACTACAGGGTCGTGAGTTTTTTTTGTTGGGACTTCTCAGGTTCGATGCCTTTCCTTTTTATAGTGGATTCAGGAAACATTGAATTGAATGGGGTAATAAAGTTCTTTCCAACATGTTTGATTCTTGTTGATTATGGTTTGAATACTTGGGCTGTTGTCTGATAGTTTCCTAATCCGTTAAAACATGTCTATTTCGGAAATAGAATACCAAGTTGGGAAGTCTTAATTATTGTTTGACTGTGATGCAGGTGTAAATGTGATTCAAAGTTCTTTCCTCCTTTCAAACGGGACAGGCTTGGCTGCTTTAGGAAAGAAAATAACTATGCCTTGAGCGTGTTCTGGACACGTTCGAACTTGTAAGGGAAGAATTGTGACCCTTGTTCCCTAAGACTGACTTCCTTTGAAACATGCTCTTGTTTTCATACGGTTGAATATACTTCTGAACTTCTTTCTTGACAGGTACCATATGCTGCATCAAAGGATTGTCTGGACCAGAAGAAGCCTTACAGTTCCATGTTAGCATGATGTAACCCCTTTATTAAACATTGGTATGCATATTCATTGGAAATGCCATTGCTGATTGCAGAAACCAAACCAGCTACCAGAGGTACTTGTTAATGAATTGATGTTGGTTTGTAACAATGTTTTGTTGAGATAAAGTCAATGGCCTATCTTAGTTGTCAATATTGAGGCTTCACAATGATTTTGTAGGTTCAGGTCCTTCAAAGAGAGCAGTGGATTGTTCTTGGCTCACATCAGGAATTTTAATGTATTTGTTTGACAGGTTCTGATAAAGCAACAGGTCTGGGCAGGGATTAGTACAATCATGCGAATTTGTTGAAGTCATGGTAAGGCGAAACTCTTCCTTGCTCGTTAACATAACCTGTATTAGTGTTAATCTCTGGAAAGCATTCGACTGTTCCCAGCTGCTTCAAAATAGTTCAATGTAGAACATGTTTGCATCGCTCACGCTTCTCATATGCCAACTTGATTACAGGTATTATTCCATGATGAATTGGAGTTCTGCTGGTAGTAGCTTCACCATTCCCTTCATGATGAACTTGTGGTTCATTCTTGCGATTTAACCACTTCTTTATGGCTTGTTCTTTTTCTCAGGACACAAAACTGCTTCGGATTCGGATGCTACCGGCTTGGTGTTGCGACGGTTTCCCATGCCATAAAAGGGAGGTTTAGAGGATTTTGCAAATTCCTATGGTATTGTTGACAGTGTCTCAAAGTATAGGGGTTTTACCGAAGAAAGCATAAAACCACCTGATGCAAGGAGAAGCCAGAACTGAAGAAACAGGGGCTTGCTGGAGTCGTCCAATCTCCTGATCCCATTATGCTCTTAACGTCGTCGCCTTGCTTCCGTCGTCGGCTATACCGAGAGGGTTCTCTTCACCTATCTCTTCTCATACCCTTATTTCAATTGTGTTAACATAATAGCTGCTCATTGGTCCTTTGTGTTGCAGATCGCCGAAGGGAAGCAGGTCAACTGTTGGTTTCTGTTCAGAATCCTTTCTTAATCCATTTGCAGGGAGAACCTCATGCTGACAACCGAGTAACGGACGGTAAACTTCAGGCCAAATGGTGGTGATGTCTTGACGGCTTTGACAAAGTTGACAGCCTAAAGATTCCATTGCCGCAAAAATACGTTTGCGGAAGAGAGTTCATCAATCCAACAAAATGTATCAAGTATCAACGTGGAGTCCGCGGCTAGTTCAAGGGATGGCTTCAAATACTCGCGTCTCTCCGCAATTGGTTGAGATCCCTCTGCGGTAATCCAATCTAGTAGAATTTATGTCAATATGGTCATTAGTTGGGGTTTTCAATCCCTGCACCTCCGAGCGTTTAATATGTTTGTCTTTGGATTCTCTTCTGCAGATGTATGCCGTGTCGCATGCTCATGACGATGGTACCTGGGGAAATTGGGTTGCACGGCTCCAGAAGGGTAACACTTTTGAAGTAATGAAGGTTTATCTCGTGCCGGTTTGCGTATGATTTCACTAAAGTTGGAAGGACAGTTCTTGTATGACAGTAAGGGGATAAAAAGGAAAGAAGTTTATGACAGAAGGCTTCCTTGTTCAGCAGTGTGGATTCGGACAAAGGTAACGGCGTTGGAGCGAATTTGGCATATATACTCTCCTTCTTTAATTTATTATGTATACTGAAGGTTGATTCACTGTGGTAATTGGTTTTGCAGATCTTTGAGGCGGAAACATGGAGCGAGAAATAGCGTAAAGGTCAATTTCACTGCTGCCAGCATATTGTTATTTGTTTATCCATTACTCTGGAAATAATTTATCCTTGAGTATCTGCTTATGTTGAATTGCCCTGCTTTGATAGTGACTTAATATGCTTTTATGTCACTAATTGGCTGTGTGTTTGTTTGATTTGTGTTGACAGGCTAACCATGGAGTTTTTTTTTTCAAATCAAGATGTCAGGACAGGAATGCAATATGGAAGTGGGAGCTCCCCCCTTGTATTGTAATGCGAGTGAAGATACCAGCGGCTGACGACCTCCGTTATGATAAAGTTGCAACAGTTGTTGCTCATGTGAAGAATGTGGCTGTTGGGTTCGATAACACGTATGCACTGAAGAAACTTGAGACTGGCGGTCGAATGCTTTGATTGCGTTTTATCACGGATTGATCCTTCAACTGGCACCTTGACTTTCCTGAGAACGTGAGCCCTGATGCGCATTCGTGGCCGACATGAACACGCTTTTGCTCTCGCGCAACTCTTCGTCTTCAACAACAAAGATCCAAGTTGCATTATGTATAGTTGTTTTAGAGATAAACAAAATTTTATCCTAGTATGAGGCGCTGTATGTGAACGTATGTTCTCTGCAGGTTTCCCTCTTTCACTGCAAACCGTGTGAATTCCCTTGATGTAAAAAAATTGTATGTGTTTGGCTTATATCCACAGAATGCAAAACATTGTAATTTATATGCACCGAACCAAAATGTAACGTTGGAAATGGACGGTGCCTTTGATGTAAATACTTTGCAAAATATTGAAACCATGTGAAATTGATGTGGACTTCTAGAGAATCATCTTGTACTTTTAGGAAGAATTGTGTAGCATATGAACCTCAATCCATGAATTTCTTTAAGCTTAAAAACCTTCTTGAATGGTGACTTGGATTGAAGACTTAAACAAATTCAAGTTGACTTGTGTGAGGATTATGAATCTTGCACTAAATTTTGATAAGAATCATGTGAGAAACCTCTGAACATCCAGTTCTTGCAATGGTGACAAATTTTGTGATGACATAATTCTTGAGCCAAAAAATGTCTTAAGAAAACCGTGGATTTGAAGCATTGCCACACCGAATCATAACTTGAGCCAAACAATGTCTTCTTTTCTTTGCAAATTGTCCTCGAACCTTCGAATCGTTAAAGCCTTCTGTGCTCTATCTTTGTAACCTTAAAACAATCTTGAAAATGACTAAAACCTCTTGGAGAACGAAGCGCCCTTAAAACAATGATCCAGAGATGGTGTGAGATTTGAGAAGGAGCTATGATATCATCGTACCTGCACAAGCTAATTGATCACAAAAGAAAAAAACGTGAGAGAAAAATGCACCAGGAGGTGGGGTCTTGCGGTCAAAAATTAGGGTGCAACAGAAAGGCGTCGCGATGCTTCGGTTCTGTCGACCCTGATGAGAACGATGGAGGGGTCTTCGCAACATCCTAATTTTTTATGCTTTGGGAATTTAAGCTTTTTAAAAAAATAATAATAACTTGTGGATAATATTGTCGACGGACTTTTCATTGATATCTGCTAATAATATATGGACTGAGGTGTCACCTTTTGAGATCAAGGGCCCATGTTAAACTTCATTTTCACACCGCTTTTTGGCTTTGTATACCGTTTTTTAGGGTGATGGGCTTAGGCCCATGTGATCCCAATTTCAGTACACCACCCCCTTTGCCAATCTTCACACCCCTTCATCTTTTCTTCATATTTTTCTTTTAAGTGTATAAAGTTTTAATAATTTGTTTTAAATTAGTTTTATAAATTAGTTTTTAGAATATATATGTTACAAATTAGTTTTTTAGATTTTTATATTTTTGTTCTAGTCTAGTTGTTTTTTTAGATTTTTATATCTAGTTTTTTAGAAGTTTTTTTATATATATAATTTTTTTTTAAATAATTTTTTTTGGGAATTGTAAATATATATTTTCTAACTAAATCAAAGTTTTATATTGTTTTTCTAGTTAGTTTTTAGAGCTTTTGAATATATTTTTCTAAAGTTAGATTTTGGTATTTTTATTTATCGCTGAGGTTTTACTTTCGTATTATTTCGTTTTGGTCGATGAAGAGACCTCTAAGTTGTTATACGTCAAATTATTGATGGGAAACGACAAATCCGAGACCAAGTTTTAATTTCATTTTCATTTTTGATTTTTATTCATCTTTATTTATTTTCGTCGCTTTTTGGTCGATGACGAGATCTCTAAAAGCGTTATCAGTCAAATTATTGATAGATAACGGTTTGTCCGAGACCACCCACTTTTTCTCTCCTCATTTCTTCTTCATTTTTGGTTTTAAGATTTTCTCGATCTATGAAGTCTTTTAATTCGTAAGCGTCGGTTTATCGAAGTCGATAACCTTCACAATTTCAAATCTATGGAAAATGACCATTTGGATCATTTTCTTTACTTTGGGATCGTGATAGGCTACCTTCGATTAATCGACATAATGTTTGCGATTAAGACGAGATCCCCCCTTTCTTTGGTCCGTGCGACACGATTAAATCGGAGAATGATCCTCAATATCATTTCTCCATCTTGTCCATAACACGAATATTAATTTACGCGACCTCCAATAGTTCAACTTCCATCATAAGTCGAGCTACGACGGTTTAGCGTCACATTTTTTCCCGATTCAATTCACTAACACTGTCAAACAATAATTCAAAACACTTAATAACTTTGATGAGTATCGTGCGCCAAGCATTAGGTATGTAGGAAATTACGAGAGAGGGGTTTCTCCTCGCTTGTCTAGAATGTTTAGCGTATGCCCTTTGGGTGATATGCGATGCATTCACTCCCATGTCTTAGAATTTAGTGCAGTACGCGTCCCAAACCAAGCCAATTCACTCCCGTTAAGGCGTTTCAGGCCTAGGATCTTTTCTCTCGCCCTCGTGCGATCGAGATCTCATTTTCCCATAGTTTGCGTGAACTACGAATGCTCTAATTCCTTATTCCCTAATGAGGATACGTAGGCACAAGGATTCCTATCCTCGACGAGCACACTAACAACTAACTTCCCTTTCTCTTGCTCCACTGCAACCGAGACCAACCTGTTATCCATACCCCTTTTCTGTCGCCCCTATGCGATCGAGACCTTTCCCTTGTAGTTACTCAAACTATGTTTGCTTTAATTTCTCATACCAGATGAGGATACGTAGGCACAAGACAACGATGTCTTGGCGAGCAACCTTTCCCCCATCACCCGTAGTTTTCTGAACTACGTTGACTCTGACTTTCCCATTGCACGAGGGAATACGTAGGCATAGGGCGGCGATGTCCTATCGAGTCTTTTCTTTTCTTTCTCCCCCGTTTAGCAGTAGCTCTTAGATAACTTTCACACATATATTTAGACAACAAGCGTTGATCTCGTTGAGTACAATGGACGTGAGGGGTGCTCATTCCTTCCCCTTGTGTAACCGACTCCTGAACCCAAGATTTGGTTGCGATGACCTTGTCTTTCCCGTTCTTTTAGGTTTTCTTTGATCGTTTCCTTTCCCTCTCTTTGGGATAAATAACGTTCGGTGGCAACTCTTCTGTTTGTTTCCGCCGGCTCTCTTTTTCGCAATTGGGACAATATTTACAAATATCAAAACTCCCCCTCAAGCTTGAGCATATAAGTTAAATGCACCAAGCTTGTTACATATATAGTTAGTTCTGGGGCTTCGTAGGGATTTTATAAACACATCTATCAATTGATCATTAGAGTTGGCAAATATTGTGACGATGTCGCCTGAATCGATCTTCTCTCTGACAAAGTGACAGTCTATCTCAATATGTTTGGTTTTCTCATGGAAGACTGAATTTGAGGTAATGTGAAATGCAGCTTGATTATCACAAATAAGTTTCATTGATTTTGCTTGTTCAATTTGAAGTTCCTTGAGCAACTTTTTTAACCAAATAAGTTCACATGTTGCCATTTCCATGGCCCTATACTCTGCCTCGACGCTTGATATTACAACTATATTATGTTTCTTACTTTTCTAGGATATAAGGTTTTCTCCAACAAGTACACAATACCCAGAGATGGATCATCTGTCAATGGGTGACCCTGCCCAATCAACATTGAAGTATCCAACTATCTGGGTATGTCCTTTATCCTCATACACAAGACCTTTTCCTATAGCATATTTAATGTATCTCAGAATTTGGATAACAACATCCATGTGTTCCTGGCAAGGGGAATTTAAGAATTGGCTTACCATATTGACGGCAAAAGAAATGTTCGGACGAGTGACTGTGAGTTAATTCAACTTTCCAACCAATCTCTAATACCTTCTTGAGTCAGATAGAGACTCCCCCTGATTGGGTAGTAGTTTGATACTTGGAACCATAGAAGTATCGGCTAGTTTAGCATTTAACATACCTGTTTCTTCCAAAATATCCATAGCATATTACCATTGAGAAATCACCAAAACATATTTAGATTGAGCTACTTTAAATTCTAATAAATAGCAGAGTTTACCAAGATCTTCTGTCTGAAATTTTTTCGAGAGATGTTGTTTCATCTGGAGTATTCCCTGCTGATTACTACAAGTAATGAAAATGTTATTCATATACACAACAAGATAAATACTCCATTGAGGTGAGTGACGATAAAAAACATAATGATTGTTACAGTGGAAATAGGATATCAGACTATTAATTAGTTTGAATCACAATTCTTGATTCACAACCGCTCTTTGATTTATCCGAAGGAAAAGGTCAAAAGAGGGAAAACCTATTTTTGCATCGTAAACACAATGCGGGGAAAGCTCTAGGTAAGGGGTTGGTTAAGCTTAGGGAAGGTACTAGCATCCTAAACTTTTGTAGTACTCTACAGAAACCTTTTGTTTATTGTTGTTATTTTTGCTTTATTATTTGCTTGATGTATATACTAAGGGTTAAGAGATAAAAGAAAGACCTAAGGGTTAGTCCTAAGTTTACTCGGAAAGACGTCGCATCTTGTGCCTACATATCCTGACGGGAATGGAATCAGAGTAATTGTAGTTCCCCTCGAAAGGGAGGTTAGAAACTTCTTGACTGTGGTCAAGGTTTCAAAGGGAGTAAACGTATCTTAAGGACACGCTTACGTGGAGTCTTAAAACTCCTATTTCTACGTTGAATTTGTTAATTGAAAATTAGGGTTAAAATTCGGGATTCCATGGTGGGAAACCCTAAACAGAGTACGACGACTCTTTGACCTAATGCTACGTGTCGCGGTGAAATTTGGATACCAAACTATTGATTAGTTTGAATCTTTAATTCATTTTGCAACCGAACTTTGATTTGTCCAAAGGAAGGGAATAAAGATCGAAATTCCCACAATGCAATGCAAATGCAAGGTTTAGATTGTTTAGGTTCAGGGGTTGGTTAAACTTAGGGAAGGTACTAGCATCCTAAGTTTCTGTAGTACTCTACAGGAACCTCTTGTTTTATGCTGTTTATTGCTAAGTGTTTATCTGCTTAAGGTATAAAAGACCTAGGGGTTTATTTCTAAGTATACTCGATAAGATGTCGCATCTTATGCCTACATATCCTTACGGGAGTGGAATCAGAGTATCTGTAGTTCCCCTAAAGGGTTAGAGGAGCTCTTTGACTGTGGTCAAAGTTCCTACAGGTTTAGGGTAGTTGTTTTGATTGGGTTTAGGAGAAGAGATGAGTCTTCATGTTAAGGGAGATGTAACCACCACAAGTGTAAAGGGGGTTGTAGGAAAATAGTCTTTGCATCGTCTTAAGAAAAGGGCTTAAGTACTCGGATTGTTTGACGAGTATGCCTTTATCACTCTTAAGGCAAAGTTCCTACATGTTTGATTGTATTATTGTGGGGGTGGAGATTATATCTCACTTAAGATGATTAACATCTATTCTCTATTGTGTTTGAAAAAGTTGTATAGTGTTGTCTGTTTGTCTAAGTTGTAAAGTAAAGACAAAGGTCCTCCTATGGGGTAGGATCTAACTTAGAGATCAACTTGAATTGGATCAAGGATCGAGGGGATAATGATGCAAATGATGTGTACCACACACGATCGTTGAATCATGTGTAGGGTTTTCCTTTGGACGGAATGCGATGCGATAAAATAAGTTACGATAATATAAATTACGGAAGATAAATTGCGAGTAAAGTAAAGGGCAAATAAGTAAACATACACATACACATGAAAGCGCTGAAGTGTGTGAGAGTGAATGTGTCGTGAATGTGAGTGTGCATGATTAGGTTGAGTTGGGAGATTGTTTTTTAGGAGCGGAGTCGAATCGACCTTAGGAGGAGATTGATTTTATGTGAATTTAGATTGATTAGTTCATTGATTCGGAGAGACATTATCTTAGACTTATTAGCGAAATTAGTTAATTTATGAATGATTTGAATTTGATGGAATTAGTTTTAGAGATAAATAAGGTGGATTTTTATAAGAGTTATCATAGGATTAATTAGGGTGAGGTTAATTTTATTTTAAACGAATTGATTTTAAGGGAAATCAGATTAATTATCTTAGTTTTAATAAAATATTTTCTATTAAAGGTGGATTAAATTCTAAGTTAGTAATTTATAAGAATATTTTAGAATATTATTTGATAGATTAGTTAAATTAAATTATAAAAAGGGGAGGTAGCTTTTTATTATGATATATTTTGGGTTAATGTTATTAATAGATTCTTTATTAAATAAAAGTTGGTTATTATTTCAGTAATTAATAAATGACAAGTTATTTAGAAAAAAGTTTGGTTAACAATATTATTAAATTGCTTAATGACGTGTTAAGTTGAAAATAAATGAAATTAATAAAATAGGTAGAATTAATAAGTAAATAGTGGAAAAAGAATTTAATATTTTTAATAAAAGGTTGATTATGGCAAAGATTAATTATTAGTAATAAATAAAAATAAAATAAAATTAAGTATTATATTAAGCCAAAAAGATAAAAGGTTTAGGGGTTAAAAAAAAGGTTAAGTTAAGATTAATTAGATAAATTATATTAGGTTAATGATTATGCTTAATTAAATGCAGACTAGAGAGTTTTAATAAAAGCTAATTGGTTGATTAGGGTTAATTAATAAAGGTTATAGCTAATATTAGTTAAAACAAAATTAAAGGATTTTGACGGTGGGTTAAATGGTTTAAGTGGGATTAGTGGAGAGATTAGTGTGGTTAGTGGGTGATTGTTTATGAGATTAAGGAACAAAATTACAAGAAAAAAAGAAACAGGAACCCTAATCCCGATCCCCCCCTTTTTCTGCGCCGCCTCCCCTCTTTCGATCGCCTTCCCTCTTTGATTCATCTCAGCCTTCTCCTTCTTCCCTCGTTTTCTTCTACCCTCTTCTCCTCACCTCGCGGCAAACGCAAATCCTACGAACATCACTGCAAAAGAAGACAACGTAAAGTGCGACAAAAGACAGAAAAACAAATGTGAAAGTGTAAATCTCCACCGTTTTGGAGCGGGGCGAACGGCGGCGGTTGGCTTTGACGCTGATAGAGGCTTTTTGCGGCGACGTCTTGACGGAAACCCACGAGATAAGTCCTTTCGCTTTTCACGATTTAGGCTTTCTGAACTTCTATGTACTTTTCGTGAATTTGTGAACCTCGTGGATTTTTGTATGTTGTTTTGGATGGTTGTGTGTTGTCTGTGTATTCTCCATCCCCCGATGACCTTTTCCTGGTGCCTCTTTTATAATCAAACTTCAGATTTCGTCTTGAATACCCTTATGAATGCTTTCCTAATCCGTCTAAACATGTTGAAAATTTGTTTTGGAAGGGAGTTAAATGCTGTTTGATTGTGCTGATAAAATTAACTAATATCTGTTTTTGCTTGATTCCGTTTGGAGCATGCTCGGTTTGTTTTGGAAAGTTCATGATTGTGTTCTTGTTTTGGATTGATTCGTTTGAAAACTTTCTATTTTAACATTGTAGCTATTACTGATGCTTGATGAATGAGGATTGATTGTCAATGATTGTGTTTGAGACACAAATTGATTTCCTGTCGTTGCTGTTTGCTGCAGGTATTTTGGAGCTCAAATCGCTCTCTTCCAATTAACAATTAAGAAAGTGGTTTCTTTTGGAGAAACCTTATCACTTCCATGGGCATTGAATAAAGAAAAGAAGACAACCCCTCCAGAGTTTACTGTGATCTCGAGAGCTCTGTTCATTTCATCTTCAGAATGTTCGTTGCTATTGGTGTGCTTAGTATGGTGAAGTGAAGACAATGTGTCCTAAGAAAAGGAACTGGATTCAATGTCCAATATTTCTGCTTTACCAAGCCTACTCCACACGCTAATTTTAGTTTGACTAGGGAGCATATCAATTTCCAAATCCTCTACAGATTCTCCAAAACAAAAGTGTATGGTAGAAGGAAAGTGAGGGAAACCGGAGTTGGATGTGCGTTTGCGAATCGATTAAAACTACGGGGTAACTATTAGGTTCGACTGGAATTGGTCTTTATCCTGCACTTCCAACTGGTTATGTAAAGAGATAGTGATTGGTAATGGTGTCTTCGGATAATTTTGGTCATCAGAACTTCGTAAGAAGAATACTCCACAATAGTATGTAGGTTCCATGCTTTCTCGTTAAAACTGCGACTGCGGGTAACACAAGGTATAATTGCGCAATTACTATACACTATATGCTTAGAGGATAGTAATGGATTTTCTTATCGGTGCTTTCTTTTTGCAGTGATATATGATAACGGAGGGCACAAGCTTACGGTTGCGGGAGTTGGGATGATTGGATGCTACTGTTGCTGTTGATGAAGTTGAGGTTGGCCCATGGATTTCTATTGAATCAACTGAGACAATTGTTGTTGGCTTAGGTTCAATAGGGTCTTGTTACAGTTGGGCAGATGAAGCCAACTGCTGTTGCCTCTAATGTTGTTGAAGACGCAATGGGGGGCAGGGCCAGACATTGCTGGCATTTGCGTAAACCACTGTTTCTGTTGATGGCTTTTCAATAAGTAGGCTTTGTGCAGAAGAAGCTCTTTTTTATATTGATGTTTGATAAATGGGCTACAATTTTCCTTAACAGCAGGATATGTGTCTGTCTTAGAATTAATAGCATGACATCTTGAATGATATATGAAAATGCTGATCGATATCTTTGCTTCATTGTAACAGGTAACATTCACCGGCGGCTCCGGCGCACTCGTAGTTCGACGCTGCATTTAGGAGTTTAGAAAATAATAGGGAGTTTGCACCCTGAATTGTTGGGAACAGTTGTGAACAGATCTCTTCGGGACTTGGTTAGTAGCAGAGGTATTTTCTTTTTGTGTAACTCTTGTTGTAGATGGTATCATAGTTGCTTTTCTTTTTTTATACGTCATGACAATATCCAATTGGGATCTCTTTTGATTCAAGTTAATGTGGGCGTTATTGTCAACAGTGGTCCTGAGGAAGATGCTACCAGAATCGGCTCTGCTGGAGTTGTTATGCGGTAGGTTGTAGATCTCTCATTTATCCGTCGCGTTAACCAAGCCATATTCTTACAATTGGTTCCTGTAGAGCAAGTATCAATACTACTGCAGAATGTTCAGTTTCATGATGTTTCCAATGAATCGTCCACCAGCTATGCCATCAAGAAGGGTGATTGAGGGGATGAGAAGATGTAGCAGAAAATCATGGTACAAGTGTGCCTGTTTCAAGACAATTGAGGGAAGACAGAGCACTCCAGTTTAAATATGGTAAAGCACGCAACCTTATCTTTGCGATGTCATCGACTTAAACCGTAAAACTTGAATTGGAATCCTGGTTTTATGTTCTAACCAAATGACGAACGGCTTTGGCAGGTGTACTGGAGACTTCCGTACGCGAGTTGCTTCTAGGTTACCGACATGGGTGCCGCGCTTGAGGTGGTGACTAAGATTGCCTTCAACCAAAACTGCAGGTTCGTTGTCAGTGTTGGCTTGTGAGCTTCCTCTGGCAGTGGTAAGGTTACTGGACGAATTGTGCGTCTTCTATATTTCTAACGGTTTCAAGTCTACGCCCGTAGGATAACTTAATTCTTTCTCGATGTTTCCGCCTGCAGGTGCGCGGAGGCCGTGATAATGACGTTGCTCTTACTGTCATGGTTGGTGCTTGAAATGTTTATTGTGAAAAGTCTTAAACTGATGTCATGTTCTTTACAGGTCGTTCAAGAGCTGAGGCTGCCGGTGTTATACTTCGGTATTTCAAGGTCTCCGTTTGCGGCGTTATGCTCAAACCCTCCGGTATTGAACTTTCAAAATTAGATCCTCTTTCTCACGAATTCGCAAGGAGGAAACGGTGGTCTATGTGAATGTTTTGATTTGTTGCTCTCGATTTGTTAACAGGGTCGGAAACTAGACTCCGTGGGTAACGATACAGTTGTAGCATCGAAGCCATTGTGGAAAGGAACAGGTATCTATCTGACCATAATAATCAAGATTGTTAAGTTGTACATGGAATGCTGATGTGAAGTTGGTTTTTGCAAGTTGTACCGAAATGGTTTAATGTTCGGTGGCATCGCAACGCAAAGCTATAGCAACCATGAGTATTGGGGGACCCGTGTATGCCCAATGCGGCATTAGCAGCAGCGCAACTCATACTCGGTTCCATCTTTCCTTTGAGAATCATGCGACAGTATTAGAATATGCTCGTGAAGGGACCCGGTCAATGATGCGGTTTTCTGATAACTGTTGTAGAATTAGTGACATAATGTACTGATATCCATGTAATTAGTTTAGCAGGGTTGTAACAGGATGGTTTCTTTAGGATAGGTTTTTGGAATTATGAAGTCCCAACCCCTGTATTCATGTTTCAAACGTTGTATCAATGAAAGTAAATGCAAAACTCTTATCTTGGCTTTCTTCAAAATCCTGCGGTGATTTGGTATTTGATTATGAAAGTTCCCACACTGCAACTTTTTGAGTAACCTTGATAACGCAGTGGATTTAAGTGAATCCTTCAAGTCTTCTTTTGATAGGTGAGTGTCTTCTTTAGGTTCTATGTATGGAGTATCAATTAACGCCCTCTTAAATCCACATAATTTTCCACCTTCTTTGTAACTTGGACTTAACTCCTAAATTTAAGAACTTGAAAGTCTTCTTGTCATAAAAACAAAATTAACTTCTCTCTTGGAGTAGATGTTGAAGCTTCTGAGAGATGTTGAGGGAGAACCAATAGAAAACCTTATAATCAATGGGAAACAAGCTCAACTGATCATGTCTTGGAGTACTTGAATTGGGAGAGTGAATATTATCTCCATCTGAAATCACTGTATCTGCACGAGTTGGTTAGCCGTAAAAAAAATATATAAATATTAAAATAAAGTCAAATAACAATAGAAAATGCGCAAAAAGAGAGGGGATCTTATGGTCAAAAATTAGGGTGCAACACTACGGTAAAGGGCGTTTTTGTCCACGGTAGGACACCTAGGCTATTAGGGTTTTGAAACGGTCAAGGGTTAAGACTATTGACTCGGCGGTCAAACGGATAGACCTAATTCCTTCGGAGGGCGTTAACGGTAAAAAAAATATGCAAACAACAAATATTATCATATGGCAGAATTAAAGTACAGACAATAAAGAAAGCCGTTAAGAAAGCATCGCGATGATCACTCGCGTAAATTACGAGTCCCGAAAATGCAGAAATAAAAAATTGCGATCACGACCTCGCATAAATTACATCCATGAAACCAAAACAGTACGAATAAATGAAACGACAATAAGCTGAAACAAACAAACTTGTGGGGGTTAGATGAAACTGAAACGGCTAAATCAAGAACTTTTATTTTATATTTTGAGTTTTTTTTTTATTTAAAGGAAAAGTTAATCTTTGCACTTAAGGAGAACTTATTTTAATTTTAAGGTTTTAAAAATTAGTTTTAACTTAATGAAAATAAAAAATAATCAATTTTTAAGGGTCTTAATGAAAAAAAACTGTTTTATTTTTGGCATCAAATTCACTAAAGAACAGAAAAAATTTAATAAAAGAATTAATTAAAACTAAAGTCCTAGAATTAAGTCTTATATACAAAAGGATTTTTTATTTAAAATAATTAGGTTTTTTTTGTTGGATTTATTATAGAAAAAAGTAATTAATTTCTTAAACAAAAACCTGTTAATTACTACCACTGTTAAACGTATAGTACAAACTAATACCATAATTAATCAATTAAACTAAAAAGAAAATAAACAAAATAAATAATAAATAAAATAAACAAAAAACAAATAATAAATAAAAAAACAAAAGACAAAGGAATGGGCGGCTTTGTTTTCCCAAATTGAAACCCTTAGGGTTTCCTCTTCCATTTTGAAACTCTTCTTCTTTTTTGCTTGAAACGCCGCCGACGGACCTCCATGGAAGCTCCATCGCGAGCTCTTCATACCTTCTTTTTCCGCTCGCATGTACCATACCCTTCTTTCTTCTTTTCACCTGCAACATGCACAACAAAAAATGAGTGATACCGAAAGCAACCGTGTAGCTCACCCTTCTCACTCCGGGTTGGAAGCTACGCGAGGGGCTTGATGATGGTGGCTACAAATTTTTCGCGGCCGTGGTTGGATGTAATCTTCGGTTTTCCGGCCAATGATGTAGTGAGCTGAGGCCATGAGTGGTTGCCCGCCGGACGGTGTCGGTGGCGGCTTTATAGCTTCGATCGCGAGCTTTAATGGCTTTGGATCTTCTTCTTCTTCGTTTGGGTGATGATGAAGGGTCGTTGGATCCTCTGAACCAATGGATCTGCTGCGCCGTTTCTGGGTCCTCCCCTTAGGGTTCTTCAATCTGATGATTTTATATATTGCCCCTTTTTTATTGTGGGATTTTGGTTGTTGAGATGTTGCCGCCGGTTTTTGTGTCCTAATTTGCAGGATGTTTGACTGACTTTGCATGTTGTTAGGTTGCTGGGAATTTGTGGTTGTCTTGCGGAATTTGCGTGACGGAGAGATGCATTTTCTGAACGAATATAGTTGCTTTGACTGGGCTTACGAGTTTGATTCGCTTGAGTTGGCTTTGTTGGAATTTTGGAAATCTGTTTGTCCGTGTTTGGCCGAAAATCACTTTGAATAAGTGTTTTTTTTTCAAAAGTGCTTTTCCCCAAAAGTGCTTTTTTGGATAAGTGCTTTTTTTTTTGGATAAATGTTTTTTCTGGAACATTGCCGTTAAGGCCTGTTTGGCAAACCTATGTTCTAAGAAAAACACTTTTTCAAATAAGTGTTTTTTCCATAAGCACTTTTTCGGATAAGCATTTTTCCCAAAACTTCTTTATCTCTCTCTCAGTTGCCTCGGAAAGAACAGATGTTACCGATTTGGGCCCCTGGCCGAGAATCGGACCGGGAGCCGACTTCGGAGTAATCCGTTGCCCTCCCGACACCCGATGATGATATTACTCTGAGGGTGTCAACACTAACCTATAAAAATTTCCTTACTTGTTTGTCGATTTTGCAGGTTCGAAGCGTTGATCGGACAAGTCGGGAAGAGCTGAAGAAAGATGTTATATTATTTTTATAATTTTGTAATTTTATATTTTTGTAATTTATTTATTTATTATGTTTTGTCAAAGAAATAACATTATTAATAAAATTTCTTATTTCTCACTTATTTATTAATTTTGTTTTTTCTTAGATGCAATAAAAATTAAATGAAACAAAAATATCAAAAATGGAAAAATAGAAATGATGGTAATAGTTATAACCCTTTTTGTTTTTTTTTTCAATACTAAGACATGAAATGCAATAACACTGATTTAAACTAAAATGAAAAAGAAAAATAAAATAGATTGTTTTTTTCTTTTAAAAAAATGAAATGAAAATGAAATTAATAAAAGTGAAATGCCCTTTTTAAATGAAATGAAAATGAACATAATATTAAGAAATAAAAATGAAATGAAATTCCCAATTTTCCTAATAATTCCTAATTTTCCAATTTCCCGATTAACTTCATCTCCGACACGAGTTCCGATTAAAATTTCTGACAACTCAAATAAACAACCTTATCTGAGCAACTCCAGACGGTCTGACTAAACCCAAACGCTCTCAACCGCACCTCGGCCCTGACTCACATCAATCAAATCAAAACAGCCCAAATTTCCTGACTGTAGCTCGAAATCTGTAAGTTGACAGCCGATTGCAAACAAATGACCGTTTTACCCTTCATGAACCAAAGAGTGCACCACATGATATTTTCCTGTAAAAATCGACCAACTACACGAACTTGTTAGTGACTGGTTAAGTACAATGCAAAATTGCAACGGAATGCGAGATGATTCAACTAATCTTAGGGCAAAATTTGGAGTATTACAGTGGTCACGTTCATTATGGACCATACGAAACTGTTGTACTACAGTGTTGAATCTTCCAAACCAAGCTTTCAGAGATTGCTTAAGACTATAAAGAGACGTGTGTATCTTACAAACAATATTTGATGACTCCCCCTGAGCAAAAAAAACCATGTGGTTGCTCCATATATACTTCACCTTCAAGATCACCATGTAAGAATGCATTTTTTATTTCAAGTTGATGAAGCGGCCAATGTCGAATGGCTGGAATGGCGAGAAGAAGTCTAACAGATGCCATCTTGGCTACATGCGAAAAGGTATCACTATAATCCAACCTAAAAATATGAGTGTATCCTTTGGATACCAAGCGAGCTTTAAATCGATCAATCTTACCATCTGGACCAACATTCACTGTATAAAGCCAACGACAACCTACTAAAGATTTCCCATGGGGTAGAGGAACCAGTCCAGTTCCCAGGTACCACTGCTTTGAAGAGCACATATTTCATCAATTATTACTTGCCTCTACACAGGGTTAGATAATGCTTAATCTAGAGTTTTAGGAATAGAAAGAAAAGGCAAATAAGACAAGCAGGTATACTGCAAAGGGGAAAGACGATGATAACATGAATCAATATAATGTGGAGAAGGATTTTGTGTTTTACGTATACCTTTTTGAAGGGAAATTAGAATATCAGACTCAGGTTGCAAGATCGGATCTGGTGATGGCTAGAGCGTCGGAGGAAAGTTTGTATTGACCTCAGGGATATGTACGATAGACATTGGGTGACGATGCTAATATGTTTGAAGTAGGCGAATAGTGGGGGGTCAATCATAGAGGTATCTAGTGGGTCAGGTTCCCTAAAATGATGTGGGATAATGATAGATGGGACTCCTGGAAGAGGTGTGGGAATACTTTCCTATATAGGTTTCGTAGTTACTGGACTCAAAATATGAAACAGACTCGAAGAAGGTAACAACGGCAGATGCGAGGTATCATTGTATAGTATGTGAGTAGCAACGATAACCATTTTGGGATCAATGATAGCCAAGAAAGACACATTTTAGTGATCAAGATGATAGTTTATCAAGACCAGGGGAGAGATTATGTACATAACACGTAGACTGAAAGACTCAAGGAGGAATTGGATGGAGTAGAGAGTTTGGAAATAGGATTGGATGAGGGATTTTATTATTAAGGATAGATGAGGGCATGCGATTTATGAGGTAACATGTAGTAAGCACCGCATCTCCCCAAAACTGGAGAGAAACATTACCAGGGAGAAGTAGGGTCCGAATGGTTTTTACGAGGTGTCGATTTTTGCATTCGCCTACCTCGTTTAGTAGAGGCCTTGAGACTCACATCCAACGCCAATCGTCTGTCCCGAACTCTGATCCTACAGAGTAACATTATTATTAGTAAAGGTGATAGGAAAATTAAGGGAACGAGTTAAACGACTAACTGACAGCAAATTAAATGGGCAATTAGGTAGATATAGAACAAAAGTAATAGAGAGAAATGGTAAAATATGAATAGTACCAAACCCTTGGGATCGGGTTTAAGAACCATTTGTGATAGTTATAATGGGTAAGAAACCAGAGGTAGAGAGGGAATAAAAAATACCTTTATTACCCGTAACCTGATTAGACGCACCAGAATTGAGGATCCAAGGACCAAGAGGAGATGATTGAGAGAAGCAAATAGATGAATTACCAGTGTACGCAACCGAATTCGTGGAACAAGAGATCTAATTAGTCTGACACCACCTGAGAAAATCCTCATAGCTTGGCGTAGGGTTCTGAATAGAAGGTGAAGTCTGCATAGTGTATGGGTTATCACTTTGAGTTGCATTTACCTGGCGTGGGTGTTTGCCATGTAGCTTCCAACAACGGTCGATAGTATGCCTAAGCCGGTTACAATGGTCACACTTGGGATGAGGTTTGGGGTTGGATGACTCTCTTTAAGGGATATTCTGATTGTTACCAAGCGACGCAAAGGCAACAGTGTCACCTAGTGTCGGAGCAACAGTAGATGGAGGAGAAATCAGACCAAATACATGAGGTATAGCCAAGCGTAATAGTTGTTCACTAACTGTATCATAGTTAGGAATATTAGTAGCTAATAAAATCTGGTTACGAACGAAGTCGAGTTCAGATGGTAGTCCTTTAAGTTCCATGACCATGAAAAGTTTACTCTAAGGTTCGACATGAGTTGTTGCATCTTTTGCGTATGGAATGAGGGTTACGTAACTTGCTTTCAAGGAATCAAGCTTACTCAGATAGGTTTGCATATCCGTATTCTCCAACTTTAGTGTGTCGAGTTTGAGGATGACACTGTATAGACAATGCACGAGGTTGGAGAAGACTTTCCTGGATTTTTCCTAAAACTCATAGCAAGTGGAGAAGGCTTGATACTGCGCTTGGAGGTTAGGTGTTATGGAGAACCATAACATGGTAAGCAGATAAGCATCAGTTTTCTTCCATTTAGCGAGTTTGACGGAAGCAACATTAGTCAATTGTGTGGTTAGTTGATCTTCATATCCCTGAACATGAAACCACATGTTGACAGCATGATCCCATATGTTATAGTTTGCTGATCCGATTAGTTTTTCACATGGGATAAGCGGAACTTTAGTAAATGAGACAAAATCAACATCTCCCATGGTATAATGACACAAAAAATTGAGTGAAATCAGGTTTGTGTGCACTGGAGCACCGTTTCTCGTGAGTTGGAAAGTAAAACAGTGGTCGGATCTGGAACAGATGAGGATAGGCGAGTAGGTCAGATGAAAAACGATGGGAATTAGTCGCTAGACGCGGTGGCACGTGCAGGGCAACGACGAGAAAAAGTGCGACGGATGGATCGGAGGACGGCGAGTTGGATGGTGGGGTCGGTTTTCTGAAACGTCACTGGAAGTTTTGTGAGAGCAGTATCAGTGGTAGTGGCAGCAGGGTGGTTACCAGAGAATTTTGAAAAGTGAGAGGCAAATCGAAGTGACAACACAATTTGCAAAAAAAAATATTTCTCATCAGAAGACAATGGGTCAACTGGGTAAAGCGCGATGAATAAAGAATTGCCTCTTAGCAGGCTCTAGATACCATGTTGAAATCAGTGAGACTAAAATATATTTAGATTAAACTGTGTGTTTTGAAAAGCACTACGAAGACATTATTATATATAGATAGATTACAACTAATTACATGATATAGTCGATGTGAGAGTATTCTATATTGATGCGTGCTATCCGCAAGTATACGAAGTACGTCAAAGTAATATAAAAGATTATCGATCCCACGGAGACTAATGTCAATCTATCGATTACTCTTGTTACGATGTTTATCTAAAGCTAGTGAAAATAGAGCTTAATACGCACAGAAAAAAAATAATTAAGGAATGAATTCAAATTCAGAATAAAGCATATTGGAATGTAATTCTCATCGATCAAACAATATTCCTATTGTCTAAGTATTAATACTTTTGGCGCAATATTTTCTTTCTCGAAAATGAGTTAATTAAAAAGGAACTGTCGCGTTAGCGTAATCGAAACCAAACCTGACTTTTAATATATACCAGCCGCTCACGCTACACCTGTTGCATATTACGTTAAAGTGAAAAATCCTTTTTTATATAACTACCTCTAAGACTCAGTTAAAAAGTGTTTTTGATTTGAAACTTTCAATATCAAAGAGTTTTCGGCATATGCCCGGCCAACCGGATCCTAAAACTATAAACGCGTCCGAAAATAGTTTTAAAATCACTTTCTAATAATACCAAACTTTTCTAATTAATTAATAAAGTGCTTTCGTTGTTTTTATCAATTAAAAACTAACGAACTCTTATCTAAAGTGTCATATGGCTTTCGATCTTACCTGACATAGTCACGATTATTAGGTAAACAAAAACACAGTCTTGTTCACGTAATGGCCGACCAATTTAAGTTCAGAAAAGTTACATTAAAATCCGAAACAGCCCCTAAAGTATTTTTACAAATACAACATATGGAGTACCATCAAAACAACAGTCCTCACATCCCAGCACGACAGAATTAGCTAGACATCACGGTGGTAAACGTAGTAAAGAATTTGTTTGTAGAATAAATCATTTAGGGAAAAAATACATGTGTGATTGGTTTTCAAAAGTAAGAACGAAAGTGTCACACTTAAGTTCAGTTTAGAAAACGAATCCTTTGAAATAAAGTGATATGTAAATTGTGCAGAAAATTAAACAATTTAAAACAATGCGAATAATAATAAAAGTGCGAATAGAATTAAAAACCTACTCCAAATCGGAGACTTGAATCTGGTACACTGCTGGAAAGTAAAGATGACTTGGAAAGTAAAATGACGACAAGAATAAACTCATATGCTACGATGTTCCAACCTCGATTACAACAATAATGCGATAACCCCTCGATATGACAGATTACTTCTTTTAACAACTAGATTTGTGCCTATGATGAGAACTAAGATTGAATGATAGAAAATGAAAAACTAAGTCCTATTTATAGTGAAACAATACCTTGAACGTCAAACTGGACCTTCAAGAATCGTGGGAGAGAAAATCTCGAATCACGGCCTCATTCTCCAACCGTCCTTGACTGGACCACCAAAATCAAAGATGGCGCCCGCCATCTAGACATGGCGTCTACCATGTGTACAAGAGGTGGTGGACATGGTCTTGTAAATGTTGGAACATGGGAGAAACCCTAAACATCACGGCTACCCCCACAGCCAACGCCATGTGGAACGCCATGTGTGTAATTTTCACCGAAAACTTTATTTTCTGCTCTTTTCTCCATTTCTTCATGGAAGGCTCTTAGTAGGCAATGTACCTGAAAACAAGACAAAACACAAGCATAATGTAAGAAAATAACAATTAAACAACAATAAACATGTGCAATTTGAGCCAAATATGCAGTGTGTTTCAATGTTATCAAATTCTCCCACACTTAAACCTTTGCTTATCCTCAAGCAATCTCTTATGAGCACAAAAGAAAAATAGTAGCGCACAAGTATTAAATCTAGGCTAAAGAATTTTAGTTCGATCAAGGTTGCGTCGATAGGTACTAACTCGTAAACCAAGGATATCGTAGTAACACTTCCCGCGGGTTGCGGTCATAAGTGTCCTTATACAAACCAATCTGCATCATGTCATTATACCTAGGCCTAACTTACTCATCCCTTTATTATCCTTTTTCATTCAAGTGCAATCACATTAAGCCTGTTATCTTATACTCTCATGGTGAACAAACCTGTTGGTGATCCTGATCCGAATATGTGTCAATATTCAATGATTTTTGCTTTTTAACACAGACACATAAGCATAATTTTAGAAGTTTTGCTAGCGTTGGGATAAATAACCGGGCGAGGGTTACCTAACTTAGAAGGCGGATCCTTTTTTCAAAATATTTGCTTTTCTGCATCTTTTTTTTTCTTTTTTTTTTCTTTTTACGGGATCATTCACCTATTTGCATCAGTTCATCCACTTAACAGTAACTCATATGGCACTGACTGCTAAAATAAACTACTTAAGGATTAATTCAAGGGCGAGATTTTAAGGTCATCTCATACTAAGTATCCATATTGATTTCTATAATTAAGGGACTTACGGTGTAAAGACGATATCGATTTTTCAAAAGTTTTCCCAAGTCTCTGCAAACTATCCTAAACTTGTCTAAAAGCCCAAGTTTTCAAAATAAAAATTGTTTTCTTATTCAAAAAAATTTGGTATGGATCAAGAAATGGGTGAAAATAGACAAACTACATATAAGACTCATCAAGCACATGTAATTATTAAAAACAAACTAAAAACAAGCTAAAAGAATATTTAGAACTAAACTAGAAAGCAATAAAATGAAAAACATAAATGAAAATAAAAACAGTAAATATCTCCTCCCACACTTAAACCAAACATTATCCCTAATATTTTGATAAAAGGTGGAAATAAATAGGCAAAACCTGGACATCACTACTGCTGACCACTGATACCCTATACTCCCTGCTTTGGATGTCAAGAACGACAACTTCTACTGTGGTGTCGTGTACCTTGAGAAATCTCAAGCCGCTCAATCCTTACTGCTAGTTAGTCATTAGCCTGTCGGAGCTCACGAAGGTTTCCTAGTATGGAACCTTGAGTGGCTTCTACCAGCCTATAATGGTTGTCAAAACGAGCTTGCTGGTGTTGCTGT
Organism: Lathyrus sativus; assembly: GCA_963859935.3. NCBI lineage: Eukaryota > Viridiplantae > Streptophyta > Magnoliopsida > Fabales > Fabaceae > Lathyrus > Lathyrus sativus. The sequence continues at coordinate 551,157,329 of OZ012738.1, read as the reverse complement.
AAAGAGGCGACGACAAGTTGAGACTCCATCATAGAATACATGGATCGCTCAGTCCGCCGTTGTGACTCACGCATGAAGTTCATTATGTCCTGTTGCTACTCATACATGGCATAGAACAGGCCATCACGTTCTTCTTCGTGAGCTTGCTACTGTCTCCATATCTCCTTTGTAATACAGAATCCAGAAGGTGCACCTATAGAAGTGTTAGTAAATGGTGGAGTGTGTGCATGTGATGCCTGTGAGGAAGGAATATTATGAACGGGGGATTTGTTCATCCGCTCATATTCATCATCGATCTCATTACCATCTTCAGGGATGTTTGGTGGTAACGGACCGAGAATAGGATCAACATGTAAATCATAAGTCCAGTTTCTCTTGTGTCGCATATCGGTATGATAGGAACAAGGTAAAGTAACACTCTGTATAGATACATTTTTAATCATGAGGGTGTATCCTCCTACCTTCTTCACCTTGCACAATCGCATATCTCTCAAGAATTTTAAGTTTATGGTGCGAGGTGCGAGTGGTTCTAATCAATCCCCCAAATGACACGATTCTGGAAAGTAAAGCTGACTTGAAAAGTAAAATGACGGCAAGATTAAACTTCTATGCTATGATGCTCTAACCTCAATTACAATAATAATGTGATAACGCCTCGATGTGACGGATTACTGCTTTTAACAACTAGATTTATGCCTATGCTGAAAACTAAGATTGGATGATAGAAAATGAAAAACTAAGTCCTATTTATAGTGAAACAATGCCTTGAACGTCAAGCTGAACCTTTAAGAATCGTGGGAGAGAAAATCTCTAGTCATGGCCTCATTCTCCAACCGTCCTTGACTGGACCGCCAAAATCAAAGATGGCGCCCGCCATCTAGACATTGCGTCTTCCATGTGTACAAGAGGTGGTGGACATGGTCTTATAACTGTTGGAACGTGGGAAAAACCCTAAACATCATAGGTAGCCCCATGGCCAACGCCATGCAAAACGCCATGTGTGTAGTTTTCACCGAAAACTTTATTTTCTGCTATTTTCGCTCCATTTCTTCGTGGAAGACTCTTATTAGGCAAGGTACCTGAAAAAAAGACAAAACACAAACATAATGCAAGAAAATAATAATTAAACAACAATAAACATGTACAATCCGAGCCAAATATGCAAGGTGTTTCGGTGTTATCATATATACAAATATTCCTAAAACTATATATATTTACAAATATCAACAATTCATATCAAACTTCTTTAGAAGCTCCAAGCAATAATTTGTTTGGCTTATAAAAGTTCCACCTTCAGCTTTCTTTATTTTCAATCCTATAAAGTATGTAAGCTTTCCTATCAGATACGTTTCAAACTCATTGTTGAGAAACAAGTGTGAGTTCAAAGTCACACGTTGCTTATAAAATTGGAGGTTGAACACTTTATAAGTGAAAGGAGTCATACACCTATCACCTTAAGGTTTTGGGTGAATATGTGGTGTATCTCTCAGTTGCTTGGGTGAGTCTTTGACCTTTAGGTGAGTGTTTGACCCAATGTGAATGTTTCCCCCTCATTGATGACCCAAAATGGTATCAGAGCCTGGTTTGAGTAAGAGATTGTCTCCTTATATCGATAGTCTTCCTGACATGGTGGTCAGACGTCGTGTTCCGTTAAAGTTCCCATGAAGAGATAAGAGTGTCTCTCAACGGCGGTACAAACATGTGGATGAAAGAGCTACCGCTTGAGGAGGAAAATAGTGGATGGACTCAAACTTAAGGGGGAGATTGTTTGGAAACAAATGTAAGTTGTGTCAAGAAACAAGTGTGATTTTGAAGTCCCACATTGCTTAGAAAAGGGGAGGTTGATCACTTTATAAGTGAGAGGACCCATACACCTATCACCTTAAGGTTTTGGGTTAATATGTGGCGTCTCTCTAACTTGTTTGGATGAGCCTTTGACCTTTAGGTGAGTGTTTGACCCAATGTGAATGCTTACCCCTCATTGATGACCAATCACTCATTGCATGACACTATTAAACATCTTGCAAAGAGTTTCATAAATGGAGTCAAATATAATATCATCAACACAAATTTAAACTAATAAGAACAGGCAACTTCTTATGCAAAAAAATTTTAACGCGAAATATTGTTTAATGCAAGGTGAGTTTAAAAAGAATTTTAAAGCAACTAAAACATTATTTTCATGCATATAAAAAATAAATGAATGAACACAATGCAATCAAAATAAGTAAGATAAACTAAGATAAATTAAGTTCAACTACACGAATATAGAGATAAATTGAGCAATCATACCAATTACAATGACTTAGGACTTAACCTGCTGCACAAGTAAAATTAGCTAATAAAAGCACTAATATGACAAAAAAATATAATATAATATAAAATATGATTGAATATATCTTCCTTCACTTACCTTGAGAATCCATTAGAATTTCCAAACATTCTTCCACAAAATATCAATAGATAGAACTAGTTATCCAATTTCAGTTAGGTCCTTGAGGGATAGTTAAAGAACACTTAGGTATTTAAGCCATTGTACCATTATGAAATTTAACATTCCTAATGTGGAAAAGAGTTCTAATGTGATCTTTATCACAACAATAATTACATGTATCTATCAAGTCAAGGGTTTTTCCTCTGAACCAATCCCCTTTTCACTTGAAGAAGTATAACTATTAGTAGATAGAGAAATACATTGTGTTGATTGTCCTTTAATATTTTTATTTTCAAGTTTTAAAACTAGACAAGTAACACAATCCATCTTTACTATCTTTTTAGATAAAGTATCAGAAACATTAAAATGCTCATCTACGAGAGATGTGTGTTCTTCCTTTAAAAAATCTAAAGCACTATTAAGATCATTAATTTTCTTTTCATGTTTTGTAATAAGTTTTCTTTGGAGAGAAATTTTCTTAAAGCACTTAAAGCATCTACATGCATTTCACTAGACACTTTTAACAACTGTTTATAAGAACATTTAACTTCAGGGTCAAAAGTATATACCCTAGAGTCTTCACTTTTATTGTGTTCCATCAAATGTAGGTTAACACATTCATCATCTGAACTTGAAGCAGAAGATGAAGATGAGCTCTTATCTTCTTTTTCCACAGAGATATAGGTTATACAACCTTTGACATGTTTGTCCTTTGTCTTCTAGAATTCCTTATCCTTTTTGTTATAATGTTTATTCAGACTCAAACGCGTAGCTCGACAATGACCAAACTTTCCGCATTCTAAGCATGTGACATCTTCTTGTTTTCTCTTAAGTTCCTTCTTGTGCGGATGAGACTTCTTGAAATTAATCATATTTTGTCGAAACGCTTGACCTTATGCTTTCTCGTATATTAATTGTAGTGCTTGACGAATAACCTCATTTCTTCTTCTTTAAAAGAGTCTTTGTTAGAACTATCACTTTTGTCCTTATTTTTCTTTATCCTTGACGACGAAGCTTTAAAGGATAGATCTTACATTTCTTATTTTACCTTATCTTTCTTTTTCGACTTTAATTCGCTTTCAATGAGGCGTTTCAGTTCATTCTCATGTTCGGACAATTTTCCAAACAATTTTGTAATATCCAAATCATTAAGATCATTTAATTCTTCGATGGTCGTAACCTTTGGTTGACATTTTCGGCACATAGACCTTAATATTTTTTAGCGCAATCTTTGTTAGAAAATGACTTTCCTAGTTTATTTAACTTTTTGATTAAATTGAGAAAACGAGTCTCAGAGGATTCCACAGATTCTCCAAGTTCCATACAGAAAAGTTCATACTCCTCTGTCAACATTGATTTTAGAATCCTTAACGTCTCTAGTTCCCTCACAAGGAACTTAAAAAGCATTCCACGTTGTGTGCGTGCTCGTATGATGTGAGATTGAGTAATATACTTTAACAATTAACACATAGATAACTATATTTATCGCCTTCAAATCATATAAAAAATTTTGGTTTCATCAGTGGTTCAATCTTTTGGGAGTTAACTGAATTATCTACTTCATTTTTTGGGATAAAAGACATGTCGATAATTGCTACTGACAGATGCTTATCAACTGGAATTAAGTGTGTGTACATATTTTCCTTCCAATAAGCTAATTTTTTCCTTTAAAAAACGGTACTCTATTAAAATTGATTTTAACATAAAAAAGATTATGTTTATCTATTAAAATTGGTATGTAAAGACTTAAGCAATAAATAACACAATTGAGACTGATACAAAAACATAATCAAAATTTACAAACTAACAATGTATTGAATGATTGACAAATTACACAAGTAGTGTGATTTTACAATATCAACATTTAGAGATTTTATAACCACATTTGTCAGGTTTAGTCGACAACAAGACAAAGTTGAAGTACCCATTCTATCAAAACTTACACATTTACAATTAATTGCTAATAAAATATTTTAATGGCATGTGATTCTAAAATGCAATAAATAACAACCTAATCATGCAATTAATTATGAAAATTAAAGAGAGAGAGAGAGAGAAAGAGAGAGAGAGTGTGTGTGTGTATGTGTGTGTGTGAGAGAGAGTATGTGTTTGTGTGTGTGTGAAAGAGAGAGAGAGAAAGAGAGAGAAAGAGAGAGTGTGTGTGTATGTGTGTGTGTGTGTGTGTGTGTCCGTGTATGTGTGGGTGTATATGTGTGTGTCAGAGAGAGAGTGAGTGTGTGTGTGTGTATGTGTGTGTGCGCGCGAGAGAGAGAGAGATAGTACGCTAGAAATTATATTAGTTCAACATGTTCGTCCTTGCTTTGTTCCTAATCCACTCTAGAATGGTTGTCCATTGAAAATTGTTGGTCTTCCACTATGATTTGTAACAAAATTATAAGAGTTCGTACAATCACAATATCTGAAATAAACGATTTGTCCTTACTTTGTGCATAATCCACTCTCTAATAGTTGCCTATTGAAAATTGTTGGTCTTCCACTATGATTTTTAACAAAGTTGTAAGAGTTTGTACAATCACAATATCCGAAATAAACACTGAAAAAATAAATTTCTTCTTTTTTAGTGTTTGACTTGTACACTATGTACGAAAATAACACTATGTGAAATCTTTACTCAAATTCACTTCTTGATTCTTCCAGCCCCAATAACTTATACCTAAGTCTCCATTATGCGACAATCTTTACTCGATTCTACTGGTTTCTTACTCTATTCCACCGGTATCTTGAGTGTTGGTTTGTCCGAAGATTGAGAAGAACTCCTACTCTGTTTATAGGCTTCCACACAACACTACCAATGTCAACTTGGAGAGAAAAACCTTCTTTTTCACTTAAATTCTCATAACCACACAACACCACAGAGTCTTTCAAACCTCTGAAACCTTAACCAAATCTTCAAAGAAACGTTAAATTCAACAACAATCTCCTTAACAATCACAAATCTTTAAAGATAAGATTCAAATTATTGTGAATCATATGTCTTGAAACAAAATATAAATGGTTTCTTCATGATCAAGAAACACACAAGGGTTGGGGTTAACAAAGAAAACAAGGTAAAACAACAAGGAATAACAAGGATTGGTTATAAACTTTTATTCTTTCCTTTCTCTTAGAAACAAGATTATAAGTATACAAGAATAACAAAATAACTTCTCTCACTTGAATTAAGATTTTGTCTTCCTATTTTTCTTTATGCTAAGATGAAAGACTAGCATGCTATTTATAAGAAAATTTGCACACTAGCTGTTACGGTGGAAATAGGATATCAAATTATTAATTAATTTGAATCACGTCTTTAATTCACAACCACTCTTTGATTTATCCGAAGGAAAAGGTCAAAAGAGGAAAAACCTATTTTTGCATCGTAAACACAATGCGGGGAAAGATCTAGGTAAGGGGTTGGTTAAGTTTAGGGAAGGTACTAGCATTCTAAACTTCTGTAGTACTCTACAGGGGAACCTTTTGTTCATTTTACTATTTTGCTTTATTATATTTTAAGGTATATACAAAGGGATTAAAAGTTAAAGAAAATACCTGAGGGTTAGTCCTAAGTTTACTCGGCAAGACATCGCATCTTGTGCCTACATATCCTGACGGGAATGGAATCAGAGTAATTGTAGTTCCCCTCGAAAGGGAGGTTAGAAACATCTTGACGATGGTCAAGGTTTCAATGGGAATAAACGTACCTTAAGGATACGCTTATATGGAGTGTGGAGACTCCAATCTCTACGTTGAAGTTGTTAATGAAATTAGGGATTCCATAGCGGGAAACCCTAAAACAGAGTACGGCGATTCTATGACCTAATGCTAGGGTAAAGGGTAAAATTGTCCACGGCGGGACGCCTAAAAGTGGCAGGGTTTGAAACGTCACAGGTTAGGGTTATTGACTCGGCGGTCAAACGGCTAGACCTAATCTTTCGGAAGGAGTTTAAACGGTAAATGATGCAAACATGACAAATTATTACATGGAGGAATTAAAGTACGGAAAGTAATGAAAGCGGTAAAAGAAAGCATCGCCACGATCATTCGCGTAAATTACAAATCCCCAAAAAAATGCGAGAAAATAAATGCAACAATAGCCTCACATAACTACAATTGAAACAAAGACAGTACAAAAAAATAAAGGATAAATAAGCTGAAATGAATAAGAAGTAACCATCGTTGGCTGAAAATAACACTGGCATACATGAGGAGTTCCTTACGAAAAGGTTCTAATCTTTATGTTTTAATTATGACAATTGGTTTCAATTCTAATATTTTAATTATAAAATATGGTTTTAATTTTAAAATAGAATTATTTGGTTAATATAAATTTTAAGTTTTTTCTTTTTTTTTTTAAATTTTAAGTTTAAATTATAAAAAGAATGTTAAGTTTTAACTTTTATATAAAAAAAAGTTTAAGTTTTATAAAAAAAAAAAGATTTTTTAGTTTTAAAAAGGTTTTTCAGTTTTTAAAAAAAAAAGGGAAAGAATGAGTTTTCAGTTTTAAAAAAAAAGGGAAATAATGAGTTTTAAATTTTTACTTTAACAAAAATGAATTAATAAAAGTTAGAAATCTAAATTATTTAGTTATTACAATAAGATAATAAAAATAATAAAGCGCTAAAATAAAAAGTAATAATAAATACTACAAAATAGAAAAGAAAAAAAAACAAAAGAGACAGAAGATAAAAGGGGCGTTGCTACTGTGTTATTTCCATTAGAGTTTTGGTTATTCCTCTATTCTTCTTCTTAGGGCCGGCGCAGCCTCCATTGATACCTCCATCTGCTACAAACAAAAAACCGTAATGAAATCTTCACCTTTGGAGCCAATAAAAAGTGAAGAAGGTGGGATTCGAACTCTCGACCTCTCACACTCACAATTCCTTACACACGGTCTCTTGTCAATTGTGCTACTTTATTCATTCAAAATAAAGTGGCACTAGAAACCCTGTAAAGGTAGGACAAATTTGAGGGTAAAATTTGGGGTATTACACTAGCGAACGGGATTTTTAACAATTATCCATTATAAGCTAACTTAGGATACAAGCTAACTTAAACAATTGGGCTTACAAGCAAGGAAAAATTCAACATGCTAACAAACCTAACAATATTGACTAATGCATGTTAGAACAAACTTCGATTATAACACACATTACTCCGACAGCAGCATGCGAACAGACTTCGACCTCATGCTTAATCCTGTCGAACCAGAAGCTACCCTTCGACCATACTAGAGTTTGATCCAATATCTCACAAATCTCCACCTTGGATCTAACTCTATAACATCAAGAAACTAGATTTCTTCATGTAGCTTTATCAACTGCATACAGTGGAAAACCTTGCAACTGAGCAATATTTTGGTGATCATATCAGCAACATTATGAAATGCAGCCTCACATCAATGTGCTCGATTCGCTCATGATAGGCTGAATTCTTCGACACATGTATTGCACTTTGACTATCACATTTAACAGTGATAAGTCGACCTTGAAGTTTCAACTCTTTTGCAAAACCATCAAGCCACAATGCTTCCTTCACAACTTCAGTTAGGGCGATATATTCCGCTTTAGTGGTAGATAAGGAAACAACCTTCTGAAGTGTAGCTTTCCAACTAGTTGTTGTACCAAACATAGTGAACATATATCCAGAAATAGATTTTCTGGAATCCATACAACCTGCATAATCAGAACCGACATATCCTTTGATTGCTTCTTTACTATATTCACCCAAGGCTCCACCATAAATTAGGACTCTACTCAGAGACCCATTTATGTACCTTAAAATCCACTTCAATGCTTTCCAGTGAGCCTTTCCAGGATTCGCCATGTACCTGCTTACAAGACTTACTCCATATGCCATGTGGGTCTAATACAAACTATAACATACATCAAAGAACCCACTATATTAGCATATGGAATGTTATTCATATAAGTTCTTTCAACACCAGTGTTGGGGCACTGATCTATACTCAGCTTGAATTGAGGGTGTGTCAGAGCCACATCAGAAATTGAATTCGACATATCAAACTTTTCGAGAATCTTCCGTAGGTACGCCTCTTGAGATAAGCATAATTTCAACTGCTTTCTATCTCTTCGGATGTCAATCCCAAGAATCCTGAATGCAGCTCCCAGATCCTTCATGTCAAACTCCTTATTGAGTTCAGTCTTTACCCTCATTACATCTTCGACATTGTTGCTTGCTATTAGAATATCATCCACATAAAGCAACAAATAACAAATAAATTACCAGGTTAAAATCTGAAGTAAACACAGTGGTCGAACTGACTTATAATGAAACTTATGCGTGCCATGAATTTTTCGAATCTCATATTCCACTGTCGAGGAGATTGTTTCATTCCATATAAGGATCTATTCAGCTTACACATAATCTTCCTTCCTTTTTTCGACATACCTTTCAGGTTGTCTCATAAGAATTATTTCATCTAGATCACCATACAAGAATGCAGTCTTCGCATCCATCTGTTCTAGTTCAAGGTTGAACTGTGTCACTATGGCAAGCAACATTCAAATGGATCTGTGCTTCACAATAGGAGAGAACACATCATTGAAGTTGACACTTTCTTTCTGAGTGAACCCCCTAGCGACCAATCTTGCCTTGTATCTCTTCGAGGCCACTCCTTCAATTCCTTACTTAACTTTGAAAATCCATTTACAACTGACTAACCTGGATCCAGCAGGTTTCTTGATAGGTTCCCAGGTATTTTTATCATGAAGAGATTTCATCTCATCATCCATTGCCTTAAGCCATTTAGTCTTCTTTCGACTTCTCATAACTTCCTTATAGTCTCTAGGTTCTTTGTCTAGAATCTCATTTATAGAGATTAAGGCATAAGCTATAAGATCTGCATACCCAAGTCTCTGAGGTGGCTTAATGACTCTCCTCGACCTGTCTCTCGCTCGTAGGTAGTCATTATCAATCTCCTCATCTTCGACAACATTTTCTGCGTCTTTTTTGACTTCATCTGGGATACGCAATTCAGCATCAACATGTTCCACCTTAATAGGAATTCTCCCTGTTCCATCTCTTCATCAGCATCATCAATTTTCTTGAAAGTCATATCTGCTTCATTGAAAACTACATCTCGATATGTGATAAACCTCTTGTGACATGGATCTAGGCACCATAGCTTATAAGCTTTGACTCCTTCAGGGTATCCCATGAACATGCATTTCAGAGCTCTAGGTTCGACCTTGTCTTGCCTAATATGAGCATAGGTCACACAACCAAATACTCTCAATTTGTCGAGACTAGGCAGATGTCCCGACCAAAGTTCTTCAGGTGTCTTCATTCCCAAGGCAGTTGAGGGACATCTATTTATCAGATAGGCTATTGTCGAAACGCCTCAGCCCAAAACACCTACTTCAATTCAACACTAACTAACATGCGTCTAACCCTTTCAAGGATTGTTTGATTGACTCTCTCAGCTAATCCATTTTGTTGAGGAGTACTTGCTAAAGTCTTAAGCCTTGCAATCCTAGACTCAACATAGTAACTATCGAACGCTTCGTTGCAGAACTCAAGGCCATTTTCGATTCTCAACCTCTTAACTTTTCTGTCAGTTTGAGTTTCGACCATAACCTTCCAACTTTTGAAATTATCAAAAGTTTCATCCTTCGTCTTCTGAATGAATATCCATAGCTTTTTGGAATAATCATCAACGATGGATAGAAATACCTTGCACTTGAGTATGAAGGATTCTTTGCAGGCCCCTAAAGACCAGTATGAATGTAATCCAGGGATCTGTGTGTTCTTTGCTTTCCTTTGTTAAACTTCGCCCTACAGGATTTATCAAATTCACAAGATTCACAAACTCCAACTTTTCGAATTTGTCACCTCTTAGCAGGTTCTGCTTCCCCAATTCGACCAAGCCTCTTTCGCTGGCATGGCCCAATCTCATGTGCCATAATTTTGTCTTCGACAGATGCAACATTTTTTGAACCGCTTACAACCTCAGACTCAAGGGTATACAAGCTTTGTTTCTTCCGCCTCTCAATGCTTCCTTCGACCCCTTTATGAATCTTAGGATACTTTTCTCTCCTTAAAAAACATATCCTTTCCTGTTGAATTTACCAAAAGAAATCAAATTTCTCTTCAAATCAGGTACATACCTGACTTCAGTCAATAACCTTATTGACTAATCATGGAGCTTGAATCTCACATATCCAATACCTGCAATTTTGCAAGATTTGTTATTTCCCAACAGCACCAATCCACCATCTTGATCACATAGCTCCTCGAACAATTCTCTGTTTGGAGTCATGTGCCAAAAGCAACCTGAATCCATAATCCACTTTATCCTTGAGTCATCACTTGAAACCACAAGGACATCAGATGAGTCGAAATCATCTTGAGCAATGGATGCGTTGCCATTATCCTTACCTTCGTGATCTTTGAGGCGTTCAGGACACACCTTTCTTCTGTGACCCTCCCTTTTACAGTGATAACATCGAATACCATATGTTTCGCCACTATAAGATTTTTGCTGACTTTTACTTTTCTTCTTGTCGAACTTACCATCATTTCGCAAGAATTTTTACTTAACAACCAAACCTTCGCCCACCGTCGAAGGTTTATGCTCCTTTTGTTCATTCAAGTCCTTAGAATACAAGGCTGATTGAACTTCTTCAAAGCTCAGGGACTCCCTTCCATACAAGAGAGTTTCTTTGAAGTGAGCATGTGTTCTAGGCAAAACACACAACAACAACAACAGTGTTTGATCTTCATCATCGATCTTCACATCAATATTTTCAAGATCAAGAATTAACTTGTTGAACATATCCAACTGCTCAGCCAACACTTTTTCTTCACTCATCTTGAATGAATACAAAGCTTGGTTAAAGTAGAGTTGATTCACCAGAGATTTGGTCATGTACAAACCTTCAAGTTTCACCCATAATCCCGACGTTGTAGTCTCCTTTGATACCTGTCGAAGAACCTTATCACCAAGGCTCAACAATATTGTGTTGTGGGCTTTCTCAAACATGTCCGTCTTTTCTTTTGCCGTTAACGCAACGTCCATGGCTATTTCATCTTCAAGCGCCACAGACCGAAGTCGTTCACTCCGGTAAACTTTTCAATCTCATACTTTGTTGAAGGCGTCTTATTCATGCTCACCGCACCAATTTGTTGTGAATCGGATGTCTTGAAACAAAATATAAACAGTTTCTTTATGATCAAGAAACACACAAGGGTTAGGGTTAACAAAGAAAACAAGGTAAAACAACAAGGAACAACAAGAATTTGTTATAAACTGCTATTCTTTCCTTTCTCTTACAAACAAGATTATGAGATACATGAATAACAAAATAACCTCTCTCACTTGAATTTGGATTTTATCTTCCTATTTTTCTTTATACCAAGATGAGTGACTAGCATGCTATTTATAAAAAAACTTGCACACTAACCTAATGGACTTTTTAACAATTATCCATTACAAGTTAACTTAGGGTACAAGCTAACTTAAACAATTGGGCTTACAATCAAGACTCAATTCAACATGCTAACAAACCTAATAATATTGAGTAATGCATGTTAGAACAAACTTCGACTACAACACGCATTACTCCGACAGCAGCATGCAAATAGACTTCGAACTCATATTTAATCCTGTCGAACCAGAAGCTACCATTCGACCATACTAGAGTTCGATCCAATATTTCACACAAATCTATTTAACAATTGAAAAGGAATGAAATAAAAGATTAAAAAAATCATTTGCAAGTGTTAATAAAATATCCAAAGAATGAAATAAAAGATTAAAAATATCATTTGCAAGTGTTAATAAAATATCCAAAACTTAAAAAAAAATAAAATAAATAAAGATCTGGTTTGTTAGTTTTTAAATCATTAATAAAAGTATGTGTTTTTAACATTGTAAAAAACTACATAAAAAATTATTTAAAAGTACCGGAGATTTAACACAAAAAGAGTGGAAAAAAATCATACTCGTGAACACTTTAATCTTCTAGATTGATCGTTAAAAGCCTTCATATATTATGATTTCTATAGTTCTATTCTGTTTTCTCTTTTCTCAATTTTTGGGCTTAATCCCCTACCCTTTTCTTTTGAAGTTTAATGTCGTGCAATGCAACAAATAAACAAAAGCCTGTGAAGAATATTCACTTTCATGCCGTGCATCCAACTCCAAGTAAAAACAGATACCTACCTAAAAAAAACTAGATATATAGCTATAATAACATGCTAGCTAGGAACAGTGGTAATTTTAGCTCTTTGCGTTACATCAAATATGGGATTCTAATCCTGACACAAAAACGAAGTTTCATAACCCAACAAAATACAACCGGTTAGTTAGCTAGATAAATGTTACTTAGAGACTTAAACAACACTTAAAATAAAGATACAAAAATAGTAATACCCTCTTAACAGAAATTAGCATCAACATCAACATCAGTATCTTATCTATACCCCACAGGCATTCCAAGTTTATCCAAACGACCTGAACCTGGATACCCTTTACTTGCAAAACTTGCTTGCAGTGCTGAATTTCTCTGTGCGGCCAATCTTGCAATGTCATGTCCATTGAGTGAGTACCTATTAGATGAACCAGATCTCTCATGTTGAGGCCTTTGTTTTGGTGCACTCATAGATCTAACTTTTGCCTTTGATGACTCTGTATATGCCATGTAACTTGGGTAATCAGAATAGCCTCTAAGGGAGTTTCTTGATCCATCACTCTTTGTAGGAGTAAATGGGCTTCTTTTGTATCCATCCTCCTTTGAAGTTGCAGATGATAAAAATTGAGGACTATTCTCTTCAACTTCGCTGAGTTTAAGTGGGTTGTAATAAGATTGAACCTCGCATGATTGACTTTGACTTGATTGATGAGATTTTGATTCCTTTGTGGGGGTTAGAGTCTGACTATAATAATAATGATCAGTGTCACTTATGGAGTGAAAGAGGTTTCTTCGTTTTGAGGTCATGTGTTGTTTTCCCAAATCAATTTCGACAATCCTTTCAGTTTTTTCGTCGCTCCTGCTATATGATCTTATCAGTGATTTTACTCTATTCCATGATTGTTCATCTATCTGATTCTCTGATATATTGCTGCTGAACGGGAGACATGATTTGGAACCGTTTCTCTACAATAATATATAATTGCATCCATAATAAGTGGACAAAACAAATTTAATGATGCGCCAAATTCACAATTGTTGGATAAGAACAATTGTTGGATAAGAAGAATTAACTGATGGAATTATGAGAAAAGAAATACCTTGAGTGTAGATGAATGTTCGGATTTCATGCTCCTGGATCTAACAGGGCTTTCTGATTTCTCTGGTGTTGCTGGACCCCCCTGTAAATGATCATTTGGCAAAACTAAATGATCAGATAACATGACATAGACAGCTTGGACATTTTGTTTAACAGATTTAAATGATACTCCATCATGAATGTGAAAATATTAAGTAACAAGATGAATGAATCTTCTTCACATTTGCAAACTAAATTCATTTGTGGTTTTATTGTAAAGCCAGCAACAAAACCACAATTAAAAACTGTTTACATTCTACTGCATTAACAAGTGTGTATCTACACTTACATGGAGATAGAGTGTAGATGATTTTACATTAGAATGTGAGGTTTGTAGGGAGCGTGCTGCATTAAATCGTGCCTGTGCTCGTATAAGCGATTGCATCCGTTTGAGCCACTCTGCTGTTCTTTTCCTCTCGATGTGACCTCTCACAAGAGCCTGGAGCTTCACCAGCCCTTTTAATGCCCGCAGTGCCTTCCTCGCCTAACAAATTCAATATTCAAAAGTAAAAAAGCAGGATCAATATCTCGAATGCAATAAGGTTAAAAAATCTCAGCCAAAAAATTAATAAAAAAGGAGAAACTACAAGCCCTTTCTTCAACAACTTCCCTGCCCAGATTTAAGTTAAGACAAAAGTAGAATACAAGCTAGTTGCCCCACAAAAATGAGAGCTTGAGGAAGTGTCTGAACAGAATCACAAAGTATATATGTCTACATCAACAAGATTATAAGAGCAATTAAGATGATGGTCAAGGCAGGCTCCACCTTGTACCTCCACAACCTCCAAATGAATAACCCATCTCTAGACTCAGCTCATGGGACCCTCTACACAACCCCATCTTTTTATTAGTCTTTTGAAAAACCATACACCAAGGTCACCCACCCTCAAATGCATAAACGTCTCTTCACACACACCAAATCTACATTCCCTATAGATTCAGTAGCCCCACAAACTTAAAGGCCAAAGACAATTTCCATCATTTTAACTATAAAAAAAGGGAAAAATCTTATGGGCCATAGTAGTAGAAGAATAGAACCGTGGCAAATCAAACTTTGTCCACCCATTCCCATACATCCTGGCCCCAACGGAAATAATCAAACATTCAAAAACACCCACCACCGTTGACGAATAATAAAATAATAAAAGCATAAGTTCCACACATTCATTACAAAAATATTTCTACAATACTATTCTATAGTATTAAACACCTAATATAGTTGTTTATTAACGTCGGTAACACTGGAAAGAAAAAGAAAAGGAAAAATCATAAATGAGACGTTTTGTACCTAAAACATTATATTTCAGCAAAACGACACAAAGAAACAGCTCAGTAACATAAAGAATAGAATTAAACGGAATAGACTTGGCAAATCCTCAACAACCGAAACCGATAACGTTTTTTATTTTAATTTTTTTAAAAGAGGATAATTAATCGGTGATTGTAAATAAAATTAATAGAGAAACAAAAACATTCATGCTCAGTAATACTCAACCACACGTGTATGCAGAAGTAAATCAAAATTTAAAAAGAAGAAAAAAGGGAATGGATTAATTAATGGTTGTAACGAACCAAACTTCCGCGAAAAGCGGCTTGGATCTTAACGGCCGCCCATTGTTCGCGTAACTTGACGATGCCGTTACTGCTATTGAAACGAACAACGTCTGCAGCAGCTTTAGCAGCGGCTACGGCAGCCTCCGCAGCGGCGGCGGTGGCAGCAGCGACTGCGATGGCTTGTTTGTTGTTGTTTACATCTTCTGCTAAGAACGTGACGTGGCTGTTGTGATGTTGTTGTTGTTGCTGCTGTTGTTCTTCTCTGTATGATTTGACGAAACTCCATCTCCGTTTCTCTTTCGGTGGTTTCTGATCGGTTGAACCGTATTCCGGTTTTTTTAGACCGAGAAAACCACGGAACCACCGTGATGCCTTTCCCATATGGAGTGAGTGAGTGAGGAAAGAGGAGAGTGGTTTCTGTTTTGGAGTGTGAAGTGAAAGGAAATGAACTTTACGAACACTCTTTCCAAGAATATATGTACCTTTTAACTGCAATCATCATCAAATTTATTATATAAACTATTCTCTTATATCTATAGTGTTTCTTTTGGACCGTCAAGCCAAATCAACTTTTACTTATTCATTTTCGTTTTTTGGAAATTGGAACTTAGTTATAAAGTCTAATCTAATCACTCATTATTTAATGCTATAATTTTACAAACCTTTCCCAATCTACACTTGTCCTACTATTAATTTTAGCATCATATTACACCTTGTGCATCCTTGTGCATGGAAATGCAGGTTAAAATATTCATAAATGATAAATATGTTTTGGGAAATATTAATTTATTAAAATAAATTTACAATGCAAATTTTATAGCTTTAATGCATTATTATGAGTGTGTTTGATAGAATTTATTTTAATTAAAAGTGAATTTAATGTAAATTGGTTTTAGTTTGGTTATATTAAATAAAAGTTATTATCATTAACTTAATTTATTTAGATAGATTGAATCAAATTATTTTTAAATGTGTAACTCTTAAAATAAATTTTAGTTGTATGATGGGGTATTTATTAGTGTGTAAATATAAGGTGGAGAGATAGACAATTTTTTTATTAAAGTTGATTTGTATCAAAGTTTAACCTTAAGTCTCTATCTTTTTACCATAATTTTATATATACTCACGCAACACATCTAAAAGTTAGTATCGAAATGTATGTTTTTGCATAGGATATAGTTCTTTTGAAGAGTCGACGAAGAATTTAAATTTGATCTAGAAAACTTGGAGACCAACGTTATAAACACATGGTTTTCACCTAAGTATAAGTAAGGTGAAGTATATGGAATGAAAGTTAAACAAAAAGAAAAAGTGTTTCTATTTAGGTGAAAGTTTGAGACCATATTATCCCTCAAATAACACAGTTTAAATATTTTGTCACTATTACAAATAATACATTTTATGACGAAACTTTTATCTCGGCTATTAAAAAATCAAGATCAAAAGACTTGAAATGCGACATTTTTTAAAACTTAATCTTTTATCTAAGTTTTCAATAAAACTGACATAAAAAGTTGGTTGGGTTTGAGCTTTGATTTCAAGCGCTTGCTATTTTATGTTTTATTCATAACTAATAAGATGTCTTTATTTTTTATAGTATTCACGTCGGATATGTTCCCTCGATTTTTTACTAAAACCGAGATAAAAACTCTTTTAGCAATTATTATATCTTTAGATTTAATGTTAAGTCTTATTCACTTTTTGCACCATAATTAGCGAACGATACTAAAATACTATTCTTCTCCAATGAACGAAACTGAAACACCATTATTCTCCAAGGAGGAAGAAATCTCGAACCTCAAACCAACATTTTTCTTATAGTCTCTTATCACATTTTCGGTATGTACAAATTCTCTATTACCGCTGTTATTGTTTGTTGTTGTTGTTTTTATCGTTGTTGTTATTGTTGCTGGTATTGTGGTCGCCGTTAATGTTCTTGCCTCATTATTATTGTTGTTATTATGGTTTTTTGAGACTTATATGGTTCATTTTTGTTGGTTGTGTACTATTTTTATTTTATTTTCAGAAGGTGCGTGTGACTATGGATCGTAGTTGGATGAAATCCAATAGATTAAGGAAAGAGTATGAGAATGGAGTGATTCAATTTTTTGAATTCGTAGAAAAAAAACCTTGTAATGATAATGGGGTTTTTTGGTGTCCTTGTAAAATTTGTCGAAATACGCAAAAACATCCAACATCCAAGTGTTGTTATATTTTATCATTTAGATTGTGGTGGAATTACCGCTGTTGTTGTTGTTGTTTCTATCGTTGTTGTTGTTGTTGTTGTTGTTGTCGGTATTGTGGTCGTCGTTGATGTTGTTGTCTCGTTATTGTTATTGTTATTGTGGTTTTTGAGACTTGTATGGTTTATTTTTGTTGGTTGTGTACTATTTTTATTTTATTTTTAGAAGGTGCATGTGACTATGGATCGTAGTTGGATGAAAGCCAATAGATTAAGTAAAAAGTATGACAATGGAGTGATTCAATTTCTTGAATTCGCGGGAAAAAAACCTTGCTAATGATAGTGGGATTTTTTGGTGTCCTTGTAAAATTTGTCGAAATATGCAAAAATATCAAAGTGTTATTATATTTAATCATTTCGATTGTGATAGAATTATTCAAATTACATAAAATGGGTATGGAATGGTGAAGCGGCAAAAAAACATCTATGTCACATACATTTAAAGATGATGATGAATTTATGAATGATACTCTAGAAGACATGATTCGTGATATTAGAGTATAAGTTTTCAAGAAAGCTAATGAGATAGAACTTTACAAAGAGGTATGGAAGAGTCGTTGTATCCGGTATGTAACAAAATTGTCAGTTGTTTTAAGACTATTTAATCTTAAGGCAAGAGTTGGGTGAAGGGATAGAAGTTTCACTGAATTACATGAATTGTTGAAAGTAATATTTCCAAAAGGTAACATATTGTCGAACCATAGTTATGAGGTCAATAAGATATTATGTCTAATAGGTTTAGAGTATGTCAAAATACAAGCTGAAGGAAAGATTATGAAAACTTAAAGGAACGCCTGAGATATGGGGAGTCACGCTACAAGCTGAAGGAAAAGGGTGTTGAAAATGATGACAGTGTAACTAGAAAGGGTGTTCATTCCAATATGATATCTTACCTACCAATAATTCAAAGGTTCATGAGACTGTTTGCTAATGTAAATAACGCAAAGAATACTGCATAACACGCAAAGAATACTGTTTGCTAATGTAAATAAGCTTGGTATGTTGAAGCTTACAAGTGGTATTCTTGATGAGATTCGAGAAGGTCAGAAATCTGATTTGAGTATGTAGATCGGTTGAATTTGATGAATCAAAGTCGAAGAGCTGATTTTCGGATTAATGAAAATGGTATCATGAGATGTCGTGATAGAGTTTGTGTTCCAGATATTGTTGAGTTGAAAAAGAGTATTATTGAGGAGGACATCGAAGTAGATTGAGTATCCATCGTGGTGCTACGAAGAGGTACCAGGATTTGAGAAAATTGTTTTCGTGGTCAGGGATGAAGAAAGAAGTGGCTGAGTTTATGTATGCTAGTTAGACTTGTCAGAAATCGAAGATTGAACATCAAAGACCATTGGGTCTGATGCAACCGTTGAATATTCCAGGGTGGATATGGGATAGTATTTCCATGGATTTTGTGTCGGGTTTGCCGAAGACTGTGAAGGGGAATGATTCTAATTGGGTGATTGTGGATATATTGACTAAATCAGCTCATTTCATACCAATAAGAATTAATCGTTCTATGCTGAAGCTAGCTGAGATGTATATTGAGGGAATTGTGAAGTTGCATGGGATACCGTTGAGTATTATGTCAGATGGAGATCCGAGATTTACATCGAGATTCTGGAAGAGTTTGCAAGACGCTTTGAGTACGATGTTGATATTAAGTTCTGCCTATCATCCGCAGACAGATGGACAGACAGAGAGAACTATTCAGTCTTTAGAGGATTTGTTGAGAGCTTGTGTGTTGGATCAAGGTGGATCGTGGGATAGTCATTTTCCGTTGATTGAGTTTACCTACAACAACAGTTATCATTCTAGTATTGGAATGACACCATATGAGGCATTGTATGGTAGGAGATGTAGGACTCCTTTGTGTTGGTATGAGTCAGGCGAAAGTCTTATGCTCGGGCCTGAGTTTGTTCACCAGACGACTGAAAAGATCAAGAGGATCCAAGAAAAGATGAAAGTTTTGCAGAGTCGTCAGAAGAGTTACCATGACAAGAGGCAGAAAGCACTTGAGTTTCAAGATGGGATCACGTGTTTTTGAGAGTTACGTCGGTAGCTGGTGTTGGCCGAGCTTTGAAGTCTCGAAAGCTCACGCCACATTTTGTTGGCCCGTATCAGATTTCGCAGTGGGTGGGAGAAGTAGCATATCGAATTGTTTTACCACCGTCGCTTGTGAATTTGCATGATGTGTTTCATGTGTCTCAATTGAGGAAGTACACTCCAGATCCGTCACATGTGATTCAGATGGATGATGTACAAGTGAGAGATAACTTGACTGTTGAGGCATTTCCAGTACGAATTGATGAACGAGAAGTGAAGCAACTGCGAGGTAAAGAGATTTCCTTGGTAAAGGTAGTTTGGGGAGGACCAGCTGGAAGGGGCATGACTTGGGAGCGTGAGGATCAGATGAGGGAGTGGTATCCGACTCTGTTTCCTTGAGGTAATTTTCGAGGGCAAAAATTTGTTTAAGTATGGGAGAGTTGTAACACCCCGAATTTATTGGAATATATTTAATTTATTTAAATATGAATATTCGTATTTTTGGTGATTTTCGGTGATTGGTGTGAATATTGAGAATTATGGATTTTGAGTTATTTATTTAAATAATAGTATATAATATGAATATATTGGTATTATTATTAATTTAAGTAAATATAAGTGAATTGAGGGCAAAGTGGACTTTTGAGGAGGAGTTAGTGAGGGTGAAATTGGAAAGTCCATTTTAAGGCCCAAAGTTAGGTTTAACAAAAAGGAATTTTGAGGGAATTATGATACATTCTTGTTAGACCGTGAAAAGGGAAGAAATAGAGGCCAAAGCTCTGAGGAAGAAGATTGAGGCAAAGCTTCGCGAGGTTTCCAAGAATCAAGGAGAAAGGCTTAAAGTCGGCAATTAAGGTATGTGGAGTATTGCCTTCATTGTTTTTAATAAATGATCCAATGTATTTAAAGTCGATTTAAGGATTTATGAGGTTTTTGAGTTTGAGGAAATTAGGCCTTCGTGGCCAAATCTGTTTTTGAGGTTGTTTAAGTATGGGGAGTATTGCCTTCATTGTTTTTAATATGTGATTCAATGTGTTTAAAGCCGATTTAAGGGTTTAGGAATTTTAAGTATTGAATTGTTGTTGCCTTTCTGGTGAGTTTAATGAGTTTGAGGGATTTGAACTGATGGTCTAATAGGTCTGAGGCTAATTTGGGAGTAAGGGAAATTAGGCCTTCGTGACCAAAATCTGTTGTTGAGGTTTTAACCATATATGGTAATTGATTATGAGAAATCTAATGAATGTGGGGAATTTGTAAGGATTTATGGGAATTGAAGGCATAAATATGATACGGGATTGGCCTAACAAGTCGTAGATTTTGTGCCTTTTATCGCTGTAATACCTTAGGAATGATTTAGGGATGTTTTGGGGGCATTGGGGAAGGAAATCGTAGGGACTTTTGGGCTGGTTTTGCTACTTGTGTGTAACAGCGTTTTGCTGTAATCGTGATTTCGCACAGCGAACACTCGCCCCAGACTTGCACGACGAACTGTCCAACAAATGTAGGAGAGTTTCGCAAATTGTGTTCTTGTGTAGTGCTATTTTGATGCTTTGATGTTGTGATTTTCTTGATGAATTACCAGGAGTATGACTGTGATTCCTATGTGATTAATAAATGATTGTATGATGATTCCTATGAGTAATGATGATGAGTTATGATGTTGATTCCATGAGTTTTTGATGATTATATGATGACATGATTATTATGATGATTTTGATGAATGATGATGCACCTAATGAGTTTATTATGAGGATGATATTGACGTGTGCATCATGCATTCATATGCATTCTGGACTTCGGTCTAGTGTTTTATTCTTGTTGCTTCAGTCCCATTGTGCAGATGTGAAGTATTTTATTATGCTCCGGTTCTTGTGTAGAATCGATCTTATTGATGGGAATCTATAGAGGGTTGATAAACCAGTGTCCGTCGAACTTTGATGAGTTGGTACCACATGCATGAGTCTTGTTGTGTTTGCATTTATGTGACACTTTGGTGTAATTTATGATATTATGGCTTTTTGATGTTTCCTTGATGATTATGATGATGTTGAATACGAAAATGACGCTATTTTATATATTGATTCCTATATTGATTATTATGAATCGTTTTACTCACACTGCTTGTTTGAATGTTGCTTCCACGTGGGTAACGTGCAGATGACCAGGTTTAGTCGTGGATGTTGTCGAGGACTTTTTGAAGTTTTTAACTTTTGGTTGACTTAGAGGGTCTTGCTCTGATAGTGTAACATCGGGTTGGGGTCTTTGAGTTAAACCATATTTTATTGATTATTGTTATTTTGATTATCTTGCTGCGTAAGGAAAACTTTAGATTTTGCCTTTTTTGAGTTCCGCTGTCTTTTGAGCAATTTTTGAGTAATTTTGGGAAAACTCATTGTTTACGGAGCATTGACTTTTATTTGATTTATTGAGAAATGTACGCCCTTTGAGGTGATTTTTATTATGTTTAATATTTTACTCTGATAAATGTGATTGAATTGCCATTATATTTGTGGGGTAGAAAAGGGTGTTACAGAGGCCCCTTTGGGATTACTGATGTCGTACGAATAACCATATTAGCATTACTTTTTCTGACCTGGGAGTCCGTGAAGCTGATGACCTTAGTATCCCTTCACTCCTCTAAGCCTTTTTAGGACGTAGTGCAGTGATTATCCAGGTTTAGACTTGTGATGGTTGTCATGTGATACTACCCTCAGATGATTTTTTCTTGAGAATGTTATTACCCTACATGAGTAGTCGTGCAAGCCGATAATATCCGAAATATTTATCGATGACTTTATGAACTTTGTTAGAACCTATTGTGCAAGTATTTTACCCCTAGTACACACCCCGTGGTTGGTTCTTCACCTAGACCTTTTGTTGTAATCTTGAACCTTTAATCCTGCTATGTGTGATTTACATCATGTCTTGCATTGCATTGCATATCATATGCATCTTTGCATGATTCATTGCATACAATCTGTTTGTCCAGTCACTCATTTCAAGTTGTCACTATCTTCTAGTGCCACATGTCGGTCGTCAAGATGATTCCTCGACATAGATACATGACTATAGCTAATTACAGACGCAAAATGTCAAAGCAAGAAGACCATAATGCAGAGATCCAAATGGATATTGATGATTTGAAATCGGGCATGACTAAGCTTACTGAGATGCTCTAGGTCCTGATCGTTAGAGGGGAACCACCTCAAGGGACTGTCGTTCAAGAAGTTGCAAGCACTGGTCCTCAACCTGTTCAGGTGCCACCTTCTACTTGGCCAGAGTTTCGTTTACCTCCTAACTACTCTTCACCCCTTCAATCTACCACTATGGTTGGTCAAATAGCCAGACCAGTTTTTCAAGCTCATGTTTTTGCCGAGCCCCGACCTCTGGTTCACACTATTGCCTAGATTGTTCAAGCTTCTTTCTTTGACTACAATGTTGACAGTGCTCAAGGTGAATACCATGAAGATTTTGTTAAGCTTAAGGTTGTCCGTGAACAGTTTCAGATCATAGATAAGAGACTCAGAGCCGTTGAGGGTACTGACTTCTTCAATGTGGATGCAAATAACATGTGCTTAGTTTCTGGCCTTATTATGCCTGCTAAGTTCAAAACTCTCGAGTTCATAAAGTACAAGGGTCACTCTTGCCCAAGAGCTCATCTAGTCATGTGCTTTCGAATGATGGCTGCTTATACCAATAATCAGAAGTTATTCATCCATTGCTTTCAGGATAGTTTGAGTGGCGCTTCACTCAAATGGTATATGAACCTTGAACAAAATAGTGTCAACTTCTTCCAAGATCTTGCAAATGCTTTCATGAAGCAGTACAAATACAATCTCGACATGGCTCTAGATCATCGTTAGCTTCAAAATATGTCTCAGAACGAGAAAGAGTCTTTCAAGGAATATGCTCAGTGTTGGAGAAAACCCGCTTCTCAAGTTGAACCCCCTTTAGCAGAAAAGGAGCTCACTAGAATGTTAACGGAAACCCTGTCTCCATTCTATTGGGAGAAAATGATTACCAGTGTCTCCTCAAGCTTCACAGATATGGTAACCATTGGTCAAAGACTCGAACAAGGTCTCAAGAATGGTAAAGTTTCTAAGGTCGTTGAATCTTCTAATGGTGCGAAGAAATCCTATGGTAACTTCCAGAAGAAAAGAGAAGACCAGACTAACGTTGTTATGGCTGAAGTGAGGAGGCCTCGTCACCAACCTCGGTATGTTGATCACCCTGCTATTGTTGTTTTTACTCCTGTGGTTGTTGCTCCACACCTAACTCAAGCTCCTCAACATCCGGCTGCAGGACAAAATCAGTACCGTAATTGGAATCAATTTGATCCTATTCCCATGACATACACTGAACTTTGTCCTTCTATGGTTCATAAAGTTTTGGCTACTATAAGGACTCTACCTTCTCCTCCAAATCCTCTTCTAGCTGGTTTCAGGTCTGATCTCCACTATGCATTCCATGAAGGTGCCGCAGGCCATGATTTGGAAAACTTTTATGCACTAAAGGCTAGAGTGCATGACTTGATCAAGGAAGGAATTCTTACCTTTCAGGACTCCAACCCTAATGTCAATAATAATCCTCTACCAATGCATCAGAAGTAAAGCTTCAGTCAACTTCAGCTGACTATCTTCCTAAAAGCCAGTGTTTCAGACAAGACAACTTATTCTTGTTACTAATTAGTCACTAGGCCATGTTTCTTGTTGTTTGTACTTTCCTTTATTTGTGTTAGCTGTTTGTTTTCAAATTATGTTTGTACTTTCTTATTAATGAAATGAGTATTGCAACTTTTGATCCAATTCATTTTGTCCATTATTTAGATCTTTATGCTTTATCTTTCAAAATATGCACCTGTTGTTCAAACTTTTGATCATGCAAACATTTGAGAGTGGATATGATGAAAATGTTATACCCATAATTGTTGTTGGTATGCCTTCAAATAAACTTTGTTGAGGATGTAAGACATTGTTTTAATCTCCCAAACACTGGAGAAATAAGGAAGTTATTCCATTGTCAACCTCTTCGAGCCTAGAAGTTGGAATTTCTTTCTGTGCAAAAACAAAAAATCTTAACCTTGGAATGGGTAGCTCTCAGTTAATTTGGTTGCGTGTCCATGCAAGACTCCTTTTATATAAAGGTTGCACACATAAATTTTCCTTCGCACACAATAAACAAGCGTCGAAGATGTCTTTCTAGTCAAAAGTCGATGATGGTTCGCCGTGTTCTGACATGTAACTCTTATACTTTGCATCTTTCAAAAATGATTTTGTTTCAAAGGTTGCATGAACTTTGCATTACCATGTTCGTATGAACATTTTTGTTTGCAAACTGGCTTTCCTTTCAAGGAATTTTCAAACAATTGAGAAACTTGCTTCGATGATCGTATCAGGGGCAAGTTCCTTCCAAATCCTGTTGAGAATCAATTCAAGATTGGTTGTTCAGTACAATTCCTTCTCAAGAATTTGTTTATCCATAAGATCTTTCAAGACTCAGACTAGGGCAAGCTTTCCAAGCGCACAATAAAACAGTCATCTTCAGAATCAGACAAGCTAAAGCAATTATCAGTTCATCTACAATAGACAGCTAATCTGGGGCAGTTTACTTGAAGAATTCCCAAGAAACTCTCCATCCCTCCTACAAGGATCATCAACTTGATACAATTTACTAGTGTGGTAGAGATGTGATATTCGTGTTGAGGAATCGGTCTTCCAGTTTTGTCTTATCACCAAAAGAGTCGAGCCATGTCATCAACATCTGCATTTGAATTTGCATTTGATCATATATCATAGCAAATTCATATACGTATGCATAACATGAGTGTTTCATCCTCATTTGCATTCACCAAAGATCGTGTTGTTATCAACGTCTCACCTTGTGGTCAAAGTCCAACTTACTTGGCATCTACCAAACAGATATTATCGTGTCTATCTAACGTTCTTCCAGATATGTCCTTTCTATATGAGGTTTTACCGAATATATTCATCTCTCCGATGTTTTTCCAGATTGAGTCTTTTGTTCTGATGTTCTTCCATAACCTATATGATGTTTTTCTAGATATTCCTTTGATTCTGACGTTTTTCCAGAATCTATCTGAGGTTTTACCGGATGTGTTTATCTCTCTTATATTTTTCCAGATTGAGTCTTTTGTTCTTATGTTCTTCCAGAACTATCTGATGTTTTTCCAGATATTCCTTTAATTCTGACACTTTTCCAAAATCTATCTGAGGTTTTACCGAATGTGTTTATATCTCTAATGTTTTCCAAATTGATTTTTTTATTCTGATGTTCTTCTAGAACCTATCTAATGTTTTTCAGAATATTTCCCTTTGATTATGATATCCTTCCAGAATTTGTTTTACTCCCGAGTGAGTATCCATATATATATATATATATATATATATATATATATATATATATATATATATATATATATATATATATATATATATATATATATATATATATATATATATATATATATATATATATATATATATATATATATATATATATATATATATATATATATATATATATATATATATATATATATATATATATATATATATATATATATATATATATATACACTTTGGTAATTCTAATGCATTTCCAGAGGTTCATTTCTTTTACCGTCTGATGATTTTCTAGATGTGTCTTTTTTCTGATGTTTTTTCAGAACTCTTTTATACCTATCTGATGTCCCTCAGGATATGTACCTTTATTTCTGATGTTTTTCCAGAACTCCTTTATGTCTATATGAAGTTTTCCCAGATATATTACCTTGTTTATCTGATGTTCTTCCAAATATGTCTTCAAAAAGTTTTCTCGTGCATTTAATGCTTTTCTAAATGTTTCGGATGTATCTTCAGAATCTTTATCTTCATCTAATGCTCTTCTAGATGTCTTCAATTTATTTCTAACTTTGGTTAACAACTGCTGAATGTTTTCAAGTCTGTTTCCATTCTCCATCCAATGCTTTTCTATATGTGTTCCGGAGTTTATTCGATGTTTTTTCGAATATCTCTGGCGTGTTTAAGAGTTTTTCGATATTTTCCTGAATATCTCTAATATTTTCCAGAGTTCATTCAATGCTTTTCTAGATGTCTCTGATGTTTTCATGTGTTCCAGAGTTCATTCAATGCTTTTCTGGATGTCTTTGATGTTTGTTTCAATGTCCCTAATGTATTTCTCTGAATTCTCCTCACCTCATTCAATGATCTTCTGAATGTTGTGACTCTTTTCCATCCAATTTCGTTCATGGATGATGACTATTGTTTCCTCAGTGAAGCTTATTCAATGTTATTATGAATATCTTTGATGTTTGCCTGTATATCTTATACTTGTTTTGTTCCAAAGTTTCATCCAATGCTTTCCTGAATGACTTTGATGGTTGATAATGTCCTTTTCCAGAGTTTTGTTCAATGCACTTCTGACAAAACCTCTGATGACTGTAACCTTTTCCCCAGTAAAGTTGTTTCTACTTTTTGGATGTTCTTGTATATTCCACTGTAAAGTTAAATGTTTTCTTGGAAATCTCAGTTGCATACTCAGACTTGGTCTCGCACCACATCTAATACTTTTCTAGATGTTTCTGATGTGTTTTCCTAATTTGTGTTACTTTCAGCATCTGATGCTTTCCCAGATACATGTATCTCCATTCAGGGTTTGTCCATCTCTTTCCAAGTATTACTGGATACTCTTTGTCACTTTGGCAAATGTCCATAATATCTTGTATTCCTCAATTGTGTCTCCTTGAGAATTTTCCCTATGAGTTGTCAGTCTTTCCCCAATGGAGTTGCAACGTCTTCTCAGTATATATTCATCCCCTGTGACATTTCTCTACACAAGATCTTTTTCTTGCATTCATATCATATCATAGGTATTTTTGTGGTATCTTAGGGCCAAAAGTTATGCATGTTTGTATTTAAGTTTTATCGATATTGTCGAGACAAAGTTTTCAATCTTCACATCTTCGGATCAAAGAAACTTAAATAGGGGCATCTGTCATACCCTAATTTTTGATGCCTAAGATATCACCTCTTTTTACATCATCTACATTATCTATCATGTTTTGCACCTCGCATAATACCCAATTTATCAGCTAGAATAAACTTGTTGAATTTACAGCCGAATTGGCCAAACTAAAATTCAACCATGCGTAAAATCAGTGGACGAAAAATTTTAAGATCGAGCCTGAAAATGTCACTGATACTAATCTATGTTTCGTGTAGTTTAAACTGGCGTGCTTGTTTTAATTTTTCAACTGCTTTTCGGTCGCATTTTTGATCAATTTGAGGCATTTAAGCGGGTAAAATTTATTTTGAAATTTGACCAAACACTATTTTTCCAATACGTATATTTTGCGCTTATTATTTTGGTGTATTCATTTATTTTTTCGGGCACTTTCATACCAGACTGATTATTCGTTTTTAATTGACTTCATTTTTATTTTTAATTAATAATTATTTTAATTTAATCAAATTTTATTTAGTTTTTTTTTAATATTTAATTTTATTCTTTAATTTCATTTATCATATTTTTTAAATTTTGTTTTTTATCTATCTTTAGTAGCACTTAGAGTATCTTTAATGCATATTTTTAATAATTAAATTTTTTTATAGTTAACGATGGTTATAAATAATTTGCATTAGAATGGCTATGACATTACATTTAATTCACTAACTTTTAGTTTCCGGCAATTATATAGCTAACGTATGCTATTTATTTTAAAACATATAATATTATTATTTATATTATTAAAGTACTTTTCGCAACTTTAATAATTAATATATTTTTGAAAAAAAAATGAATATTTTATGTATTTTATTTAAAATAATTAAATTAATGGTAACTTCAATAAAAAAATAATTACAATTAAAAAATATAAAATATAGGGTCAAGTTTTAGTTTTTTATAAGCAACTATCATTAAAGTAAAAACAACTCAAATCAACTATAAATTTTTTAAATCCTACAAATCACTTTGGGCTCACAAAAAATATTTTAGTTTACCCACTTAAGATACTCCCACTAAAGATGCTCTTAGTTACTAAGTGTTAAAAAATTGATTTGCTTTTTAAATTCATTCTAGCAATCTTAGCACAGATGTAGCACTGCAGGGAAAAAGGCCTCACACCAATATCTTTGACTCTCTTCATTTTTCATTTTTTTTTAACTCACTCCTTAACAAACCAACATTTTCTTTTAAAAGCCATACAAAAACTTCATGTTAACACACATACCTTGCAACATCTTTGTCTTCATCATGTAATATCTTTCACCAAGAATCATGCGGACCACCCTTCATAATACCTCTCTCTCATCATTTTTTGAAAAAAAAATAAAAATAAAGAAAAGCTCACCTCATAAGAAGGTAAAAAGTTTCTACTGCACAAATAAGCACCTTACAATAATACACCTCACATCACAAATGGTTGCATCCACAACAACATTTTCGGGGACCAAAACAAACAAAACCATACAATCACATTTACTTCCTGCAGCATAACACTTTCACCCTACCTCCATTTCATATACTCACCATCATCAACTCATATCACCATCAACCAACATGTGAAGCATCTTTCAATATAACATTTTACTGTATTTTTTCTCACTTCGTGAACATCACTTACATCCTCTATTAAAACCACTTGCCTTTCCTTAGTGAACTACTCTCCATCCAATTGTTTTTTTTTTTGAGATTTAGAAGCAGAAAAGTGTAAAGAGGAGGCTGACACAACAACTCACCACCGTAACCGCAACACGATGCCTCCAACCAGCCGAAGCTTTTTGGTAATCTTTGTTCTTTAGTTTTTTTTATACTAAAATATGATATATCTTAGTTTGTTTGTTATCTTTGGTGTGTGGTGGACATATAGTGTTGTAATGTATGTGTTGTTAGTATGTTAGTATATCTTCATAGTTTTGTAATATGTGTTGTTAATGTTGATTGCAACTGATTTACTAAGTTTTAATGTTGTTTGATTATGCTTACATTTTATTGTGGCACGTTTGTATCAGTTTTCTTTTTTGCATGATAGAGTTTTAATGCTATTTTGGATTTCAGGATTTAGTGTAATAAGTTATTGTTTTCATATGGGATGGGTTTTGTACATCAATATTTTATTCTTCTAGATCCTTGATCTGTTGCATTTTTTTACCATATTTTGTCATACTTTTATAATATTTATTGAATTTAATTGGTATGCACTCTCAGTGTAAAAAAAATTTACACGGTCAATTAATCACCATCATGTATCCTGCCATATCACATTGTAAATTTTAAGTTACTGGCATGACATGGCATATTGATAAATTTCTAATGGATGACAGTCTAAAATTATTTTACAGTGTCAATGCATATCAATTAAACTCATACTTATTTTATTGGTGACGTACTTTAAATATTTATGTATTTTAATTATAGTTATTCAAGTTGCTTTATTTTTTCTATTTCTTTGCAATATTTCAAAACAAAAAAAAAGTTTTTGATGTTCTTTCATGCTTGCCTTGTTTTGTTCCAACAAAATAACGTAACAGAGAGTAATACATGAGATAAATAAGAATTGTATGAGAGAGTTATCATGAGGAGAGAGTACTGAACTTGTCATTTCGTTTCCTTCTATGTGTTATTTTTATATTTTTTTGTTTTGTTATTATCCTTGCTTGTTTTTTTAATTATTATCATTATGATTATTCTTTTTTAAGGTTTAAATTATTATCCTTGCTTGCCTTATTCTTTTATCACAAGGGCCTTAATCTTTGGCGAGCACACTTTTCTTTTTTATACCCTTTTTTTCCTTTTTCACGTAGTTTTCGAACTACGATTGCTCTGACTTCCTATCGCGGATACGTAGGAATAGGATTGCGAGATCCTAGCTAGCTACTTTTTTATTTTTCTATCTTTTTTTTCTCCACATTTTCTTTACTT
Source organism: Lathyrus sativus (assembly GCA_963859935.3). Lineage (NCBI taxonomy): Eukaryota > Viridiplantae > Streptophyta > Magnoliopsida > Fabales > Fabaceae > Lathyrus > Lathyrus sativus. The sequence goes on along the minus strand of OZ012738.1, from coordinate 551,126,823 downwards.
TACTCATCTTCTACCTTTAGCAAACAATTTTAGGCAAAACACAAATATTTCAAGAGGTTTTTGTAGAGTACTATAAATGCTTAGAGTGCTAATATATTCTCTTAGTATAACCAACTCCCATACATTTGATCTCTCTTTTGCTTAACTTTAGGCCTTACATATGAGTATAACTTCTTCCCTCGGATAAATTAAAGACCGATGGTGATATTTTATGATTTATGATTCAAGTTAATACAATAGCTTGATATCCGATTCTCACCACGACAAACAACATACTTAATTTGTAACTCAAACTGATAAGATTTGCTACACTCATATGTCACTCAAAGTTAATTTTCTCTTCTTATCTCAACAATTGTCATGCATTTTCTCTTGTCATTTTTTGGTGTTATCTGAAACTCTTGTTTAGTTTCTAATTTGTTGTGTTTCTTTAGTGATTAAAAAATCTCTTTTAAATACATGTCAAATGGGTTTGACCCAAAATAAACGATACAAATAAAAACTCTTTTTTTCCTTTTTTTTTCTTCCTTTTTTTTTTCCTTTTTGTAAATAAATGGTAGGATCCACTTTAAGAGTGAAATCATCCTACAAAATCTAAAGAAAGGGATACCTAACATATTCTTTACAAAATCATTCATAATCTCAATAAGGAGGAAGTCAGATAATATGGTGGAGCTTGTGTTGAAATCTATATTTGCAACAAAAAATATAACAAGAGTTCCTTTCCCTATATATGTGAGTGGTCATGATGTTAATGTCATACCCCAGTTTTGTCCTACCTACATTGCATTGCATTTTCTCTTCATGACCATTACATATGGTCGTGCTTCTTTTCATTAACCAAATTCATCTGCATAATTCCAGCAGGGTCAAGTCTTTGGTCTTTAATCATTACTTTCATTATACTAGTAATTTCTCATTCGTACCATTCATATTTATTAACACTTCATTTAATGTTTGGATTTCATGATTAACTCATTTTCATTGCCCTCGTTATTCATTTTACATACCACGCGTTAAACGTATTTGAGATTAAAATTCAAGAAGGTTGATTTCTATTGTTGTCCTTTTATTATTCCATTACCTTATAATTTCATTTTCTTTCTACTTTTTGAGTTTGCTTACTTAAGGTTGTGTTATAGATTATCTTTTATGCTTCAATTTTAACGCAAGATTTTGTTTTGTTTTAAGATTAAGAAGACACTTTAAAATATAATTAAAGGTTCATTTTGTTTGCATTGATACACTTAATCATAATACATGTTACATTGCATTGCAAGTTTCCTAATACATCATACTATAACAAGCATTAATACAAACATAAGCATTCTCTTTTACAATTTTACACAAGAGTCAAAATACAAAAAAGAGAGTATAAAAACCGTGTATTGTAAAAATAAAGGAGGCAATCCCACTTGATGGGAGGTCCCAAGCATAACCCCCATGTTACATAGCTCCCCAATAACTTCATCATGCCATTCAACAACACTTCATGTGCTCCATCACCTTGCAAAACTCAGCAGCATAACATGAACAATATTTGACATACATTAGCATACACATAAAAAGACCACCAAAATGGGACTATTCATATAAGCATCATGTACCATATGACCACAACCATCACACATACATAATATCATCAAAAATAATCACAACAAAAAGAAAATACATGAGAGTCAGCATACACACACGTACATACATCAGTACCATACATGCATCACATGTGCAGAAAAAGGAAGAAAAGCGGAAAATGAAGGTCTTTGTACATAATGTGTTCCTCCCACTCACAAGAGGATCCCACAAAATCAAGGATCCATACAAACACCTCTAACGGTCTGATTCTAAAAGAATTCCAGCTCATCAAATGCTAACAAACTCACACGAGCAAGAAAAAAATATGAATTCCACATGTACCTCATTCACCTCACATCCCTTATTATGTTCCCTATAATTAAAAACCCGATTTCCCTGAAAAAGAGGATAATATACACCACAATTACGTTGCTAAATTTCACCTAAACCTACATTAAGAGCGTATTTTTCTCAAGCTCTCTCAAAGCTCACATCAAAGCTCTGATTAGAGTGAAGTCAAACTTCAAACCAATAAAGAAGGAACACGAGCAAAAGAAGAATAAGGATAAGAGATTGAAAGTGAAAACTTACGTACTACTATGTCGTCGCGAGAATCATATTGAGTTTGCTTCGGTTAGGTAAATCCTGAGTTCTTTTCACCTTTTGATGGATGCCATTGTGTAGAACTTGATATGTTGCTCCATATCCCTTTTTTAATTGTTTAATTTGAGTGTGTTTGTGGATTTAATTTTGTTTTGGGTGAGTTAGGGTTTTCGGTTTAAATTTTCGATCTGAGGGGTTTGGTTGGGTTTTTGGTTTGTTTGAGGCCGGATTCATAATCCTTAGCCAAGATTAGTAAGGGATAGTGTTTGGTTGGTCATGATTTTGGGGGGTGGTCGCCAAAGAAGACGATGGTGGCCACCACGACTTCTCTGGCAAGGTTGGATCGTAGAAATGAGAGAGAGTTGTAGAGTGTTTGTTGTTGTTTTGTGAGAAGAGATAGATGCTTATTTGCAAATGAATGTTCTATGTCGTGTTTTGTGTTTTTTAATGATTTTTTAGTTGGGCTGGCGCGGTGGTGACAAGTGTACCCACCATTGAAAAATTTGTCACCAGTCTTGAGACTCTTTGCCTTGGATTCCATGCGCTGCCTTCCCACTCTTACCATGCTCCAACATGTTTTTCATCATTTAGATCAGTTAACCTAGTCAGATTATCAGATCTGATGGTCTTGATCGTTCCCCTAGTCAACGCGGTTGACTGAGAGTACATGTGGACTCCCAGTGCCCTTGGGCTGGCTTCTGTCTTGGGTGATGTTATTTTGCTATTCTTGTAACACCCTTCTACCCCAAAGAACATTCACGATAATTATAAATAATTATATCATAGTACATCACCACAAGGGTGCCACATTTCGTCATAAAACTTCACAATAATGTCCTGCTCCGTAACACGGGTTCTATCATCATAAATTCAATCAAGCACTACGCAGCGGAAAAATAAAAATATAACATTGTTCATAACTCAAAACGTGTAAAACAAAAAAAAAACAAGAAACTTGTAGCGTCGTGATGTCGACAAGAAATCAAAACATAAAAGTTCAACTCAAACGTCCCGACCCGATGTTACATATCAGAGCAAGACCCTGTAATCAATGGAAATAATCAACATACTACAAGGCTAATATTCACACACTAAGAGAGCTAATCTTGATCACCCTGCACGTTACCCACATGGAGACAACATTCAAATAGGCAGGGTGAGTAATCACAAATTATTATACAAGATTTAAAGATAAGATATATTAAGATAGCATCCATCATACAAAAACAACATCATCATGAGATCCATGAATTATCATTTGCTAAGTATTATACTCACACCTTCACATCATAGCATCATATATACATCTTCAATCATAAAGTCATCAAATCAACAACTCATCACCAAAGCATCACTTAAGTCACATCATCATCACACATCATTTTAAAATCACCTCATGAATAATAAGAATCATTCATATAGATGCAATTTCACATAACATTAAATGCAATAACATAGACTCTTGCATGTGGTACCAAATCAACATGTTGATGGACACTGGGTCATCACCCTCCAAAGATCCCCACCAATAGGATCGATTCTACACAAGAACCAGAGCACGTCATAAACACCCTAATCCACACAATGGGATTGAAGCCACCACTGGACCTAAGTCCTAACATCGTCACTGGACCGAAGTCCTAACATGCTATGAATGCATGATGCAAAACGTCATAATCATCATCATCACAGGATCGTCAAAGTTGCATCATCATTCATGAAAATTCATCAAAACATCATAGTATTACATCATTATTATACATCACAAATCATCATGTTATAATCATTCAAATACAACACATCAATTACACAAAGCATATAGACAACCAGACACCAGACAACATAAAATAAAGAAAAGAAAAGAAAACACACATCTCCTGCTTGCCTGGTGTTCTCCCAGCGAAGCAACTCGTTCGTCTGGGTTTCGCCCGACGAAGTAAGGGCGAATTCCCTCCTTCATGCAAAAAATAGGAGCACTCATTTTTCACCTTCTTCTCACTCCCACTTTCACCTAGCGAGGCTGGGGAAAAATCGCTTTGCCCATCGAACCGGTCAATTCGTCTGGCGAAATTGTGCGAACCTGCAACTTCTCAATTGCGATTCTGTACCAATTTAGTCCCAATTCTCCTTGCGATTCCGGTACCAATTAGTCCAAAATTTATCATAGTTCAAAAAACAATCAACACAATAGCAACAACACATCATAATAGGTTTCATACATACCATCTCATACAACTCAAAACCCCAATTTCATCATAATATCATCATGTTTCCCCAAACTACCCAACTACCTACATACATCTACCCTTATATCAATTATAATGACAAATGATACTCCACATACCTTAGATATTTCAGTATGGTCTTTCTCTGGAGTTCTTCCAAAATTGCTCTAAGCCCTAACCTCTTCTTCTACTTTTCCTCAGAGCTCTCTTGTAAAATACGATCGTACCAAAAATGAATTCCTTTCTCCTTTATTTTACCTTTTATCCCTAGGACCCCTAATATGTCTTCTCAACTTCGTCCTCACTTAATCCACCCAACATTACCATCTTGCACTTAGTGTTCTACTTCTTTTATTTTAAAAAAAAATAAAAAAAAAAAATAAAATAATAATAATAATAATAATAATAATAGGATATTCACATTATCCACTATTATTACTATCAAAATAATTTTAATAAAGCATATACTTCTAATTATCCTCAACACCCTCTTAACATCAAGAATACCTCTCAACACAAATCATCATACATCAAAATATTTCACCAAAATTCACTGAAATCACGAATGTTTATAATAAATAAATAAAATAAATATTCTAATTATTTTAGGGCGTTACACTTCTCACCCCATTGTTTTACTGTCCCTTAGCCCATTTTCTTTCTTTTATTTTATTTCATTTAATGTTTTTCTTCTTCTTGTAATTGTTTAAATAGATTATTAATTTAGTTAATTAACATCTTGATTAATTTTATTAATTTTTTTTAACTTAGTTAATTATTCACTTATCTTTGTGAGATTTTCTTGAATTTATCTTGTGTTTGATTAATATATTCACTTTTGCAAATTCTTATTTCCTCTATACCATGCATTGTGTTTATTTGCATGATAATATCCAACTGTTAATCACTTCAAGCATTAAAATCATATCAAACCATTTTCAAAAAGATCAAATAATTCTCAATTTAATGTCGAGCCCCTTTTAACACCTTTATAAGTCGATCACTTTTAGCATCACAATCAACCTCACTTAACTTACTTTTGGACTTTCTTATAATGAATTTTGTCTTGCAATAAACACTTCTTGTTTACGTGCACTTGTTTGACGAATTTGAATTTGAATTGCTTTATCCTATCCCCATTTGACAAATGTACCCCCATTCCCATGACGTGTAAATATTTATCACTTTCCTAATTCAAGAATAAAATCAATCATCTTTCAAAAGAACAAAATTAATAAAAGCTTGATCCAACGTCAAGCAATTTTCACAAAACTCAAACCCTTTCAATGTCACTTCCATAATCATCGTCAAACCATCAACCCTTTCCGTTCCATTTAACTCCACATTCAAACCATTTTCAAAACCCCGATCACTGTAAAAAAATTTACAATAAAACCCTTGATCCAACGTCAAGCGATATTTTCTTATATAAACTCAAAAACACATTAAACTACAATTGAAACTGTGCTCCACGAGCCTTAAGTGGTGAAAAAGAGTGAGAATGGAGCTTTTCTACCATCACTCTGAGTATTTTGGACACAAGACACTTAACTTGGCAGTTTGAAATATTTGCCTCTACCCATAGTATTTAGTGAAATTCGAATAAAAAACAATCTTTTTTAAAATCCTAAAATCAACATCAACTCATCAAACTTTTTTTGCACCTTAGGGCATCATCTTGAAAATCCTTTTTCAAGGTAAAATCAACCAATACACACTTGTTTTCTACTTTGAACTATGGAGCTCTGATTTCTCATTTTAGAAAGAGAATTCGTAGGCACGAGATTGCAAGATTTTGGCGAGCACCCTAATAAAAAAAACCAATAATTTTCTCCAATAGCAAATAACCCTTAGATAACGGCGCTCATTCACGCATAGACAACTTAGAAGGTTTCCGTTGAGTACAACAGATGTGAGGGATTGTTGATATCTTTCCCTTGCATAAACGAGTTCCGAACCCAATATTGGTTGTGATGACCATATCTTATCCTTTCCGCTTGTGGGTTTTATCAATACTTCCTCTTTCCCATTTGGAAATAAATAAAGTTCAGTGGAAATTCTGTTAGTCCATCCTGCAAGCGTGCGATTGTGCATCACGAGGTTGTTCTCATTTTACGAAGTACGACAGTTAGTGTTGTTAGACTGATCAAGCACATAATCCACCTCTTTCTAACCCTTAAAGGGATCAAAAGGGGGTTAAAAAAACTTTAACAACCATGATGCAATATTTTGCTATCTAAATCTTGAGCCAATCACAATTTTTAACTATTTCAATAGAAATAGCTAACAAGTCGACATAAATAAAATATTCAGTCAAAAATTTCTCCAAAAGATAAAAAAAATCTCCATTATAATTTCTTAAAATACCATCAAAATTTGCAGCATTTGTATTAGAGTTGAATGTTCTGTCATGTTAGATTGAAAGAATGCTTTGCATTTTCCATTCAATGAATATTACACTTTGTGTAATGTATTACATACTAATTTGTTACAACATACTTCCTTTTATATAGGAGATGGCCAATGATTGAATTGTCTAACAGAATCCTAATAAACTCAACCAAAGGCATAACAAACTAGGCAATATGAAAACTAAACTAGATATCAAAAGAGTTGAACCTACTGAACTTTAATACTCTCCCACGAGGTTAAGGTGGTGGAAACATGAGCACTTTGAGCTTATTCCTTAGAACTTGAAATGTGGCACTTGAGAGAGGCTTTGTCATGATATCTGCTACTTGAGCTGAGGCAGGCACATGCTGAATATTTAATTTCTGAGCCATAACCCTTTCTCTGACAAAATGGATATCTAGTTCAATATGATTTGTTCTGGCATGAAGGATGAGATTATGAGAAAGCAGCACAACACTCAAATTCTCATAGAGGAGAGTATGAGAGGAATACTTAAATTTAAGTTTAGCCAGCAAGGATTCCAACCATAAGAGTTCAGAAGTTGTATGTGTCAATGCTCTATATTTTGCCTCTGCACTAGATCTAGCAACCAAGGTCTGTTTCTTAGAGCTCCAAGAAATAAAATTAGGGCCAATGAAGATGCAAGTGTCAGATGTAGATCTTCTATCATCTGGGTCATTTACCCAGTCAGAGTCACTATAGGCCCTTCGAGAAAGAGCTTGATTTGGATTAGCAGGAGAGAGCAGTAGACCAAGTGTAGAGGTACTACTTAAGTACATAAGGATCCTTTTTACCATGCTCCAATGAGTGTTAAGAGGGTTTGGCATAAGCTGACATGCCTTATTTACACAATAAGCTATATCAGGTCTTGTGAGAGTGATTGATTGTAAATCCCCTACAACAGACCTGTACAAGAGAGGTTCCTGCATAGAATCAGTTCCAAACGTGCTAGATTTACATTGACTCAACATAGGTGAAGGTACTTAATTAGATTCTTTCATGTTGACTCTAGATAACAAATATTTGATGTATTTAGTTTAAGTTAAAATAAGAGAGCCGTTGGACTGATACTTAACTTCCAGACCAAGAAAATATTCAGGTTTCCCAAGTTTCTTGAGAGAAAATTAGTCATGAAGTTGAGTGATAAGTTTGTGAATAAGAGAAGAAGAGGATCCTGTGATAAGAATGCCATCTACATATACAAGCACATAAAGAGTAATACCTTGGTGATTGTATGTGAATAATGAGTGATCACATCTACTTTCTATGAAACCAAAATGAAATAGATTTTGATGAAGCTTTTCATACCAGGATCTGTGTGCCTGCTTAAGGCCATACAAGGCTTTGTTCAGTTTACAGACAAGAGACTTGTTTTCATGTTCAAAACCTGGTGGCTGCTGCATATATATTTCTTCATGAAGAGATCCATTGATAAAATCATTATTAATGTATATTTGTTGAACTTCCCATTTATATGTAAGAGCTAAAGTAATAATAACCTTGATAGTAGTTGGCTTTACTACAGGGGAGAATGTTTCATGAAAGTTAAAACCATATTATTAGTTGAAGCCTTTGACCATAAGCTTGGCTTTGTGTTTATTTAGGGTACCATCAGAATTTTCTTTGAGTTTGAAAACCCATCTATAACCTATTGCTTTTCTGTGAGAGGAGAGGGTAGTGAGTGTCCAAGTATTGTTGGCTATAAGAGCATTGTACTCTTGTTGTATAGCCTTAAATCATTAAGGTTGAGCCAGAGCTTGTTTAACAGTTGTAGGTTCATAATGAGACAAATAGATTTTAGGTTTAAGATGCTCTGTCTTACCTCTAGTAAGCATATCGTGTCGATTAGAGGCCATAGATGGCACAGGCTGCTTATCTTGAGAAGGAAGATATGAGGAGCAACCTAGTTCAGAATTGAGAATATAGGTTGAGAGGACTCATTTCTGAGAGAAAGTTGTGGATTATTTTGTGTGACCTGAGTTGGAGAAATAAAGGTGGGTGAAGACTCATTATGTATAAAGGCGTGAACATGTTGAGGTTGATCTTGAGTACTAGTAGGGGTTGCCAAAAGTTGAGTAGAACCCTGTGTTTGACGTGAATTATTATCAGGACTGTCAGCATTGATTTGGACATTTCCATCAGTAGGTAACATAACAAGAGTAGGCATTGTAGGTTGTGATATAGTAATTTCATTGGGTAACGAGTTGTGGCTAGTAAAAATGACATGCTAAGCAAGCCTAGAAGGTAAAGTAATGGAATATGGAAGGGGCTTAGGTTGGCCTGATGTATGACTGAACAGGAGGTGGGGCCATGCTAAGATAAGGAAATTTATACTCAATAAAGATAACATCTTTTGATATGTAGGTATTACTAGGGATGAAAAAAATATCCATACCCGCAGATATCCGTGGATAAAATCTGCCACGGATATGGGGCATGTAGCTTAATGGATATCCATGGATAAAATAAATGGATATTTAAATACCCGTTTGTTAATGGATATGAATATGGGTTTAATGATATCCATACCCGTGGATATCCATATCCGTTTATAAATTATAAAAATTATTTAAATATCATTAGTTTATTATACCTTATCTTTGCATCTTCTAAAAAAATTAGTCTTCTTATACTTCTTTCTTTTTAAAAATTTTTTTTGAAGAAAACCTTTCACTTTTCATTTAAATTCTATTAGTCATTTCATATTTAAACTCTTTGATACTTCATACCTCACATCATCAATTTCACAGTCCAACCAACTAATATCGTCATTCCTCTGTCGAACTAGTGTCTCCCTTCCTACTCCTCTGTCGTCTGATCTTCCATCATTCCTCTGTCGAACCTTTTGTATGGATGTTATGTGATAATAAACTTTTGTGTCTTTAAAAGAAGTTAAAAATAATTTTTTCAAAAAATAAATTTTATAAAAAAGTATTATCCATGGATATCTGTAAATATTCGTGGATACCGTAAAACTCGTGGATTACCCGCTTAACAGATATCCGCATGGATATGGGGCGGATATGGATATCATATTTATCTAATGCGACAGATACAAATATCATAGTATCCGTCCCCATGGATATCCATTTACATCCCTAGATATGACAATCCTTGTTAAGACAATTATATCCTTTATGTCGAGGAGAAATGCCAAGGTACACACACTCAGAACTTCTTAACTGCAGCTTGTTTTTATTATAGGGTCTTAAATAAGGAAAACAAGAGCATCCAAAGGTTCTAAGTGTGGTGTAGTCAGGTATAGACTTAAAGAGGGCATGAAAGGGGATGTGAATTTAGGCAAGGTTGGTGTAGGTAATCTGTTAATGAGGTGGACAACTGCAGTAAAGCTATGGTCCCAAAATTCCATAGGAAGATGAGCATGAGCAAGAAGAGTTAAGCATATTTCTATAATATTTATGTGCTTTCTTTCTATAATACCATTTTGGTGAGAGGTGTGGGGACATGTGAGCCTATAGATTATACCTAACTCATTGAGATACCTAGTGAAAGGCCTAAACTCCCCACCAAAATCATATTGCACAACTTTAACTTTAGTATCAAATTGTGTTTGAACATAGTTAGAGAATTGTTTGAACACACCTAATGCTTCAGATTTGTGTTTCAAAAAATACACCCAAGTATGCTTAGTATACACATCAACAAAGGCTATATAATAAGAGTAACCTTGACTAGAAAGATTTGGAGAAGGGCCTCACAAATATGTACGAATAAGATCTGAAGGACTAGAATATACAGTAGATGTTAATGGTGCATAAAGTCTATGAGACTTGCCTAAACAATAAGATGAACAAAATTCAATAGATTCTTTATTGCTAACAGAAACATTACACAATTTGAGCACATTTTTAACAGCCATACATTGGCATGTCCTAGCCTATTGTGCCAAAGGGAAAATTTATTGATACAAGACTTAGAGTCATTATTGACTTAATTAGGAAGAGACATACTAACAAAGTTTGCAGTTGGTTTCAAAGGAAACTCCAAGGATAGACTATGAAAGCAATACAGTCCACTAGCATCAAGGAATCCCTCTAAAAGCACTTCCTTAGATGCATGAGATTTAACAAAACATCTGTTAGAGTGAAACTTAAAGAAAACATTGTTATCTCTAAAAAACTTGGAAACAAAAATGAGATTACGAGTTATGTTAGGTACATGAAGAAGATTGTCTAATGTTAACAAAGAATTAGACTCATTTTGAGGCTTAATCTTGGCTAATCCCACTGATTTAAACTTTAAAACCTGACCATTACCTACAAGAACTTCATTTGATCCTACATATGATCATGTGTGTTGCAAGTTATAATTATGAGAAGTGAGGTGATAAGATGCACCTGAGTCAGCAAACCATGCCTGTGACTCTAAATTGGCAGGTATGTTGTAGTCATCTTGATGAGCCAAGAAGGTTGAGGCTTGTGTGGAGCTCACAAATTGATTTTATTGTTCCTCTTTGGATTGAATAGCCTGAGCATTCGACTTTGCTGATGCAGGATCAAACGAATCATCACATATATGCCAACGACCAATCACTGAATGGCCATACTTACCACATAGTTGACATGTGGGTCGATTTCCAAGTGTGTAGGCTGCACGAGCTCTGCCACGACCCCTTCCTCTAGAATTGTTACCGTGACCTCTTGATTGTTGAAAACCACCTCTAGTGGTCTTAGAATTTGAAGTTGCATATGTGTGAGCAAGATTGGCTGTGACAATGGTAAGCGAGAGTTTTTGGCGATACTTGTCTAACTGAGCTTCTTGAACATAAAAAAGAGCCTCAATGTCATAGATTGTAGAGGGTTCTCCTTTGTTGTAGGTCATCATTGTAACACCCCATTCCCCAATTAAAATAAATGCAATTAAAATAAACAATTATCAGAGTACCACACCACACACGGGATGTCACAGAAAAAACCAAACAAAACATTTTCCATTAAATGATTTTCAACAAATATAACACAGCGGAAATCCATCATCATATATATACACATAACACCATATACATGTCATATACATCATCCTCGGCCACTCTCCAAAATACACCAGACATAGATTCACTAAAAGAACTCATCAAAACATGATACGCCACAGGGGCATACAAAATCATCAAATAAACAAACAACTCCCCAAAGCCCCGGTGTTACGTATCAGAGCATCCCTACAACACGACTCGCCACAATCCAAGCTAGCTACGTACCTGGATTCTCTGTACTTCCGAAGAAGCACAGACCACAAAAAAAGCAAGGGGTGAGAAATCACGATCAAATTATAACGGTAATCATGTACATGAATAAAGAGGCAGTAAACACACAATTGTCATTCACATACATCGACTTGGACCTACTGTCCCACACAACCCTAACATATAAAACAATGCAACACATGCAACTCAACCCATGATATGCGGTATCGACTCAACAACAGCAACGATGGGCACCTGGCCATCAACCCTCCACAAAGGAGTACACCAACACGTCATCGATGGGCACCTAGACATCAACCCTTCCCGAAGGAACATATCATCATCACCGATGGGCACCAGGCCATCACCCTCCACACAGGAGCATATTATAAACATGATAGATCACTTACGCTCCCCTGAGACAGGATCTATCCCTCACAATCACCGATGGGCACAAGGCCATCACCCTTCACACAGGAGCACATTATCACTACCATGCTATGCATAACCCCAATGCACAACACACAACCTCAGATACACTAAGTGTACACAATTTCACCTATCACATTTCATCACACATCATATATCTACATATGTATCACACATCATCACATCCATACGCAATTATACACACCGATTTTTTAACCATTTAAATTAAACGAATATCGAGGAAAATCATATTCCACACCATACATATACTCCCCATAGTTCAACATCAATCTCATAATATATCACGACCAACAAGGGTCAAACAGCACAAGAGCACAAAACATCACAACACAAAAATACAAAACATTGTCATGCTCGCTGGCTCACTCGCTAGGTGAGGCATCAGCGAATGCTCGCTACTTGCTCGCTCAGGAAACTCCCTAGCAAAGCCAGACAGTGCCTACTGGAAGCATTCGCTACCCAGTTTGCCCAACGAATCCCTAGCGAAGATTCGCTACTTGCTCGCTCAGCGAAGCAGCTTGCGAACGTCTGCGATTTCAGAAAAATAACACTGCTCAGAGTCGGAAAAAACACTCCGAACTCAACCGATTCTACTCAACCCAGTTCCCATCACATCGGCTCAACATTCAACAACTTAATTATATAATCTACTCTCAATTAAACCCGATTAAACCTCAGCTCTACACATTACTCAGTTCCGGCATAAACTTCGAACTAACCGGAAACCCTCAAAATTGATCAAACATCACATGCAATTGAATCAAAATATCATCAACAACTCAGAATCACAACATCATGTAAAACATAATCATCAAACCTATGGGGTTAAGGGAAATCCCCTTCTACCTAATATTCATGCATTCTACCAATTTTAATCGATCCCCCCCCTTTACCTCGATAGCTTGAACAATCTGATACAACTCTGAAATTCTAGCTTCCTCTTGCTCCAATTCACCTTGCTATTCTTCCCCAAGTTTCTCTTGATCGTGTTTCCCTTTCTCTTCTCCTCTTACGTGTTCTTCTTCTTCTTCTCTAATTTCAATATTCCAACAATGCCCCTCATCCCAATTCCTTTTTATTCCATTCTTTTATTTACTCAATAATATTAATAATAATAACATTAATAATAATAATAATAATAATAATAATATTACCATTATTAATTAAAGTATCGTTACTAAATATTATTAGTAATACCAAAGTCCAAAATTATTAATTAATCTTCAACTTAAGGGCTACGCGCTATCGCACTCAACCACACCCCTAACACAGAAGGCACACCACAAATAAAATACACAGAAAAATGAGATAATTAAAATGGGCGTTACAACTCTCCTCCACTTTAATTATTTTCGTCCTCGAAAATACCTGATGGAAACAATTCTGGATACGCATCCCGCATCCTATTTTCCAACTCCCAGGTCACACTGCCTCCTGCAGCACCTCCCCAAGCCACTCTCACCAAAGGTATCTCTTTCCCTCTGAGTCGTTTCATCTTGCGGTCCTCAATCCTCAACAACATCATCTCAACAGTGAGATTCTCCCGGACTTGCACTTCATCTCTCTGAATCACATGAGACGGATCCGCGACATAATTTCGAAGTTGTGACACATGGAACATGTCATGCAAATTCGAAAGCTCAGGCGGCAACGCCACCCTATAAGCCACATCACCAACTCTCTGCAAAATCTGATACGGCCCAATAAACTTCGGATCCAGCTTCTTGGATTTCAACGCACGACCTACACCAGTCACGAGGTTAACTCTCAAGAACACGTGATCACCTTCACTGAATTCCAACTCTTTCCTCCGGTTATCGTGATAACTCTTCTGCCTATCCTGAGACGCTTTCATCTTCTCACGGATCATCTGAACTGTCTCAGTAGTCTACTGCATAATCTATGGCCCCAAAACCACATTCTCACCCGACTCATACCAACACAAAGGAGTTCTGTATCTCCTACCATAAAGAGCCTCAAACGGTGCCATCCCAATACTGGAATGGTAATTGTTGTTGTACGTGAATTCAATAAATGGCAAGTGAGTATCCCACGCACCACCTTTTTCCAACACACAAGCCCACAACAAATCCTCCAAAGTCTGAATAGTCCTCTCTGACTGACCATCAGTATGTGGATGATAGGCTGAACTCAGCTTCAACTTGGTACCCAAAGCTTCCTGCAAACTCTTCCAGAATTCCGATGTAAACCTCGGATTCTATTCGACACAATACTTTTCGGCACACCATGAAGCTTCACAATCACTCAAACATAAATCTCTGCCAGCTTCTCCAACGGAAAATTGATATTAACCGGCACAAAATGTGCAGACTTCATAAGCCAATCCACAATTACCCAAATGGCATCAATTCCTCTTGCCGTGCTCGGCAATCCTATAACGAAATCCATGGTAATATAATCCTACTTCCAAACTGGAATCTCTAACGGTTGCATCAATCCACTAGGCTTCTGGTGCTCCACCTTCGATTTCTGACACGTCAAACAAGCATACACAAATTGAGCTATATCCTTTTTCATACCTGACCACCAAAACACCTTCTTTAAATCATGATACATCTTCGTAGCTCCTGGATGAATACTCAAACCACTACGATGTCCTTCACTCAGAATCGACCTCTTCAACTCATCATTATCCGGCACATAAATCCTACCTCAGAACCTCAGCACACCTGAACCATCCAACTTGAAATCACTATCAGAGTCTCTCCCCACTCCAGACATCACATCCACCAGCTTCACATCAAGCTTCTGACCTTCTCTGATTGTCTCCAAGAAATCATTGCTCACTTGCAACTTGCCCAACATCACGCAATCTGCTGAAGTTTCACAAACTATGCTCAAATCTCTGAACTCCTCAATAAGCTCCATCTCTTTCACCATCATAGCCGACATATGAATCACTTTTCTGCTCAAAGCATCGACTACCACATTAGCC
The DNA here is from genome assembly GCA_963859935.3 of Lathyrus sativus. Lineage (NCBI taxonomy): Eukaryota > Viridiplantae > Streptophyta > Magnoliopsida > Fabales > Fabaceae > Lathyrus > Lathyrus sativus. The sequence goes on along the minus strand of OZ012738.1, from coordinate 551,111,399 downwards.
TTTCCCGGGTGATAACTTAGGCTAAAATCATAATCCTTCAAGAATTCTAACCATCTTCTCTGCCTCATATTCAGCTCTTTCTGATCAAACAGATACTTCAGACTTTTATGGTCGTTGAACACTTCAAACCTCGAACCATACAAATAATGCCTCCAGATCTTCAACACAAAAACCACTGCAGCTAACTCAAGATCATGAGTAGGATAATTCCGCCCATGCACCCTCAGTTGCCGCGAAGCATACGCCACTACTTTACCATTCTGCATAAGAACTCCGCCTAAACCCATCTTAGACGCATCACAATACACCACAAAAGGCTCACTCGGAGTCGGCAACACTAACACCAGTGCCATAGTCAATCTCTTCTTCAATTCCACAAAACTCTCTTCACAAGCGGCATCCCACATAAAAACTTGATTCTTTCTCGTCAACTGAGTCAACGGCAATGCCAAAGTAGAAAACCCTTCAATGAACCTTCGATAGTACCCTGCCAAACCCAAAAAGCTTCTAACTTCCATCGCTGTCTTCGCCGGTTCCTATTGCAACACCGCACTCACCTTTGACAGATCTACCGATATACCATCACCAGAAATCACATGCCCCAAGAAAATCACCGTCTTCAACCAGAACTCACACTTCGACAGTTTCACAAATAGCTTATTATCCTTCAACACTTGCAAAGCAATCCTCAAATGTTCGGCATGCTCTTCCTCAGACTTAGAATAAATCAGGATATCATCAATGAACACAACAATAAACTGGTCTAAATAAGAATGGAAGATCCGGTTCATATACTCCATGAACACTCCCGGCGCATTCGACACTCCGAAAGGCATTACCGTATACTCGTAATGTCCGTAACGAGTTCTAAACGCCGTCTTCTGAATATCACCTTCTTTCACTCTAATCTGATGGTAACCCGACCTCAAATCAATCTTACTGAACACACGAGCTCCCACCAACTGATCCATCAAATCATCAATCCTTGGAAGAGGATATTTGTTCTTGATGGTCACTTTATTCAACTGACGGTAATCGATGCACAGACACATACTACCATCCTTCTTCTTCACCAACAACACTGGAGCTCCCCACGGCGACACACTTGGCCTGATAAACTTCCTATCCAACAACTCTCCAATCTAAGACTTCAATTCAGCCAACTCCACTACTGACATCCTATACGGCGCCATAGATATAGGCCCCGTACTAGGTACAAGATCAATGCTAAAATCAACTTCTCTCTTTGGAGGTAACTCTGTGATATCATCAGGAAACACTTCCGGAAACTCATTCACCACCGCCAACTCTTCCAATGACGCTTTGCTGTCAACAGCTAATGATGCAAATAAAGCAAACATTTTCGCTTCACTCTCCAACAAGATCCTCAATTCCTTACTAGACAAGGAATCTACCAAAGCTTCCTCCTCCGGCGTAAGAAACAACAACACCTTCCAAAAACAATCTATGTAGACTTGATTGAACTCCAACCAGTTCATACCCAGAATAACATCCAACTTACCAAGAGGCAAGCAAATCAGATCCACTCCAAAATCTCTACCAAAGATAGTCAGTGGACACTTCAAACACACCAAAGAAGTAGTCATTGAACCAATAGAGGGAGTCTCAATAGTCATCCGCCGCTCAAGAGTAGTCGGCACCAAACCTAACCTCTTCACATAATCCATAGAAATGAACGAGTGGGTCACACCCGTATCAATCATAGCAGACAAAGGAACATTATTGATGAAACAAGTACCTTGGATAGAACGATCATCACTAGCAGCTTGAGTTCCCACCACCGCAAACACTTTGCCACTGATCTGAGGCACCTGAGACGGCTTCGGCTTCTCGCAATGCGTACTGATGTGGCCTTTCTCACCACAGTTGTAGCAAGTAGGCTTAGCGACTCGGCAATCAGCCATCACATGGCCCGGCTTGCCACACTTGAAGCACTTCTTCACTTCATGAAAACAATTATCAGCACGATGACCCATGCCACCGCACCGGAAACACTTCACACCAGTAGACCCTCTTCTTTCTCTGGGCTTCTTATTAGCAGCAACCTTAACCTTCCCCTTTTCAGTAGGAACATTGTAAGGAGTACCACCAAACCTTTGCTTACCCTTACGATCATTTGCAGCCTTGTAATGCGCGATCCTCGCCCCGGTTATCATTATCATAAATCCTGCTTCTGCTTACCAGCTCAGGATAATCCCTGATCTTCTGACAAGCTATTCCCATCTTCACTTCCGGACGCAGCCCATTCTCAAACTTCAAACACTTGGAGGTCATCGCTCCATCAGTATTGTAATGGGGACAATACTGCACTAGCTCCTCAAACTTAGCCGCATACTCGGCCACCGTCATATTGCCCTGCTTCAGCTCTAGAAACTCAATCTCTTTAGCACTTCGGATATCCTCCGAAAAATACTCCTCCAGAAAACCAGTGCAGACAACATCCCAAGTAATTGGAGTCCCTGCAGTCTCCCATCTTTGGCGACTGTTGTCCCACCAAGCTTCAGCTTCTCCCTCTAACATGTGAGTACCGAACCTCACCTTCTGCTCATCGTTGCAACCCATCGTTCTGAAAATCTTCTCAATCGCCTTAAGCCACTTCTGCGCCGCTTCAGGGTCCAAAATTCCTCCTTGAAACGTCGGCGGCTTGTTACTCTGAAACTGCGCCAAATCCCTGAATTGCGCTGCCGTAGCGTGGTTCTGATTAGCAACCACCTGCGCCATCGCTTGCATAGCTGCAGCCAATGCAGCATCATTCCTTCCCACCATACTGCTCAACAACAATAACACAGGGTCAAAAGACACACAACGTCTATCCTAAGGACACACTCAAAATGCTACACTGGCCGGACGAACCGACCTGCTCTGATACCAGCTTGTAACACCCCGTTCCCCAATTAAAATAAATGCAATTAAAATAAACAATTATCAGAGTACCACACCACACACGGGATGTCACAGAAGAAACAAAACAAAACATTTTCCATTAAATGATTTTCAACAAATTTAACACAGTAGAAATCCATCATCATATATATACACATAACATCATATACATGTCATATACATCATCCTCGGTCACTGCCCAAAATACACCAGACATAGATTCACTAAAAGAACTCATCAAAACATGATACGCCACAGGGGCATACAAAATCATCAGATAAACAAAAAACTCCCCAAAGCCCCGGTGTTACGTATCAGAGCATCCCTACGACACGACTCGCCACAATCCAAGCTAGCTACGCACCTGGATTCTCTGTACCTCCGAAAAAGCACAGACCACAACAAAAGCAAGGGGTGAGAAATCACGATCAAATTATAACGGTAATAATGTACATGAATAAAGAGGCAGTAAACACACAATTGTCATTCACATACATCGACCCGGACCTACTGTCCCACACAACCCTAGCATATAAAACAATGCAACACATGCAACTCAACCCATGATATGCGGTACCGACTCAACAATAGCAACGATGGGCACCTGGCCATCAACCCTCCACAAAGGAGTACACCAACACGTCACCGATGGGCACCTGGCCATCAACCTTTCCCGAAGGAACATATCATCATCACCGATGGGCACCAGGCCATCACCCTCCACACAGGAGCACATTATAAACCAGATAGATCACTTACGCTCCCCTGAGACAGGATCTATCCCTCACAATCACCGATGGGCACAAGGCCATCACCCTCCACACAGGAGCACATTATCACTACCATGCTATGCATAACCCCAATGCACAACACACAACCTCAGATACACTAAGTGTACACAATTCCACCTATCATATTTCATTATACATCATATATCTACATATGTATCACACATCATCACATCCATACGCAATTATACACACCAATTTTTTAATCATTTAAATTAAACGAATATCAAGGAAAATCATATTCCACACCATACATATACTCCCCATAGTTCAACATCAATCTCATAATCAATCACGGCCAATAAGGGTCCAACAGCACAAGAGCACAGAACAACACAACACAAAAATACAAAACACTGTCATGCTCGCTGGCTCACTCGCTAGGCGAGGCATCAGCGAATGCTCGCTACTTGCTCGCTCAGCGAACTCCCTAGCGAAGCCAGACAGTGGCTACTGGAAGCATTCGCTACCCAGTTCACCCAGCGAATCCCTAGCGAAGATTCACTACTCGCTCGCTCAGTGAAGCAGCTGGCGAACGTCTGCGATTTCAAAAAAATAACACTGCTCAGAGTCGGCAAAAACACTCCGAACTCAACCGATTCTACTCAACCCAGTTCCCATCACATCGGCTCAACATTCAACAACTTAATTATAGAATCTACTCTCAATTAAACCCGATTAAATCTCAGCTCTACACATTACTCAATTCCGGCATAAACTTCGAACTTACCGGAAACCCTCAAAATTGATCAAACAACACATGCAATGGAATCAAAATATCATCAACAACTCAGAATCAAAACATCATGTAAAACATAATCATCAAACCTATGGGGTTAAGGGAAATCCCCTTCTACCTAATATTCATGCATTCTACCAATTTTAAGCGATTCCCCCCCCCCCCCCCCCCTTTACCTCGATAGCTTGAACAATCTGATACAACTCTGAAATTCTAGCTTCCTCTTACTCCAATTCACCTTGCTATCCTTTCCCAAGTTTCTCTTGATCGTGTTTCCCTTTCTATTATCCTCCTACGTCTTCTTCTTCTTCTCTAATTTCAATATTCCAACAATGCCCCTCATCCCAATTCCTTTTTATTCCATTATTTTATTTACTCAATAATATTAATAATAATAACATTAATAATAATAATAATAATAATAATAATATTACCATTATTAATTAAATTATCATTACTAAATATTATTATTAATACCAAAGTCCAAAATCATTAATTAATCTTCAACTTAAGGGCTACACGCCATCACACTCAACCACACCCCTAACACAGAAGGCACACCACAAATAAAATACACAGAAAAACGAGATAATTAAAATGGGCGTTACAATCATCACAAACGAATTATACTCTTTTGGTAAACCTTGGAGGATGACATCAATTTGATCTCTTTCAGAGATGCGATCACCAATTTCAAGAAGTGCATCAGCAATGGCACGCATGCATAGAACATATTCTAAGATGGATTTCTTTGCTTTCTTCGTAGTTTTCAGCTCAGATCAAAGCTGGTGTACCCTAGCCTTCATAACAACATTGAAATGTTTGTGAATATGATCTCAAATCTGATATGAATGCTTGCAAGAAAGAACTCTATGAACAACTAATTCTGAAATTGTAGATAACATCCAAGAAAAAAGCGTCTAATCTTGCACAATCCAAGATTCATACTCCTTAGAAATGGTGTTGGAAAGAAGATCTTCATCTGTTTTGTAGATTGGTGGAATCTGCAGATTGGCGACGAATTTGTGAAGTTTGTGGAAAATAATGATTCCTTCAACCTGCTGATTCCATAGCATGAAGTTGTTCTCCTGAAGCTTGATCGAAAGTTTGGGGCCAAACACAGTGTGATTGGTGGAGGAAAATATAGAGGTTTGAGAAAGAGAGACTTGCGAAATTTCTGCCATGGAAGATGAAACAAAACAGTGAAAAAAGGAAGGAAAGTGAAAGGTCAAAAAGCTTCAGTGAAGAAGATGAAAGAAAGATGAAGATGATACGCAGTGCGAAAGAGAGGTTGGATCGAAGGCGATTGATACCATGTTAAATTGAAAGAATGCTTTGCATTTTTCATTCAATGAGTATTACACTTTTTGTAATGTATTACATACTAATCTGCTACAACATACTTCCTTTTATATAAGAGATGGCCAATGATTGAATTGTCTAATAGAATCCTAACAAACTCAACCAAAGGCATAACAAACTAGGCAATATGAAAACTAAACTAGATATCAAAAGAGTTGAACCTACTAAACTCTAATACGTCAGAATGACGATATACTTGATGTCTTCTAATATTTTACTACTATGACTTTTTAGAATTTTAATTTGTCTTTTGAATCCGATAACATGATAATATTTGATTTTTATTTTAAAGTTACGATTGTTGAAAATAGAATTGTCTTGTGGATTTAATGATATAATATCTATTTAAAATATTAATTTATTTAGTTAGTTATATTTTCATGATATTAAAGATATTAAAATTTGAAACTATAGTGGTTGGAATTTGATGGTACAAATAATTATTTGTACCATTATCACTTAAGTATACTATATGTTAAAAGAAAATATATTTTACCCCACAAAAAATAATAATATTAATCCCTATAAAATTATCCATTTATTAAAAAAAAAAAGTTATATATCACATACTAGTAATAAACAAGACATTAATTTAAAGAATCATATATATAGCTTAACTCCATATTGATCTGTTTGGACCAGTGAGAACTGCATCCATCAGAGGCAAGAAGTATGGATTAGTCATTGTTGATGACTATAGTAGATGGACATGGGTAAAGTTCTTAAAACACAAGGATGAGTCACATTCTGTGTTCTTTGACTTCTGTAAACAAGTCCAGAATGAAAAAGATTTCAAAATTATAAAAGTCAGAAGTGATCATGATGGTGAATTTGAAAATAAATATTTTGAAAAATATTTTAATGAAAATGGCATTGCTCATGATTTTTCCTGTCCTAGAACTTCACAACAAAATGGAGTTGTAGAGAGGAAAAACAGAACTCTGCAAGAAATGGTCAGAACCATGATAAATGAGACCAATCTGGCAAAACACTTTTGGGCAGAAGCAATCAACACAACCTGTTACATTCAGAACAGAGTGTCTATAAGACCTCTTCTGGAGAAGACTCCATATGAACTGTGGAAGAACAGAAAGCCCAACATTTCATATTTTCATCCTTTTGGATGCATTTGCTATATGTTAAATACTAAAGAAAATCTGAACAAGTTTGATTCCAAAGCACAGAAGTGTTTCATGCTTGGATATTCTGAACGTTCTAAAGGCTACAGAGTATACAACACTGAGACACAGATTGTGGAAGAATCTATTCATGTTAGATTTGATGATAAGTTTGGCAGTAAAAAGCCAAAGCAGTCTGAAAACTCTGCAGATAGAGAAGTAGTCTTCACAGACTCTGAAGGCTCAAAGGCAGACAAAGCTCAAGTGAAGGAACCAGAAGCAATGCTAGAGGCAATTCCTTTAACCTCTCAGATGAACAATTTAAACATTTCTGAAGAATCAACTGTTAGAAGATCATCTTCCAGAATCAAAACTTCTCATCCAAAGAATGTTATAATTGGAAAGAAGGACGATCCCATCAGAACAAGATCCTTTCTAAGATCATCGGAAGCATCATTATTTGGACTGGTGTCAGAAATTGAACCAACTTCTGTAGATGAAGCTCTGCAAGACAATGATTGGATTATTGCCATGCAAGAAGAGTTAAATCAATTCACCAGAAATGATGTGTGGGATTTAGTTCAAAGACCAAAAGGATTCAATGTAATTGGAACTAAATGGGTCTTCAGAAATAAGCTTAATGAGAAAGGAGAAGTTGAAAGAAATAAGGCAAGGCTTGTTGCTCAAGGGTACAGTCAACAAGAAGGTATTGATTATACTGAAACTTATGCTTCAGTGGCAAGGTTAGAATCTATACGCCTTCTTATTTCATTTGTTGCACAAAATAACATCACTCTGTACCAGATGGATGTTAAAAGTTCCTTTCTAAATGGTATTATAGAAGAAGAAGTTTATGTTCACCAGCCTCCTGGTTTTGAGAGTGAAAAATTTCCAGATCATGTTTTCAAACTAAAGAAATCTCTGTATGGTTTAAAACAAGCTCCCAGAGCTTGGTATGAGAGATTGAGCAATTTTCTTCTGGAGAAAAATTTCATCAGAGGCAAAGTGGACACAACACTCTTTTGTAAATCATTTAAGAAATATTTTCTAATTTGTCAAATTTATGTGGATGATATAATATTTGGATCTACCAATACTATGTTGGGAGAGGAGTTTGCTAAATGTATGCAGGCAAAATTTGAAATGAGCATGATGGGAGAACTAAGATTCTTTCTGGGAATTCAAGTCAATCAAACTCCAGAGTGCACTTACATACATCAGACCAAATATGTTAAAGAACTTCTGAAGAAATTTAACATGACTGATAGTAAGCTGGCGAAGACTCCCATGCATCCAACTAGCTCACTAGGCAAGGAAGAGGTAAGTAAGAAAGTAGATCAGAAACTCTACAGAGGTATGATAGGATCCCTTCTTTACTTAACTGCTTCTAGACCTGACATATTGTTTAGTATATGCTTGTGTGCTAGATTCCAATCAGATCCTAGAGAATCACACTTGACAGCTGTCAAGAGGATTCTAAGGTATCTGAAAGGTACTTCTAATGTGGGTTTGTGTTACAGAAAATCTGATGATTTCAAATTAGTTGGATTCTGTGATGCTGACTACGCTGGAGACAGAGTGGAAAGAAAAAGTACTTCTAAAAGTTGTCAATTTCTAGGAAGAAATCTAATCTCTTGGTACAGCAAGAAGCAACCCACAATTGCACTTTCAACCACAGAGGCAAAATATATTGTTGCTGTTGGATGTAGCACGCAGATGCTCTGGATGAAAAGTCAGCTAGAAGATTATCAGATATTTGAAAGTAACATTTCTATTTTTTGTGATAATACTTCTGCTATATGTTTGTCTAAAAATCCTATTTTACATTCTAAGGCAAAACATATAGAAATTAAGCATCATTTCATCAGAGACTATGTTCAGAAGGGAATCATAAATTTAGCCTTTGTTGATACAGATCATCAATGGGCAGATATTTTCACAAAACCCCTTGTTGAAGATAGATTCAAATTTATTCTGAAAAATATTGGTATGGATTTTTGTCCAGAATAATATTTGTCAGAAGCAAATTTTACAGATGCAAAAATGTCTAATGCTCTGAAGTATTTCTTCTGATTACTTATTCATTTTCTTTAACTATTTTCTTGTGAAACTCTGAACTAACAATCCTCAGAGGATCTGAACGTTGGTTAACGTTTCATTTCTCAAGAGAATTCAGAAGCACATGCAAGCAAACACGTGTCACTCCAAATCTGCAAAGGTGGCGTGTACACTACTGAAGAGACGTTTGAGGTGAAGTTTGAATAGTGAAAATCTTGATTTTCCCCCCAAATTGTCAGAATCAATAAATGCTTGAAATGATTTTTATTCTTTTCATTAAATGCTTTGTGAGGACGTGCTTTATCTGACTGTTTGTATGCCTATGTGTTTAGTATAAATATCACACTTCTCACCATATTCACACTTTTCACATCTCAAATTGTTTATGCATTTCTGTCTTCTCTTATCTCTTCACAAAAACCCTAAGCGTTTGACAAACTCATCTTTAATGGCAACTTCATCATCAACTGCTGCACAATTTCAATCTACCATGGCTGCAGTTACTTCTGCTAATATGGGTGTGGCTCCTTATACGCCACCAAAGAGAACATTGCTAACACCTGTTGAAAAATTGGAGGTTCTCTGTGAATCAATGGTGGAATTTGATTCACTTGCTGAGAATGGGTTTGAGTTTTGCTCCATTATAGATGCTCAAGGATGGGTGAAGTATTTTGACAGACTTTTTGGACCAGTCTACCCCCTTCTAGTAAAAGAATTCTGGATACATGCTTCTGTATACCCTAAGTTCATTTTATCTTTTGTTCTGGGCAAAAAGATAATCATCACAGAAGATCTGATCAGGAAACTCATTGGATATGAGGAAACAGATAGAGTATCACACTTGCCAGCTGGGCGTGTAGATATGGATGAAGTATATGAAGAAGTGATGACTGCTTGACAAGCTTCTAATAAGTTCAAAGATCTGAAGCCTGACTACAAGATCTGGGCTAAGATTTTCATGGGATGCATTCATCATAGAAAATCTACAAACTCTCCAGACTATGTCAATAATGAACAACTCTACTTTATGTATTGCTTAAGTCAGAGCACCAAGGTAGATCTTCCATATATTCTGTTTATGCATCTATGGAATCATATAAATGCCTCTAGAGAATATGTGAAGGAAAAAGGTCAGAAGATCAGAACTTGGATACCTTTTGGAAGGTTGATCTCAGATCTTCTAACAGAGAATGGACTTGTAACTGCTCTGTATGATGCTGGAGTCACAGAAGAACTGGAATTCATTCTTGGAAAGCCTCTGAATGCCAAAAGTCTTCAGAGACTAAAAATAGTAGAAGAACTCACAACAGCACCCAAGAAGCTAAACATTACTGAACTGAGTCAGAAGAGAATCCCAATAGATGACTACCCTCTGTTCTATGTTGAAGAACCAAGGGAAATTGTAGTTAGATATATTGATGATTGCAAGGCAGAAGGAAAGCCTATTCCTGCAGATATTATAAAGAGAGCAAGGGAACCATTGCCTGTTGTAGTAGAAGAGACACCAAGAAAGAGAACTCAATCAGAAGCAGAAGCTGCACCTGTTCAGAAGAAGCCCAAGGTTACTGAGAAGCCTCAGAAGCTGCTGAAGAGGAAAGAATCTGAAGACACTCCTTCTGTACCAGCAAAGAGAATCAAGATTAAAGGTACCAAATCTTCTGTATCTTCTGCAAATACTATTGTTATAAATGATTCAACTGTTAAGTCTATTCCAAAACCACCTTCTACACAAAATAAATTTGTTACTGCTCCACCTCATGTTTCTGCTCCATCTCCTCAAAAATCATCTAATCCTATTTCAATCTCACTTGTAAAACAATCATCTGTACCAAAACAAACAACAACAAAACCATAAATTCAGACTCCACAAATACCAACAAAACCATCTGCACCACAAAAACCACAATCAGAAAAACCAAAAGAAAAACCATCTGAACAACCAAAAGAAAAACCATTTGAACAACTCAAAGAAAAGCCATCTGAACAACAACAACAACCACAAGAAAAACAATCTGTATCACAACAAACACAACAACCTGAAAAACAATCTGATCAACCACAAACACAACAACAAGCAAAACAACTAGAAAAACCATCACCAATCACATCTAGACCCACTGCATCTGTACCAGTTATTTCTCAACCTATAAAAGTAACATATGTTCCAGTTACCACTGAACCAATAAAAATTTCATCTGATCCACCCACATCTGAACCCCCATCAAAACCCTCTGAAAATCCTTCAGAATCAACTCTACCATCTGGAACCAACATTCCTGAGACAGAAGTTCTTGATGTTACACCACTCAAAACTGTGTTTCAAGTGTCTTCTACCTCTTGCACACCAACCACTTCATCCAATTCCTCAGAATCTGACATACACCCAGATTTTCTGGTATCCCCCTCTCATAGAGATTTTGAGGTAAACCAACCAGAACACCCTATTTCTTCTAAAGTTCTTATTCCAGATCCTACTCCCACACCTAAACCATCATCTGAAATCCTCATTCCAAATCTAATCCCAACACCTACACCAAGAACATCTGTAAATTCTACCTCGTGCAATCCATTCTCATCTTATCTTCACAACCTTTCCTATGGTTTCAAACTCAAAGATTTCTATGACAGAGTTGAACCATCTGACCCTATCACTCCTTTCAAACCCAAACTTACAATCATTCTACCATCTGTGCTTCTAACCTATATTAAATCAATGTCAGAAGTAGGTTCATTAGCTACAATGTCATACTCTGATAAATCTGCAAAAGCTATTACTTCTGCTAAAACTGTTTCATCTGATAAACCTACTGCTTCTGATAAACCTAGTAAATCAGCCTTCAAACCTTACTCAGATAAACCATTTGATGTTGTTTCTAATACCTCAACTGCCAAACCATGTTTGATAAATGCTCTGAAAAGATCAAAACCAGACAAATCCTCTGAAATTCCATTCATACCCTACTACCCTCCTCCTCTGATTTCCATTCACAAATCCATATTTCCACCTACTCCCCAACCAAAGCCATTTACCTTGGAAACTCTGTTACAACCCAGACCTAGACTAAACGTTGATCATTTATTTACATGTTTTTTTGCAAGAAATACAGTTGTATTTAGGTACTGTACAGAGGAAGTGTTCAGCAACAATGGATGCAAAAGAATCTGATGTCATTTGGAATGGCTTCATAAACAGATTCAACACTGTAGCATCAAATCTGAAGAACATATGTTCTGATGATGCGAAGCTCAGATTTTCTGAAGCTGCAAGAAATCTGTTCTGGACTGTCAAGAGATCTAGACCACTGCTTCTTACAGCTGCTCCTCCATCATCAGAAGAGAATATTGAATCTGCATCTGAAGACAACCCTTTGGCCATGACTCTGATAGAACATCCTTCTGGTTCTACTACCCCAAGCTCTGAAGCCCCTATGGAAGTTGACTCTGTTCAAGCTTCAGAAACTGTTCCACCTTCTTCATCTGAGATAAAGAAAGAGCATCCAGATCTTGAGGATAAAATTGCTGTTTTGGAAGTCGGTCAATCAAAAATCAAGTCATGGATGGCTAAACAGGATAAGAAGTCTGAAGACATGACTCAGTGGATGTCTCACAGGATCAGAAGAATGAAACAATGGCTAAGTGGATGTCAAAGCAAGAACAGTCCTCCTCTGAGATCACGGATCTGTTGAAGATGCTTTTGTCAAAACACTCTTAGTTTATTTTTTTTTCATTCTGATGTTTGCATATGTATTTTTTTGAATATCTTCTGATGTCTGTACTCTTGCTCTGAATTGAATGAATACATGTTTCAAAGTTTCTCCATTTGATCTATCTTTTTTACTGTTTCCTTTTATTTGTCTTTCCAACGTTTTTTGCTTTTTTGCTTATGACAAAAAAGGGGGAGAAAATATAGATTTGAACTGTTTAATTAAACTTCACCAGAATGAAACTTCAGACATATAAATTTTATCTAACATTAAATCTAAGTATTTCAGAACATTTGATAAGTACACTCTGTAAAAGAAACTCTGAGACTCTCAGATCATTTATCAATTATCAGACTTTGACTCTGAAAAATGCAAGACACTCTGACTTTCAAATGTTAAAGAACAATCAAGCTCTAACTCTGAAAAATACTCAAGACAAAAGGGAAGTTTCTATTCCTCATCTGTATTTAATTCAGGGGGAGATTCATCATCTCAGGGAGAGTTATAATTATTATATTTTCAATTAAACAAAATTTCTGATGTTTTTGTCATCATCAAAAAGGGGGAGATTGTTAGAACACAGATTGGTTCTTAATAATATCTCTATGTTTTGATGATAACTATTATGAAATTTTGTAATTAAGATTTATATACTCTAAAATTTGCTTGAGAGTGTTTGCTGCAGATATCAAAATAATTATCACTCCAGAAGCAAATCAGAACTGAACATAAGAAATTTGCTAGACTCTGAAGCGTCAGATGCATCCATTAAAAGATTCTGAATGCTGCCAACAGAAGATCCTGAGCGCTGTCTCCAGAAGGATCTGAAGCAGAAGCTCCAGAAGAATCTGAAGCAAGTCAGAAGCATCTGAACCAAAGAAGAATTCTGTATGAAGAGTTTTCAAAGCATAGTTACTACAAAAGATTCTGAAAGTACTAAAGCTGCCAGTACTGAGGATCTAACTCAAACATGCTCTGAACTTACACATGCTAAAAGCACACCTGCTGCAGAAGACTCTGATTCAGCAAAACTCTGATCAACATCAGAAGGCTCTGATCAAATCAGACTCTGATGAATCTTGCTGAAAATTGAAGAAGAAGAATTCAAGATTATATCCGTTGGAATAATTCAAACGACTCTTTCCTTATTTATGCTAGACACAAGAACACAGACAAAAAGGATTTCTCTGTGCTTTCTTCTTCTAGGAAAGGTCACTTGATGTGAAGACAAAAAAGGCTCAGACCTTTTGGACACTCTTCTCAACGTGAAGCTCTCCTTGGATCAGCTGCCTATAAAAGCAAGTCTTCACCCATCTTCTTCAGTTGACGTTTTATCGAGAAAGAAATCAATATTCAAAGCTCTCATACTATTCACATTCTTTCTAAGAATTAATTTATTTGTTCTTAACTTTAAGTGAAAAATCACAGTTGTGATAAAGCTTGATTAGAAGCAATTTAAACACTTGTATTTGTTATTACATTTAATTGTAAGAATACCTTAAGAAGATCCAGTTAGGATCAGTAGTTCTTGAGAAGACTTTGAACAGTTGTTCTTAGTGCTTACTATTGTAATCAGTTGATTAAATAGTGGATTAAGTCCTTGATTGAGAAAGGCAAATCACTCTAGGAAGGGTGGACTGGAGTAGTTGAGTTCAACGAACCAGGATAAAAATACTTGAGTTTTTATTTCTAAGTTTTTATCTTCATACTTATTCAACCCCTCTTCTAAGTATTTTCTCACCTTCAAGTGAGTGTCCAAGTATTGTTGGCTATAAGAGCATTGTACTCTTGTTGTATAGCCTTAAACCATTAAGGTTGAGCCAGGGCCTGTTTAACATTTGTAGGTTCATAATGAGACAAAAAGGTTTTAGGTTTAAGATGCCTTGTCTTACCTCTAGTAAGCATATCATGTCGATTAGAGGCCATAGATGGCGCGGGATGCTTATCTTGAGAAGGAAGAGATGAGGAGTAGCCTAGTTCAGAATTGAGAATATAGGTTGAGAGGACTCATTTCTGAGAGAAAGTTGTGGATTATTTTGTGTGACCTGAGTTGGAGAAATAAAGGCGGGTGCATACTCATTATGTATAAAGGCGTGAACATGTTGAGGCTAATCTTGATTACTAGTAGGGGTTGCCAAAAGTTGAGTAGAACCCTGTGTTTGACGTGAATTATTATCAGGACTGTCAGCATTGATTTGGACATTTCCATCAGTAGGTAACATAATAAGAGTAGGCATTGTAGGTTGTGATATAGTAATTTCATTGGGTAACGAGTTGTGACTAGTAGAAATGACATGCTAAGCAAGCCTAGAAGGTAAAGTAATGGAATGTGGAAGGGACTTAGGTTGGCCTGGCGTGCTTGACTAAACAGGAGGTGGGGCCATGCTAAGATAAGGAAATTTGGACTCAATAAAGACAACATCTTTTGATATGTAGATATGACAATCCTTGCTAAGACAATTATATCCTTTATGTCGAGGAGAAATGCCAAGGTACACACACTCAGAACTTCTTAACTGCAGCTTGTTTTTATTATAGGGTCTTAAATAAGGAAAACAAGAGCATCCAAAGGTTCTAAGTGTGTTGTAGTCAGGTATAGACTTAAAGAGGGCATGAAAAGGGGATGTGAATTTAGGAAAGGTTGGTGTAGGTAATCTGTTAATGAGGTGGACAACTGCAGTAAAGCTATGGTCCCAAAATTCCATAGGAAGATGAGCATGAGCAAGAAGAGTTAAGCATATTTCTATAATATTTATGTGCTTTCTCTCTATAATAACATTTTGGTGAGAGGTATGGGGACATGTGAGCCTATGGATTATACCTAACTCATTGAGATACCTAGTGAAAGGCCTAAACTCCCCACCATAACCATATTGCACAACTTTAACTTTAGTATCAAATTGTGTTTGAACATAGTTAGAGAATTGTCTGAACACACCTAATGCTTCAGATTTGTGTTTCAAAAAATACACCAAGTATGCTTAGTATACACATCAACAAAGACTATATAATAAGAGTAACCTTGACTAGAAAGATTTGGAGAAGGGCCTCACAAATCTGTACGAATAAGATCTGAAGGACTAGAATATACAATAGATGTTAATGGTGCATAAAGTCTATGAGACTTGCCTAAACAATAAGATGAACAAAATTCAACAAATTCTTTATTGCTAACAGAAACATTAAGACAATTTGAGCACATTTTTAACAGCCATAGCATTGGCATGTCCTAGCCTATTGTGCCAAAGGGAAAATTTATTGATACAAGACTTAGAGTCATTATTGACTTAATTAGGAAGAGACATACTAGCAGAGTTTGCAGTTGGTTTCAAAGGAAACTCCAAGGATAGACTATGAAAGCAATACAATCCACTAGCATCAAGGAATCCCTCTAAAAGCACTTCCTTAGATGCATGAGATTTAACAAAACATCTGTTAGAGTGAAACTTAAAGAAAACATTGTTATCTCTAGAAAACTTGGAAACAGAAATGAGATTATGAGTTATGTTAGGTACACGAAGAAGATTGTCTAATGTTAACAAAGAATTAGACTCATTTTGAGGCTTAATCTTGGCTAATCCCACTGATTTAAACTTTAAAACCTGACCATTACCTACAAGAACTTCATTTGATCCTACATATGATCGTGTATGTTGCAAGTTATAATTATGAGAAGTGAGGTGATGAGATGCACCTGAGTCAGCAAACCATGCCTGTGACTCTAAACTGGCAGGTATGTTGCAATCATCTTGATGAGCCAAGAAGGCTGAGGCTTGTGTGGAGCTCACAAATTGATTTTGTTGTTCCTATTTGGATTGAATAGCTTGAGCATTCGACTTTGCTGATGCAGGATCAAACGACTCATCACATATATGCCAACGACCAATCACTGAATGGCCATACTTACCACATAGTTGACATGTGGGTCGATTTCCAGGTGTGTAGGCTGCACAAGCTCTACCACGACTCATTCCTCTAAAGTTGTTACCGTGACCTCTTGATTGTTGAAAACCACCTCTAGTGGTCTTAGAATTTGAAGTTGCATATGTGTGAGCAAGATTGGCTGTGACAGTGGTAGGCGAGAGTTTTTGGCGATACTTGTCTCACTAAGCTTCTTGAACATAAAGAAGAGCCTCAATGTCATAGATTGTAGATGGTTCTCCTTTGTTGTAGGTCATCATCACAAACGAATTATACTCTTTTGGTAAACCTTGGAGGATGACATCAATTTGATCTCTTTCAGAGATGCGATCACCAATTTCAAGAAGTGCATCAGCAATGGCACGAATGCATAAAACATATTCTAAGATGGATTTCTTTGCTTTCTTCGTAGTTTTCAGCTCAGATCAAAGCTGGTGAACCCTAGCCTTCATAACACCATTGAAATGTTTGTGAATATGATCTCAAATCTGATATGAATGCTTGCAAGAAAGAACTTTAGGAACAAATAATTCTGAAATTGTAGATAACATCCAAGAAAAAAGCGTCTGATCTT
Organism: Lathyrus sativus; assembly: GCA_963859935.3. Taxonomy (NCBI): domain Eukaryota; kingdom Viridiplantae; phylum Streptophyta; class Magnoliopsida; order Fabales; family Fabaceae; genus Lathyrus; species Lathyrus sativus. The sequence goes on along the minus strand of OZ012738.1, from coordinate 551,094,231 downwards.
GCACAATCCAAGATTCATACTCCTTAGAAATGGTGTTGGAAAGAAGATCTTCATCTGTTTTGTAGATTGGTGGAATCTACAGATTGGCGACGAATTTGTGAAGTTTCTGGAAAATAATGATTCCTTCAACTTGCTGATTCTATAACATGAAGTTGTTCTCCTGAAGCTTGATCGAAAGTTTGGGGCCAAACACAGTGTGATTGGTGGAGGAAAATATAGAGGTTTGAGAAAGAGAGACTTGCGAAATTTCTGCCATGGAAGATGAAACAAAACAGTGAAAAAAGGAAGGAAAGTGAAAGGTCAAAAAGCTTCAGTGAAGAAGATGAAAGAAAGATGAAGATGATACACAGCGCGGAAGAGAGGTTGGATCGAAGGCGATTGATACCATGTTAAATTGAAAGAATCCTTTGCATTTTTCATTCAATGAGTATTACACTTTGTGTAATGTATTACATACTAATCTGTTACAACATACTTTCTTTTATATAAAAGATGACCAATGATTGAGTTGTCTAACATAATTCTAACAAACTCAACCAAAAGAATAACAAACTAGGCAATATGAAAACTAAACTAGATATCAAAAGAGTCGAAACCTACTAAACTCTAATACGTCACAATGACGATATACTTGATGTCTTCTAATATTTTACTACTATGACTTTTTAGAATTTTAATTTGTCTTTTGAATCCGATAACATGATAATATTTGATTTTCATTTTAAAGTTACGATTGTTGAAAGTAGAATTGTCTTGTGGATTTAGTGATATAATATCTATTTAAAATATTAATTTATTTAGTTAGTTATATTTTCATGATATTAAAGATATTAAAATTTGAAACTATAGTGGTTGGAATTTGATGGTACAAATAATTATTTGTACCATTATCACTTAAGTATACTATATGTTAAAAGAAAATATATTTTACCCCACAAAAAATAATAATATTAATCCCTATAAAATTATCCATTTATTAAAAAAAAAAAAAGTTATATATCACATACTAGTAATAAACAAGACATTAATTTAAAGAATCATATATATAGCTTAACTCCAAAAACAATATTCCGAATTTCTAAAAATGTTGGTGTGGTACATCTTTATAGACCAATGGTTAGATTAGAGCAGTAGCATCCTAGTGGCTAGTAGTAGTAACATGGCAAACCCTGAGACTCTATCCATAGAACACAGAAACTAATTTTGGCTACTGCTACCTCACGTGACCCACATAGACACTAGCATGGCCCCACTCATGGTTGATGTTTGATACCGACACATGACAGAACAAAGGTCGGTGTTCGTACAAAAGAAAGAAGAAGAAGCACGCACGCATCATTGTTTTTAACCTTCTCACAATATCTGTCCACTATCTTTGCCTCCCTTTGTCTTACGTTTCTTCTGCTCCAACTGCTATTGCTTTCTTTTATCAGGATAATAAATTGTCAAAAACAAACTACTCTCCACTGCTTCTTTAGATTCTGGAAAACCAATATTTGGTGGGTTGTGCTCAAAATAAACGTGATTTTTATTCTAAAATTTATTATTCAATTTATTATCTAAACATAAATTAATCCTGTTAAATTCAATTTTACTATTAAAATCTATTTTATCAAAATCAATTTAAACACATGGATACTTAAGTCTCTAACTATATTTTATTCATGCATTGTAATTTACTTTTACTTAAGTCTCCAACTTAAAGCATTTTATAATTTACTGCAAAATCCGGAAATACATAGCTTATTACCTTTCTTTCTTCTGTTTTCACTTCTACCTAACAACTTTTACCCTTTAAAAATCATCTCATTTTTCTTTACTTCATTTCCTTTCTTATCTTACACTCTTTTCTCTTGCTTTTTTCCCCTCTAATCCAAACCCACTCTTAGAAATAGTGATAGAGTAGTAGTAAAGAAAAATCAAGAAAAGCCATACTCAAAACTACAGTGGGGATTCAAAACTTCAACCCATTGTTTTGAATTAGAATTTATCTTTTCCTTTGTCTTAACCTTCTAAACCTTCAATTGAGCTAGTAAAATCTAATAAACAAATTGTTTTTGTTATTATTTAAGTTAAATTTATAAAACAATTTGTTTTAATTAGAATTTTTTAATAAAAAAAAGGCTTAATTCATTAAATTATTATATGTAAACTTTAACCTTAGTTGGTAATGATCGATCAAAATTGTTGAACATTCCTCCATCTCAATAGTAGGTAAGAGACACACAATCACATTGTCGTCTTTCCCGAATTATCCAAGTGATTTTAAATATGATTTTCCTAAATTTCTAAATGCTCCACAATAGGCTGAAAGAACAGTTAATTAAAATTTATCAACCACTTAAATTCAGCTATTTTATCACCCAAACATTTAACTTCAGCAAAATGAAAAATATGTGCCAGTATTTGTTAAAGAAAATAGTATTGAATATGTTTTTCAATTAGTTTTGATTCTTTAATAAAGAACGTCAGTTAGTCTTTTATTTATTTTAATAAATATTTAAATAAATTATTCCAATGAAAAAACTTAATCCATTGAACTTTTTTTATCTAAATCACTAAACTTCCATTTTACAAACATGAGTGGCTAAATTATGCAACTCTTATAAATTCGAGGCCTAAAATCGTACTTGACTCACAACTAGAATGATGACCAAAAAAAAAACATTTATCTGAATTTTTAACTAGTTCTATGTTTAGTGTTATGGAGAGTTAGACAAAATAAGAATTGTTGAAGTCATAAAATGTAGCTTTTGCATATGATCCTCTATGATCATCTTACATAGTCTCATATGGCGGCATATGTTTTGATAAGTATGTATAAAAGAATGATTTTTGCCAATTAGTTGTTGCATGTGGGACATTATGTAGTACCAAAGAACCAATATCTCACAACATTAATAATGCGTAGTATTAGCACACGAACGTCTTTGTTGACCGTGGAAGTTCTCAGCTGTACATGTGAAACAGACAAACAGTGAAAGCCATAAACTACATTTATGACACAAGAGGGCGGGTTTTAGTAGTAGAGATGTTTCTTCGATGCCACAAGGCCATTTGAATGAACTACCTTTTTTTTTTCAACTCATTTTTCGATTTTTTCACCCAAATAACCAAGATTCTCCCCTATAATTTCCAATCTACCTAACTTTCTAATATATTATCCAATCTACCTTAGTTTTGTATTTTTTTTTTTTTTACAAGGGGGCGCCATGAGGGTTGGAGTCTCCCTTATAATTTGTATGGGGCGCAATGGGGGTTGGAGTCTCCCTTATAATTTGTATGGGGCGCCATGGGGGTTGGAGTCACCCTACAAATTATAAAGGGGGCGCCATACCCATTGGAGCCTCCCTTAAATGGCTTAAAGGGGGGCGCCATCCCCTATAGAGCTCCCTTTATACGAAAATAATTTTTAAAATATATTATAATTAATATTATTAAAATATTATATTATGGTTTTCCAATTTTTTTTTTATAAATAGGTAGACATGTTGCTAACATTGTTTCATCCAAATTTAGAAGAGTGAGTCATGTTCCTTAGAAGATATGGGCATGTAATTTTTTCACCGACGAAGCCTCCGATAAGGATGTTGTTTTGGAACATTCAGAGTTTAGAACAACTACGAAGAAATTTGAATCGGTGGCTAGAAGGAGACATTCCAAATGGTGAAAGAATTAGGAGTATTGAAAGACTTGTCTCGTACTTCTCTGTTGAAGACGGAAACATACGGCGTGACTGGGTGCGAATTAAAGATGACAACGAAGTTAGGTCTATGATGTTCGGAACTGATGATATTACTTTGATTGTTGTTATATCTTAGGTTATGTTGTAATAATTGTTGTATTTTAATGATTTGCGTTTTATGCTATAGAAGTAATTCAATTCGTTTTTGTGGTAATGAAAAGTTGATATAAATATTAAATTGCACGATTACACAAATTTTAAAGACCAAATTAAATCTACCTAGAACTTGTTCCAACATTTGGACAGTTTTTCCTCGTATGCCCGGGAAGACGACATATTCCGCACAATCTTTCCATTTTCTCAGCTGTATCCATTTCAGTTGTAATTCGGGTGCTTTTGGGGCGGCCCTTTTTGTTTCTTCTCATATTTTCATTGTGGTAGATTGTGTCTCCATGATAGGTTGGCCAGTAGTCCTCACTAGCTACCACTGGAAAACTGCTACTGTAGATACCGAATAAGTTCACGACCTTGTAAACTTCTGATAGCTGCAAGAATGGATCCTGACGAGCAGTTGAACATGCGGCAATGACATGTGAACAAGGCATGCGGAAGGTTTGAAACTTTCCGCAGTCGCACCAATTTTTATGAAGTTCCACCCTGTAGTGTCCCATTGGCCGACCCTCGTTGTGATCCATTGTCTCATCAACAATGAAGTTGTAATCGTGACGATCAAATGGTCTAACTCGATGTGAGGCCGCCTTAGAAGTTTCATCCCTCATATACTTCATGCTTGATTCGCTGAATATTTGCCCTGATTGCAGTACAATGCTCCATTTTTTTCCTCTTGCTGCAAATAGTGACCCCAATCTATAATACGTTGCCCTTACCAACGCAGTGATGGGGAGGTTCCTAGTTCCCTTAAATACGTCGTTTAGGGATTCTACAAGATTTGTGGTCATGTGACCCCATCTACACCCTCCATCAAATGACCTAGTCCATTTCTCGACTGGAATATTATCCACCCACCTTAATGCTTCCACGCTTGACAACCTTATTTCTTCTCGATAATACATGAACGATGGTTGGTTTAAGGCATACGCAGCGTTCACAACTTTTTTACGGAGGTTTCTGTCTTTAATGTCCCGCATAAAATTCTGAGCAATATGTCTTATGCAGAAGACATGGACAGAAGGAGGGTTGTGCCAACCATTAGCAGGATTGTTGTAGGCGCTCACAATAGGAGCATGTCTGTCAGAAATCAGACATAAGTTGGGTTGTGGTGCGACATGTGTTCTGAGATTTCTGAGGAAGAAACTCCAAGCTTCGCCTGTCTCACCCTCGACCAGGGCAAAGGCAATCAGAAATATATTATTATTTCCGTCTTGTGCTACCTCCATCAACAATGTTCCTTTGTATTTTCCATACAACCATGTTCCATCGACTTGTATAACTAGTTTGCAGAACGCAAAACCTTTGATACATGGTTGAAATGCCCAAAAGAGACGAGAAAATATCCTACTTCCAGCAACACATGTTCCTTCAGGAGTGTATGCTGGTAGTGACTCCAATATTACAACCGTACCAGGAACATATTTCTGAAGTGCTAGTAGATACTGTGGAAGTTGATGGTAAGAATGCTCCCAATTCCCATATACATGTTCCACCGCTTTTATTCTACCTATCCAAGCTTTCCTATACGATGGGGTATAGTTGAACCGTGTAACAACATGAGAGATAATTGTGTTCACCTTCACAGATGGATCCGCGCCCACAAGATGCAAAGTCTCTTGGGATATCAATTGAGAGCTTCGTTTTCCATGATCTTGCCGATTGATGTTGGTTGTGCAACTATGAGGTGGATCCATCGAACCTATCTCCCAACAATCACTTCTTTTCCGATAGGACGCTGCTAACCGAAACTTGCAACTTGCGTTACGACAAACTACGACATAGCGTTTTGAGTCGTTCCGATTGATGTAAAAATCAACAAAGTTATCCATATGAAACGTTCTTATGGCTTTCATGCATTCCTCTTTCGTGCGGTACTGGTTTCCGACTTTCAAGACACTTTCAATTTGTTGAGAAGGATTGTAGAAATAATCTGAGGAAGTATCGTCGCCACTGCATTGCAAGTTCGTCATGTGTTGAGGAGGACAATACACTTGATTTAATGGTAGGGCCTCTTCATCTATGTCTTGCAGGGGAGTCATTGCAGTGTAGTCCCCGCTCCCGAACAAATTAACCATTTGATCAACCATGGTCTCTGGATCTTCTTCCTCCTCGTCCACAACATCAATTTCATCTATATCCGTTGTTTCGCCAACCTCATGTTCAGTTTGGCAGAGTAACAGATAAACCTCGATATAGTCGAGGCCAGAGTGTTCATGACTATCGAACATTTGATCAACATCGCTGTTGTCAAGTATTTTCTCTTGAAAATACTTGACCTCATTGTTGTCAAAAAAACAGGACTTCTGTAAATGATCTGGGAGATTTGACCAGACAAAATCTTCGACTGTATGCGCTCTTTGAAATGCACAAAATTTGCTTTTCTACTCATGGTTAATCGGGTAAGATCTGTATTTTGAAACCCGAAACCCGAATTCTCAGAGATGAAAGTCTCTCCATTATAATGGGCATGAACAATGTAATTGGATGTTCTAGACATAGTTGAATGATAGTTTAAGGGATGTGAAAAATTCGTGTTTCTATACACTGAGATGTATACTATTTTTTGCTTGAATGTATACATATAGATTAAAATCCCACGAATTAAATATTATTAAAACTATAAGGGGGCGCCGTGGGGGATGGAGCCCCTTCTTTAAATTATAAGGGGGGGCGCCGTGGGGGATGGAGCCCCTTCTTTAAATTACATGGGGGGCGCCGTGGGGGATGGAGCCCCTATGACACGTGTAAAATAAGTAACTTTATGCATGCATGCAGTAAGACAAGTGTACGAATTCATCTATCAATATTTCTACACATCAATCTCTTTTTTACACAAATTCAACTATCTCATTAATATCAATAAATATTACAACTACACAAATTAAATTTTTACATATACAACCATAAATTCAAATTTCAAATTTCAAATTTCAAATTTCTAAATTTCAACTATAAATACTTCTCCTCTTCATTCTAAAAAACACATCAAATATATTCAACAATTCAAATTCTCCCAATATTTTCCACATATATTCACACTATAGAAGTCATGTCTCTGTTAACAATGGGTGAAACGCATCGAGGAACACCAAGCAATATCGCGTCGTATGTAAGTATTTCTACTTCATAATTCACAATGTTGTATTTATTTGTAGCATTATAATGCATTTACAATGTTCTAATGATATGTTTTATTATTTTTTGTAACAAATACAATGTTCTAATGATATGTTTTATTTTTTTTGTAGGATACTCATGAATTTCGTACTCGTGGGCATAAATATTTCCCACATGATCCGTTGATTCAACCTTTTTTGGAGCGAGCAGGTTTTGGAGAGGTCGTTAAGATAACAAATTATCTCATTGATTCTAAGTTTATTTTGGCTTTGCAAGAAAGGTGGCGACCCGAGACGCACACATTTCATCTTCCAATAGGTGAATGTGCAGTTACACTCGAGGACACATACATGTTATTGGGTTTACCCATTCATGGTAAGGCGGTTAACGGTAAAACCAATCCTACCGGTAATTTCATAGGAGAACTCTTGGGGGTTGAACCAACCCCACGAGATTTGAGGGGACAAAAAATTTTAATGTCATGACTCAAAAAAATTTATAGAGACTTGACATTAACCCCCGATTCTCCTGAAATTCTAAAAATTAGAAAAACCCGAATTTATATAATGCTATTAATAGGGTTATTTTTATGTCCGGATACAAGTGGAAGCGTCACTCACTCTATGTACTTACCTTTATTAGATGACGTAGATAAAATAAAAACATATAGTTGGGGGTCCGCTACACTAGCGCACCTATATCGATCTTTATGTCATAACTCAATAGCCAATACCGGAAATTGGATCGGATGTGGTGTTCTTCTACAATCTTGGGGTTGGTCAAGAATGACCAATCTAGCACGTATCCAACAAAATCAGTTTGAATTCCCATTCGCTAAAAGGTAATTATTTTTTCCAATTCTCATTTATCTATCAAAGTGTTTTTATTTATTAGTCATATTATTAATAAATTTTATTGTTTTCGATTTGTAGGTGGTCTTCGCTTGGAATGAATTATGACAATTGTCCCCACTTCAGTATAACGCAGTACCGAAATCTTATTGATCACTTGGCGCAAGAAGATGTAAACTCACTCACCTACCTATTTATGTTATACTCTCCTTGAATATTATTAGAAAATACTAAACATTATTTTTTTCATCCTTCAGTTCATTTGGCGGCCGTATCTTGGTCTAGAAGCATTTCATCAAGTTGAACAACAAGAGTCTGCGGTGTGGAGTGCAAAGGTGCCCATTATCAACTTCACCACCGTCGAAATGCACAACAGTGATCAATTGGTTTCATTTCACATCCAAGGTATCTTAATGACCCACGCCAACAAGATTCATCATCAAGGCCCCAACAACCAACCCAGCCCTATTTCCAACCGCCAACCCAACCTCATTGCCAACCATCAACCCAATACTATTTCCAACCGCCAACCCAACCCTATTTCCAACCCCCACTCACACAATCACAGCCATATATGAACATACTCCTAACCAATTCACTCCATTCACACAAACTCATTCACAATCCGAATACCAACAACATCCACCACAATACCACACATACTCCCAGTTTCAAACACCCAATCAACCCATACCCACCCAAACCTTTACACCCATCTCACCATACGATCAGGCAGGTTATCGTCCTGACATTGCCTCATCCAGCCAACCACCCCAAAATAATTATGAAGGCATGGGCAACCCTTTTAATTTGGATGACTTTACGGATATGGACTCTTCATGGGCCGAAGTGATGCGGTACGGGCGGACATTTAAATCGACCGAGTCGTAGAAATTAGTGTACAAGATCTTTCAAATGTAGTCATTTGTATGTGATTAAATTTATTTAATCCAATTTAATTTTTATTTGTTTTTTGGAATTTATTAATGAAAATATTAATTATTATTTATTTATAAATTGTTAAAAATATGAAACATTAAAAATATTAAAATATAAATTGTTAAAAATTATTCAGAAATTATTATTTACAAAATTATTATTTTTAAAATTTTTTTAAATTATTAAAAATTATTTATTAAATATTTTTAAACTAATTAAACATTAAAAATAATTTTTAAATTTCGTTTAAGGAAGGCTCCAATGGGTATGCCGCCCCCTTTATAATTTGTAGGGTGGCTCCAACCCCCATGGCGCCCCATACAAATTATAAGAGAGGCTCCAACCCCATGGCGCCTCCTTGTAAAAAAAAATAAAAAAAAATACAAAACTAGGGTAGATTGGATAATATATTGGAAAGTTGAATAAATTGAAAATTATAGTAGAGAATCTTGGTTATTTGGGTGAAAAAATCTTATTTTTCACTAAATTTTTGGGTCAAAGATTCATTTCACATCTAACTAAGAAAACGTTGTCCAATACTCATAACACTTGTATGAAATGAAGTGCATTGTACAACAGTACATGCCAGTGTCAGTGAAGTGAAGAGTGGGGACCCTTACTCTGATGAACCTCGAAATCAACACAATCAAGCATTCTTCCAAAATGAAACTGGGGACTCAAGGCCAGTGAATGTACTACATATACTATTCAAATCATTACAAAACAGTGGGCTAGACAAAAATATGACCATGAAAAACTGCTTTTGTACATAGCAGAGGCTTACCAATAATGGAGCATGTTATTGGGTTTCCTTTACCTGGTTTATTTCAATAAACTGCTGCTCATGTTGGTTATATAAGCTATGCTCAAGATAACTGCACACAATTGGAACATATAAACAAAAAAACACTTGTACTGTGATTTGAAGAATGAAGCCACCAAAACTTCTTAAATGGTAGTACATCAAGAAGAGTTCTAATTTCTAACCACCTTAACAAAGTAATCGTGATTGTTTATCCTTATAACAAATTCTACTTTTTTTTAACTGGCAATCGGCATCCGCTGTAAAGTCTTGTTCAAATACTAAAAACCTTTGCATCCAAGGCAATACATATGGATGATAAAAAGGAATTGAAGGACAGCCCGGTAGTCCAACCGTGGAATCTATAATTTTCCTTTTTCTGATCAAGATCAAGTGAACTCAGGGACACCACAGAAATTTTGGATGCATTGAAATCATACTTCAAAGGAAGCTCTCAAGATTTGACATTTTGAAGCTTTGCCGTAGATAACTTTGTAAGCATTCTATCATGATTAAGCATGGCGCGCTAACACTTTCAATTACCAGAACGATCTGCACACACAAGAAGTAAGAAGATTAAGTTTACAGAATAACAAGTTGATGAATCATTTAATTAAAGCAGTTTGTCAGCTCCAAATATTTGATTCAAAGTTTTAAGACAAGCATTTTACAAAGGCAGTGAAGTTTTCCACTATAGATTTCTTGTGTCAAACTAGGTTCATGAGGTCCGTGGCATAGTTATGTCAGTTATGAGCTGGGGCTGTTATGGGGAGGGTTTGATTCCTAACAATGTTTTCCAACCCTTTTCCCGGCACCTCCCTTCCCCCACACAAAAGCCCCAATGGAGATGCCTCCTTCAACGGTTCTCAGAAAGGTGGAACCTCGGTATGCACTCAAAAAAGGTTCATAAACTTGCATTATTCTTCAGCTCTTAATATAACAATATACAAGAAAAGGCAAATAATTTTTTACTAGGTTCACATTTACTTAAAATTATCTAAAAATGTAAATGAATACATTGTTTATATCAAGATAAAATAAGTGAAGTGTGATGTGGATATAGTTTGACCCGGCCTTCAATTAAAAAAGAGCAGGGTGAGAAACAAGAGATAGCAACAATATTGACACAAGAAGACGAGTAAATATCAATTAGAAGGGAAATGCACCTGCAAGGAAGCATAACCAATTGCAGTAGCGAAGTAAAAGTTTGCATTGCCAGTACCCTGTAAATTTCATTACACACTTGAGGAAATGAGGATAGCAAAGTATTTAATCTACTTGAAGATGTAGATCAACCAAAACTACATACCCTCCATATCCATAAGTTCACAGGGCTAAAAAGTGAAACTCCAACATAACCAGAAAACAGGAAGAAAGAATACTGCATATCTAAAAATCAAGAAAGTCGATTATTCAAGAAGAGGTTATGATCAATGTAAAAGAACAGTAAGAGAAGCTACCTGAGTTCATAAGCAAATAAGCCCAGTAAACCCAAGTACAGAGCAGAATCACCAATATCAAGGTTTGAACATTTAAAAGGATAATAACATCTATGATAGAGTATAGTTGACAAAATTGTAGATCCACATTTTCAACTAAGTTCTAATTGTGTATGAACATGTGCAAAGTGTGTAGATGTCTTTATTTGTGAACTTTTTGGGATAAATACTCTTTTACAATATCAAGGTTTGAACATTTAAAAGGATAATAACATCTATTATTCAAAATTATAAGAATATATTCAGCAACACCCACTAAAACCTTTGTTGGAAAATGTGTTAGTTTAATTACTTTCTTGTAAATATAATAACAGTATTCCCTATTTACTACTAATACAAAGTAAAAGTAAAAATTACTGGCAAAATAAACAACTTACAGAAGGATAAGACTTCAGCATGGAAGAAAGCACAATGTATACAAAAGCTAGAAAACAAGGCCGGTGATTAAGGCGTATGTCTAATGGCACTATCAACAATAGAATATTCCCGTGGAATACTATAAGAAAGAAACTTCTGAAGAAGTCAAAAACTTCTGCGAAGAAGTACCTGTATGTAAAAATCATGAGACCTAAATAAGTGTAAAAGATTATAGGATTAAAACAGTCCAGTCTAAGAAGTATTGCTTCCTGCAGAACATACCAAAAAACTCCAATGTTTGGAGACAAATCTTGTATGGTAAGAATGAAGCCATAGGATCTGCATAAATAAGCTGGATGTTTATTTACAAGACGTGGAAAAACTAGTAATTCTCACCAAAAAAGAACTTTGAGATAGTTGACAGTTTTCAGTCATAATATTTATAATCTATAACATATATAAAGGCAAAACTTATCTTTGGTGTAGCCTTTTTTTTTTAACCAATTTTACCCTTACTTATATCTAACTTACACAATAACATCTATTAAAACTACTACTATTATCTCTTACATAACTTCCTACCTAACTTTCTTTTAAAATTAATATTAAATAAAAAATATCATAAATATTTTCATGTGTGTGCATTAAAAAATCGGACACGTGCCCGTCTGGACGCTAGTAGAAGATAAAAGGAAAAAGAAACATTTCAAAATCAAAATCAATGTTTTTCAACAGAGCATAATGCAATAAGGCCATCAAACAAAATTCGGCCAAAATCACAGTAATATAGCCATCAAACAAAATTCAGCCAGAATCGTAAAGTACTTATTTAAAACTAACGTTGAAAAACATGCATAAAATACTTTAGGTAATAGAACAAAAGCCCATGCAAAGCGCAAAGCTATATAAAGGATATACACGTGACGTGAGTGATCTGTGAAGTGAATGATTTGACTTCCCAAGCTACATTTTATGTTTTACTTCGCACTAACAGCAGTTTCATCTTTCAAGCATTGCAGGAAAATGCTTTTATTATACTTCTAGGTGGCTCCATTCACATGTACAGTAGCTAGAATGTCAATAATTCAGTATTTCTGCACCTACTTTAGAGTGACTTTCATGCTGTACAATTGTCTTAACATGGTACTCCATACAGCATTGTTTAATTCTTGAAAAAGTTCCACCATTAGCAGTGTGCTTTGCTGAAGGGGATCCATTGAAATTGCTTGGAGGTCGCAGATTTTGTCAGGGCCTGGGGCACAGACTGACCCAAATGGACAACTAGCTCACCAAAGTATACGCCCAAGACTTGGAAGGTATATTCTACAAGGGGTGAGATGGGTACCAATGTGAATATGTGGACAGCATGGTGACGTGGCTGTATGAGGGAGAGACTGATATCTGATTCTAAGATATAAGGAGTAGTGTACAGACTGAAAAGGGAATCTTGAGCAATTGAGAAATTATTTGAGTAGGAGGCATTATCTTCCCATAGGAACTTAGCTCTATGGCAGATCTATGGTGCTATTTCCCTATCTGTAAACTCCCACTTTTCACTATATTAATACACAGTTCCCTCTATTCTTCATTTGCATGCTAATTGCTGTTTTTAATCTTTCCGGCAACTAACAAACTGGTCTGACCTGTCGGATACGTTTGCGAGATCAGCATTCTGTCATCCATCGTTTTACATGTGAATGCAACCAAAGACGAAGAAAGGGATGGTCGCTAAGGTTGTGATGCTAGAAACAGAGTTGTCGGAGGTGTGTTCAGCACTAGCTGAGGTGAAAAGCAAGGTGAAGGAGAACCAATCAAATCTCATTTCCATTCTTAAGAAATGCTTGTCAAAGTTAGAGATGAGAGTGTGAACAATGGGGAGAAAGGATCTCTCGCAAAGAAGGAGCAAGGTTGGGATCAGGTACCAAATCGTTGACGTCCACATTCAGCAAACTCCAAGGTGAAGTGTTGGCAGAATTTCGACAATCAACGAAGAAAATTGAGCTCCCTATGTTTGAAAGATTGATCCCACTCGAAGGATTTCTAGGGTGGAGGTGCACTTCCAAGTGGGTTGACAAGCAACACAACAGCTGCTGGAGGAAGTCCACAGTGATGAGCAGCTGGTGAAAATCATACAGGACTTGAAAACAATGTTCCCTCGCATCCTGGATTTGTGTATAAACAGGGGGTTCTGTTGTATGGCAGAAGGCTGGTCATTTCAAGCAAGTCTGAGCTCATTCCAGCTCTTTTACTGGATGTATCACAGATTGACCGGTAGTGTATATTGGTTGGGAATGAAGAACGCTGTCCAAGAGTTTGTGAAGGCTTGTGACGTCTATCAGAGGCAGAACTACTTAGCTGTATCCCCAGTGGATTTGCTGCAGCCCCTACCAGTACCAGACTAAATTTTACCATAGGACTGCTGAACGCAATTTTTGCGCGTTCACCGGAAGCAGTCTGCTGTGGCCCGCATCAATGCCATATAAGTGGCTGAGAACTACGACCCTTACCAGATCCTGGAGAGACTGGGAGGAGTGGCATACAAGCTCAAAAACCGGTGGGATCTAAGGTTAATCCAGTCTTCCACGTATTGCTCTTAAGGAGGGTAGTAGGAGAGTATCACGAGGAAGAGAGCTGCCCGATAACATGACAGGAGACAGTCAAGAAATCACTGAACCTGAGACTCCTAGCAGACCCCGTATGGTGCAGAACAGGGGTGAGGAAACTCTACAGGTGCTGGTACATTGGAAAGTGAAGCCTGCTGCAAGCAACATGGGAGGACGCCATCACGATAAAGAGCCAATTCCAAAATTTTATTAGCCTTAGGTAGGACAAGGCTTTAGTTTCAGGAGGGAGCATTGTTAGGGCCTGGGCAGCAGAGTGTGACCCAAATGGACGGCTAGCTAACCAAAGTACTAATAAGTCTGCCTACTTGAGAAGGTATATTTTAGATGGGGTAAGATGGGTACCACTGGGAATACGTTAACAGAATAGTATCGCAGCTGTATGAGGGAGATACTGATAACTGTTTCCATGATATAAGGAGCAATGTACCCTGACGAGGGCATCTTGAGAAATTGAGGAATTAGTTATGAGTAGGAGGCAATAGCTTCCTATAGGAGAAGCTAAGCTGTGTGGCAGAATTAAGGTGCTATGTCCGTATCTGTAAACTCTTAATTTTGACAACAGTAAAACACAGTCCCCTCTATTCTTCATTTGCTTGCTAATTGCTGTTTAGAATCTTTCTGATACCTAACGGATTCAGGTTGTGAAATTAGCCTCTTGCGAATGCAAGTTAAGGTTGTCTATAAATTATGAGTTCAACCCTTTCCTCAACATCACATGAACGTTATAGCATCTGGTTGCATTATAAGCAATTATCTAAACAGTACAGAGCATTGAATTCTAGCAGCTACTGTAACAATGAGCTTTCAAACTGACCAAAAAGAAGTATTTGGACGCATTACGCAAACAAATATCCAGACATGTTTTGTCACTTGCAAAAGTGTTGTCAGAAACAAATAATGGTCATAGCAATTAAGCAAAACCTTTTGAACATCTCCTGTAGACCACCGTGCTGTTGGACATAGATGCCACAAAGGATCAAAAGGTAGGATGACCACAGCAAAGCCCAGAACAAAAAAAGCACAACTGGCCTCCATGAGAATACTTTAAGCATCCATTTCTCGTTTACCAATTCATCTACTAAAATTCCTATAGCTTGAGTTGGAATCATCAACTTCAAGATTTTTTCTTTGCAGGAATAATTTCCTGGGGGGAGCATCAGGGCCATAACCAAACATCAGTACTACCTGTAACATAAGATAATAGATGTATCTACAGATAGATAAAATGATAAATTTGTCACAAATTCTGGCTTTGTGCCTTTCTCATTGCATTTCCTACTATATATAATAGTGTCGGTAATTACAACTCATAATGACTAATTACAACTCATAATAACTAATTTCCTATTCTATGAATGTAAATTATTCACAATAAATGCGTTTTATTATTTCCTGATTAACATCCCCCCTCAAATTGATGCGGCTGGTCAAGGAGCATCAATTTGATGACAAGAAACTGATGTCGTGGGCGTGGAACAGCCTTGGTAAGAATATCTGCAACCTGCAACTGAGTACTGACATGAGGAAGTGATATTATTCGATCATCGTAGGCGTCACGTATTGAATGACAATTAACTTCAATATGTTTGGTGTGTTCATGAAAAACAGGATTTGCAACAATTTGAATGACACTTGTATTGTCAGCATAGAGTGAAATTGGCTCTGTTTGGGGAAATCCAAGTTCAGCCAAAAGACCACGAAGCCAAAGTATTTCTGAACAAGCAGCAGATACTCTGATTCAGTAGAAGATTTAGAAACTCTTGCTTGTTTCTTACTTTTCCAAGAGATCAATGAAGAACCAAGAAATATGCACCAACCAGTAACAGATCGACGAGTATCCGGACACCCTGCCCAATCAGCATCACTATAAGCACTCAACTGAAGAGAAATTCCAACGGAAAAGAATAATCCGCGGTGAGAGGTTCCCTTTAAGTAGCGAATTATACGACGAACCGCAGCCAAGTGAAGATGGCGAGGAGAATGCATGAATTGACTTACTTGTTGAACAGCAAAAGATATGTCAGGGCGAGTAATAGTCAAGTAGTTGAGGCTACCCACAAGTTGTCGATACAATAAGGGATCAGGCAAAAGATCACCATCATCATGCTGGTATTTAACATTAACCTCAAGAGGAGTATCTACCGGATTAGCCAAATCGAGACCGGCTATAGAAATCAAATCTGTAACATACTTGTGTTGATGGAGAAAAATTCCCTTGGATGTAGAATGAACCTCAAGACCAAGAAAATAATGTAGGTTACCCAAATCTTTCATGTGAAATGAGGCTTGTAACTGTTGCTTAAGTCGCTGAATGGAAGCATGATCCGAACCAGTAATAACCATATCATCAACATACAAAAGAAGCAGAACAATACCCGCAGATGTGCTATGAATAAATAAAGATGAATCATATTGACTCTGAGTAAAGGAGAATCCAAGCAGAGTGGAGCGGAATTTCTCGTACCATGCTCTAGGTGCCTGTTTCAAACCATATAAGGAGCGGTTGAGCTTACACACGCCTTTAGATGAAGAGAATAAGTCTTGAGGTGGAGTCATATAAATATCTTCTGTCAGGTCACCATGAAGAAAAGCATTCTTCACATCCATTTGATAAAGAGTCCATCCACTAGAAGCAGCTATAGATATGATCGTGCGGACAGTTGTCATTTTGCCAACCGGTGCAAATGTTTCATCATAATCAATTCCATATTCCTGCTTGTTTCCTAACGCAACCAAACGAGCCTTGTAACGGTTGAGAGACCCATCAGAATTCAATTTCACAGAATACACCCATTTGCAACATATAGGTTTTACATCAGGAGGGCAAGAGACAATATCCCATGTGAAATTTTCTTGAAGAGCTTGAAGCTCTTCATTCATTGCTTTTATCCAGCGCACATCCTTAACAGCCTGTGAGTAACAAGTAGGAATAGATATGCTAGAGAGTGTGGCAGTCATAGAAGTATGTGAGGAATCATACCTGTCTGGTGAATATCTATATGGTGCACGAGATATTCGACCAGAACGTCGGGGTTCAACCGGTACAGGATCAGGTGGCGGTCCAGCGTCGAGAAAGGGTGTGGGAACATGTTGTCTGTGTTTTCTGACATATACATGACCTGGTTTATAACGTTCAATAGATTGAGGCATAAGAAAACTTAGGAAGAGTAACAATATCATTAACGGCAGGAGAAACACAGGAAAACATAAACTGATTATCAAAAAATGTCACATTTCTAGAAATGCGAAAACGATGGTTAGTGACATCATAACACACAAATCCCTTATGAGAGTGACTATATCCCATAAATGCACATTGAACGGATTGTGCTCCAAGCTTATGCCTTTCAAAAGGAGGTAAGTGAACAAAACACACACCCAAAAGTATGTAAAGCACTATAATCAGGATGAATTTTAAAAAGACGAAAGAAAGGAGAATCAAGTTCAATAACCGTAGAAGGAAGACGGTTGATCAAGAAGACAGCTGTGGAAAGAGCCTCTACCCAAAATCGGGGTGGTACAGAAGCTTGGAGAAGCAATGTGCGTGTTACATCAAGTAAGTGACGATTCTTACGTTCTGTCACACCATTTTGTTGAGGGGTATTAGGACAAGATCGTTGCGACATGATGCCTTTTTGTTGAAGGTATTCCTGAAACTTATGAGACATGTACTCACCACCAGAGTCAGAGCGAAAAATTTTAACACTTGCTTGAAATTGAGTTTCAACATATATCAAAAATTCCTTAAACATAGAAAACACATCAGATTTAGACCGAAGGAAATATATCCAAACAAAACGACTATAATCATCAATAAATGTGACAAAATATTTATAGTGAGAATGAGAAACTACCGGAGACATACCCCATACATCACTATGAATCATTTCAAAACAAGTGGAAGCACGATAAGCACCAGACGGAAAAGGAAGTGTTTTACTCTTAGCCAATTTGCAAACCGAACATGAAATAGAGGCATTAGAAACATTTTTATTTCCCAACAAACCATTTTTAAATAAATGGGACAAAACAACAGAGTTTGGATGACCTAATTTTCTATGCCAATCTTCATAAGAGTTCAAAACATTATTACAAACAAGAGATATATGATCAGAAATAAATTGGAGTGGAAACAGTCTTCCCACTTTAGGCCCCTTTGCGATCACCTTCCCCGACACCTGCTCCTGCACAAGACAACCATCACGAGAAAAGTTAACGTCATAATTTTTATCTACCAATTGACCAACAGATAATAAATTAGACGCAAGTCCAGGTGATACAAGCACGTCCCGAAAATCAGAGTTTATGTCGCCAATATCAGTAATAGATAAAGTATTACCATCAGCTATTTGAATTTTCTGATTACCATGATAAGAGTGTAAATTGTGCAAGTACTCTGAAGAACCTGTCATGTGATTGGATGCACCCGAATCAAGAAACCATGGGCGAGAAACATTAGAAGACTTACCCTGAATTCCCAAGGCCGAAAGAGCGGAAAGTACCATTTGTTGAATAATTTCAGGTTGTATAGCACTATTGTTTGATGCCCCATTAGTGGAAGGACCGACCGCATGATTTGTAGTTGCATGGAATGCCTGCACTGGACGTTGTGTTGGTCGTGGAGGACGTGTGGGACACTCAGAGATAATATGACCCTGTTGCTTGCAGTAATTACAAAACTTCTTATTGCAGCTACGAGCAATATGACCAAATTGTTTGCAAGAGAAGCATTGAACATGTCTCGTATCACGACTTTTACCTTTCCTTTGAGCAGCATATGCAACCGTCACGGGCTCGGAAATGGTAGCATCATGAGACATGGTTCCTTGGGTAATGAGACGTTGTTCCTCCCTTAGAAGTTCTCCAACACATGTATCTAAAGAAGGTACAGGATTCCTATTCAGCAAGGCACCTCTGACAACCTCAAATTCTGGACGTAATTTCATGAGAAATTGATCTCCCCCACTTGTGTTGTAAACCTCTTGAACAACCGCGAGAGAGGTCTTGGGAACATTAGCATGTATAATAGCAGTGTTCTTCCCAGAGATTTAAAAAACCAGAATAGTATTCTTGAATAGACAAATCACCTTGTTTGTAGTTGGCTATTTCTAACTCCAACTGAAAATGTTTTGTCGAATTGTCCTGGTTGTAAATGCGCTTCAAATAATTCCACATTTCTTGAGCAGTTGAAAAAGAGCGTAAATTATTAATCATCTGATGATCAATACTGTGGAGAATCCAAGTGATGATTTGAGCATCTTTAGTTTCCCACGCATCTAAAGCAGTTTTCTCCGTCGGTGCCTTAGAAACATCATCTAGATGGCTCCATAATCCCTTTCCTTTGACATACATCTTAAACTGAAATTCCCATGCAGAATAATTCTTGCCGGTAAAACGGACACAAAAATTCTTTTCATTTTCCATAGACATTATATTATAACCCCTTGTATTGTTAAATAACAAGACAATTCCAGATCCAATATTCACGAGCAACAAAAAGCCTTTTTGCTGTTTTTTTTTTTTTTTTTAATTTATTTAATAATAACAATTAAATAAATAGAAAAAAAAGGCAAATTAGAAAACCCACACAGTAGCACTAACGAACGGTGAAGAGACACCCACGAGCGAGAAAATGAAACCTTGATCGAGAATCGCCAATGGTCCAACAATGAAACCACGATCACCGAACCGAATCACCAAGAACAACAATCACCAAGCAGAATCGCCGAGAATACAAAACAGAATCGTAAATCACAATATGCTAGCAGCACCAAATGATTAACGATCACCGAAGTGGGATGTCGAGAAATCCAAACAAGAAACACGATTTCAAGAAACACGATTTCGAGGAATCCAAACAAGAAACACGATTTTAAGAGCGACCCAGTAGGGTGTCGTTATTCAGCCAAGAGAACAAGGATTCACAGGTTAGATCGAATCCTTCTGATACCATGTCACAAATTCTGGCTTTGTGCCTTTTTCATTGCATTTCCTACTATATATAATAGTGTCGGTAATTACAACTCATAATGACTAATTACAACTCATAATAACTAATTTCCTATTCTATGAATGTAAATTATTCACAATAAATGCGTTTCATTATTTCCTGATTAACAAAATTAAGATTATGTTGCAAATGCTACTTAATGGGTTGGAACAACAACATACAGGGATAATAAGGATTGCCGAGTACAGAGACAAATGAGTAGCTATGACCCACCCAAAAGCAGCAAGCGGAGCTACTCCTGTTGCACACCAGTACAGTTTCGACATAAAATAAAGTATTAAATGAAGATCGAAAGCCAGATAATACAAGGCAATGACATAATGGTCTATTCACCCATTTCAATCTATTATGAATTACCCCGCCCCCAGAATGTAATCTCTTTATGAGTTGATGAGTTCTTGATAGCGTTTTGAAAATCGGATCTGCTTGCTGACTATAGCAATTTGCAACATTTTTACTCAAGTGGATATCAGCTTGATGAATACAAGTAAATTCAATAGTTATGATTATAAATTAAATAGTGCCCGTAAAGCAAAGGAATAAATATGAGAAGATGAAGTAAATAAGATGGAATATAATCGTAAGGCTTCAGTTAATCAGATAAGCCAATGGAATTCTTCTAAAACATAATCAACTAACTTAAATGGAAAAATGGGGTACTGGACGTCAAATTTGAATCAATGGTGTGTTTTCTATAAAATATACACAAGAAACAAAGGACTGATAATAAAACAACAAAAACAGTTTTGTTCTTTGGATTTGCATTGTTTACTTTATCTTGATACATTTCTCGTGTATGGGTTCATGACGCATTAGTAGACTTGTCTTGTTTTATTGGCATTATCTCAACAAATACAAAAAATCACAATTCTTTCTATTCGAAAGCAACCTAAGACCAAAAATATTATCATAGAAGAAATCCTTCAGCTAAAAACGAGATTCCTACCATTATTTCTCATAATCTCAATAGAACTTCTCAGGGGAGCAAAAAACTAACTTTTATTTTCAGAACTCACAGGTACCATGAATTTTTTATAAATAAAAAGGGGCACATAGCACTTACCAGAAAACAACCAATAAATATCATTAAGACTTCAAGAAGTGAGTCAATACTACTTAGTAGAATAAATGGAATATCTAAAACTTCAGAAGCTAAATGGCATAGATTGTTAGCTGCTTACGTGTGCATGCTCCATAAAGGGTTGACACAATCATCAAGTTCTCGATTACAGAAGTTGATAGACCAACACATGCAAACAATCGTAAAAGGATTCCACAAGTATACGAAAGCAGCAAAATCCCCTGAAGGAAGAATATCTGAAAACAATGGTGTTATCAAGAAGGATAAACAATAATTTGCATGGAGCTTGAAAAGATACACAGCCTGACAAGGAAATTTTAACATTAAATTATATGATCATTGCTTACCCAGCAGAATAATAATTGCAAATGTCATTTGCTTATCTATATAATATATTAAATCTGAAGCGGCAGATTATATCACGACACTTCATATGCCACATACTCTATATTTGACACATCACCATTATTCTTTTGTGGCACCTCCAAAAACTCATCTATATTTTTCAAAAAGGTTGAAGTGCATACTATTCTTTTGTTAAGGTCGTGAGTTCGAACCATGTGAAAAGCAAAAATATATTAACCTAACAACTATTTTGTAATTTTGAAATATAAATAAACTAAAGATATATTTATAATATAATATTTTAACCATATTATTAAAAAAAATTGAATATAATTTAAATACAATATAAATCAAATAAAAATTCATTCACAACCGCGCATCACGCGGGTTTTAATCTAGTTGGAAATTTAAAGACATACTTTTTCTGGAAATAGCGCTAGTTCCCAATATATTCTTTTTAAGTGTAATCCAAAGACCGCCCGCATTGGCATATGTCTTACCATGTATTTCTTAACTGAAACGTAAACACGTAATTCCATCCACAAGTTTCAATACAGCAACGACCAAACCATATCCTACTAGATGTGGTCGGCTACATGGATCAACTTTAAAGCATGGGTACTTCTAAAATAGCAAAGTACCCACACTGGTACGCACCCGTACTGGGTACAGTACCATACTTGTGGTACTTTCATTTTTTTCTCATTAATCTGTGAGTCAAATTTGTGGTTTTCTCATATACTAATATAATATATTATGTATTTTAGCAATCATAACCCCCTCATACATATCTTACATAACTCAAATATAGGCAATTCTAACCTCTTTCTTCTCTAGGACTTTCCACAAAACCTCTCTAGGCGCTCTATCATACGGCTTCTCCAAGTCAATGGAAATTAAGTGCAAGTCTTGTTGTTCCATTCAATGCTACCATCTCCATCACACGTAGTAGATATATCACTTCCATGGTCGACCTCCCAGGTATAAACCAAATTGATTATCGGTAATTTGAGTCTTTTTCTTAGTCTCTGTTCAACCACGCTTTCTCATAACTTCATGGTATGATTCATAAGTTCAACCCCTTATAATTTGCACAATTTTGTTTATCCCCTTATTCTTATAGATTGAAACTAAAGTGTTTCTTTTCCACAAGTTTCAATGCTGTAGAAAAAATTATGAACTACTTCTAGATATTGACAAATGAGATGTTTCATAACACTATCTAGCAACATTTGTGCAAGTACTCTGTCATGATTATCTTGTAATGTAGTCAAGTGCTAAATAAAAAACCTCAATACATTTAAACATTTTGTGTTTATCACTTAAAGACAATAAACAAAAACAGGAGAGAAGGACACCCCACCGTAACATCTGAAATTTGAAAGAAAAAATCAAACTTGTAGCTTATGCTAACAACCTGAATCCTCTGATAAATGATGAAGGCCAACAGATTGTAAACTTGAACCATATGCCACCTGAAGTTTTTTACCAGCAGCACAAATGAGCATTGCAGTGACAACATCTACCATCACAAAAACCAAACTATATCCAGAAATGAGTTGATATTTGCTGCTTAACCAAATGCACTAAAAACATCAAGAGAATAATAACAAGGGCAAATAACTAAATACACAAGTTATATCTGGAAAAAGAACAAATACAAAGATCAGCATCATTTAGATTATACAAACAAATGCAGCCTGGAAGATCAATCGCATTTTAAGATCATTCAGTGGCGTGAGTACGTACAAATTAAAATTTAAAAGGAGCAGTTGCCGATTACTCATTAACAGCTACAAATATAATTAACAAGCAACAGAAATCAAACCATTCCTAGTTCCAAAGAATGGGAAATGAAAAACTTGAACGGACATAGTAACTACAATTAAAAGGCAGAGAAAGTTACCTGCATAAAAGATGACCAGGTTGTCCTTCAATCCTGCATTCGTGGTAACATAAAACATTCAAAACTTGTCTCCATTGTAGTTAAGCAACAGAAATCAAAAACAAATTAAATGTATACTTTGTAACTGTTAATGGTCCAAGAAGTGTCAACAACAAAGGAGAACCATGGTACATTGATCCTAGAAATACAAACAACAACTTGAAATGAAATTTCTTAGAATAAATAGACAAAAATAACAATGATAGAGATCAATGGAGAAACAAAAAACCTGCATAGGGTGGCATTGATGATTGCTTCAACCAGTAACCCTCAGCAACTGCGAGAAAAGAACAATTAAAGTGAATAAAAGAGAGTATAATTATAATCGAGTTGAGTTGGTGAGAAAGAAAGAGTTTACGACGACGAATGCTAGTGAGAGGAGTGGAAACTTCGGGGCGAGAAGAGACGTTAAGGTTTTTGGGGAAGTAAACGAGAATCAGTCTCAAAATGACGGAACCGATCACCCAAGTCCAGAACCATTGCACCTTCTTCGTCTTCCCGTTGCTTCCGTTTTCGTTGACGTTCGAACGCTACTCGGATCGGAACTTCCAAACTAAGCAAGTCCCTTTGTGCTTTATGTGTTCTCACGAGGAAGAAGACGATACTAGACTACCACCCATGAAACGGCTTCAATTGTGAATGTGATGCGCGGTCTAAATTTTTTTTACTCTGTATGCATTTTCTTAAATTATTTATAAGAAATGTGATATTTCTATTAAATAATAATGTAAAACATTTTTATACTGCATCGGTTAAAAACTTTTTTTTTCTAATTTATATTTCAATTTAAGGCAATTCATCTTTTTCAATATATGAATTTATGCATAATTACATTATAAAATTCCCCCAGAGTATTTTATTTTTTTCACTTTATCTTGTAATAAAACTTGAAAAAAACATTTTTTTAATTTATATTAATTGTTTTATCTTTGTGATGGACTTTTTTTTTCCGATTCCTTAACTCTTTTTCTACATTGTTGTCTAATAATATTCGATCAATGTAATATTTTTGTTTGTGGTAGGCACATATATATTTTAACAAAAATATAAATAAATAAAAAAGTGTGTTGTTTAAAGAATATCAGTATGTCTAATTGAATAATTTAAATTACTTTTAAATCTAAATTATATAAACTTTTAGACTTAGTACTCTTTTTTAGTCTTTTACCTATATCTCTATGTCTATTTTAGTCACTTTTCTTTTAATACGTCTAAGTTGGTCCTTTACGTTGTCAGACAGAATCAAATTAGTTATTTATGTCAAATATTGTTAAACGACGTTAGTTGAAATGACGTATCAGCTGAGGTGGAATGTCTATTCATCACATTCTTCTTCGTTAATGCTGAAACACTAATTCAATTTACCCTAAAATTGAAACCTAACGTGAATAGTTTCACAAAATTCTGAAATTGAAACCTAATTCGTGTACATTATTGCACTAACAATGAGTTCTAGGAGCGGTTCATCATCATCATCGAAAAACAGAAGTGATTCACAGGTATTTAGCAGCTCGAATCTTCCATGGAAGCTTTTTTGTCGTTGTGGAGACAATGATGTACTTCGAAGGGCAAGAACTGTCAACAATTATGGAAATCTTTTTTTTTGAGGTTGTCAACATTTTAAGGTAAACTTTAGTCTTAATATTCTAGGCTGAAATATCGTTGGAATGTCTATTTACTACATTGTAATTTTCTTTCTTAATCTCAACAGAGTTATAATAATGTTGGTTGTGGATTCTTTAAATGGTTCTACGAAGAAGTTAGAGATGAAAAGGAGCAAATCATGATGAAGCAACAAAGTAAGATAGATGTGCTAACTCAAGAGATGGAGGAAGCCAAAAAAGAAGTTGAAGTATTCAGACTCAATAATATGAAATTAGAAGATGCTTTGAAGAACACCATCAAGTGGACAAATTTTTGAAAGTTTATGTTCTGTGTTGTGTTCTTTGTTTTAGTATTCAAATTGTTGTAAAAGTTGGAAGGTTATGTTCTATGTTGTGTTCATTAATGTGTTATGTAATAGTTGATCATATTAGTTCAAACTTGCATTGTTGAAACTTGAATATTTTATGAATGTTATATGAACATTTTGGCATTATTTAGTTGCATCAGTTGAATAATTTTGGCATTATTTTGCAAAACAGAATTATAATTGAATACTGAATGATAAAACTCCACATCATTAAACCTTGTTCAAAATAACAGACACTTGACATAGTTTGTTACAGAAACTTGATACTTGATATAAATCTTGTCTCAAAACATACATGACATAAACCTTGCATAAACATTGTTTCAAAACACACATGACACCAACCATGTTCTCAAAACATAAATTACATAAAATTCATACAATACATACATGACTAAAAGCTTTTCTTTAGATTGTTTCTTTTTGTTGGAGTGGTCCTCCTGGTTGTAGATCTCACTGCATTTTGTGATGCATTAGGTCTGGTAGTTGGACCCTTTGTAACAAATGAGTGAACAGGTTTCCTAACAGGTAATTTCTTTAGCCTCCTTCCTTGCTGAGATGACTGAGTTGTTTGAGATGTTTGTGTTGGTGGTCGAGATGCTTATGTTAGTGGCTGAGATGCTTGTGTTGCACTTGCTTGAGTTGTTTGAGTTGGTGGCTGAGATGCTTGTGTTGCACTTGCTTGAGTTATTTGAGTTGGTGGTTGAGTCCTCTTACAAGTTGATTTATTGTGTTCAGTTTGTCTACATCTTGTACACCTAAGTACCATGCCAGTTTTTCTCATCTTTTTATTTGTACCATCGATTTCACCCTGCTCGCGGTTCATCCTCTTCTTGGGTCTTCCTGGCATTTTTTTGAATTTTGGTGGCTACATATATGGGTACTCTGTTCTGACCCATAAATTGGTTTCATTAACAAGATAAATGATAGGTTAATAAATACCTTGACTTCTTATAAATATCTGGGATGTAATCATCAACCCTTACACTTTTACTTTTCATTGCAAAAATTGCATGAACACAAAGGAGAGCAGTTAGTTGCTACTTTCTGCATGAATATTCATCATCTTCACATTGTATTATCTAGAGCAATTGTGAATATCGACTATTTTCCTAAATTGTCAAGTGTTCGAACTGCAATATAGCGGCAAAAAACAAAAATTAGATTTGAAAGAATTTCCTCCGTGATTTATATCGTCTCCACAGGGATCGGTGCGAGGGAAAGAATGTCGTTCAATGATCTCTATGTTTCTAAGCTTGTTGTGACAAATATGGTTGAAAGATTCAAGGTATCATATATAAATACGGAAAATATAAAGTAAGAACTTAAAATAAATAGAGCCTTGTTGGGATTGGAATTTCATCACTTGATAACACATACATTCATCTTACCAGTTAGCACAAATCAATCGTTCGTCTAATACTATCATGTATCGCTCACATCAGCGTTCATGTATGAAGCGTTGAAGGGAGTTCTACTCTATTGTTCAATCGATGATGTCTCATGCAACTAAACAAGAAGGAGCTTTAAGATTCGACATCCACAGTCAATGTTAGATCTAAATCTATCTCTAAACTTCAGAACCTAACAGATGCCTATCGTAGACCGAGATTTGAAGAGTATATATCTATAGCGGTTCAAATGAATGTGTAAACAAGGATAACATTGACTTCAAATAAATGATTTAATTCAAATACAGCGCCGTGATCAAAATACGTACACACGATTAACCCTTTTTAACATGTACTCAACTAATTTAATTATGTGAACATAGTTCTTCATCTCTATTATCACGCATCCTCACAACATCGTTTATGTAAAAAGCGTTATCGTGGGCTTTACCATATTAATAACTAGATGATGTCTCATGCTAACAATCAACATAATAAAAGCTTGATACTAGTGAATATCAACTCACAAATTTATGTCAAAAGTTTGCTCATTGATAGATGAATATCTCAAACCCAATAATATGAAACCAAAGACAACATCGTTATTGAATCAAAACTAGTTCACAATACAAAGATTATAAGAAATACATAAGGTACCGATCGATTGCATCCAACCCCAACAAGAGATCTAAGCACTTACTCGAAGATCAAGCTTAGATTTTCTTAGATTTGGGTTTCTCCCTTTTGGGGTTTGTTTCTCTCTCTATAATATGTTAGGAATAAAGAGAGATAAAGTTGGATACCAAAAATATCTAGCACGATCCCTTATATATAAGATTTGAAAAAGTGCCTATAAGTGGCACCGCGCTAAGCATCAGCAGAGCGCGCTTAGCGCGATCAATTCAAAGGCAGCAAAACACAAAGAGCGCGGTAAGCGCAGTCTGAAATCCTCAGCTACTGCCTCTGGTCCAAAATGGTGCTGAACCCGTGCTAAAAAGCAGGATAAGCGCGGTTTTCTGTTAAATTGTCGCAAAAGTGATATTCCAAACCTTCTTCCAGTATCCAAAGTCTTCTAGCATCACATCAGGCTAGAAAACCTATCAAAATGCATCAAAATGATCACAATTAAAGTTATTTACACAAAACTATAATATAATACTAAATGAGTACATATTCACACTAAAGTTGAGATTTTCACTAGAAAAACTAATTAATCAAGCCAATAAGTATCAACAAACTACACACATATTTAACACAATTTGACACTCAACAAACTCTCATCAACTTAAACTTGTTTGTCCTCAAACAAGAATCAATCGAACATAAAGAAACAAGAGCAATTATCAAGAATCATGATCAAACAAGTTTTTACAAACGGAAACAAATGTATGGTCTAATTATCAAAATTACAAACAAAGTGATGCTTGCCACTAAACTACAACGATACAACGAATATGAAATAAAGTCTAAGCACAAAACACATGTCAAACATTCTAAAGCAACAAATTTTAAAAAGTGAATCACACCTAACACACACCTTCATCAAGAGATGAAGAACAAACACGAGGGATTGAACTCACACCCACCAATCATGCAAACATTGATCAAATTATGCATTCATCTAAAAACTCATATTGAACGTATAAAAGCACAAATCTCAAAGGACTTTCAAGGGTTGTAATGAGGCTTGGTTTAACAAAGAAGGGTGATATCTCAAGGCCTTTGAAACAAAATTTCCTAATCCTATGAGAGCAATTACTTCTCAAATTATTAAGCAATCAAGAATTATTCACCTTGTTCTCTTTGCTCATTTGCTAGAACCTTGATCTTACTATTTTTTCTCTTTTTTTTTTCTTTTCACATTTTTCTTTCTTTTTCAACCACTTTATTTTTTTAACCTCTTAGCAATCAACCTTTAAGCAACCAATTATTTTCTCCCTAACTTG
Organism: Lathyrus sativus; assembly: GCA_963859935.3. Lineage (NCBI taxonomy): Eukaryota > Viridiplantae > Streptophyta > Magnoliopsida > Fabales > Fabaceae > Lathyrus > Lathyrus sativus. Next base: position 551,065,496 of record OZ012738.1, on the reverse strand, counting down.
AATACAACCAAACATCGTGACTTTAATGCTCCCAAACTTTTTAAGGCAAGGAAAATTTCCAACCATCATAGTCTAACACTAAGATGGATCCTGACACTAAGGCTCAAAGGGGTTAACAAATGCTCGCTCACTCACAAGGTAAGTTACTTTTGGTTAGGTGGTCATGCTCAAAATCAAACAATATGCCTTGATCATTTTAGTGATATCATACAAATCAACTACCAAATTAAACATAATTCAAACGAGTTAAACAAAAAAGTTAGTCTCCTGTGAATTTAGTAAACAATGGACGGTTCCTCTAATTTGACTATGAACTAAAGTGATTCACAAATGAACAAGAATTACAAAAGAGGGAATGACATGTTATTTGTACAAAGCTTAAAGTTAATGTTCATGCTATGTTGTAGAAAGCACCAAACACATACCTTGACAATGAAACTTTCTTTTCAAACTATTATCATTACCATGACATTTTCTTGTTGACACGCTCAAACTTGAACAATCACCGCATGTCTCTTCAAGAAAATCAAAAACAAGCTTTTTAGACAAACACAAAATAAGTCTCTAAGAACTTAATAACTTTAAATTAAATTACTACTAAACATAAAACAAAATAAGTTCAAAATTGGTCAAAAGATCAGGGTGAAAGTGGATAAATGGATGAAATATTTTTGCATGCAAAGCAGAGCGCACTAAGCACCCTCTGGTCGCGCTAAGCAGCATCAGCAAAACATGGTTTTTCTAAAATGGAAAGTTTTCTCAAGTTTTCCATCCATTCTCACTCTTTAGTAACTATACTACTCTGAAAAGCTATAACAAATATATGCTCCCTCTCGCTGCTTCCTTTGGTGTGGCTAGTTATTTTTGCTTCCTGACTTTGTCGGTGTTCCTTCACCAACAGTTATCCTGATAACGCGAAATCGTATATATATATATATAATGACATACATTTTTACTAATCAGTGACTGGTTTCACTCCGATTTCGAGTATTTCCACATTATTTGTCCAGTATTTTGCAGGTATTCAAAGTTCATGCTCAAATGGAGCAAGATGAAGAAAACAAGCAATTACAGATGGAAACCAGATGAAAAGCAGGCCAAAAATAGCAAATACGAATTTTGCTGATGTTACGACCATCACAAGCCCATGACGACCGTCATACGTGTTACGACCGTCACAAATCCATGACGACCGTCATGCAAATAAAAAATGTAGAAATGTTGCACGTGCTGTGAGTGCTTTCAGATACCAAAAGGAGTGAACCACTAACTCCTACATTTTCTGAGATCAATCCCACTTCCTGAGGCAATTAACCGTTGGAAATTACATCTATAAAAGGAGGGAGCTGGTACCAAAAAAAGGGAGCTGCATTGAAGACACGAAGTGCTGCCAATTTATTTTCAGAGCAATTTTTGAGTTTCAAAATTTCTTATTGTTTATTGTTTCCTTTTTCTCTCCTTCCTTGCAATTATGTTTTTACTTTTCAATTCTATTTTGTACGAGTAATTGGCACCAAGACTAAATCCTGCCGACATTTTGGAGGATTTCCCAAAAGCCAATTGAATTATTTACAGGTTCTCATTTTAATCGTTAATTGAATTCTATTTCCCATTATGATGCATGTTGATATATTCTACCATTGTTTACGTGTTCTTAGTCTATATTCCATGTCCGGCTAAATTAAAGTAATCGGTATATAATAGATAGTCAGATGGGATTCGATAATAACTGGTGTATACTTACCTTTTCAAACTTATTTATGGTTTTAGTTTTTTAAATCGATTTTTCTAAAATAAATGTTCGTTGCGACAGCGAGAACTTAATTAAAAGCAGTTTTGCCACGACAGTGGGAAATTCATAAAGGTACGAACCAACAAGCGACAGCTGAGGTTAGGTCCAGATAGTAAAAACTAAGCATTCGTTTTAAAAACAGTGACAACGCTTTAAAAAGGATTAGAGCTTAATGGTTTTCAAAAAGTAATTTTAACCGCGAACGGGATAGCGACAACATACGTTTCGCCTTAGAGTTGCGACTAGCGTCAACAACCATCGTGAGACAAAGGTCTTTAAACCGTCATTTTCTTCTTAAACTATTTTTGAAAACACCCAAAACACCGGTGACTTGTCGAATCCTTGAAGAACCAACATATTGCATACCGATTCACGCATTTATACCTTAAGTAACGTTTTTAGTTCCCCTATAGTTTACACACTTATTTTGCTTTTATTCCCCTAAAACCATACCAACCTAGCTAAACACAGTAACACCCAAAAATACTAGCTTGATTACGAGTCCCTGTGGGATCGATATCTTTTATTACTACGCGATAGACTGTACATTTGCAGTTAGTTCAGTTAGACATAGAAAGTCGCGATCAAGTTTTTGGCGCCGTTGCGGGGGACCCGTTTAGTCAATAGTGTAATCCTTTGTTACACAGTATAGACTAGGTTAACTATTCTCTCTCCCTCTACTCGTTCTTCGGTTGTATGCCAAGTACTCGCTCACAAGGGGACATCTTACAACCTATAATCGCCGAACTAGAGCGCTTCTTACATTTAAGAAGGCGCATCCTCGAATATCAACAAAAACACAATATTCCTGATCTTCTAGCTCATCCTCCTGTTGAAGAATCAAAGATGGCTGACGGACCCCAGAACAAACCGCTGAAGGACTACGCTACCCCCTCTCAGCTGGAGCCTCGAAGTAGCATTATTGCCCCCGCTATCAATCGAAATGATTTCGAGCTAAAACCGTCATTGCTGTCAGCTGTACAACAACATCAATTCTCAGGAAATTCAACTGAGGATCCGAATGAACACTTAACGAAGTTTGTGCAATACGCAGACACAGTGAAGGCAAATGGAGTAACTTCATATGCAATAAGACTCCGTCTCTTCCCTTTCTCCCTTAGAGATAGAGCTTGGACTTGGTTACAATCCTTACCATCCAACTCCGTTACGACGTGGGAACAGTTGAAGAACGTTTTCTTAGCAAGATACTTTCCGCCAAGCAAAACTGCTATGCTTAGAGCTCAAATCAACGGATTTCGACAAAAAGATGTTGAATCTCTCTATGAAGCGTGGGAAAGGTTTAAGGATATGATGCAAGCATGTCCTCACCACGGTTTAGAAGACTGGGTGACGATCCATACTTTCTACAGTGGGCTTCTATATAACACCAGATTAACGGTAGACGCCGCCGCAGGCGGTGCACTTATGAATAAGCCATACGACGAAGCCTATCAACTTATCGAAAACATGTCTCAGAACCACTGCCAATGGGGAGGTGAAAAAACTCCAGCAGAGAAACCCACAACGAAAGGTGGGATGTACGATATCAGCAATCTTGAAAAGTTCAACGCTAAGGTGGATGCTCTAGCGCAGAAAATCGACAGTCTGACCGTTACCCCAACTGCAACCGTAGCTGCTGTAACTCCAAACTGCGAGTTATGTGGAATCGCCACTCATAATGCGCCCGAGTGCCCATTATTAGCAGGAATCCCACCGGACCAAGTAAACTACGCTCAAGGAAATCCTTACGCAAATACTTACAACCCAGGATGGAGGAACCACCCAAACTTTTCCTACAAAAGCAATAATGCCCTGCAAGCACCAGCTGCTCCGCCAGGATATCAAAAACCAGTCGCTGCTGCCCAGACCGCCCCTAGGAAATCAAATCTCGAAGTGATGATGGAAAAATTCATAGCTACTCAAGCTCAAACAAATAAAGAATTCCTGAATCGAAACATACACACTAGCGAGCAAATTAAACAGCTAACCGGAAAAGTAGACGCTTTAGCCACCCACAATAAAATGCTCGAAACACAAATATCACAAGTGGCTCAACAACAAGCCTCTGCAGTCGCACCAGCTGGGACATTTCCAAGTCAGCCAGAACCTAATCTGAAAGGTCATGCAAACGCTGTCATATTGAGAAGTGGAAGAGAAGTGGAAGGCCCAACAAATCCTAGGAATGAAGATTTAGTCATGCATCAGAAATCGGATAAACCAACAGAAAAGGATTCTGAAACAGAAAAGAAGGAATGTGACGAGCAAAAGGCTGCCAAGGATGAAAACCCATATGTGCCTCCAGCGCCATATAAACCACCGATCCCTTATCCTCAAAGATTCATAAATTCCAAAACTTCAGGACAATTTAAGAAATTCGTTGAACTTCTGAAACAACTAAATATCACTATTCCTTTCACAGAAACGATAACTCAAATGTCGTCATACGCTAAGTTTCTTAAAGAAATCTTGTCTAACAAAAGGAAAATCAAGGATAACGAAATAGTTACACTTACTGTCGAATGTAGCGCAATCACTCAAAACAACATGCCTCCTAAACTAAAAGACCCAGGTAGTTTCTCCATACCTTGCGTCATAGGAAAGTTCGTTATAGACAAAGCTCTATGCGATCTAGGAGCCAGTATAAGTGTCATGCCCTTATCTATATGCAAAAAGCTGAATATGGGAGAACTAAGACCAACTAAAATGTCCGTGCAATTGGCTGACCGATCAGTCAAATATCCTGTCGGTGTGCTGGAAAACGTTCCAGTATGCATAGGCCAATTCTATATCCCAACCGACTTCATAATCATGGACATTAAAGAGGACTCTGTTACCCCAATTATCCTAGGAAGACCGTTCCTAGCGACAGCCGGAGCTATCATAGACGTAAAGAAAGGAAGGCTAACATTCGAAGTAGGAGACGAAAAGATAGAGTTCATCCTTACTAAGTTCTTGAAGACACCAGCTATAGATGACACGTGTTATATAGTAGATGTCATCGACGAATGTATACGAGAATTACAGGAGGAAGAAATTACATATTCTGAGATCATGAAGATCCAAATCCCTGCTATTCATGAAGACGACAACTGGCGTGCACCATACAAAGATGATAGTCTGAGCGAGATCTTAGCACTAACCCCAAATCACATGCCAGGTCCGAAAAACCCAGCTTTAGAACTTAAAGAACTACCTAAAACCCTCAGGTATGAATTCTTAGACACAGAATTCAAAAGACCAGTAATAGTCAACGCAAATTTAGGACAGTCAGAAACTGAGCAATTACTAGAAGTCCTAAGGAAATACCCAATTGCGCTAGGCTATAATATAAGCGATCTAAAAGGCATAAGTCCTTCCATCTGTATGCACCGTATCATGCTAGAGGAAGACTGCAAAACTTCAAGAGAACATCAGAGAAGGATAAACCCGATCCTAAGCACTGTAGTCAAAGACGAGGTGAAAAAGTTACTAGACGCAGGAATCATATACCCCATCTTCGACAGCCAATGGGTCAGCCCAGTACACTTAGTGCCAAAGAAATGAGGCATTACTGTAGACCAGATATTGGAAAGACTAGCGAAACATTCGTACTTCTGCTATCTAGATGGTTATTCGGGATTCTTTCAAATTCCTATTCACCCCGATGACCAAGAAAAGACAACATTCACCTGTCCTTATAGCACTTTTGCTTATCGCCGAATGTTGTTCGAACTATGCAATGCTCCAGCAACCTTCAAAAGATGCATGGTGGCAATCTTTGCGGATTTCATAGATGACATCATGGAAGTATTCATGGATGACTTCTCTGTATGCGGACAAAGCTTTGAAAGCTGCCTGTCAAATTTAGAAATGGTACTAAAAAGATGCGCTAAAGTAAACCTTGTCCTTAATTGGGAGAAATGCCATTTCATGGTCCGACAAGGCATCGTTTTAGGACACGTCATATCTGAAAAAGGGATTGAAGTGAACAAAGCTAAAATAGAGATCATAAAGGATCTTCAACCTCCGAAAACCGTGCGAGAAATACAAAGCTTTTTAGGACACGCTGGATTCTACCAAAGATTCATAAAGGATTTCTCGAAAATCACAAAACCTCTGACAGGTTTGTTAATGAAAGATGTCGAGTTCGTTTTCGACAAAGAATTCTTAAAAGCATTCGAAACCCTAAAGACAACGCTCATTACCGCACCAATCATGCAGCCCCCAGATTGGCGGCTACCATTCGAAATCATGTGCGATGCGAGTGATTATGCTGTAGGCGCAGTTCTAGGACAAAGGAAAGACAAGAAGCTTCACGCAATCTACTACGCTAGTAGAACTTTAGACCCCGCTGTCGCGGTGAAATTTGGATACCAAACTATTGATTAGTTTGAATCTTTAATTCAATTTGCAACCGAACTTTGATTTGTCCAAATGAAGGGATAAAGATCGAAATTCCCACGATGCAATGCAAATGCAAGCTAGATTGTCTAGGTCCGGGGGTTGGTTAAACTTAGGGAAGGTACTAGCATCCTAAGTTTCTGTAGTACTCTACAGGAACCTCTTGTTTTATGTTTGTTTATTGCTAAGTGTTTATCTGCTTAATGGTTGAAAGACCCTAGTGGTTTATATCTAAGTATACTCGATAAGATGTCGCATCTTATGCCTACATATCCTTACGGGAGTGGAATCAGAGTATTTTGTAGTTCACCCTAAAGGGTTTGAGGTATTCTTTGACTGTGGTCAAAGTTCCTGCGGGTTTAGGGTAGTTGATTGATTGGGTTTAGGAGAAGAGACGAGTCTTCATTTTAAGGGAGAGATAACCACCACAAATGTAAAAAAGGGGGTTGTAGGAAATGGTCTTTGCATCGTCTTAAGAAAAGGGCTTAAGTACTCGGATGGTCGCCAAGTATGCCTTTATCTCTCTTAAGGCAAAGTCCCTACATGTTTGATTGTATTGTTGTGGGGGTGGAAATTATGTCTCACTTAAGATGATTAACATCTATTCTCTATTTGTGTTTGAAAGAGTTGTATTATGTTGATTGTTTTGTTTCTATGTTGTAAAGATAAAGACAAGGTCCTTCCTATGGGGTAGGTCCTAATCTTAAATGATCAACTTGAATGGGATCAAGGATCGTGGGGAGAATGATGCATATGATGTGCAACTACACACAATGTTGAATTATGTGTAGGTTTTTCCTTTGGACGGATGCGATGCATAAGATAAATTGATAATTGTAATTGACTGTAGAATAAATTGCGGAAAAGTAAACCATACAAGTACGCATGAAAGCGCTGAAGTGTAGGTGCAAGTGTCGTGAAGTGAGGTGTGATGAACTCATTGGGGAATAAATTCCTGAAGAGTATCTTGTTGTAGTTGTAAGTATGTGAACTTCTTGAGGTGACCGTTTCTCGAATAAAGAGGAAACATCTGTGAAGTCTTCGATAAGCCAATCTGATGGATTTCCAGAGAGATGCCATGAGTTGATAATCTTGATATCCCATTGTAGATGTACAAACTGTCTTGAGGAGACTGTCCTTTGTTGTTTTAATAGAAAACCTGATTAAAACGAGTTGCTCAAATAAAGAGGTTGCTCAGATAAAAAGGTTACTTGCAAACCAGATGTAGATCGTTGGAAAGAAGTCTTGTGATATTGTTGGAGAAATATCCGTCTTCAATAATTATTTTCACGAAGACCATTCCTGGGGAGAACAGTGCAAAATAAATGCACACTTGAAAGGGTTGGAAAGATGTCCGAAAAAGTGTGATTGTCAAGAACCGAAGTTCAATTCAAGAAATAGCTGAAGAGAAACTGTCAAGCAAGACTCGACCATAGAGGTATAAACTCCAATGGGAATGTACTGAAACAACCGTCTTCCACGAGGATCGAATTTCGTGGGGAAATAGAAATATTGAGCTTTTTGCCTAAGGGTGACAATTCTACCTGGAAGGAAAAGACACGCCCAACCACTTGTGGACAAACACGACCAAAGCGACAGAATAACATACACACAAAGATGCACAAATGCAAATGTTATGTTATCTACTTATATGATATGTGTATGCTTATGCTGACAAAACAGACGAAAGCAACGAACGAAGATGGGATAAACATCTCGAAACAAACATCCGACCAATCTTCAAAGATAGAAGTATCACTGGGGATATACGGCGAACCAGATATAGGATCTTAATCCTGTTTCAGAGCTTCACAAGCCTCTATTAGGGAATAGATATCAATCCATTCGGGGATATAACAACTTAATCTTGCCGGATAATATGGTTGTTGAATATGTCGTAAAAACTTCACGGGGATGAAATAAACATCCGCCTCATTGGAGAAGATTAACAATTGTAGAGATCCACTAGGGTGTACAGTAACAACCACTTCACTGAGGAGATGGAGTTCAAGAAGATCTATTGAGGAGTAAAATACGTCCACTTCACTGAGGATTAAAATAGCATTTACTTCATTGGGGAAGTGAAGTTGAGCAAATCACTAGGTGTTCTTGCATCGAAAAGTTTCATCGAAGAATTGTCATGACCACCAAAAATAAAATTTATTGGGGACATGAAGAATGTTGCAGAACAAGGTGACTCTGACTTGATGAATTGTGTAATAGTCGCCATTTGAACAAAAACTTGTTGAGTGGGAAAGATAATCTTTGCGTCTCAATTGCCCCAAGTCATATGAATATGAGAAGAAGTTATTCCAAGAGGATTTTACAGAAAACAAGGCGTCCCACTGTTTTCAAACTCTTAGAGAGATTCGCTGAATCTCGACATAACGGACCTTGATTGACGATATGACGAGTCTTCAATCTTGCTCTAAAGGTGAAGTCAAACCTGAGCAGACCAGTTGGAAACAAACTTGCCCCAGTTTAGCAGAGTCTTCGAATTCCAATAGGATACACTTGATGATGACGCTTGTATGTAATTTTCTATGATATCAGGCCGAATTAACACGCGTGAAATGTTATTCCTGAAACTGTTAATGCAACATATGTGTTTGTCTTGAAGTTTTGAAAAAGAGATATCACGACCACTTGTGACAAAGTCACTAGTTAGGACATGAATTAATTTATAAGCCAATATAAATAGTTGAGCATAGCTCATAGGAGTCAGGAAACGTTATCTCATTGAGTATGCTTTCGAAGTAAACCTTACTTCAATTAGGACTTTCAAGGGTTATATCGAGGTTTAGTTTACGTTTTGTAAAAAATAAGGGTCAAAAGCTTATTTGTGCCCACCCAAATTTTTTTTGAAATTTTAAGTATTCAATCGAGCTGACTGAAAATTTCCCTGCCCCAGGTTTAAAAATGAAGTTGGAAAGGGTTTGGGAGAAATAAAGCAGATCCTCAATCAAGGTTTGAAGGAGTTAAAAATGGATTAACTTCCTTATGTCTTTGGTGTTTAGGAGGTTTGAAACAATGCCTTACATCATCAGTAGGTTTTATTCGAAAGCATACCACGAGGGAGATCTTGCGTTTTACTTCATCATCCTCCTCCCAATTCTTCACCGAAGTGAGAAAGAAATCGGGTGATTTTGGCATTATAAAAAAACATTTTTAAAGAGTGAAACGAATGGGTTTCCTCAAGACAAACATTTATTGCATTACTTATTCAAAATAAACAAGTTCTCACATGCTAATTATGCTTTTAACCAAAGAAAATAACGGGAGCAAATAAGCAGACAAAATAAACAGCTGATCATAACGGTGTTCCATTCAAGACGGGGTTTCCTCCTTTGAAAGTCAGCTCTTCGTTATCAATCATTTCTTGCACTTTCCCTTGGAAAACTTTACATTCTTCAATCGAATGCCCCAATGCTCCATCATGAAATTCGCAACTGGCGTTCGGGTCGAACCACGGTGGACGAGACTTCATAATTCTAGTCTTTCTGGGAGTCATTACCGAGTTTTTAGCAAAATAAGACCATAGTTGACGGTAAGTCATTGGGATAAGATCAAACCATCGAGTTTCTTCCTTCGGAACGCTTAGAGGTACCTCCTGATTCTGAAACCGTCTTCGAACTTGTCGATTTTGATGTTGATTTGGAGGAGCCAATCTTTGTTTATGAGGTAATCGCTGCTCGCGCTGAGCAGGCGCTGCATATTGATGTTGAGGTACTGGATCTGACAGGATTTGATGGGAGTCCTGAATTGCATTGACGTCAACACTTCCTTCCTCTTGGGAATCATCAACTGAAATCTCTTCATTAGCTTGGTTATTCAAATTATCTTGAATTCTTCCACTTTTGAGCGCATTCTCGATATTTACTCCGACTTCTATAATCTTGGGGAAATCCAATGGTACAGCTCCTACCATTCTAACATAATAAGAGTCTGGTGTCGCTACTCAAAAAATGCATCGTGCAACGACGGGGAGGCGAAAAGGATAGACAGAAGAGTCGCCACCGAACTTTATTTATCCCATGAGGGGAAAGGAAAATATCGAGAAAACCTTAAGAAAGAAATGGATAAGATGGTCTCGCAACCAAGAACGGGTTCGGAAGCCGGTTATGCGAGGGGAAGGTATTGGCACCCCTCGCATCCATCGTACTCGATGGGAACCTTTTGTTTGTCGGCGTATGAATTTATCTGCTTAACTATTATGCTATAAGAAGTGTTCCAACGGGTAAAAGAAAGGTTAGAAACAAGAAAGTTAGGAGGAAAGAGAGAACGGGGAAGAAAAGAGAAAGAACAGACTCGGTAGGACTTCGCAGTCCTATGCCTACGTATTCTCAATAGACGTGAGAAAGTCAGAGTCGACGTAGTTCGGGGAACTACAGATATGGGGGGATGTGCTCGGCAAGGATTGTGGCCCTTGTGCCTACGTATCTTTACTTGAGAAAGTAAAGAATCAGAGCAGCCGTAGTTCGGCCTACGGTGTGTTGATGTTTTGTGGATGATGCTATCGTGCGCATTCTAGCAGTTTAGGTGTTTTGCTGCTCGCATGTGAGGAGACTTATGCGTTACCTGTTTGCGGTAGAACGGACGTAACATATCCTTTTTGAAAGATTAATTAGTTTTCGCCACGCAAGGCAAGGAGTCATGTTTGATTGATTAGATTGTTTTTTAGGGGGGCGAGACAGGTCCTCGGATAGTAACCCCTACGGGTAGTACCCAATTCATTGTCTCAAAGTTTTTGTTATAAAAGGGTGTGGCGAACGAGGCGTCTTCGTATTGAAAGACGAGCGTCGAGACCACCCTCACTACAGTGGGCATCCCAACATTCGGAGAAGAAGAGGTCTACACCTAATCCTCTCTCTTTAATTCAATGCAAAGAGAACTTCGTTCTCTTATTAAAGATGTTTTTGGTTTTGAATGGTAAGTGTTTTGCGACAGAGAACCCTACGGTAAACGTCAACACTCGGGATAGGAGAAGGCCTACGCCTAACCACTCCACGACCATTCAAGTTTTTGTTAAGAAAATGATTTGAAAATGCACTCGGTGCGAGACCGAGGTTTTTAGGTGACAAGGGTTACGGGAGGAAATTGTGAAAGTGAGATGGTGGATAAAGGCGTGTCTTCGTATCGAAAGACGAGTGTCGAGACCACCCTCACTACAGTGGGCATCCCATTACTCGGAGAAGAAGAGGTCTACACCCAATCTTCTCTCTTTAATTCGATACAAAGAGAAATTAATTTATCATTGAAAGTGTGCTCGGTACGGGACCGAGGTTTTAGGAGGAAATGCTGGAAGCGCCTTTGTATTGACAGCCGAGCATCGAGACCACCCTCACTACAGTGGGCATCCCTACGCTCGAAGAAGAAGGGGTCTACACCCAATCCTCTCGTTTAATTCAATACAAAGAACTGATTTTAGGGAGATGAGATTTGAAAATGGACAGGAAGCGCCTTCGTATTGAAAGACGAGTGTCAGAACCACCCTCACTACAGTGGGCATCCCAACACTCAGAGAGGAAGAAAGTCTACACTTAATCCCCTCTTTTTAATTCAATACAAAGATAATGATTTAAAAGATGGTTTGACAATGTTTTTGAATCGAGTCGGGACAAGGAAAGGGGAGTGACAAATGGTCTCAGATCCTTCATTTCTCATCAATAATTTGACAGAGGATCGAAGGAAATGTCGTTATCGACCCAATGCAAAAATGTTCAATATCAAAAGAGAAATAAGATCAACTTATAAAATGAAATAAGTCTTTAAAAAAAATAAAACTTAAAGTGATAATGTATATATAAATTCTAAGAGAAAAATAATATAACTTAAAACTCTAATATAAACTAAAATAAATTAGAAAATTTATGTCAATAAACTAAAATAAAAAAAAATATATACGTATAATAAAACAGAAAATAGTATAGTACAAAATATATTATAAAAACCAAATAAAAGAACATATATAAAAACATTTATAAAATTTTTTAGAAAGAAAAAGAAAGTTCCAAAAAACAATAGTGTAACGGATGGGTCATGATTCAAGTGGATTTCCAACAACAAACCAATCATCAGAAACAACACTTCACTAAAACCCTAGCTTTCGTGATTCACCTGGCCGAAATGAGAAGCGAGAACACGCATTCAAAGGAGAAAACGAGAATGAAGCTACATTCATCAGCGACGAACTCTCATTCTCGAATACGCCTCGCGATGGATCATAGACAACAGAACGATGAATATAAAAAAAAAGGATACGAAGGAAGAATAACATCATCTTACCCTCCAATTTTGCACAATCTGTCTGATTCTTTCACTCCGCTCTCGAGGTTTGTTCAGTTTGTTTGGGGTCCTCTTCTAATCTATATCTTCTACCTCTTCTGTTTCTAAATCTATTTTAGGATTTAGGATTAAGCCGTGTTGTGCTTGTGATTAGGGGTTGCCGTCGGAAATGGAAGAAATGGAATAAGAGGTTCGCGTCTGGGTTTGGTTTCGGTTTCTGAGATGGATCGAAGAATGGCGAGTCTGAGAGGAAATATGGATAGCGTGTGGGCTTCAGGTAGGAAATGAGTGAGATTGGAAATGGCTTAATGAGTTTATGTGGTTTGATTTCTGGGTTAGTTTATAAAGTTTGTGTTGAGTTTTTGAAGATGAAACAGGGGAAGAGTTGGACAAGGGATAAGTTTGTTAACGGTGGTGAAGTTTTGCAGATGGTCTTCGTTTTGGATTGGAGGGTAGAAATCTGGGTTGAAGGGTGAACGGTTTTACAGTTGTGAAGGTGGTTGTTCAATAGTGAATGAAGGTTGTTTCTTCAGAGAAGATGCCAGTTGTGAAGGTGAGAATAGGTATTTGATGATGACCTTTTTTTGTGTCAAGGGTTTGGGCTGCTCAACATCAGTTCTAAGGTTTTCTTCCAGCCTCTTCCTCCGAACCAATCCCTTTTCCTTTTTATAGTGTAGCATTAGGGTTTTCTCATTTGTGAATCATGATAGTGTATTATCTCTGCTCTCACTTTTTGATGCCAAGACTATGTTTTTCCATTTTAGTGAAACTGACCCTTCTGTCATTTGCTTTCCTATTTTCTTGTCTCTGAATTTTGTCTTTTCCTTATGTTGACTGTATCTTCTGCTATTTTTGCTAGCTTTTGTGGTGTGGTCCCCTTTTCAATAAAGTAGACAAGCAAATCCTCTGAGAGCTCACGGTCACCAGATTGAGAGCAAGTTTCCATGCAGTCCTTATAAAGATTGTCTTTCTTCGACAAAGCAATGGATTGCTTCCATCTTCCTGCTTTCTTATAGATGTATGCAGCAACACACCTTATTTCAAGAAGTTCATGCTTCTCAATCTTCTGTACAAGACCTATTTGATCAAAGTTGTCATGCAGGTCTATTGATTCTCGAAGTCTGTCGTAGTCCTCTTCCTCAACATAAATTTCATTTAGAGCTTCATTGACAGCAGATACATTATTGCTTTGAACGACGATCATGTAAGGCTTGATCAATTTGATGTGGCCAGCCTTCCGCATTATGTCTACAACACGACTATGGTCCACACGAAGAGCAATCACATTTAGAAGATCATCTACTACTTCAGGATGTTCTTGCAGGTAGAAGTGAATAGCTTTATAGTGGAGTTCCATACTGGAAACTTTAACTATAATATCTTTGAATTGCACGTGGTCTCATGCTTCAGGAGAGTGATTCATTACAGTAGTTGCAGCATTATCAAACTCATCATATTGGATGTACAAGTATGTAAGTTCTTTCTAGTGCTGCTGCTTATCACATGTTCGAATGTCCTTTGGATTATTAAGTCGGCTTGAGAACAACTTAATGTGTTCCATTAGCTTCTCAGAGCGATATCTGAATGATGACATTGAGACCACAAATCTAAGCTAAGCGGAATTCCTCAGCATCAACAAAGGCAAAACAAACTTCCTTCCGAGTTTTTGAACTGTTTGCTTTCCTGGCAGCATCAACTGCACCCTAAAACTGTTGAAGCTTAACCAATGTGACTGCTAACTTAGCCCAGTTAGAGACACAAGCAAATATATTTCTTTGCAGCCTCATATAGAGCTTCATCATATAAGCGGTCTCCGACAACTGGTAAATTGGCAACGTTTGGCATCAATATAAACTCTTCAATTTCACCAAGCCAATCGATCTTTGCATAGGCATAAATGAGCTCACTGTCCACTTATGGCTCTTTGGTCTTCTGCCTAACCATGAGAAAGTACTTTACCAGATCATGGTATGCCTCTCCATCTTCAACAGGTGACTCAAGGTGTGAGTAATAGGTTGCGTCATGGTATGCGCAGAGTGTTGGCTAGTACGGCCTCGGTATCGTTTTCCTCGCATATTATTGTGGTAGCTAATTATTCTTCATCTTCTTTTTTCATGTGAGCATTCATGGGGACTTGGCATATTAACTGTTGGCATTCGATTCTGTGTTGCTGCTGAGACCTGAGGCATGTTCAGCGGGGATCGAGAAAAAAGTTGCTGTCTTTCTGCATCACTCAGTATGGCATTGTAAGGATCTGCGGAGGCAGAGTTGGACAAAGAAACATGAGTAGCAGAGGGACTGCTGGTTATCAAGGAATCCAAATTGGTTACTGAATTTTACTGTGGTCCTAATGGCTGAGATTGGACTGGAAGGGCCTGAACAGCTACTGGAGTCCTATGAATATGACTCGGTGACGAGGATGACCTCCCGTATTCACTAACAAATGAATTCATATAATTCATCCCCTGCAAATTACTCAGTGCCTGGAACTGGTTATGCATGGCAGAAATATTGTTATGACCCTCAGCTTCTTGAATTAATGCAGGAGAAACTCCATCTGCCAGAACAGGAATGTCAGTGACACCACCTGTAGGAGTATCAGACCTACTGTTGGCAATATAAAGTCCAGCCCAAAAATCGTCTTCGATTTGAACGCTGGTCGGAGCAGAACCCTGTGAAGGCTTTCTATGGATCAAAAGGACCAACTTTTGGAACCAAGGTAGCCAACTATCCTCAGTGCCCCAATCCGGAGCTGGTGAAGGGTCTTCGGGCTCACACCGATGCTGGCGGGATCATCCTTCTCTTCCAGGATGACAAGGTCAGTGGCCTACAGCTTCTCAAAGACGGCGAGTGGGTTGATGTTCCCCCAATGCGCCACTCCATTGTTGTCAACCTCGGTAACCAACTTGAGGTAAATCCATTTCTTTGAGTTTGTTTAAGAGATCATGATGAACTTCCCAATTATCAGCTTGGAGAGACTCAATGGTGAGGAGAGAAAAGATACCATGGAAAAAATAAAAGATGCTTGCGAGAATTGGGGATTCTTTGAGGTACTTCATTACTACAACAAAAACACTTTTTACTACAACTTTCTTTTTACAATACATTGCTCTCTGATGGATTATTATTAATTGAGGCATTCGCTGAGAAATCAAGAAAGCTAGGCAAGGAATCTGCATGCCATGAAGCACTGTTACCATTGGAATAAGGTGTTGATGTGGTAGAAGGTACTGGTCCATTATTTGAAGAATACGGTAATGGCATTGGAGCCACGCTACTCAATGGCTGTGCAACAAAATGAGCATTTCTAGAGGGTTTTTCATGAGGTGAAAGGGATGAGTGATGAAGGTCTGTTGAATATCCAGGGGAAGATGAAAACATATGCCCAACTGCTCCACTGGAACTTATATGACTTGAATGATTAAAAGTTCTTGTCTTAAGATCTTTTTCCACAAAAGCCAGCTGCGAATCAGATAATCTGGGGTATGTCTCATCTAGAGGTGTTGGATGGATAGACATCGATGAAGGAAGAGCTCCAGACATTCCTATGTTATTCAGCTGTTGGGCACTTGATCTTTCAATTGAGAAAGCGGGACGGGCTTCCATTATTTTCCAGCAAAATACTATAGAGGTCAAGTTTTGTTCTTGATGCCCAAACCAGACAAGTTGTCATCAATCGGCACACTGAAAGATGGAGATTCGATGGGAAGTTATAGAATTGAGAACTCCGTCGCCGGCAAAGCAAGGTTGATTGGATTTGTGGGAGTGAACGGTGACAAACGGATGCGGTTAGCACCTTCCATTTGTATTCAAGTTCTCCATAGTTTACAATGAAAATGTCACCTTGAGAAAGAGTAGCATGCTGCTGAAGACTTGTTTCAAGGATAGTCTTATGGTAGGGTTTATCATACCATAGCAATCTCATGTAATTTTGACTTACATATAAGGCTTTTGAAAACCCCTTTTTTTTTTGTATTGTTTATGACATGGACTTTTGTACTTAAGAGAAAGAAGTAAACCTTTGGGATTTTTGTGAAAAGGAAATTTCTATATGTTACTCTTATGGATGTGGTTTTTTTTTCTTTTCATGAGCTTGTACCATTCTTGTAATGATAATGACTCATATCCTTGATTTTGTGATTTCTTGCTCAAAAATCCATAATGCTATCTTGCAAATACAACATTTTCATTACAAAAAAAATGAGAACAAAATTCTATCCATGATTTGTAAAATATCAGCATATCAATCCTTAAGACCTATTCAAACATGAATCCTGAGGCAAGCATGAGTCACTCCTCCTTTAAAGCATGAATTGTCAATTTGTACAAAATTTAAAATAAATCCAACCATAACTTATCTCGCTTAATTCCCATAACCTCAATACTTATCTGATGATGTGGCTCCAAGAAAATTGGAACACACAAAAAAAGATATTCCAAAAATCTCTTAAAAACGATAATCATGCCTTGAAAGTAGGGCTGGAAATGAGTCGAGTCGAGTCGAACTCACCTCAACTCGACTCGACTCGTTAAGAATTGTTCGAATTCGAGTTCGAGTTCGAGTTTGACACGAACTTTTTTTTAAGCTCAAACTCGACTCGTTATAAGTTCACGAACAGTTCGGTTCGACTCGTTAGGTTCATCTCATTAGGTTCATCTCACATGGTTCACGAACTTAAAAACTATTTTTTAAAATATATATATTTTTTAGTATATTTGACATTTTAAATAAATAAATATATTTTTAAATAAAATATTAAAATAAAATAAAAGTTATCATATTGAAATTTAACTTTATCTTCGAAATCTACTAATTCAAAACCTACACAACTTTCAAGAGATACGTTTGAGAGTCTAATTCAAAAACTACTAAATTGAAGATTAAATTTGTCTAAGATTTGAAGTAAATATTTAAACCTAATCTTAAAGACAATATAATTCTTTTCATATGTAATCGAGTTGACTCATGAACCTAACGAGTCAAACTATGTATAGTTCAAGTTCAGCTCATTTAGTTAACGAACTTAATTTTTCGCTCATACTCAACTCATTTGGTTCATGAACCTAGTTCAACGATTTAATTGTCGAGTCGAATTTCGAACTATCTTCGAGTTGGTTTGGTTCATTGCCAGCCCTACTTGAAAGGAATCAAACCTATCACTTGAATCAGTCATCTCTAAACCTCAATCATGAAATAAAATTCGCCAGACCAAGATCAAGTCAGACCTGACTGATTTCCAACCTTTACTGGGCCCACACATTGATACAAATAGCCCTTCAATGAACCTCAATGATTACCACATACTACCGTCCTGCTAGCCTAAAAAACACCTCATTTCCCTTCGACCCTGTCTTGTGAAATCTTGAGTTTGGGGCAACAAGTAGAAACAACATATCTTTTGATTTTCAGATTAATGGTTGATGGAAAGATGTACAGACAAAAGATAAACAGGTGGGACAAATTTAGGGTATGACAGATGCCCCTATCTAATTGACTTAAACCGAGTAAGGCGAAATGCTACAGCATCCCTTTTTTCGAGGTAGAAGATGATTAGATATAAAAGACCCTGAATTTGTCTGAAAGGAAGGGAAATGCCCAGCAAATGCCACCACCAAAAGGATGATGTAGCGAAACAAAATCAACCAAAACTGACACCCCTTAGGATGTAGGGGGATAAGCTCCTCTGAATAGATTGCCACTTATCGCTGAAGATGGATAAGCTTCTCTGAAGAGATTGCCACTTATCACTGAAGATGGATAAGCTTCTCTGAAGAGATTGCCACTTATCGCTGAAGATGGATAAGCTTCTCTGAAGAGATTGCCACTTATCGCTGAAGATGGATAAGCTTCTCTGAAGAGATTGCCACTTATCGCTGAAGATGGATAAGCTTCTCTGAAGAGATTGCCACTTATCGCTGAAGATGGATAAGCTTCTCTGAAGAGATTGCCACTTATCACTGAAGATGGATAAGCTTCTCTGAAGAGATTGCCACTTATCACTGAAGATGGATAAGCTTCTCTGAAAAGATTGCCGCTTATCGCTGAAGATGGATAAGCTTCTCTGAAGAGATTTCCACTTATCGCTGAAGATGGATAAGCTTCTCTGAAGAGATTGCCACTAATCGCTGAAGATGGATAAGCTTCTCTGAAGAGATTGCCACTTATCGCTGAAGATGGATAAGCTTCTCTGAAGAGATTGCCACTTATCACTGAAGATGGATAAGCTTCTCTGAAGAGATTGCCACTTATCGCTGAAGATGGATAAGCTTCTCTGAAGAGATTGCCACTTATCGCTGAAGATGGATAAGCTTCTCTGAAGAGATTGCCACTTATCACTGAAGATGGATAAGCTTCTCTGAAGAGATTGCCACTTATCACTGAAGATGGATAAGCTTCTCTGAAGAGATTGCCGCTTATCGCTGAAGATGGATAAGCTTCTCTGAAGAGATTGCCACTTATCGCTGAAGATGGATAAGCTTCTCTGAAGAGATTGCCACTTATCGCTGAAGTCTGCTGGAGACAACTCCCTGGGAAACGCCCATGGATTTACTGGAGATGCCCCTGTCCGGGCTGATTGTTGATTTGAAGATCTGATTAACCACGAGGCTGCAATACATCATGCAATACACCCATGGTCTTGAAAAGACGCCCCTGGTTTGGGCTGACTTTTGCTTTGATATGCTTGAATTTCGTGAGAGGACGCCCGGCTTTGCAGATAATGCCCCTGACTGGGCTACTGATTGTGTTGAAGCTCTTGAACTCTACCCAACAAAAGTTGCACAACTTCGTGGGGAACACCCACATTCTTGAATGACATGCCCCTGACTGGGCTGATGGTTGCTTTGAAGCTCATAAAGTTGCACAACTTTGTGGGGAACGCCACGGTCTTGCGGAGAAGGCCCCTGACTGGGCTCAATCTTGTCTTTGATATCTTCTGACTCTAGTAAGAGAAACCCACAGTCTTGCAAGAGGTGCCCCTGTCTGGGCTGATGATCTTGGAAATCTTCGTGATTGACCCTGGATCTGAGCTCGCATATGCGAATGCTTGATGATAATGATATTCCATAACAAGCGGAAATGCACACGCAAATGCTAACACGCGGAGATGCAAGAGCTGGGGGAGTATGATATGATTCTGGGTATGCGTATGATGCAAGATGCTTATGAAGTCGAACGCGATGCGTATGATGCATATGATGTGTATGATTGCAGGAAGGTGATTGGGAATGCAGGTGCCGACATGGCGGATTTTGGTGGTGGGAAAGTGAAGGATAAGCCTGACTTCCCGACATCATCTTTTCGTGATGTGATAAAACCTGGAGGTGCCGATACTGTCGACCCGAGGCCTGCTCTGCCAGGTTTGACAGCCTTGTCAGTCAAGTCGTTACAAGATTTAGAATGATGTTCCTGCGTATTCTTTAGAGTCATGGTCACCCTTTAGTTACCCCAAGAGGGTAAGTTATCCCTTAATCTAATTTACCATAATGTCATTATATGCAAAACCCATCATCAAATAAATGAAACTTGCAACCAAAGGGTAAATAAAAACAGAAAAGCTTTGATGAAAGTAATTTTATTGATGAACACCCATAAATGGGAAAATTACAAAAGGAGGCAATTCCTAAAAGAGGTAACTGCTTTTAAAAGAGAAAAATAAAGACTAAGACAATGTTGAAACATGGTCCCTGCCAAGTTTCAAATCCGCTATGGCCCATATGTCTCTGAAGACCCTTCACGCCTTGCTTTTGAGCGCCAGAATCGAATTGATCTTTCTCAGTCGAGAGCTTGACGGTTACGAGGAATAATTCACACGTCTTTTCAAGATGCAGTCCTGCCTTTTTGAATCCCTAACTTTTGCCTAAGCCGCCTTTTCAGGTTTTCAGCCTATCAGGATACTTTTTTTTTTTTACTTCTAGTCCCTAATCTTGCCTGAACCATTTTTATGGTCCACCAGGACGCCCATTTTTGCGTGGATTTTCTTTTTTGGGTCCACCGGGTCTATCTTTTAGGCATAATATTTTTTAACTGCATCTGCATTCACAGGGGATGAGAGATCGTCACCATCCATGGTTGACAGGATCAAGGCCCCTCCGGAGAAAACCTTCTTTACTACATACGGACCCTCATAGTTTGGTGCCCATTTTCCCCTTGGATCGACGTGAGTTGGCTGAATTTTCCTTAGCACCAAGTCTCCTGCTTGGATGTGTCGTGGGCGAATCTTCTTATCAAAGGCCCTCTTCAATCGTTTTTGGTATAATTGTCCATGACAGATGGCCGTCATGCGTTTCTCGTCGATGAGATTGAGTTGGTCGAGTCTAGCTTGTATCCATTCGGCCTCATCTAGCTTGACGTCTGCTAAAATCCTTAAGGAGGGAATCTCTACTTCAATGGGCAATACTGCTTCCATGCCATATACGAGAGAAAACGGGGTTGCCCCTGTGGAAGTGCGCACTGAGGTGCGGTAGCCATGTAACGCGAACGGCAACATCTCGTGCCAGTCTTTGTAAGTCTTCACCATCTTCTGGACGATCTTCTTAATGTTCTTATTTGCCGCCTCAACAGCTCCGTTCATTTTAGGGCGATAAGGTGTTGAATTGTGGTGTTCAATTTTGAAGTTTTCGCACAACTCTTTCATCATCTTATTGTTGAGGTTTGAACCATTGTCTGTAATGATCTTGTTCGGGATTCCATATCGACAAATAATCTCTTTTTTGATGAAGCGAGTCACCACTTGCTTAGTGACGTTGGCATAGGATGCCGCTTCTACCCATTTGGTAAAGTAATCGATGGCCACTAAGATGAAACGGTGCCCATTTGAAGCGGTTGGCTCGATGCGCCCGATTACATCTATACCCCACATAGCGAAAGGCCAAGGCGAAGTCAAAACATTCAGAGGGAGTGGTGAAGTATGGACCTTGTCTGCGTAAATTTGGCACTTGTGGCATGATTGGACATGGAGACAACAATCCGTTTCCATCGTCATCCAATAGTATCCCGCCCTCAAAATCTTTTTAACCATAGTATGACCACTAGCATGTGTCCCAAAAGATCCTTCATGCATCTCATTTATGATACGTTCTGCCTCGTGTTTATCCACGCATCTGAGTAGAACCGAATCGTAATTCCGCCTGTATAACACGTCACCACTGAGGAAGAACTTTGAGGAGAGCTTTCTGAGATACTTCTTGTCAGTGATAGTTATGCCTTCTGGGTATTCTTGGGTCTCTAGATATCGCTTGATGTCATAGAACCAAGGATGATTATCAGTTTTAGCTTCTTCCCCCTCGGACGCTAGGCAATAAGCGGGTTCGTCCAAATATTCTAAACGGATGGATGGCGCCTCATTCTCCCACTTGACTTGAAACATAGATGCTAGTGTTGCTAGAGCGTCAGCCAACTGATTTTCTCCTCTGGGAATGTGATGGAAAGTGATCTCATCAAAGTACGGGATTAACTTCAAGACATGATCTCTGTAAGGAATTAACTTGAGGTCCAATGTTTCATATTCCCCTTTAATCTGGCATATGACAAGCGCGGAATCTCCATAGACTTCTAGAATCTTGATTCTATTATCAATGGCAGCTTCAATTCCGAAAATACAGGCTTCATATTCGGCCATGTTGTTAGTACACTTAAAGCATAATCTGGCGGTGAATGGCAGGTGAAAGCCAGTTGGAGAAGTGATGATTGCCCCAATTCCACAACCTTTGGCATTTGCGGCACCATCGAACACGAGCGTCCATCGCGATCCTGGTTCGGGTCCCTCATTTGGGTCTGGCGTGGCATAATCTCTGGCAAACATGACGTCTTCGTCGGGGAAATCGAAACGCATAGACTGGTAGTTGTCCATAGGTTGGTGGGCAAGGTATTCAGAGAGCACACTCCCTTTGATAGCTTTCTGCGTAACATACTGGATGTCATACTCTGTTAACACCATTTGCCAACGAGCTACCCGCCCAGTGAGAGCGGGCTTCTCGAATATGTATTTGACGGGATCCATTTTGGAGATCAACAAAGTCGTATGGGTGAGCATATATTGTCTCAAACGTTTTGCTGCCCAAGCCAATGCGCAACATGTCTTCTCGAGCATCGAATATCTCGTTTCACAGTCATTAAACTTCTTGCTGAGGTAATAGATTGCATGCTCTTTCCTGCCGGTTTCATCATGTTGTCCCAATACGCATCCCATGGATCCCTCTAACACAGTCAGGTACATGATCAGGGGTCGTCCGGGCACCGGAGGCATCAAGATCGGCGGTTCTTGTAGGTATTCCTTTATCTTCTCAAAGGCTTTCTGACAGTTATCGTTCCATACCACGGCTTGATCCTTTCGAAGTAATTTGAAGATGGGCTCACAAGTGGCCGTTAGATGGGATATGAACCTGGCGATATAGTTCAACCTCCCAAGGAATCCTCGGACCTCTTTTTCAGTTTTGGGAGCCGGCATCTCCTGGATAGCTTTGACCTTATCTGGATCGACTTCAATCCCTTTCTGGCTCACAATGAAACCTAGCAATTTACCAGATCTTACACCAAAAGTGCATTTGTTGGGATTTAGTCTCAGCTGGAATTTCCTTAACCGGGCGAATAGCTTTCCCAAGTGGATAAGGTGCTCTTCCTCAGTCTGGGATTTCGCAATCATATCGTCTACATAACACTCAATCTCTTTATGTATCATGTCATGGAAAAGAGTGACCATTGCTCGATGATATGTTGCGCCTGCGTTCTTAAGTCCAAATGGCATAACCTTGTAACAGAAAGTTCCCCATGGAGTGATGAAAGTCGTCTTTTCCATATCTTCGGGCGCCATCTTAATCTGGTTATATCCAGAAAAGCCATCCATAAATGAGAATACAGAAAATTGGGCTGTGTTGTCTACTAGCACATCAATGTGTGGCAAAGGGAAGTCATCTTTCGGACTTGCTCTATTAAGGTCTCTATAATCTACACACATTCGCACCTTCCCATCCTTTTTAGGTACTGGGACAATATTCTCTATCCATTGCGGATAGTTGGATACTGCCAGAAAACCAGCATCCAATTGCTTTTGTACCTCTTCTTTGATCTTGAAAGACATCTCTGGCTTTGTTCTCCTCAACTTTTGCTTCACCGGCGGGCAGCCTTCCTTGAGAGGTAGTTTGTGCATCACAATCTCTTCATCTAGACCGGGCATATCTTTGTAAGACCAAGCAAAAACGTCAACATACTCTCGAAGCAATATTATCAGTTTTGACTTAATCTCTGCCTCCAAAGCTGCGCCTATCTTGATTTCTTTGGCATCTTCTTCAGTTCCCATGTTGATGACTTCGACCTCTTCTTGGTAGGGCTGGATGACCTTTGACTCCTGCTTCAATAGTCTAGCTAGCTCTTCTGGGAGATCACAATCTTCCTCGCAGTCTTCGTCGGCTTGGTAGATCGGGTTATCAAAGTCATATTGGACCATAGCGGGGTCGTTATTGACAGGAGCAAAGGAAGATTCGTCTACTAGAGTAACTTCGGGGATTTCGACGACTCTCCAATTGTTCAAAACTTGATTAGGCGCCCTAGGATACACCATACACAGCTCTTCATGATCTTCAGCTTCAGTTTCCAAAAACATGACTTGACCATCGACAAGGTGGCCTCCACTAGTAAAAACCAACGGAGTTGCAAGCTCTTTGCCCTTATCAGTTGCATTCTTCTGCTTGTAGCCTAGACCAGCTCCATTTTTGTTGACGGGCAATTCCAACACCCTGCCCCATCCTCGCGGATGTCCTTCCTCTATCACCGTCCTCGCGTCCTTCGAAGTCACTATTGAAGATGCTGGCTTTTCGTAAATCATTTCAACATTGATCACTTCAAAAGCTTGAAACGGTGTCTCATGCACCTCATTTCCTACTTCCACATAGCGGAAAGAAGCAAGATGGCTCACAAGAACATCTTCCTCACCCTCAATGATGACCATCTGATTGTTAATCATAAACTTGATCTTTTGATGCAAGGTTGAAGTTACAGCGCCTGCGGAATGAATCCACGGACGGCCAAGAAGGCAACTGTAAGCGGGGTATATATCCATTACGTAAAATGTAATGATGAAAGTATGAGGTCCGATCTTGATCGGGAGGTCGACCTCGCCTACCACAGTTCTCTTAGCTCCATCAAAGGCTTTTACAATAGTTTGACTTGGCTTCATCACAAGTCCTTCAATTGACAGCTTGCACAACGAGCTTTTGGGTAATACATTCAGCGATGATCCAGTGTCAACGAGCACCCTAGAGAATACAACATCCACACATTCGATGGTAATGTGCAAGGCCTTGTTATGATTTTTACCTTCGGGAGGTAATTCACTATCATTAAAGCTCAAAATATGACCTGATGCAATATTTCCCACCACTTCTTCAAACTGTACTACTGATATTTCCTCTGGCACATGGGCTGCCTTCAAGAATTTCAGCAGTGCTTCTTGATGGGCCTTTGAACACATTAACAATGACAGCATGGATATCTTCGAAGGCGTCTGATTGAGCTGATCAATCACTTTGTAATCGCTCTTCTGAATGATTCTTAGAAACTCCTCCGCTTCATCATTTGGGATGCCTTTCTGTTTAGACGACTGCCCCTGTTCATTGGTGCTTGGTACGGCAGTACCTTTCCTTGTATTGTCACTGCCGTTGACAGGAGGTGCAGTCGGAGCGAAGATTCGACCACTTCTAGTGACGCCTCCGGTTCCCACGATGTTCCCTACAGTCTTCTTTTCTTCCAATACATCTTCCTCTGCCACCTTCTGTCCGTTGAGAAAAACAGTTTCATCGTATAACCAAGGTACAGCTTTGGTGCTTTCGTACGGAAATGGAGATGGGGTCGAAATGACAAGCTGGTTCATTGATGGTGGAGACATAGGTATCTTAACTGGATCATACGGGATTTGCAGTGGGATAGAAGTATGTCCATACACGTTGTCCCATTCTTCCTCATCGCACGGTATGGTCAATGGTGTGCGGTTCGAATTGTCAACTGGGATCCAAAGCTCATATCCATCATCATATGGTATCTCCAATGTTTCGAACGGAATTTCAAGAGTAGCAACTTCCTCAATCTTTGATAGTTGTTCTGCTACTAATACACCCTGCTCAATCAGGCCTTGTATGCCCTTCTTCAGCTCAGCGCATCCTTGAGATCCGTCCATGCAAACATGGCAATCAGTTGGACATCCTGGGTAAATGTTTTTCAACAAGAGTTGCTCCTTAATAGTGGAAAGTGGGGTCCTCAATTTCTCAATATCCGAAATTAATCGGATCCCCTTAGAGCCTTCAATCATGTTTGTTGAGTGGTGAGGTGGCATTGGATTAGATTTGATGTTCGGAGTATTTCGGGTAAAATTTATCGCTTTTGAGTCGATAAGATTTTGCACAATGTATTTTAAAGCTTTACAATTCTCGATGCTATGGCCCGGGGCGCCAGAGTGGAATTCGCATCTCGCATTTACATCGTAGCCGTAGGGGAGAACAGCCGGAGGATCTTTCATTTCCCTAAGTTGAACGAGACCTGCTTTCAACAAGAACGGAAGCAATTTGGCGTAAGTGGACGGAATTGGATCAAGCCTCCTTTCTGGCTTTCTCTGCCCTTGATACTGATTTTGTCTTGGTTGATAAGGTTGTTGTTGTCGATTTTGCTGAGGCGCAGGCTGATTTGCCGGAATAGAAAGTGGTTGCTGTGGAGCGATGGCAGCAATGTGGTGATAACCTTGGTGAGTTCTCCTTCCATTGGTGAACACTGCACTAGCTTCGCCTTCCCTTTTCTTAACGAAACCCTGATAAGGCTTCTTGACCCCGCTTGCAGATCCGCCTGCATTCTGAATTTTTCCCGCCTTCATGAAACTCTCTAATCTCTCTCCAGCCATAACAAGTTCAGAAAACACCGTGGAAGTTGAGGATGCTAACCGCTCAAAGATCGGTCCTTGTAGCGTGCCCATGAATAGGTCTGTCAGTTCTTTCTCCATCAGTGGAGGTTGTACCCTTGCAGCTACTCCCCTCCATCTCTGCGCGAAGTCCTTAAAACACTCATTCGGCTTCTGAGTCAAATTCTGAAGCTGCATACGATTCGGAGCCATGTCAGTATTATACTGATAATGCTTCACGAAAGCGTCTGCCAACTCTTTCCAGCTTCTTACGTTGGATCGTTCAAGGTGCATATACCATTCTAGGGATGCCTCTGTTAAGCTATCTTGAAAGAAATGGATTAGTAGCTTCTCGTCATCAGAATAGGCGGCCATCTTCCTACAGTAAGACCTTATGTGGGTCTTAGGACAACTGTTACCCTTGTACTTCTCAAAGGTTGGAATTACAAACTTTGGAGGTATCTTAACTCCGGGTACAAGACATATTTCAGCGGCATCCAGTCCCAAAACATCGGGGCCTTGCAATGTCTTCACCATCTCCTGTAAAGCATTAAACTTCTTCTCTAATTCGGCGGTCTGTGGTTCATACGCTTCACCTGAATTCTCATAGAAACCTTCATGATCGTCGTACTGGACTTGTGTTGGGATCGTAGTACCATGAGGATGGGTCGTACCGACTGGCGGAGGGACGGTGTTGATAGGTACGGCGCCGGCAGAAGTAGGAATTGCTCCAACAGGGGTTGGGGTGGCATCAACAGGAATTGGAATTGCACCACTTGCATTGGGAACTGCACCAGCCAAAGTCTGATTAGCGCTCCTCTCCGCTGCTTGTCTCATCTCCTCTTGACTTCTGGCCATATTCTGAATCACCTCCATGAGTTGATTCATTTGCGTTTTCATGCCTAGCATCTCGCTCCTCATAGTAGCCTGGTCCTGCTCTATCTGATCCATGATTCTCTTCTGGCTATTCCTTGTGTTATACCGATGCCGTGAAGTCAGCTTGCTTTACTCTTTCTGAAAGGGGTAAGCGGTGTGTAAGATCGGGTTGTAGGAAATGCAAAAAGAAAAATGCGCAAACGTATGCAAAATGCTCGAGAGACTTTCGAGGCTTGTGATTATCATTGGTATCATAGAATCATGACTGAATAATAAAGAAGTGCACAATTTGGACCAAAAAGCAATCTTTCATTAATTTTAGAAAAAATTCATACAGACAAAAGCTGAATAAGCCGAAACTACAAGTCGTGCTACAAAAGATAACTGAATAACTAAAATTCTCTCTTTTGGAGACGTTCTTCAAGCTTCTTCGTCTCAAACATGAACCTCCTAACCATTTGGTCGCAAAGCTGGATAAAGTGGTGAACAGAAGGGGGGATATCATTCCCTTCCAAGTCTTGAATGGCGCTTTCCAACCTCCATGGGATATCACGGATCATGAGGTTGCAATGCTCCACCAAATTGTTGTACCTAGCACGACACATATCTAGAGTCGACTGGTAATAACAAATAGAATCCACATGGGTGTCCAACAACTCATTGAGCTGAGCCTCCTTCTCGAGCCACTGCGCACTGTCTCTTTGCAAAGCCTCGAAACGATTCCTCCACAGAAGGGCTGTTTCTTGGGCAGTTTCCAATTCTTGACATTTGTTATTCCACAGGTCAGACGTGACATATGAGTCTTTCAATGCCTCATCTTTGAGTCTTCGTTCATTTTCCGCTAGGGTCAAGGCATTTCTCAGTCGTTCTTCAAGATCCCCAATATCGGCCTCAAGATTCTCTCGTATTTCCTTCTTTTCGGCAGAGGCTATTTCAAAGAGGTGCCACGCCCTATCACAAGAAGCTTTGGTGTCCTTTAAGCGTTGTCGGAGAGTTGTTAATGATGCATCTGCCCCTTCGTAACCCTGTTGGTACCTGACTCTCAGATCTGTTTCTAATTTTAGCTTCTTGCTACTTTCAGCTGCTTGATCCTGTTCAAACTCCACCTTTCTTTTGTACTGACCACTCTCCACCTTTGCTTGGTGGACTTCATTCTGAAGGTCCTGGTTCTCCTTAGTCAATCTCTCCACTATTAGCTTCAGTTTTTCATACTCTTCTATGGACACATGAGTGGGAGCAGGAGGTGCTTCTTGCATAGAGGGCTCTAAGGGAAATGGTAACGACCTTTCAGCTACTCTAGCTAGTAACCACCGGTTGTATGGCTCCTTTGCCACGCAATTCTTCGCTTTTAACTCCTTCCTCCCCTTTGTATGAATCTTACCCCAAGCCTTAGCAATCTTCCTGACAAACACAGGGTCCTCTGATGTGGCTAGCAAAAAGAAACTCTGAACCTTCTCTGCCTCGGGCTCGCCCTCCATAGCATAGCCCAACTGACGTAATGCCATGACTGGGTTATAATTAATACAGCCGGCCCTACCGATCAAAGGTACATTACCGAATTCTCCACAACTAAAAATGATTTCCACATCATAGTACTCAGGAGAGTACCAAGCAATATCACTAGCTTCCAGAGACATGATGCGTTGAGACCATTTTAATTTCTTCTTGTTTTCCATGAATGGCCCTTTCTTGGGTAAATGAGAAGCATACCACTTGTATAGTAGGTGAGAGCAGCATTGGATCATTCCCGCCTTCTTTTCACTCCTCCAATGAATGGAGTGATAAACATCGACAAGGAGTGTAGGGATAGGATTCTTCTGCATGAAGAGAACGATGGCAGTGATGTCTATGAAATTGTCCACATTTGGAAAGAGGACAATCCCATAAATCATTAGAGCAACGCTTATTCCGAACTTTTCCCAATCTTCATCCACCTTGTATTGAGCAGCCTTTTCTAGCAGAAATTTCAATGGAAAACCCTGAACACCCCCTTTACTGGTTAGACCCTCTTTGACTTCCTCTTTGGTCATACGTAGAGCAAGAGCAATGGCAGGAGGTTTTGGTTCTTCTTCCAAGCCTGTGTATATAAGTTGATCCTTAATCTTAATGTTCAAAATGTGAGAATATTCCTCAAGAGTAGGGGCCAACTGATAGTTTTGAAAAGTGAAACATCTGAGAGGTGCATCATAGAACTGAGCCATAGCGAACAAAGCCCAAGTATCGGCCCTAGAATGGAGGAGATCAAGCAATTTCCCATACTTCCCCTGAAAGTTGATCTTGATAGCCTTTGGTACGTCAATCAGAATGTCTTGAATTAATTCCAGCTTTGGTTCTCTAAACTTGATGGAATTTGTGCTTCGCTTTCTTTGGTCAGTCATTGTATTCACCAATACCTGAGATAATCACAGTCTCTTAAGTCCCTTGATATGCGAGAAATGATATGCAATGCAATGTTTTATGAATGCACATGATAAAGAGCACAAAACGAGATCAAGATCACTGGTCCTGCAAAACAACGCAAAACATTTCTCCCATCGGGTGGGTTGTCTAATGGTTTATAAGAGGGTATCCCAAAGGCTTTTAAACAAAGTCCCGTGCACTAACCCTCGAAAGTTTTCCATCATAACGACTACTCGTAAGACGGTAATCCCTTCAAAGGATGAACACAGAGTCATGTCCTAGCAACCTTTGGAATAAGGTTCTACAAAGGTCCTCAGAGTCGCGGACTACCACGTCGGAAATAAAGACGTCATTACGACTACACGTAAGACATAATCATTCCAACGGGGTCTCATCTGAGCGATGGAATTCGATCCAACTCAACGAGTCCTAAGTCTCGCAAATCAGAAAGAACCCACCTCCTATCTTAGTGTGTACTTGAAAGCTCGGGTAGGAAGCCTTATCTCATAAACCATCCAAATAAACCCAACAGTTAGTGAACATAACATAATAAAAAAAATAAAAGCAAATAAAACACAAACACGACAAATAAAATAGGTCTGGCTCGCTAGAATTGTCCCCAGCAGAGTCGCCAGCTGTCGCTACTCGAAAAATGCATCGTGCAACGACGGGGAGGCGAAAAGGATAGACAGAAGAGTCGCCACCGAACTTTATTTATCCCATGAGGGGAAAGGAAAATATCGAGAAAACCTTAAGAAAGAAATGGATAAGATGGTCTCGCAACCAAGAACGGGTTCGGAAGCCGGTTATGCGAGGGGAAGGTATTGGCACCCCTCGCATCCATCGTACTCGATGGGAACCTTTTGTTTGTCGGCGTATGAATTTATCTGCTTAAATATTATGCTATAAGAAGTGTTCCAACGGGTAAAAGAAAGGTTAGAAACAAGAAAGTTAGGAGGAAAGAGAGAACGGGGAAGAAAAGAGAAAGAACAGACTCGGTAGGACTTCGCAGTCCTATGCCTACGTATTCTCAATAGACGTGAGAAAGTCAGAGTCGACGTAGTTCGGGGAACTACAGATATGGGGGGATGTGCTCGGCAAGGATTGTGGCCCTTGTGCCTACGTATCTTTACTTGAGAAAGTAAAGAATCAGAGCAGCCGTAGTTCGGCCTACGGTGTGTTGATGTTTTGTGGATGATGCTATCGTGCGCATTCTAGCAGTTTAGGTGTTTTGCTGCTCGCATGTGAGGAGACTTATGCGTTACCTGTTTGCGGTAGAACGGACGTAACATATCCTTTTTGAAAGATTAATTAGTTTTCGCCACGCAAGGCAAGGAGTCATGTTTGATTGATTAGATTGTTTTTTAGGGGGGCGAGACAGGTCCTCGGATAGTAACCCCTACGGGTAGTACCCAATTCATTGTCTCAAAGTTTTTGTTATAAAAGGGTGTGGCGAACGAGGCGTCTTCGTATTGAAAGACGAGCGTCGAGACCACCCTCACTACAGTGGGCATCCCAACATTCGGAGAAGAAGAGGTCTACACCTAATCCTCTCTCTTTAATTCAATGCAAAGAGAACTTCGTTCTCTTATTAAAGATGTTTTTGGTTTTGAATGGTAAGTGTTTTGCGACAGAGAACCCTACGGTAAACGTCAACACTCGGGATAGGAGAAGGCCTACGCCTAACCACTCCACGACCATTCAAGTTTTTGTTAAGAAAATGATTTGAAAATGCACTCGGTGCGAGACCGAGGTTTTTAGGTGACAAGGGTTACGGGAGGAAATTGTGAAAGTGAGATGGTGGATAAAGGCGTGTCTTCGTATCGAAAGACGAGTGTCGAGACCACCCTCACTACAGTGGGCATCGCATTACTCGGAGAAGAAGAGGTCTACACTCAATCTTCTCTCTTTAATTCGATACAAAGAGAAATTAATTTATCATTGAAAGTGTGCTCGGTACGGGACCGAGGTTTTAGGAGGAAATGCTGGAAGCGCCTTTGTATTGACAGCCGAGCATCGAGACCACCCTCACTACAGTGGGCATCCCTACGCTCGAAGAAGAAGGGGTCTACACCCAATCCTCTCGTTTAATTCAATACAAAGAACTGATTTTAGGGAGATGAGATTTGAAAATGGACAGGAAGCGCCTTCGTATTGAAAGACGAGTGTCAGAACCACCCTCACTACAGTGGGCATCCCAACACTCGGAGAGGAAGAAAGTCTACACTTAATCCCCTCTTTTTAATTCAATACAAAGATAATGATTTAAAAGATGGTTTGACAATGTTTTTGAATCGAGTCGGGACAAGGAAAGGGGAGTGACAAATGGTCTCAGATCCTTCATTTCTCATCAATAATTTGACAGAGGATCGAAGGAAATGTCGTTATCGACCCAATGCAAAAATGTTCAATATCAAAAGAGAAATAAGATCAACTTATAAAATGAAATAAGTCTTTAAAAAAAATAAAACTTAAAGTGATAATGTATATATAAATTCTAAGAGAAAAATAATATAACTTAAAACTCTAATATAAACTAAAATAAATTAGAAAATTTATGTCAATAAACTAAAATAAAAAAAAATATATACGTATAATAAAACAGAAAATAGTATAGTACAAAATATATTATAAAAACCAAATAAAAGAACATATATAAAAACATTTATAAAATTTTTTAGAAAGAAAAAGAAAGTTCCAAAAAACAATAGTGTAACGGATGGGTCATGATTCAAGTGGATTTCCAACAACAAACCAATCATCAGAAACAACACTTCACTAAAACCCTAGCTTTCGTGATTCACCTGGCCGAAATGAGAAGCGAGAACACGCATTCAAAGGAGAAAACGAGAATGAAGCTACATTCATCAGCGACGAACTCTCATTCTCGAATACGCCTCGCGATGGATCATAGACAACAGAACGATGAATATAAAAAAAAAGGATACGAAGGAAGAATAACATCATCTTACCCTCCAATTTTGCACAATCTGTCTGATTCTTTCACTCCGCTCTCGAGGTTTGTTCAGTTTGTTTGGGGTCCTCTTCTAATCTATATCTTCTACCTCTTCTGTTTCTAAATCTATTTTAGGATTTAGGATTAAGCCGTGTTGTGCTTGTGATTAGGGGTTGCCGTCGGAAATGGAAGAAATGGAATAAGAGGTTCGCGTCTGGGTTTGGTTTCGGTTTCTGAGATGGATCGAAGAATGGCGAGTCTGAGAGGAAATATGGATAGCGTGTGGGCTTCAGGTAGGAAATGAGTGAGATTGGAAATGGCTTAATGAGTTTGTGTGGTTTGATTTCTGGGTTAGTTTATAAAGTTTGTGTTGAGTTTTTGAAGATGAAACAGGGGAAGAGTTGGACAAGGGATAAGTTTGTTAACGGTGGTGAAGTTTTGCAGATGGTCTTCGTTTTGGATTGGAGGGTAGAAATCTGGGTTGAAGGGTGAACGGTTTTACAGTTGTGAAGGTGGTTGTTCAATAGTGAATGAAGGTTGTTTCTTCAGAGAAGATGCCAGTTGTGAAGGTGAGAATAGGTATTTGATGATGACCTTTTTTTGTGTCAAGGGTTTGGGCTGCTCAACATCAGTTCTAAGGTTTTCTTCCAGCCTCTTCCTCCGAACCAATCCCTTTTCCTTTTTATAGTGTAGCATTAGGGTTTTCTCATTTGTGAATCATGATAGTGTATTATCTCTGCTCTCACTTTTTGATGCCAAGACTATGTTTTTCCATTTTAGTGAAACTGACCCTTCTGTCATTTGCTTTCCTATTTTCTTGTCTCTGAATTTTGTCTTTTCCTTATGTTGACTGTATCTTCTGCTATTTTTGCTAGCTTTTGTGGTGTGGTCCCCTTTTCAATAAAGTAGACAAGCAAATCCTCTGAGAGCTCACGGTCACCAGATTGAGAGCAAGTTTCCATGCAGTCCTTATAAAGATTGTCTTTCTTCGACAAAGCAATGGATTGCTTCCATCTTCCTGCTTTCTTATAGATGTATGCAGCAACACACCTTATTTCAAGAAGTTCATGCTTCTCAATCTTCTGTACAAGACCTATTTGATCAAAGTTGTCATGCAGGTCTATTGATTCTCGAAGTCTGTCGTAGTCCTCTTCCTCAACATAAATTTCATTTAGAGCTTCATTGACAGCAGATACATTATTGCTTTGAACGACGATCATGTAAGGCTTGATCAATTTGATGTGGCCAGCCTTCCGCATTATGTCTACAACACGACTATGGTCCACACGAAGAGCAATCACATTTAGAAGATCATCTACTACTTCAGGATGTTCTTGCAGGTAGAAGTGAATAGCTTTATAGTGGAGTTCCATACTGGAAACTTTAACTATAATATCTTTGAATTGCACGTGGTCTCATGCTTCAGGAGAGTGATTCATTACAGTAGTTGCAGCATTATCAAACTCATCATATTGGATGTACAAGTATGTAAGTTCTTTCTAGTGCTGCTGCTTATCACATGTTCGAATGTCCTTTGGATTATTAAGTCGGCTTGAGAACAACTTAATGTGTTCCATTAGCTTCTCAGAGCGATATCTGAATGATGACATTGAGACCACAAATCTGAGCTAAGCGGAATTCCTCAGCATCAACAAAGGCAAAACAAACTTCCTTCCGAGTTTTTGAACTGTTTGCTTTCCTGGCAGCATCAACTGCACCCTAAAACTGTTGAAGCTTAACCAATGTGACTGCTAACTTAGCCCAGTTAGAGACACAAGCAAATATATTTCTTTGCAGCCTCATATAGAGCTTCATCATATAAGCGGTCTCCGACAACTGGTAAATTGGCAACGTTTGGCATCAATATAAACTCTTCAATTTCACCAAGCCAATCGATCTTTGCATAGGCATAAATGAGCTCACTGTCCACTTATGGCTCTTTGGTCTTCTGCCTAACCATGAGAAAGTACTTTACCAGATCATGGTATGCCTCTCCATCTTCAACAGGTGACTCAAGGTGTGAGTAATAGGTTGCGTCATGGTATGCGCAGAGTGTTGGCTAGTACGGCCTCGGTATCGTTTTCCTCGCATATTATTGTGGTAGCTAATTATTCTTCATCTTCTTTTTTCATGTGAGCATTCATGGGGACTTGGCATATTAACTGTTGGCATTCGATTCTGTGTTGCTGCTGAGACCTGAGGCATGTTCAGCGGGGATCGAGAAAAAAGTTGCTGTCTTTCTGCATCACTCAGTATGGCATTGTAAGGATCTGCGGAGGCAGAGTTGGACAAAGAAACATGAGTAGCAGAGGGACTGCTGGTTATCAAGGAATCCAAATTGGTTACTGAATTTTGCTGTGGTCCTAATGGCTGAGATTGGACTGGAAGGGCCTGAACAGCTACTGGAGTCCTATGAATATGACTCGGTGACGAGGATGACCTCCCGTATTCACTAACAAATGAATTCATATAATTCATCCCCTGCAAATTACTCAGTGCCTGGAACTGGTTATGCATGGCAGAAATATTGTTATGACCCTCAGCTTCTTGAATTAATGCAGGAGAAACTCCATCTGCCAGAACAGGAATGTCAGTGACACCACCTGTAGGAGTATCAGACCTACTGTTGGCAATATAAAGTCCAGCCCAAAAATCGTCTTCGATTTGAACGCTGGTCGGAGCAGAACCCTGTGAAGGCTTTCTATGGATCAAAAGGACCAACTTTTGGAACCAAGGTAGCCAACTATCCTCAGTGCCCCAATCCGGAGCTGGTGAAGGGTCTTCGGGCTCACACCGATGCTGGCGGGATCATCCTTCTCTTCCAGGATGACAAGGTCAGTGGCCTACAGCTTCTCAAAGACGGCGAGTGGGTTGATGTTCCCCCAATGCGCCACTCCATTGTTGTCAACCTCGGTAACCAACTTGAGGTAAATCCATTTCTTTGAGTTTGTTTAAGAGATCATGATGAACTTCCCAATTATCAGCTTGGAGAGACTCAATGGTGAGGAGAGAAAAGATACCATGGAAAAAATAAAAGATGCTTGCGAGAATTGGGGATTCTTTGAGGTACTTCATTACTACAACAAAAACACTTTTTACTACAACTTTCTTTTTACAATACATTGCTCTCTGATGGATTATTATTAATTGAGGCATTCGCTGAGAAATCAAGAAAGCTAGGCAAGGAATCTGCATGCCATGAAGCACTGTTACCATTGGAATAAGGTGTTGATGTGGTAGAAGGTACTGGTCCATTATTTGAAGAATACGGTAATGGCATTGGAGCCACGCTACTCAATGGCTGTGCAACAAAATGAGCATTTCTAGAGGGTTTTTCATGAGGTGAAAGGGATGAGTGATGAAGGTCTGTTGAATATCCAGGGGAAGATGAAAACATATGCCCAACTGCTCCACTGGAACTTATATGACTTGAATGATTAAAAGTTCTTGTCTTAAGATCTTTTTCCACAAAAGCCAGCTGCGAATCAGATAATCTGGGGTATGTCTCATCTAGAGGTGTTGGATGGATAGACATCGATGAAGGAAGAGCTCTAGACATTCCTATGTTATTCAGGTGTTGGGCACTTGATCTTTCAATTGAGAAAGCGGGACGGGCTTCCATTATTTTCCAGCAAAATACTATAGAGGTCAAGTTTTGTTCTTGATGCCCAAACCAGACAAGTTGTCATCAATCGGCACACTGAAAGATGGAGATTCGATGGGAAGTTATAGAATTGAGAACTCCGTCGCCGGCAAAGCAAGGTTGATTGGATTTGTGGGAGTGAACGGTGACAAACGGATGCGGTTAGCACCTTCCATTTGTATTCAAGTTCTCCATAGTTTACAATGAAAATGTCACCTTGAGAAAGAGTAGCATGCTGCTGAAGACTTGTTTCAAGGATAGTCTTATGGTAGGGTTTATCATACCATAGCAATCTCATGTAATTTTGACTTACATATAAGGTTTTTGAAAACCCCTTTTTTTTTTTGTATTGTTTATGACATGGACTTTTGTACTTAAGAGAAAGAAGTAAACCTTTGGGATTTTTGTGAAAAGGAAATTTCTATATGTTACTCTTATGGATGTGGTTTTTTTTTCTTTTCATGAGCTTGTACCATTCTTGTAATGATAATGACTCATATCCTTGATTTTGTGATTTCTTGCTCAAAAATCCATAATGCTATCTTGCAAATACAACATTTTCATTACAAAAAAAATGAGAACAAAATTCTATCCATGATTTGTAAAATATCAGCATATCAATCCTTAAGACCTATTCAAACATGAATCCTGAGGCAAGCATGAGTCACTCCTCCTTTAAAGCATGAATTGTCATAATTTGTACAAAATTTAAAATAAATCCAACCATAACTTATCTCGCTTAATTCCCATAACCTCAATACTTATCTGATGATGTGGCTCCAAGAAAATTGGAACACACAAAAAAAGATATTCCAAAAATCTCTTAAAAACGATAATCATGCCTTGAAAGGAATCAAACCTATCACTTGAATCAGTCATCTCTAAACCTCAATCATGAAATAAAATTCGCCAGACCAAGATCAAGTCAGACCTGACTGATTTCCAACCTTTACTAGGCCCACACATTGATACAGATAGCCCTTCAATGAACCTCAATGATTACCACATACTACCGTCCTGCTAGCCTAAAAAACACCTCATTTCCCTTCGACCCTGTCTTGTGAAATCTTGAGTTTGGGGCAACAAGTAGAAACAACATATCTTTTGATTTTCAGATTAATGGTTGATGGAAAGATGTACAGACAAAAGATAAACAGGTGGGACAAATTTAGGGTATGACATCTGGCAGTGTTCTCAGAAACATCTTGTTTAAATCTTTCTCGGGAAGCGGTGGATGAACTTGAGATGCTAACTCTTTCCATCGTTGGGCATATTCCTTGAAAGATTCATCGTCATTCTTACTCATGTCCATCAATTGATCACTGTCTGGAGCCGCGTCCAAATTATAATTGTACTGCTTTATAAAAGCATCAGCTAAATCTTTAAAAGACTGAATACGACTCCTTTGTAGCTTCGTATACCACATCAAGGATGCCCCAGATAAGCTCTCTTGAAAACAATGAATCATTAACTCGTCGTTGTCAACATAAGCAGCCACCTTCCGACAGAACATCGTCAAATGATATCTTGGACAACTAGTGCCCTTGTACACTTCAAAGACAGGCATCTTAAACTTCGGAGGAATAATTACACCTGGAACCAGACATGAGTCACGAGCATTAAAATCATATGTATCAGCTCCTTTTGTCATCTTTAATTGTTCTTTGAAATCCCGAAGTTCTCTCACCATTGCTACGAATCTAGGATCGTCTATCTTCGTCTTAGCATGAACATTCTGAAGATTTGGTGCATTTTGTAGGGGCTGGGAAGCTTGAACAACCAAGTCGTCTTGCACAGGATGAGGTTGAGTAGGAACATCCACTTGTTGAACAACGTTATCAGAAGGAAGATCGAATAGCGGGTTAGTCACAACTCTGAAACCAGTCGTGGAATCCATATCTTTATTCTCTTTACTATCCTCCAATAATACTTCGAGCTTGGTCGAATGGTTAAGATGTCAACTGGAAGACAAAGAGGGAAAACCGGATGAGGACACAGAAGAGAAGAGTCACATGCAAATGCTAATGTTAAATGCATGATGCGAGAATGCATAATGCTAATGCAAGAATGTAAGGATGAAATGTTTCATGGAACTCAAGTTCTTATAAACATTACAGAGTACCAAAGAAAATCATTTTAATATTTTTATGTATATATATTTTTATTTTATCGGATTACAAATAAATATCCTCTTAAGAGTCCTAACATAATAGCTAAATAAAAGCTAAGAAAGCCCTAAGGAAGTCCTTCATCTTGTTTGTTGATTTGTTCCTCCACTTGGATCTCCTTGAAGGTAAGCTCGTCCATGATCAAAGTCTAAAGAGTAGTTTGATAGAGGAAAATAAATCCTCCATCTCCTCTTTTGCTCTTGTTGGAAAATGAGAAATGGATCCCTTGTTTACTTGGATCTTTGACGATGATGAGAGTCTTTTGAACTTCTAATGATCCTCCATGTTAAGGGAAGCCTTCTATTGATCTTCAATGACAAGGAAGTCTCTCGTATTTGTCCTTTGGAGTTTCTTGATTCAGCGCCTTTAATTTCCTTAGGTCACCCAAGTTAGGACTCTTAAAAGAATATATCAAAATATTTTTTGTAATTCATACGGGTTTCTATAATGTTTATAAATAAACTAAGAATTCCATGAAACCAATGTGATATGATGCTATATGAATGCAACAAACACAGGTAAACACATAAGGACACACAAAGATAAAACAGACAAAGGGAGACCCTAGGTTTGCAATGAGCATGGAGCAAGGGTATACCCATTCCCAAAGGTTGTGGACTAAAGGTTGATTGTACCTGCAGAACAAGGTTCTAATAAGGTTTCCAAAGTCATTAGCCCATCTTTCGGATATTATCAACTTCCCAAGTACTCGGGGGTTAATAATATTCTCAAGAGAACTTCTTTTGAGTGTAGTATCGCGTAGCACTATTTCGGGGCTACCCCCTCATAGCCTCGCACCACGTCCTAATAAAGGCCAAAGTGGGGTTAAGGTAACTAAGGTCCTTAATATCATAGGCTCCAACATCGAATATAGTGCATGTTTTCACGATTAAAGACTCGTTCAACAATACATCTTTCGAGAGGGCCTCAATTGAGCGTGATTTTCAAGTCAGCTTGGTCGGGATTCTACCCCCTATAAGCCTCTTTGAACATATCACTATCCTATCTTAAGTTCACTCAAATCCGGGTGTAGGACTTTGTCTCACCACTCAAAAGTATCAACCCAAGGCAATAAACAAACAAGTACACAAGTAAACAATTAAACAAATATAAGCAAATATATAAAACAAAACAAGTTAGGGAAACCCACTGAGCGTCCCCAGTGAAGTCGCCATTTCTGTCGCGGTGAAATTTGGATACCAAACTATTGATTAGTTTGAATCTTTAATTCAATTTGCAACCGAACTTTAATTTTTCCAAAGGAAGGGATAAAGATCGAAATTCCCACAATGCAATGCAAATGCAAGCTAGATTGTCTAGGTCCGGGGGTTGGTTAAACTTAGGGAAGGTACTAGCATCCTAAGTTTCTGTAGTACTCTACAGGAACCTCTTGTTTTATGTTTGTTTATTGCTAAGTGTTTATCTGCTTAATGGTTGAAAGACCCTAGTGGTTTATATCTAAGTATACTCGATAAGATGTCGCATCTTATGCCTACATATCCTTACGGGAGTGGAATCAGAGTATTTTGTAGTTCATCCTAAAGGGTTTGAGGTATTCTTTGACTGTGGTCAAAGTTCCTGCGGGTTTAGGGTAGTTGATTGATTGGGTTTAGGAGAAGAGACGAGTCTTCATTTTAAGGGAGAGATAACCACCACAAATGTAAAAAAGGGGGTTGTAGGAAATGGTCTTTGCACCGTCTTAAGAAAAGGGCTTAAGTACTCGGATGGTCGCCAAGTATGCGTTTATCTCTCTTAAGGCAAAGTCCCTACATGTTTGATTGTATTGTTGTAGGGGTGGAGATTATGTCTCACTTAAGATGATTAACATCTATTCTCTATTTGTGTTTGAAAGAGTTGTATTATGTTGATTGTTTTGTTTCTATGTTGTAAAGATAAAGACAAGGTCCTTCCTATGGGGTAGGTCCTAATCTTAAATGATCAACTTGAATGGGATCAAGGATCGTGGGGAGAATGATGCATATGATGTGCAACTACACACAACGTTGAATTATGTGTAGGTTTTTCCTTTGGACGGATGCAATGCATAAGATAAATTGATAATTGTAAATGACTGTAGAATAAATTGCGGAAAAGTAAACCATACAAGTACGCATGAAAGCGCTGAAGTGTAGGTGCAAGTATCGTGAAGTGAGGTGTGATTGATTATATTTTACGATGTGAGTTGATTTTAGGGGAAAGTTGAATTGCTTTGAGGAAAGTTGTATTATTTTTTTAATTGGTGAGGAGTTGAATTATTTAGGAAAATATTGATTTGTATGAATGGATTTGAAAAAGTGTTACATTAATTTTAATTGTAAGTCGAGTAGTTTTTTTTTATTAAGTTATTATAAAAGGTTGTTGATAAATTAAATAGATTATTATAAAAAGGGTCTTTAAAAAAAGGTTATTAGGCAAAAATTAAATGAAAAAAAAGGTTTAATAATAGTTTTAGTTGCAAGTTAATTAAAAAGAGTTTCAGATGGTTATTACATTTTTTTTATAACATAGAGAAAATGTTGATTTAAGTAAAAGTTGATTATAAAAGTTAATACAATAATTAGACTATTATAAAATGAGTTTTTTTGAAATTTAGTTGAGTTAACAAATTGATTAATCAAGTTAAGAAAAGATATCATAGATTAAAATAAAAGAGGTACTAATTGTTTTTTAAAAAAGAGTTAATTTAATGATTACCAAATTGTTTTAATCAGCTGATAAAGATTAATTATTAGTTAAAATAGTCAAATTAATTATGGTTGATGGTTTAATTATCGAATAGATTAATCCAATTAAAGGTTAATCAGGTTGGTTAACGGTTGATCAAGATTGCTAATTAAGCTTTAAGCGGGTTAATTGGTGATTAGTGGGTGATAATGGGGTGGTTAGTGGTGTGTGTGTGCAGTGGTTATGATTATTACATCAGCAAATAAATAAAATAAACAAAATAATAAAAACCCTAAATCCCCCCCCCCCCCCCCCCGATTTCCCCCTTTCCGCCGCGCCCCTTTCTCAATCATCTCCGATCGCGCCTCTCTCTCATCTCCTTCAATGGCCTTCCGTTTTCCCTACAAAACAATCAAGACAAACATCAACATCATAAAACAATATCGACAAGGATGCTTACCCTAACGAAGTTCCTTCCGATTGGGGCGTCCGAGGGTTGACGGCGGTTTGCAATTCGCGATGAACAGCAAGGATGTTGCCGGTGAAGTTTCGTTTACGATTTGATTTGGGATTCTGATATTTCTGCACGTGGGAGCTAGGGTCTCCGTTGATTTTCGGCGATGGTGGTGGCGTCGCGAGGGAGGTTCTGCAAAGATGAGTTTCTAATTCTTTTGATTTTAGGTTTCTGAATGGGAATTTGCTTTGCGAATTGTTATGGATTTTGTCTGTGTTTTTCGTTGGATTTCTCTCTGTCCCCCTTTTTGAATCTGATTGTATCTTATATATAGCCTTCATCAATTTGCTGATTAAATCACCATTAATCCACTTCCAAATTCGTATGAACATGTTTGGCAACTGTTTAGGAAATAGTTATGATTTGTTCCCTTTTGAAATTATCTGCTTAAACACCTTCTGTTTTGGTCTTGTATACACTAACGGTACCTGATGAATAAGTGGATATGTCCTGATTTCCTTAATTAACTCCTCTGATGATTTGGATGTTTGACCGCTGCAGATTATCAACGTGACATTTCCTTGCTCTCCAAACTTTACAACGGTCCAACAAGCTCTTGCCAAGGGTCCTTAGGGTGACACTAGTGGCCTCTTGATGCTGCCTCCTCTAATGGGTTTTTTTATGATGTGTGCCAGCTGCTCTTACCTCTTCTAGGTGACTTCTGAACTTTACAATCTTTTAGCAGAAATTCCAATTTGTTTGGATGAAACACCACTTATGCCATTGTTACTGGCCTCAGATGGAGGATGAACTCCTGATGCGTCAGTGCCCCAATTAACAGGACTAGTATCTCTGTCTTCTGAATCCGGCTGTAGCACTTCAGCAACTCCATCCATAGAGTCAGACACATCAGAAATAATTTCCATAGCGTCAGGCTTTTCAGACAGAGTTTGAGCTTCCTCATTAAAATCCATTTTCTCATCAATGACATTATCTTCCTGGCTCGTAATGTTAATATGAATTTTATTCATGACTGATAGTTTTCTATGTGGTTGCAGCTGTGGATTGTGACGGTGCGTAGGACGGAATTGTATCATGTACCAATCCAGCTTGGCGTGGTTGTCTAGATTTGAGGATTCTTTGTTATCAGGAAACTGCTGCTCAGAACCAACACCAGAGGATGGAGATTCGGACTCAGAACTTCTAACATGGTCATCACTTAAAATCCACCTGCTTGCTCTCGGAAATGTCATTGGTGGACGACTCTGATGCGGATGCCGTCAAGCTTGTAGTCGATTCTCCATTTGACTTTTCAGTAGCTCCTGTTAATTGAACCCGAAGTTGCAACCATAATCACATTCCTGCTTATTTCTTTAGACGTTCGTTTGCTCTGACTTTCTTTGCTCTTCACTGGTTATGTAAATTCTGTTATAGCCATCCTGGTTTCTTGTTTCAGGTACTTGACAGCGACGTTTGGAGAGGCGGTCGTGTTTGTTCAAAGCAAAAGCTGATGTGCACAAAGTTGTAACGGGTGGAGTCGTAGACACGGTGCTCCATTATCGTGCAAGACATAAATGATGTTGGTTGGGCTTTAAATCAAGAAGAGGGGTTACTTGGCCACGACTTCTGCTAGGTTGTAATCTCCTTTCGTTCTTCGTTCTTCTTTCGGTAGCAAGTAACGTACTGAGCTGATAACCTCATTGTCTTATCGTATCATGCAGGTGGGATT
Organism: Lathyrus sativus; assembly: GCA_963859935.3. Classification (NCBI taxonomy): domain Eukaryota; kingdom Viridiplantae; phylum Streptophyta; class Magnoliopsida; order Fabales; family Fabaceae; genus Lathyrus; species Lathyrus sativus. The sequence goes on along the minus strand of OZ012738.1, from coordinate 551,022,269 downwards.
GGGAGAGGCACAGGATGCTCGTGGAATGGTGGAGTATTGAGCGAAATTGTCGTATCCGCATACTCCCAAGATGGTTTGGGAATTGCTCTTATATTCACTTCTCCCAGATCAATATTGCACAGTTGCTCCTTAAATGATATCTGCTGTTTTCGATCTTTAACAGGTTTGATGGGAAATGTTGAATTCTAACTTGAGCATATTCAAATTGTGTCAACATGTCATTTGTGTTGTTGCAGGAATGATGACGGACGATGTAATAGCTAGGCATAGATATGTGTATGTATTGGTCCTGGTTTTGATTGTCATCACTCAATATGTTCACCAAACTAGGTACCTGTAGTTGTTGCTTTTCACACCTTTAACATACTCCTGAACTTTGCTAATAGTCTCATTCATTGCCTGCAGTGCATCAGCTGCAAAGCGACTTGACAGTCTCACCTTAAAAGACTTATCAAATGCCAATCAGATAAACAGGTCATTATAGATTTGTTTAATGGGTTTATCAGAACCAAGAAACGGCACTGTAACGATATTGAGAATACTGATGTGATGTGCAGGTGCAGCTGGTGAATGATGTTGTTGATGCTGATACATTTGTAGCTGGTGTTGTTATTGCTGATACATTTGCAGCTGGTGTTGGTTTGTGGCCCAAAGACCCAGACTTGTCGAAGAAACTGCTGAGGAAACACGCGACAGTACCGCAGTCCGGCGTACAAAGGTTACTTGGAAATTCTTCAAGTAGAGAACATAAATAGTTGGCAAAGTTGTAACCATTCCAAATTGTGTTATGTATTAAAACCTTGATACTGCTTGTGGACAAGCTAGTGGTGATAAATGTTAATTTTGAATTCCCTTACAAGTCCATATTCGCAAGATAATTGTTGTAATTGCTTTTAGATTTCAGCTTCACAAAAAGAAATTTTTTCTTCACAAATTGTGTTGCAATCTCAAAAGGCAAAAGATAATTGTAGTTGTCTTGACTCATCTCGCCGCATGAATTATATAATGAACTTAGAATTCATGCATTAACACCTCAAGGAATTCATGTGGGTCTTCTTTCCACATAAGCTCGAGTTTTCCATAAATCAAGTCTTGACATTATTTTAGCAAAATTTATATTGAAAACGAAATACATTCAAACGGACATTTAGTCTCAAATCCAAACTTGCAATACAATGCCTCGATTTAAGTGGTATCCAAGAAGGGATGTTGATATAACCTGATGAAATTTGGTAGGGAAAGTATTCACAAAAGGGGTACACCAAACCCCTCGCGTCCTTATAACAAAATCTTGATCCATAAACCACTGGAGTCTGCTCTTGACGAGATATAGCCGGAAAGCGCATCCAAAGAATATCTTTGGTGGATTGGTCCAATAACAGCTTAAGAGTGAAAGTAACGTTAGTAATAAAATGGATAACATAATAATAGTAAATATGATAGAAATAAATATAATATTAGTAATAATAGTCGCAAAACACAAATATAAAAATAAAGTCAAATAATAGAAAAAAAACGCAAAAAGAGGCGGCGTCTTAGGGTCAAAAATTAGGGTGCAACACCCGCCCAAATGAACTATGCCACAACGGAAAAGGAACTTCTAGCAGTTGTGTTTGCACTTGACAAATTCCGTTCCTACTTGGTAGGAGCCAAAATAATCATATACACAGATCATGCTGCCATTAGGTACCTAATAAGCAAAAAGGACGCCAAACCAAGATTATTGAGATGGATCCTATTATTACAAGAGTTCGACTTAGAAATTAAAGATAAGAAAGGGACCGAGAATGTAGTTGCAGATCACTTATCCCGAATAGAGGGCATTAAACAAGAGTCAGTGCCCATCAACGACGATTTTCCGTACGAACGTCTAATAGCCAAATTGGAAAGCGATATGTCCAACTCAACCTCGGAAGAACCAGAACTTGAAAAAGTCGTGGAAGCTGTCTATGCCCAAGCCACTTTGCCTTGGTTTGCCGACATCGTTAATTACTTAGCCGCATGCGTGCTTCCACCAGACCTAACTTATCAACAAAAGAAGAAATTCTTCCAGGACTTAAAACATTACTATTGGGACGAACCTCTACTCTTCAAACGAGGCGCCGACAACATATACCGTTTTTGTGTCCCAGAGGAAGAAATAGAAGACATCATTTCCCAATGCCATTCAGCACCTTATGGTGGTCATGCTAGTACTTCAAAGACGTGCGCTAAAATTCTACAATCTGGCCTATTTTGGCCCAGCCTCTGGAAGGATGTCCATATCGCTGTACTCAAATGCGACCGGTGCCAACGCACTGGCAACATCTCACGACGCAATGAGATGTCTCAGAAAGGAATTTTAGAAGTAGAAATCTTTGACGTCTGGGGAATAAACTTCATGGGACCTTTCCCGTCTTCTTTTGGAAACAAATATATACTCGTCGTTGTCGATTATGTATCCAAATGGGTAGAGGTCGTTACCGCTCCAACAAATGACGCGCGAGTAGTCGTCAAACTCTTTAGAAACACAATCTTTCCTAGATTCGGTGTGCCCAGACTCGTCATTAGTGACGGTGGTTCGCACTTCATATCGCGAATCTTTGACAAACTCCTCTCCAAATACGGAGTCAAACACCACGTAACTACACCGTATCATCCACAAACTAGTGGACAAGTGGAGGTTTCAAACAGAGAAATAAAGCAAATCTTGGAAAAGACTGTCGGAACCTCCAGGAAAGATTGGTCATCAAAACTGAACGAAGCTTTATGGGCTTATAGGACCGCCTTTAAGACACCAATAGGTACCACACCATTTAAATTAGTTTACGGAAAATCATGTCACCTGCCAGTGGAATTAGAGCATAAAGCCTTTTGGGCTATTAAGACGCTGAACTTCAACTACACTGCGGCAGGAGAAAAACGAATCTTGAACCTTCACGAATTGGAAGAGCTTAGGTTGGACGCATATGAGAATGTCTGCATCTACAAAGAAAGAACCAAGAAATGGCATGATAAACGTTCGATCCGAAAACAATTCAGTGTGGGAGACATCGTGCTCCTATTCAACTCAAGATTAAAACTTTTCCCTGGAAAATTAAAATCTAGATGGTTTGGACCTTTTGCGGTAACCAAAATCCTTAAAAGTGGAGCTGTTGAAATCAGAAATCAAATCAATGCACCGTTTATAGTAAACGGACAGCGTTTGAAGCATTATAATTAAAACGAAAACAGCCACCACGTGAGCAGTGTGAAATTGCTCGAGCTTCCTGCTCAAATCCCCGAATAGCTTGCAGCCAAGCTATCGTCAGGCTCTTGACATTAAAAACAGCGCTGATTGGGAGGCAACCCAATTTTTCCCGTTTTTCCCTTATAAATTTACTGAAACTATGTTTTCACTTTAACTTATAATTTCCATAAATTTCTATTTTCTTATTTTCTACTATTTATTTTATTTTATTTTTCTTTCTTTTATCACCTTTTGCTTCTTAAAAATCTAATCTGAGTAAATGTGATTTCAACCTTTCCAGGATTTTAAAGTCATCCTACCTTTCTCCCATTTTTATCCGACTAACCTCCGAGTATGGCTGACATCAACGTTACGACCGTTGTATTTAGAGGACTAGCTCACAAGGCCATATTTGAGGCACTGACTCAGAGAAACACCGCTTCGACTCTGTACTACGATAGATCCACCATGGATAAGCTAGGAATCCAGGATAGCTACCATTATCTATTTAACCAATTAGGCTGGGAGCAAACTGCTCTAAAGACCCGATTTGCTACCTACCGTGAACTCACGTTCGAATTCCTTAACTCCTTAAGCTACTTACCCGAACATGGCTATAGATCCACCAAAGAGCTGATAGCCTTTAGAATGTTTGGAATGGACCACACCCACAACCGTACGTCGTTAGCTAACATCCTAGACTTCCCTAGCAGACCTTTTGTGTTTACCAACACTAAAGAGGATTTTGATCTCGAGTTAGAACAATTCTGGGGTACCATCACAGGTAACTATCACCCTGAACCTAATGACATGCACAATAACGAGATACATAATCCAGCACTCCATTACTTTCATAGGATTTTAGCCCATACCCTTTTTGGGAAGGAAGAAAACATTACAACAGTTTCCAAAGAAGAGTTGTTCATCCTTTTCTGTGCTTCACAAGGCCGCCCTGTCAATGCTGTCCCTTTTATGATGAGGGCATTCATACGCCTTAATCAGGAACTTCATTCACCCATCTTAATAGGAGGCTTAGTCACCATGATTGCCCACGAAATTGGCCTGAGGTACCACCTGAACAGAGCCATTCGTTTCGGCAACCTCAGATTAATGGATATCCAATTTTGCTTCAACAGACGTATCTTAGGTACCTTAGGACCAGGAGCCTATGAATACCTCATCGCTGATCAAGCTGTCCACCTTTTCACATTGCCCAACCACGAGCTAACGAGTATCCACAACAGAAACAATTGGCTTTATGAATTGGACGAGCCTATGGGACCTTCATCACCTCACTCCACACCCTAGGCTTACATGTACGACAGTGATCACATATCAGAAGCACATAACTATATGTACTACAAAGATTATGAGTCCGAAGTGGAGACAGATCCTGAGACCCCTCTTAATTATCATAACTTTCCTGACCCCACTATTGAACAAGACACAGACAAGTTGGACATTGTTCTGAGAACTATGGACGATTTCAAGCTAGAACTAACCACTATAAAAGATGAACTAAAGCAACTTCACATGGATGTCGTTACTTATATGGACGTAGTTAGCAACCAATTTGATAACGTTATTCAGCAGATCAACAACTTGAAGCAACCAAAGGAGTGATGTTTTAATTTCTTTTTAAGTTTAGTTTACTGCATTTCACATTGTTTCCCATTATTAAATTTCGCAATTGTTTCTTTTTTTTTAGTATTGTATTACATTAAACTCATTTTTTTGATTCAATGTTATTTTAATTTCATTCCGGTATTCCCTTAATTTTCTTTTCCCGTTATCTTCTATTTTGTAATTGTCTATCATACTGCAATAGAATTAAAAATCACATCTTCCACTGTGAAAACGCCCCATAAGCAAACTTCTGCAATTCTGCAGAATTTGCTGATGTGACGGTCGTCACGCGTATTACGACCGTCACACACCCCTGATGGTCGTCACGCGAACAAAACCCCAATTCTGTCAAAACAGGGGTTACGAGACTTTCCACCTCCACTCTCTTAATTTCCCACTTTCCCACTTTCAAACCCCGCTACAACCTTCCGAATTCCCCATTAATCCTCCACCATTTCACCTTCCATTTCACTCTTATATATTGACCTCTGAATTTCCCTACTTCTCCATCCACAGAAACTATATACTCTCCCTCTCTGCACCTTTCTCACAAAAAAGTGGCTAGGCAAAATCGTGAAAACCCCAACTTGAGCAATATCATTTTCCGAGAAGGCGAGTCTGGCGAAAGGCAGAGGACCAACTACATAGCCTTCCATCAACGGTCGCTTCAACCGACCCGCTATGCTCACATAGATTCTTTGACAGAACTGGGAATTCTAGATGGTGTCACTTGGATGCTACAAAGGGTCTGCACCAACCCTCAACCCACCTACGAGCAACTCACACTAGAGTTTCTCAGTTCCTTCACGTACGTGACTTCACCCGGCAATACCAATCAGCTCACCGGCGCCGCTTGCTTCCGCATGTTCGGCACCGAATATCAAATCAACCAGGACCGTATCGCCGACATGCTGCAGTTTCCTCACGGTGATGACGCTCATCGCCGCCTCTCCGATCAGTTCTACCATGAAGCTTTCACTCTATGGAACCAACTGACCGACACCACTGCTGATAGTTGGGAGACTCTGAATGCCACTCACATCCACAACCCAACAATCCGCTACTTTCATCGTGTGTTGAGCAACACCATCTTTGCTCGTGACAGTAACCACAAAGTCAACTCGAAGGAGCTGTTCTTTCTCCGTTGCATGTTTGCTTCGGAACCCGTTGACGCCGCCCCATTCCTCTTGGCTCATATTCAAGCCAACTGCAACCGCGGCTCAAAACCATTCTATTTTGGTGGCATCATCACATATATTGCCTTAGGCCTCGGTCTTGGCAACCACCTCCAGAACCTTCGCCAGATGCCCCCTGTTTTCCTAGACACCGACCATTGTCGTGCCTCTCACCTAATCAGATCCCGCGCAGATGGGAAATATCATTCGGTAGTGCAAGGTCGCACTATCCAAAGCATTATCATGCCCTCTCGCACCCGAATGCATCCGTAGGACAGAGTCAACTGGCTCTTCGATCCGAATGCTCCTGCTGCCCCAACTCAGGAAATTGCCCAAGGGCCCAAGGATGAAGTTCAAGAAGAGTTAGATAGAGCTGACCAGGCTGAGCCATCACAACCACCTCCTGCTTAAGGTCCTTCCTCGCGCCGCCGCCGCCGTCCTGAAACTGATGACACAACCATGGCTCTCCTCCGCTGCATCGAACAGCAGAATCAGATGATGCTTATGATGGAACAACAGAACCGACAGGCTGAACAGTTCGAAGCTTGGCAGAGAGAACAAAATGGCCACATGAGGACATCTATGCAGCAGATCCAGGACGTCCAATCCGGCCTGGTCAATGACATGGCCAACCTCACCGTGCGAGTCGACGGCCTCCGCGAGTACATCTACCACACCGGAGCTTTGAACCTCGAGGCACGCGACGGAAGAGCCAGAGGTAGAGGTAGAGACAGAGGAAGAGGAAGGGACTAGTAGTATTTTTCATTTCTTGTATTTTGTCTTTTCTTTCCTTTGTATTTTTCCCTTCCGCATTCTTTCAAATCAGTGAGGACACTGATTGAGATAGTGTGGAAGCGGACCGTTATTTCCCTTTTCCCTGTTATTTCCTATTCCGATTGTACCTTTCTTTCAAATTTTCAATTTAAAGTATTTTTAATTTTGGCAAATAAAGCTCATTTATATATATCCCTCCGTTACGCGAACTCCCCGCGCTTTATCCGACATATACAAAGAAACTTTTATCCTCTCCAAAGCATCACGTGACACGCCTAAGCGTTACCAAGTTTGGAATTCCCGAGAAGAAAATTCTAACAAAGCCACTACTGCCCTGATACCTTAGACCTCTGGTTTATGCGAGTCAGTCTCACTACTTACTCGTACCAAAGCCTCAAGTTTCAACTCAAACGGAGCCCCCAGTAGTTTATACGAGCAGTCAGCACCATCCTAAACACTTCTAAATAAGAAACCAATGCAAATAAGTGTGTGATGTCTAGTATGAAATGAATAATCATGAAGAAAAAAAAGAAAAGCCATATAGCCTGAATATAGAGACATGTTCCCTCTAAGTTAGGTGCTCCTCGCCCGAGCATTTAGCCCAATGGTACGAAACTTTTGCAGATTTATAGCAGAATGAGCATATGTGCGAAGAAAAATCAAACTAGTGAAGAGATCATAGTCACCAACATGTTTGCTTGCCATGAACGTGTATGGACAACGGGCTTAATGTGATTGCACCAGAATGAAACCGGGTAAAATTTGTTGCGAGAAGCTTGAAGCCAAGCTGCAGTAACATGATTGGGACTGGCTTGCATAAAAGAGAGGCCTTCAAAGGCTTACAATCCAGTGTTATTGTCGTATATGTTTTGTTTCCATTGGACCCCCGGTTTTTCTAACTTGACGTCTAAGAAATCTTATCGAAGGAAGAGCGTGTCGCGTGCTTGCCAAATTTTAAATTTTTCCTACCTTTACTTGAGGACAAGCAAAGATTCAAGTTTAGGGGAGTTTGATAACGCGAAATCGTATATATATATATATAATGACATACATTTTTACTAATCAATGACTGGTTTCACTCCGATTTCGGGTATTTCCACATTATTTGTCCAGTATTTTGCAGGTATTCAAAGTTCATGCTCAAATGGAGCAAGATGAAGAAAACAAACAATTACAGATGAAAACCAGATGAAAAACAGGCCAAAAACAGCAAATACGAATTTTGCTGATGTTACGACCGTCACAAGCCCATGAAGACCGTCATACGTGTTACGACCGTCACAAATCCATGACGACCGTCATGCAAATAAAAAGTGCAGAAATGTTGCACGTGGTGTGAGTGCTTTCAAATACCAAAAGGAGTGGACCATTAACTCCTACATTTTCTGAGATCAATCCCACTTCCTGAGGCAATTAACCGTTGGAAATTACATCTATAAAAGGAGGGAGCTGGTACCAGAAAAAGGGAGCTGCATTGAAGACACGAAGTGCTGCCAATTTATTTTCAGAGCAATTTTTGAGTTTCAGAATTTCTTATTGTTTATTGTTTCCTTTTTCTCTCCTTCCTTGCAATTGTGTTTTTACTTTTCAATTCTATTCTGTACGAGTAATTGACACCAAGACTAAATCTTGCCGACATTTTGGAGGATTTCCCAAAAGCCAATTGAATTATTTACAGGTTCTCATTTTAATTGTTAATTGAATTCTATTTCCCATTATGATGCATGTTGATATATTCTACCATTGGTTACGTGTTCTTAGTCTATATTCCATGTCCGGCTAAATTAAAGTAATTGGTATGTAATAGGTAGTCAGATGGGATTCGATAATAACTGGTGTATACTTACCTTTTCAAACTTATTTATGGTTTTAGTTTTTTAAATCGATTTTTCTAAAATAAATGTTCGTCGCGACAGCGAGAACTTAATTAAAAGCAGTTTTGCCACGACAGTGGGAAATTCATAAAGGTACGAACTAACAAGCGACAGCTGAGGTTAGGTCCAAATAGTAAAAACTAAGCATTAGTTTTAAAAACAGCGACAACGCTTTAAAAAGAATTAGAGCTTAATGGTTTTCAAAAAGTAATTTTAACCGCGAACGGGATAGCGACAACATACGTTTCGCCTTAGAGTTGCGACTAGCGTCAACAACCATCGTGAGACAAAGGTCTTTAAACCGTCATTTTCTTCTTAAACTATTTTTGAAAACACCCAAAACACCGGTGACTTGTCGAATCCCTGAAGAACCAACATATTGCATACCGATTCACGCCTTTATACCTTAAGTAACGTTTTTAGATCCCCTATAGTTTACACACTTATTTTGCTTTTATTTCCCTAAAACCATACCAACCTAGCTAAACACAGTAACACCCGAAAATACTAGCTTGATTACGAGTCCCTGTGGGATCGATATCTTTTATTACTACGCGATAGACTGTGCACTTGCAGTTAGTTCAGTTAGACATAGAAAGTCGCGATCATATCCCTAATCAACACTTGAGCAAACATGAAAGGAAATAAATATATATACAATATAAATGACTGTACAAATCTCAAAAATATAGAAACCGTTGTGATGATTTCAATATCAAAACACCAATCCCTGAAAACAACGTCATTTTGTTTGAATTCTAATATAGCAGCAAGAAGCAAAAATTAGATTTGGAAGAATTCCCTCCGAGATTTATATCGTCTCTACAAGGATCGGTGCGAGGGAAAGAATGTCGTTCAATGATCTCTATGTTTCTAAGCTTGTTGTGACAAATATGGTTGAAAGATTCAAGGTACCATATATAAATACGGAAAATATAAAGTAAGAACTTAAAATAAACATAGCCTTGTTGGGATTGGAATTTCATCACTCGATAACACATACATTCTTCTTACCAGTTAAACACAAATCAATCGTTCGTCTAATACTATCATGTATCGCTCACATAAGTGTTCATGTATGAAGCGTTGAAGGGAGTTCTACTCTATTGTTCAATCGATGATGTCTCATGCAACTAAACAAGAAGGAGCTTTAAGATTTGACACCCACAGTCAATGTTAGATCTATATCTATCTCTAAACTTTAGAACCTAACAGATGCCTATCATAGACCGAGATCTGAATAGTATATATCTATAGCGGTTCAAATGAATGTGTAAACAAGTAAACAAGGATAACATTGACTTCAAATAAATGATTTAATTCAAATACAGCGCCATGATCAAAATACGTACACACGATTAACCCTTTTTAACATGTATTCAACTAATTTAATTATGTGAACATAGTTCTTCATCACTATTATCACGCATCCTCACAACACCGTTTATGTCAAAAACGTTATCATGGGATTTACCATATTAATAACTAGATGATATCTCATGCTAAAAGTCAACACAATTAAAGCTTGATAATAGTGAATATCAACTCACAAATTTATGTAAAAAGTTTGCTCATTGTTAGATGAATATCTCAAACCCAATAATATGAAACAAAAGTCAACATCGCTACTGAATCAAAACTAGTTCACAATACAAAGATTATAAGAAATACATAAGGTACCGATCGATTGCATCCAACCCTAACAAGAGATCTAAGCACTTACTCGAAGATCAAGCTCAGATTTTCTTAGATTTGGGTTTCTCCCATTTAGGGTTTGTTTCTCTCTCTATAGTATGTTAGGAATAAAGAGAGATAAAGATGGATACCAAAAATATCTAGCACGGTCCCTTATATATAAGTTTTAAAAAAGTGCCTATAAGTGGAACCGTGCTAAGCATCAGGAGAGCGCGCTTAGCGCGATCAGTTCAAAGGCGGCAAAACACAGAGAGCGCGGTAAGCGCGGTCTAAAACCCTCAGCTTCTGCCTCTGGTCCAAAATGGTGCTGAACCCACGCTGAAAAGCAGGCTAAGCACGGTTTTCTGTTAAATTGTCGCATAAGTGATATTCCAAACCTTCTTCCAGCATCCAAAGTCTCCTAGCATCAAATCAGGCTAGAAAACCTATCAAAATTATCACAATTAAAGTTATTTACACAAAACTACAATATAATACTAAATGATTACATATTCACACTAAAGTTGAGGTTTTCACTAGAAAAACCAATTAATCAAGCCAATAAGTGCCAATAAACTACACACACATTTAACACAATTTGAAACTCAACATCAAGTCTCCTTATTAGGTAACTTTCCATAATATGCAGACCACTGGCAGCCTTCCTTACACACCACACTCACTCTTTGTTTGTCATTTTTTAAAAACTTTAGAGCTCTCCCAGATTGGACAACATAGGTTTGAATTACTTCCTTAAAGTCACTTTTTGTACTAAAATAAATTCCCAACTCCCATTTATAATTAGGCGTATCTTTCATTAACTTTAACATGGGATACTTCTTCTTTTTTGGTGCATCCCTCTCCTCACAATCACATCCACTTTCTAACTCCTCACTATCATATGCACTTCCATTTTTCTCTCCATTGTCTCCTTCCCATTTCTTTTTCTTCTTTTTACTTGTTCCTTAATGGTTTCCATCATATTCAACTAGGTTCTAAATGTTCTTCAGAATAATTCACACTCATATTAGCGTCACTAAAAGCAACTTCCAAAGCACTATCATAGTTGTATGTCTCATCCTCACTATCATCAGAGCTTGTAACAACATTCAATAAACCAACATTAGTATCTATACCATCGCGCACATCACCGTCATTATTCAAATAATCAAGACCTACACTCACACCCTCAACACCATCATTGTTCAAATCCTCAGGACCTACATTCACACCTTCAGCGTCATCTTTGTTCAACTCCTCGGGACATACATTCACACTATCAGTACCTACATTCACACCCTCTACAGTATGATTATTCACACCTTCACTACCTTTTTTTATCATCCTTAGTGACTTCTTCATAAAGATCTTCAATTATGGATTCTATCACCGAATTAAACACACTTATAGGTTCTTTATGTATGGATTCTTCCTCCATGTCTATAGGTTCTTCCCCCATGTTTATAGGTTCTTCTATAGGACTATCAACATATTCTTTTGGGATAAGGGATCTTCTATGTAAATGTCATCTGTCAAGTGTACCCTACAGAGGTCAGCAACCTCTAACGCACCTGAAGCAATCAAGGTTCCTAAATCATGTTATGCCTAACTAGTGAGTTTGGTGAAGATTTAATCAAGAATTGATGGATAACTTGTGAATCAAGAAATTAGGGTTTATGAAAAACCCTAATTACAAGCTTATTTGGAATGGTCATAACTCTCAAACCACACATTCAAATTGAGTGGTCCAAAGCTGGTTGAAAATCTCTTAAGAAATCCTACAAAAGTGTCCTAGATGATTTATGTCCAAAAATGCATTTATTTTGAGTTATGAGCTCATCAAGTTGTGAAGGATTTCCACACTTAGAAATATTTCTTGTTTTTTGACTTGTAAGTCAAGTTTTGCAGCCAACTTCATGAAGACTTTTGACCTAGTTCCCTTTAGAATTTGTACTTTGGACAAACATGAACATTGTAGATCATATTTGTGGATTTTTAAAAAGTATAAGAGCATTTTCACAGCCTTTGTGGTTAGGGAGAATCGAAGAGAGCAAGCTAAGGATTTTTCATGTCACAAAACCAACTTCAGCACTTGCATCTTGATGCATAAACCACTCAAACCTCTTCTAATCACTTGTTTAACTCATTCTATGATGTTTAGGGACTTAATTGATGAGATTACAATGGATTACCATGATCAAAAACCAGAGATTGGATTATTTGATTTGTTTATTCAAGCAAGTGGATGCAAGTGGCAAGGAGAGAAAACTTTTTGCATTTTCTACTACACTTCAGCTACTACATCAGCTACTCTCTTTCCTTTACTTCATGTCAACTATTTTCAGGATATTTGTGATTTTAAAACACATAGGAAGGTTTCTCATGCTCAGAAAAGAAATTCCAAGTTGGATTTGCTCATTTTGCCTCCAAAAAAGGCAAACTTGGCAAATTGGCACAATCTGCCCATACCTCTTATTATCCAAGCTTTCCTATAAATAGAACACATTCCTAACATCCAAACGACACCAGAATCAACTAGAAACCTATTTGAATCTCTCTCATTCCTCTAATCACCATCTTTTTGCAAGTGGTAGAAGTTACTTCCTTGTGAAGAAAAATCTGCCTTGCAAAAACTTTGCCACAACTCAATGCAGCCACCAAACACTTGAACCAATACCTCAAACACATCATGTATGATGCATTGAAGTTTTCCAAACGCTCACATTCACCAGAAAACCTCACATTCCAAAAGTCAACTCTCATACCTTGAAAATTTGACTTTTCTGCATCTTCATATACCAGAACCAAACTAGCCCTTTTCCAATCATTCTAACACTTCAAACACTTTCCATATGAGTTGTTTGAATTGTCTAGGGAATCATAAAAGTTTTTTAACACCATTTCCTAGAGTTTCACTTTGAAGCTTTTGGTGTTTTCTTGCATAAGAAGGCATTCTGTCAAGACAGTGATCTTGAAGGAGTTCTCATCATTTGAATACCTTATTTGGAAGATATTGGAGTTGCTTAGATCATCATCCATCAACTGGTTTTCTTATTTGATGCATTGACTTGAAAAATCTACAAGAGTTAAGTGTTCCAACTTTCTACTTTTAAGATCATGCTGAATATTGATGTACACTTATTATGAACATGCTAGATACACTTTATAGGTCATGTTTGAACCATTTCTTGCTCATAAACTTGGGTGTTCATGATTGTCCATTTGGTTTGGCTTGTTAGCTTACTTTAAGTGTCATTTCAATAAGCAACTTGTTGATTATGGTTAGGCATAGATGATTGGTGTTTGTAAACATCATTTTTAGGTCCTATGTGATATGTTTGATCATTTAGTTAATGCTGAATTGTCACATTTCTGTCTGTTGCTTTGCTCTTACACAAGCTTGCTATTTTTTCCACTACACATGCCATCTGTTGAATTAGCTTGTATATTGATGTGTGATGCTTGTAAGAACTCTCTATATGTCTCATATGTTATGTTTTAATAATTACTTACTGCTTAGAACATGTACATTGGATTGTCACATTGCTCTTGCATATAACATGTCTTTTTCAATGATGCTATCGAGTTTTTCACATGGTGCATGTGTTGCACCCCAAAATTTGCTCAACCTTGTCTTACCTGGTTTATGTTTCATTGCATTAACATTTGCATAGTTATATCATTTGCATATCATGATATCATTCATATAGCAGGGGATCAAGTGTGATTCTTCTTAAGAGAAGCCTAGCAAGAGGTCTCATTCAAGATTGAGGAATGGTCAAAGTCATCAGAAGGTGGTTTGAATGCCTAAGGGTTTAGATGTTTGAGTGTGAATCTTCTCCTAACTTGAGGATCAACTAAAGACCATCAGAGGGTTGTGAAGTGTTGAATGTGAGAAGAGGATGTGTATGGAGCTCATAGAATACCTAGAGGGCCATGAGAGAGATTAATCAAGTCATTGGGTCCAATACAAGAGTCACAGTTGAGGTGTAAGCAATTAGGGTTTCATCTGGATCAATTCTAGGTCAACAGGACAATTGAAGAGTATCAAAAGCCTACTTTTAGGTCATGAAGTTCATGAAATGATATATTGAGACATTTTTGGTGTTGTGCCAAGATCAAATCAAGAAGAATCAAGAGTATGGGAAGTTGCTAAGCTAAGGTTTCAGTGTAAAATCCCTTGTTTAGTGTCTAACTTCAAGACCCCATAAGTCAAGATACAAGTTTCAAATGGATCTTTGGCCAACATGAAACTTGTATAGCATATCAATAACTTTAATTTGAGTACTAGAAGTCCTCCATTGAATTTATAGAACTCAAGTTATGGTCCAGACAAGTTATAAGTCCTAAGAGGTCACTGAAATTTGTCTGTGAAAATCATCTGACTTCAAAGCTATTTTTAACCTAGAAGGAGGTTTCAACTGAACTTTTAGCCAACATGAAAGTTGTAGGTCTTGGTCTTAGCTTTCCAATTTGTACTAGAAGTATTCCATATGATTTGTAGAACTCAAGTTATGAGGTTTACAAGTCAGGGGTATTTTGGGAAAGTGAGATTATAGGTCATTTTCAATCATAAGTCAAAATCTCCAACTTGCACTTGTCAAATGGATTTTTGTTCAACATGAAAGTTGCTCAAAACATGATTTTAAGTGCAACCAAGTGGTCATGTAGGATTGGTTTGGCTTGTAGCAAAAAGTCACTTAAAATGGCCTAAAAAAGGGAATTTTTTCAAATGGATTAAGGAGGAAAAATTGACTTTTTGAGTTAGAGGACCAAAACATGGCATGTGAGTATATTTTTCGAATGGAAATCACATTCTAAACATATTGGCATTGACAGAATTTTGAGCATAGGCTAAGTTTTGGGAGTTGTCATTTAGATTACTTCACCATGAAGTTACATAATCAAAAATAGCCATTGGATCAAATACAAGGATCAAATCCTAGCCATTCACACTCCACATGCTGCTAGTAGTTGAATTAAACCATTTTGGATCCAAAACAATGTCATTTTTGTGTACACTCAAGAGCAAAAAGTGGTGAAATTTTGAAAATTCATTTTGGGCCTAGAGGCAAGGATTTGGCTTTCTCTTGAACAATATTCATTGTATATAACATTTCTAACCTTCACAAATCATCAGTTTTTGAAATTGGAGCAGAATTGATCAAGAACAAGTTTGAAAAAGTGAAGAAAACTCAAAAAGTGAATTCTAAAATCTAGATCGTTTCAAGTCAAATTGTGAATTGAGAAAGCTTTATTGAAGATCATTGAACGATTCTGGAGAGTTTTGCGAAGCTTCATCAAGGATTAAAGGCTCAGTGGAAGTTCTCCACTAGGTACTTGAATTTCAACATATCTCTCTTGATACTTGATGATTCTTTGCCATTTTTGTTTCTTTGCACTCCTTGAAGCATGTAGATCATTTATGGATGATAATTGTTGATGTTTATGACGTTCGAAATTTGGAGCTCCAAACTTGTGAGATTTTGTATGGACTGTTTTGGCATGATTTTGCTTAGTTTTTGCTTGATCTATAACCTCCATGACATAAGGTTGAGTTTAAAATTAATTTGGAGAGGTTTTGATGAACTTGAGTTTTTGGTGTCAAACTTTGTTTGCTTCGTTTCTCTCTGATCTTGCATTATTAATGGTTTTTGTTGATGGATTTGGAATCCTTGCGAAAAATCCTTCGATTTCGGTCCAAAAAACGTGCAAAAAGGATAAGAATTGAAAGAGTTATGGTGCTTGGAAGTTCACCGGAGTATGTTTCCGGCCGACGCGGTATGAGTGCTGCGTTTTCCCTCTCATTTTATGTTCAAACGAAGGAGATGAACAACTGCCATTAGATTACATCAAAAAGGAAGACTAAGTCTAGCGATCAGAAGGCTGTGAGTGCGACACGCGTACAACTTCAAAACTACGTCGCTTTGGGAGCGTGAGGGACCTGGAGCACCTGTGTTCGAATCCCCCTGAGCGCGTTTCTATTATTCTCACATATTTCCTTTATTTTCTTTATTTCTTTCTTTTTTTCATTTTTCTTTTATTTTTCTGTTTTGGTAGCTGTTTGAATTGATTACATAAAAAATAGTAAAACTAATAAAAAAAATTTATCATGATTCCTGATTGTCTTAAGAAATTTTAGGCATTGAGTTTATATTTTTAGGATTTAATTTGAATTAGTTACAATTTTTCTTTTGTGCTAATGTCCATTGTTTTGCATATTTGACCATCTGTTTTGTAAAATTTTGTTCTTCCAATAGGTGATGAATTTGGCTTTGATTTTTTTGTATGTTTTATGATAGATATTCATGTTCCCTTAGGATATTTATTAGAATTTTAGAACAATTTTAGGTTCTGTTTTAGGTGTTGAGATTAGAGCCTTCCCAAACTTGTGGATTACCTTGATACCTTTTAATATAGAAATTATTTAGGTGACATAGAAGTTGAATTAGGCTTTAATATTTTAACCCTAGGCTGTTCAAACATGTATGTTCCCCTAGGAATTTAATTAGAATTTTACAACTTTTTTTCCTATTTTTGTTGAATTTTGCAAGTTGCTTGTGTTTGTGTTGTTCTCTCTTGAGTGCCTTTGCTTGTTTGGCTTGGTTGGTGACCTTGGAGCTTGAAGTGCTTGGATTCCTTTTTGGGAGGTCTTATGGAATTGATATAGATGCTATGGATTGAAGATTGGAGCTTGGAGTTGGAGTTTCCTTTTCTTTTAGGATTTGTTTTAGGAGCTTAGGAAATTAGGGTTTTAGGAAGAGCCATTAGATCTAGTTTTGATTCTTCTTCAAACATAGAGTGCATTGCTTGCTTCTATTCAATCCAATGATATAAAGTCCTCCTAGGGAAACTCCATCTCTCCTTTGGAGGGATGTGTGGTATTCCCATAGTTTAGTAGAACTTTGAGGATACCTTTCCATTTCAATGTTGGTACTTGATGATTTCCTTTGGTTTTCATTAAGTTTTCAACATTTCAACCTTGATCTTGGTGATTGTTCCTCTGCTTGGAGTGTGCTTGCTAGAGCTTGAAGATGAAGTTGAAGAAGCTTGAGATAGAAGCTAGCTTGAAGATGAAGTCTTGTTGTCAACTTTGTTGTCTTTTCAACTGTGCTGTTTAGAGCTTGTTGTTGCTATCTGCTGTAGGAGTTTGTTGTTGCTGCTTGGGCTGCCTCCTCTGTATCTCTGGTTTTTTCTCTGTGTTGTCTGTTTGCTTGTGTTGATCACCTCTAGGTTTGAGGTGGAGCTTGTCTCCTCTTGCCTGTTGTTTTTCCCTTGTCTCACTGGTACTATTGCATAGCATGCATTTTACTGTTTACTGTTTATTGCTTGCTTTCTTTTGTCGTTTCCCCTAGGATCTCTGATTTCCTCCGTGCAAGAGGGAATTATGACAGACATTAGGTTTTGACCCATGCATGATAACTGTAGGTAGATTCCCCTTTCAACCATAGTTTTAGGGTGTCTTTCTCTTCTCTATCTCAAAACAATTCAAAAACGCAGTAATAAGGTTAATTTAAGTCGTGCGTTACGAGCCTTAAGTTATCTGAGAAAAGGTTGGTGGAGGGTCTCTCTCCAGTAATCTGGATGTTAGTGTGGTACCCTTTGGGTGACATACGAAGCGTTCACTCCTGGGTCATAGACTCTAGTACGACTGAGATTGCAAACATCCTAAAAAACAGTTCTTTCGTAAAAAACTCAAACAAACATTCAAACTCTGTTTTTGTCCTCTTGGACTTTTAATCAGGAAAACCCTTTCATAAGGAGATAAAAAACTGTCAGACAAACTTGTGTCTTCCGTAGCCCGAACTATGTTTGCTCTGATCTTTCATGCCGTATGAAAGCACGTAGGCACAAGATGCGATATCTCGGCGAGCAACCTTCCCCCCTTAACCCGTAGTTAGGAGAACTATGTTGACTCTGATTTCTCGTTCCAGACGGGAATACGTAGGCATAAAGTGCGAGACTTTGCCGAGTCATTTTCTTTTCTTTTGTAACCTAGACCTTTAGAATAGATAGAATAACATACCCTTAGATAGAAAACAAGCGTGGATCCCGTCGAGTACGACGGACGTGAGGGGTGCTAATACCTTCCCCTTGCGTAACCGACTCCCGAATCCAGGATTTGGTTGCGATGACCATTCCTTTCCCTCTTTGCGTTAGGTTTACTCTGAGCGTTTCCTTTCCCTCTTGTGGGATAAATAACGCACGGTGGCGACTCTTCTGTCATAGCCGGCGCCGATTTTCGCAGTAGCGACAACATGATCTGATAAAATCACCACCACCATTGGATTATTTGTGAAAAATACATAATTTTCTTTTTTTATTTCATCCAATTTGATTATCTTTTGAGTGATTTATGACCCTTCTTGCAAAATCTGCCTTGCCTTGGTTATGCTTGCCTTGTTTTTTTTTTGCCTTAGTTGCCTAGTTTTCAAATGTGCATAACTTCTTAGATTTTTATCATTTTGATGTCAATATTTTTGCACTATGTTCCTTAATATGTCTAGTTTCAATGTGTGAATAAAGAATTCAAAATTTGTTATTTTTGAAACACTTTGGTCCACTTGAATGACATGGTCCTTTTTAGGGTTTTATTTGGTTTTGGTGAACTTTCTTAACATAGTACTTGATTTTTCTTGTAATATTGATCTTGTATGAATCATTTTTGAATGCATAACATGTTTATATGTTTGAAAACACTTGGCTCTTTTTCTTTACCATGATTATACTTGCCTTTGTGAATGCATGAATGTGAAAAGTATGCCTTGAAACTTCTTTGTGAACCATGATATGTTTCTTGATGTTGCAACCTCATGAACATGATCCTTCACCCCCATTTTACTTGTTGATGTGTCTTGTTAGAGCATAGCATGTTTAAGGTTGTTTCTTGCCTTGAAAGTTACCATGAATCTTGTTTATCTTTCCCTTTGTGAAGTTTGAATCCATGCTTGAACTGTTGTTACTTTTCTTGCATATCCATGTCTCCCACCCCCATCTTACTTGCTTATGTGTCTTGTTATAACCATAACATGTTCAGGGTTGTTTCTTGCCTTGAAAGTTACCATGAATCTTGTTTATCTTTTCCTTTGTGATGTTTGAATCCATGCTTGAACTGCTGTTACTTTTCTTGCCTATCCATGATTGATTGTCATCAATATGTCTTGAATATGATTAAATGTGTTACATTTGTATTTAATTGATTCATATACCATGTTTGATTCAAGTTGTAACTTGTTTGCATGATTTTTTTTTAATACCATTGATGAAAATGTTGTTGTTACACATGTTTCATGCTTGCCCTAGTTGGTTGTTACCTACGTGATCTTTGAACATTTTAATGTTAAATCATAAAAGCTTGGTTGTTACCATGCTTTTTGTGTTCAATTTGTTAATTGATCCTACTTGTTTATATTTATCTTTATCAAGTTAGTTTCCCCAAGTGGTATAGCTTGTTAGCTCTCATCCAGTTGTTTTGTTATCCCTTATTCCAAAGGAAAGTATATCTATTGACTTCACTGTTATAGATAGCTCATTACCCCTCCTCTTGACTTGGTTAAGTCATTAGGTCCTTTAACTTGGTTAAGTTAGAACCTATATCCATTAGACTTTGCTTTAAGTCTAAATACCTACCCCTTTTTAGGAGTATTCTTCAATTAAAACTTTAAGATAGAGTTTGTTAACTCTATTTAAGGATCATTGTCATGATTTCTTATTCCCCTCTTGGCTTTTGTCAAAGTCAATCCCCTTGAGTGTTAAACTTAGATCTAGAGAGTTTTGTCAAATTCTATACAAACATTGTTATGTTTGTTCCCTCCTTGGAGTCTTGACCCTAGTCAGGTATTCCTCAACCTTAGTGAGGTGAACTACGGTTGCTCTGATTCCATCTTAGTAAGGATACGTAGGCATAAAATGCGATATCTTTGCGAGCAAACTTAGAACTATCCTTAGGTCTTTACCTCAAACCTTACCTTAACCTTGACCCCATGACCCTAGCAAACAAAAACTTAGATAACTTAGCATACATATACACAAAAGGTTCTTGTAGAGTACTACATATGTTCAGGATGTGAATAACTACCCTAGGCACAACCAACCCCCAAACCCAGAAACTCTAGAATAGTTGTTACATCGCGCAAAAGGTTTTTTTTCTTTAACCTTTCCTTTGAATAAATCAAAACTCAGTGGTGAATTTCAATGAATTAAGATTCAAGTTAATCAATACTTGATATTCGATTCTCATTGCAACAAAATGACAGAATGTTTTTGCGGGATACGCGAGATCAGTTGGTCATGTTTCCTCGGGTGAGGAGCACATGGGGAATGTGCTGTCTAACAGTTATGATAGATTGGGTCTTTGTGTTGGGCCTTCTTCGACGTGGAGAAGGATTGGGTTGTGCCCGACGGTGGGTCAGTCCCAGGCCCAGTCCAGAATAAGAGTCCCCATAAGTCTTTGCTCTAAGGTAAGGGAGTAATGTCTTAGAGTCAGTTCATATGTCAAAGAGGGACACAGGAAATCCTCGCGAGGAAAGTGTTTATTCGGATTCGCGGCTGCGAGCTCGCGATGGAGCGTGAAAGTTACCTCTCGTGTCCGACAATACGAACCTGTTAAAAGTTTTTATTCAAGTTTCTGCTCAAGAGATGCCAAACCGCTTGCGAGTTTGCTCCAAAACACCTTTGAGGGCGTGCTCGCGAATGTTGTGAAAAACCGTTGAGGTTATGCTTGCGAATGTGTGCTCGTCACCTTGGAGTATGGTAGATTAAGGGGACTTTAAAGAGAATAATGCATCATATCCTTGAGCCACGTGCTAGGAGTTGAAGAGGAAGACACGCTGTCCCCTCGAGCTACATGACGAGACTCAAAAGGACAGACGTGACATTTCTTCAAGCCACGTGTCAGAAACATTAAATGCATATGACGGCCTACGAGTAGGGGTACTCGAGAGCCTAGGCGACGATACGCTATCCAATGCCAAGATTATAAGTAGGGAGAACTAGGGCTCATTTGTTTATTTCGCTCTCATTCTCCTCATCAGCATTCCTTTTGTTCTCAAAACACTTCTTTATTGCCGCCGCTACCTCTACCTTTTTCTGAATCGTGTTCAAACATCTTCTAAATCAAGTAAGTATCCTTGTCTAATCTTCGATTCGTCTGTAGTTTGGAATTTAGGTTTGTATGTTGGGCTTTGGGAGACGTTGATGTTTGGCGGTGGTTTGGCCGCTTCCAAACACCGGTGATAGGAGAGCCTTGCTCTTAGATGCTAGGTTTTGTGTTGAAATTCGCTCTGGCACCGCTGCCAAGGCGGTAAGTGTGACTTTAGTCGGTAGAGCTATGAATTTTCCTATGAAGTTCTTGCATCGAAGAGGATCTTCCCCACGACGTTCATGAGTCTCTATTGGAGTTCTTGCATTGAGGAGGATCTTCATCTCGACGTTCATGAGTCTCCATTGAAGTTCTTGCGCCGAGGAGGCCCTTCCTTGTGAGGCTCATGAGTTTATGGTGATTTTCCCCGTATTTTGGATGGACCCTCGTGCCGGGGAGCCTTCTCCTCGTGGAGTATCGTATTTGTGCTAAATTCTCTTGTCGAGGAGAATTCTCGTCGGGGTATCGTCGACTGGTTGACTAAGGTCATTCCGGGGAGAATATCCTCGTGACTTCCGAGCTTACCTCCGCCCTTTCACTTGATTTGCAGTGGGAGGGTGAATTTGATTTGATCGTCAAATTTATTATTTTCCTATGCGTTTCAGGTTTCAATGGCTCTCAGTGTATAAGGTAACGAGCTAGTCGACACTATCACTGAAAATAAGTTGGCTTGGGTCGGGTTGAAGCCTCGGAAGATAGCCTCACGCTTTGTAAATTTTTCTGAGAGCGCGTTCACCGTCGTCGATGAGACAACAGGTGTCGAGGGAGCCAAAGAGGAATGGTCGGTCTACAAACCTTCCCGGAAAGCACAAATTTGCTCAGCTTTTGCGAAGAATCGCTTTGCTATGTACGAGTTCGTGTTAACTAGGCCTTCGAATGCCATTTATGTGTTTATATATAAATGTGTAATTTTAAATAACAATGATACATTTTTGTGATAAATGTTGAAATAAAATCCGCACTCACTAAAGTCAAATTTAGATATTACTCAAACCCATTTATATATCAAATTAAAATTATTTTTTGATTTTAATTTATTATTAAATATATTTAAATGATATGTAAATTTGACTTTGGTATGTATGGATTTTACATGGTTTTGTAATATATACATTTAAACTAAATTTTTGTAAAGTTATTTAATTTAAATTTAATATATAAATAAGTATGTAAACTTAAATAACTTTAAAATACATATCTATATTTTAAAATAATATATATCTTAAAGTTATTTATAATTTATTTAACTTATCTATAATACATATCTATATTTTAAAATACTATATACTTATTTATATATTAACTTTAAATTAAATAACTCTGAAAAAATGTATTTTAAATGTATATATTACAAAACTATGTAAAATCTATACATACTAAAATCAAATTTACGTATTATTCAAACATATTTAATAATAAACAAAAATTAAAAAATAACTTTAATTTGATATTTAAATGGGTTTGAGTAATATTTAAATTTGATTTTAGTGAGTGCGAATTTTATTTCAACATTTATCACAAAAATGTAACATTGTTTCTTAAAAATTATATATTTATATATAAACACATATTTTATTAATTTATTAATACAATCCAAACATATTTAAATATCCAAATAAAAATTTATTATTAATATGTAAAAAAAAAATTCAAAACATTGACTTATTAATAATATATAAACAATAAATTCTTCATTACAATTAATTATAACGTCTCCATTAATTACGTGCATTTTATATGAAATAAATCTGGTAAAATGATTAACAATTACCTTTTAAACTAAATTTTACAATTCCACTAAATACGTAATAAATATTTCAAAATCATAACACTAGTTTTGCGATAATCTCTCCTTCAACTCTTCGCGCAAATTATTAACCAAGTGTAATTTACATTTACATAAAAACAATTTATTTAGATGTTTTTTTAGTAACATTTTAAAATTGCATTGATGTTTTAATATAACCTTTTAAGTAATACTAGTATTTTTCACATAGTCTTACTCCAAATTAATCTTTTAAACAAGCAACAAAGTAATTTTCATACAAAAACATTTTAATAAATTGATAAAAAACAAAGACAAAAAATAAAACATTTGAATTGTTCGGGAGAATTCAAATCTAATATAATAATAATTGAAATAATTTATAAAATATAGAGATTTAAAGAGGAAAAATAGAGCAAGTGTAAAGTTAATTGTTTGGAAGTATCTATGGATGCTTGTTCACCAAGTGAAGTTGTGAATTGGAAAACCGAATGGCGTATAACATTAGAATTCCACTCATATTCTTTAGGTGTGTTAATTTAATTTCAATATTATTAACCTAAAGTAAATTGAACATAAAAGCCCAGCTTTTATTATAACCCTTCACAACCGAAACTACTATCCCTCTTCTAAACTCTAAAAACGCCTCTCTCTCTCTCTCTCTCTCTCTCTCTCTCTCTCTCTCTACCGAGCCCGGACCCACTGGTAACGTGATTCGATATTTTTTTTTTTCTTTTCAGTTCGGTTTATACTCCTAAAGAAAACTAAATCCTCTTTCTTTTATCATCTAGCAGGTTGAAATTTCAATTTCGATTTCAATGGCTACGCCAAATCAAGAGATTATAGATACTTTTATCAGCATCACCGGCGTGTCCCCACCGGTGGCACTGCAAAAACTCCAGGTTTTCTTTTTTGCTTTTTTAGTTTTCTGATTAATGAATTGGTAGTGTTTAGATTTTAATTCGTATTGAAATAATAAGTTGATTCAATTTTCTTTGACGGTTTATCTCATCAATAGGGTTTTGTGCACTTTAGAATTTCAGGTTCTTTTTGTCCGCCGATCAATGAGGCTCGATTTGCATATAACTTTTCTGTTTTTTTATACTAGATTTGCGTTCTTAGTTTGATGATTTCTCTTAGTTTAAAAATGTCTGATACTTGTTGGAATCACTGTAATTTTTTGTATGATGTTGGATGAATCTGAGGGAATGAGCATAGAATTCTTTGATCATTGCTAGCAAAGTGCAAAAGCTATTTGTTTGGGATCTTGTTGAGGAACATGAGGAAAATCAGATTCCTCTATTTAACTTCGAGCTGATTGTGAATTTTGCCGCTTTTTCAATCCTATCTAACCATTCCACTTTTTTTTGTTATTTTGGGTAAGTAAAATTGGGCACAGGCTAGTAGCTTCAGCCTTTAGGGATAGATTGAAGTGTTTTATCTGTTTTGGTCTGTGGTATTGCTAGAAATCTGGTTTGGAATAAACCAGAATTCTGATCAACCACACATGGGACTTATGTTCTATCTAATATAGTTGTCTCAGATAATTGCACGTGAGCTAGGGATTTCACTCTTGCTGCTTGTGCTAGAAGTTATCGATAAATAATCTGTCACTCTTAGTTAGCTTCTAAATACTCTACACTGATATTGGTTATTACTCCCTCCGGTCCCTATTATGAGACCAGAGATTATTCAATTAAACTAAAATTGAACTTTTACTTGTAATATGGCCTGGAAGTTTTATTTTCTTATAAAACTAGTGTATAGAGCAAGGTCTTTTCAGTAGTGTTGGAGATGTCTTAAATATCTGCTTCTTCTTCATTTGGGAA
The DNA here is from genome assembly GCA_963859935.3 of Lathyrus sativus. Taxonomy (NCBI): domain Eukaryota; kingdom Viridiplantae; phylum Streptophyta; class Magnoliopsida; order Fabales; family Fabaceae; genus Lathyrus; species Lathyrus sativus. The sequence goes on along the minus strand of OZ012738.1, from coordinate 550,997,204 downwards.
TTTTTTTCATGACAGGAGCATGGTGGTAGTCTTAATGAAGCTGTAAATGCATTTTTTAGCGAAGGAGATAGAAATTTGATGACCAGGTACACCCTTTTTCACGTATATTATAAGCAAGTGATTATTTAGAAATGTACTTAGTCATTGTGGTGTTACATTGTCTTTGTATTTCTGACATTGATTGCTGGCTCTTTGTTAATATTTTCAATCTACGCATTCGTCTTTGTATTTCTGACATTGATTGCTGGCTCGTTCTTAATATTTTCAATCTACACATTCGTCTTTGTATTTCTGACATTGATTGCTGGCCCTCATGACAGCTCTGCCACATTTCCTCAAGGGGATTTCATGGACATAGATGATGATCCACGTGATGATGGAATTCTTAGACCTCCATCTCTTCTATCTGCAGCCAGAAATCTCCATCCATTTTCTCTTCTTGATCCTACAATTGGTAGAAGTATATTTGATACTCATCTCAGTTCTTCAAATCAGACGCCATTTGTTACACATCCAAGAGAGGTAAGGGAGATTCCGATAGAGGTTAAGGATGGTAGTCAATCCACTCCTCAAGCTGGCCGCACTCCAATCGTTGAAGATGTCACTGGAACTGTTCATGCCCAAGGTTCGGATATACATGGGAGTGTCGTAATAGTTGACGATGATGACGACGATACTCCACCTGCTCCGACTCATACTTTGCCTGACAGTAGTGTGATACCTAGTGCTCCCAACTTTGAGAATTTACCCGATAGTAGCAATGACATAGAAGAAGAAATGATCCGTGCAGCCATTGAGGCATCCAAACGGGAGGCTGAGGAAAATTACAGCAATCACGAACTTGGCAGACAAGCTGTATGTTTATTTCTTAATGGAGTTTTTTCGGTCTGCTCTATTTTTATAGTTTGTTTAAGTTTCTATCTCCCACATGGTGCAGGACTTAAGTGAATCTGGGCCTAACCCAAGGCAAACATTTTTGGAGGATCCTGAGCTTGCCCATGCAGTTTCATTGTCCTTAAAGGTACACCTTTAATTTAGCTTCACTTATTCCTTCAGTCACTAACATTGACTTTTCTTTTTATATTGGAAATTTGGAGCCTGAATTGCTTCTAACATAAAATAAATCCAGACAGCAGAGCAAGAAAAAGCAAGACGTGTACAAGGTGATGTTGGAGCACCTACAGCAGGACCATCTAAAGCACCGGCGGTTGAATTAGGGGAAGTATCTTCAAATGGAAGGTAAATTATATTTTTGTTCTGCATGTGTAGCTGCTGCAATGAACTCGGCATTTTCCTTAAAGGCATTTCTCTTGTTACTCTAGATTGCAGGCAGGAAGCTTATCCTTTAAAGATGAAGATGAAGATGAAGATGTAGATGTAGAGGAGATGCCTTTGGTTAGGAACAGGTCTAGAAATGTATCACTCGGTTCCACAGCACCGGGCAAAGATGCTGACTTTATCGGATCTAGCACACTGCCAAGCACAACACTTCGGGAAAGCAGCAGTCCTCCTCCGCAAAATGAGGTTTCCTTTCCCTCAGATGAAGTATAGTCCTTCACTATGAATTTTCAAAATGGATAAAACTCTATTCACTTACTATGTCATCTCAACTTGTACTTGCATCATACTTTCCAATCTTTGCAGTGGGGTGGCATTTCTTCAGTGGAACATGATGAAGCAGTAATGCTTGAGGCTGCAATGTTTGGTGGAATCCCGGAAGGAAGTGGTTATCGCCATGCTTATGCACCACACGAGTTCATGCAGAATAGGGGTTTCAATCCTCAGCCTGCACCTGTTGCTTATCGCCCACCTTCACCATCATTGGAGACTCAACGCTTGATAAGGGAACAACAGGTGCCAATTATTTCTTAAATAGGTTAAAGTTATATGTATAATGAGATGGTCTAATTGTGGCTATTTTTATTTGATGCAGGATGATGAATACCTTGCATCGTTACAAGCAGACAGAGAAAAAGAGTTGAAAGCCATAGAGGAAGCTGAGGCTGCTCGCGAAGAGGAAAGACGGAAGGCAGAAGAATCTCAAAGGAAGTTGCAGGAAGAGCAGGTAATAATACATTTGTAACTGTTAAGAAATGTGGTTGGGCCTAACTCAACCCTACAAAACCGGTTTGTAGAGTGAGGATTTCCCCCACTTGTAAACACATATGTTCATGTCATATATTGTCCGATGTGGGACTCTTAACAGTAACTAACACTTGAAGGTTTATTTTTTATTTTTTTTATTTTTAAATTTTAAATTATCCCTTGGATAGAAATCAAATTCAAGTTTCCGTGTTGTTTTTCATGCCATTTTGCATAAACTGTCAGGAATTGGAAACACATTTAGCTGCCAAAGAGGCCTCTCTACCACCTGAACCAGCCTCAGGTGATGATAATGCTGTGAATCTGCTGGTAAAAATGCCAGATGGCAGCCGTCGGGGACGTCGATTCCTAAGATCGGACAAGCTCCAGGTAAAAATGCTTGTTACAAACATGCTTGTTTTCCTCCTTTATTCCAGTGGATACTTGTTAAACTGAGTTTGCTCCTGGAAATTTTCAGTCTCTTTTCGACTTCATTGATATTGGCAGACAAGTTAAACCAAGCAGTTATAGACTGGTGAGAAACCCCAATTTTTCTGCAGCTTATCTTTCTTACTTTAACTATAGATCCCAATTATTCAGGAAATTGACGATTTTTTGGTCTTTGATGTTATTTTTGGGGACAGGTGAGACCATATCCCAGGCGTGCCTTTGGCGTTGGAGAAAATGCTGTGACGCTGGAAGAGCTTGGCTTAACCAACAAGCAAGAGGCTTTATTTTTGGAGTTAGTCTGATGTCCTGATGCAGAAAGCTAGAAGACAAACTTTTGAAGTCTTTAGTTAGTTTTTCAAAAAATATGAACCAATACACAAAAGAACTTCATATTTTAATCTGGTTTTTTTGTGCTATATGATGTTATTGATAAATTTAAAGATTTACCGTGTGCTTTTACTTGTGATAAAAATATTCTCGGAGAATGAATTGATGGAGATTATACAATAGTCTGCAATATTCCATATAATTAAAATTATTCATGATTAATAAATTTGCAACCATCTTTTACCCAGCATACAATTTCAAATCCAATTTTAATACTACTGTTGTTTTATTGATCTGTATTATTAACAAAAAAATGTCCTTTTAATCAATATTAATATTTATCAATAAATTATTAAAAAAATTAAATCACTTTTGAAGTCAAATTGTATTTTTAAAAAAGAATTTAGAGACCAATTGGGGCTTTTCCCACCAATTAGCACCCAATATTCCACAATTTTTTTCAATCTAAAAGAGATCAATAGAAGGGAAATGTACTCACATGCCAAATAGGTCTTTATCTTGATAGATTAAAAGCCTGTTTGTTAAGAATTTTTTAAATAAAATTTTCATTGTTTGTTACATATTCTCATTTTGAATTTTTATAATTGCTTAAACAAATTTTTTTTTGTTGGGTAGCTTTTTCTGAAAATTGGTTTTACATTCAATTGAATTTGTCAAACAAAATTTATGAGAATTTCTTAAGTAAGTGCTGCCTCTGATAATTATTATAAGAAAAAAAAAATCTATTTTTTAAAGATATATTAAAATCAATACTCCTTCGGTATTATAATGTGTGACTTATTTAAAATCGTTTTAAAATAAATGATTTATTTTCAATACATGATAATTATTATAGTGTAAATATATTAATCAATGAATCTAAAAAATCAACTTTCTTTTATTTTTATAAGAACCAGAGAGAGTAGCATGTAGTATGATACTGTCCTATTTTTAACTTTTGAATTATAAAAGTGATTTTAATGTAAGGGTAATGCTAACTTGTACTCATTCTGATATTATTTATAAAAGAAAGTTAACTTTTTAGATTAATTAAATAATCAATATATCTCTGAGTTATACTGTCATAATTATTCAATGAAACTAAAAAATAAATTTTCTCTTATAAATGAAATCGAAGATAGTACTTTTTTTTTTTACGGGAAACACTTCTAACATTTCATTAATAATAATATTTTCGATAAATGTTGGTACATCATTAAAAATTTGGAAACTACCAAGATATGGAGCCGCCCGCGCTAAAAGTGAGCAACCTTATTGGTTTGTCTCCTAACGAACTTAACATGAGAGTTCCTATAGAGAAGGGCTAGCAAACACTTACACTCCTTAATCATAGCACCGAAATCCGAATCATTAGGATTATGGATGTTCACACTATCCACTACACTTTTATCATTTAACTCAAAATCCACATTATCCAATCCTAACTCATGAACCCATTTGATTGAGTATAAGAGCCCTAAAGCTTCACCCACATCTGCTTCAGTAATAGACGATAACCAAATAGTCTGGGCAACAACAAATACCCCTTTATCATCCCGAATGCAAGTACCTATTCCAACTTTATTATTTAAGAAGAATATATCAATGTTGCATTTTAACCATCCGACTGAAGGTTTGCTCCACTTGGATTCAAAAACCTCTTGATGCTGAGTGTTAAGCCTCAATCTGATCTGTTGGGCATCTTTTCAACCGGCTAATAAGTGATAAGCACGATGACAAATGAAATCTGGTGATTCTTCAGTATGATTCCGTACAATGTTATTCCTACACTTTCAAATGTTCCACAACATAGTTGAGAACACAACTTGTTGATCTTGGCTAGAATTATGCAAAAAGGAAAAAAATAATAGTAGCAAATTCACCATCATTATCCAATAACTACACTTAAGCTCAAACTAAACACTCACTCTTTTCCAACACTCAATACTCTTAGAACATTTGAGAAATAGATGGTCATAGTTCTCCTCTCCGATCCCACAAACACCATAAATAGAAGGACAATCCACACCTTTGTCCTTCAATCTCATGTTAGTAGGCACGCAATTCCTGCAAAGACGCCACAAAAAGTTTTTAATTCGTGGCGGAATCTTAAGATTCCATATCAAGTTCCACCTATTATCAATCTTAAGATAAAAGGTATCAATAGTTTCTTTAATACAAAAACGATAAATACTTCGAACGAAAAATATGTCATTTTTCTCCAATTTTCAGACTAACTTATCTTCTTGAACCGACTTGAATAAGAGAGTATTGAGAATCTTAGACACATCTTCTTAGAAGCACAAATTAAAAATTTAACGAATAAATGCTATATTAAAAATTGTGCATCAATTTTATCAATTAAATCAAAGTATATAATTCAAATTTTGTTGTTTTTTTAATACAATCTTCCCATAAATGGGTTTTCTTTAACTTGTGTCTTAAGTATTTTAACGTTACCAATGCATATGGTTATCTGGAATATGTTTGAATATTTTAAATATTTTTAAAAAATGATTTAAGTAAAATATTTTGCTTTAGTAACGGTTTCTAACTTATTCAAAACATTTGAATGAGATATAAATATTTTTTTCAAAAGAGTTTTACCATTTACTATGAAGAATTCTTCTTTATTGAATTAGTCTCTGCATAAATTGAAGAATTAGTTTATACTAAACAGTACAATCTTTTTTAAAGGATTTATGAATTTTTTTTCCAAACTATTTAAGCTTAAATATATTAATTCATATATTTTAATGTAAATTTAGTGATGGCAATTATTTTTTGAACAAAATTTTCTTTGATTAAAAAAAACTATAAATAAGTCTTTTAAATTTATCAAATTATTCATCTTAAATAATTTTTGAATAAACTTTTTATATTATTATTACTATTATTATTATTATTACTATTCTTACTATTATTATTATTGTTATTACTTCTATTATTATTATTATTATTATTATTATTATTATTATTATTATTACTCCTATTATTATTATTATTATTATTATTATTATTACTCCTATTTTTTATTTATTATTATTATTATTATTATTATTATTATTATTATTATTATTATTACTATTGTTATTATTATTATTATTGTTATTTCTACTATTTTTATTATTATTCTTATTCTTATTTTTATTCTTATTATTATTATTATTACTATTGTTATTGTTACTATTATTGTTGTTATTATTACTATTCTTACTATTATTATTGTTATTACTATTGTTATTGCTACTATTATTGTTATTATTATTATTGTTATTATTACTATTGTTACTATTATTATTGTTATTATTACTATTGTTGTTATTATTATTATTGTTATTACTACTGTTCTTACTATTATTATTCTTATTATTATTGTTATTATTATTATTGTTATTATTATTATTGTTGTTGTTGTTGTTGTTGTTGTTGTTGTTATTATTATTATTATTATTATTATTATTATTATTATTATTATTATTATTATTATTATTATTGTGAGATATTAGATCGAATTCTAGTATGGTGGTAGCTTCTGATTCGACAGGAATTAAGCATGAGGTCGAAGTCTGTTCACATGCTGCTGTCGGAGATATGCGTATTGTAGTCGAAGTTTAAGGGTTGTTAGCATGTTGAATTGAACCTTGCTTGTAAGCCCAATTGTTTAAGTTAGCTTGTAATGAGTAATTGTTAAAAAGCCCATTAGGTTAGTATGCAATTTTTCTTATAAATAGGATGCTAGTTTCTCAATCTTGGCATAAGAAAAAATCGGAAGATAAAATCCTAATTTCAAGAGAGAGAGGTTATTTTGTTATTCTTATATACTTGCAATCTTATTCTAAGAGAAGTGAAAGAATGACTGTTTATAACCAATCCTTGTTGTTCCTTGTTGTTTTACCTTGTTTTCTTTGTTAACCCTAACCCTCGTGTGTTTCTTGATAAAAAAGAAACCGTTTATACTTTGTTTCAAGACATCCGATTCACAACAAATTGGTGCGGTGAGCGTGGAGAAGATGCTTTCAACAAAGTATGAGATTGAAAAGTTCACCGGAGTGAACGACTTCGGCCTGTGGCGCTTGAAGATGAAAGTCCTACTGGTTCAACAGAGTTGTTTGGAAGCGTTGAAGGGAGAGGCAGCCATTGATGCTTCATTAACGAGAAAAGAAAAGACGGGCATGATTGAGAAAGCCCACAACACAATATTGTTGAGCCTTGGTGATAAGGTTCTTCGACAGGTATCAAAGGAGACTACAACATTGGGATTATGGATGAAACTTGAAAGTTTGTACATGACCAAATCTCTGGTGAATCGACTCTACCTGAAGCAAGCTTTATATTCATTCAAGATGAGTGAAGACAAAGTGTTGGCTGAGCAGTTGGATATGTTCAACAAGCTGATTCTTGATCTTTAAAATATTGATGTGAAGATCGATGATGAAGATCAATGACTGTTGCTGCTATGTGCTTTTCCTAAAACACGTGCTCACTTCAAAGAAACTTTCTTGTATGGAAGGGAGTCCCTGAGTTTTGAAGAAGTTCAACCAACCTTGTATTCTAAGGACTTGAACGAACGAAAGGAGCATAAGCCATCGACGGTGGGCGAAGGTTTGACCGTTAAGGGAAAATTCTTACGAAAGGATGGTAAGTTCGACAAGAAGAAAGGTAAAAGTCAACAGAAGTCTTATAGTGGTGAAACATCTGGTATTCGATGTTATCACTGTAAGAAGGAGGGTCACACAAGAAAGGTGTGCCCTGAACGCCTGAAAGATCATGGAGGTAATGGCAACGCAACCATTATTCAAGATGACTTCAACTCATCTGATGTTCTTGTGGTTTTAAATGGTGACTCGAGAAAAGAGTGGATTATGGATTCAAGTTGCATTTGGCGCATGACTCCAAACAGAGAATTGTTTAAGGAGATATGTGATTAAGATGGTGGATCTGTGTTGCAAGGAAACAACAAATCTTGCAAAATTGCAGGTATTGGATCTGTGAGATTCAAGCTTCATGATGAGTCAATAAGGTTATTGACTGAAGTCAGCTATGTATTTGGCTTGAAGAGAAATTTGATTTCTCTTAGTGAATTCGACAGAAAGGGATACATTTTCAAGGAGAGAAAAGTATCCTAAGAGTCATGAAGGGGTCGAAAGAAGTCTTGAGAGGCGTGAAGAAACAAAACTTGTATACCCTTGAGGCTGAGGTTGTAAGTGGTTCGACAAATGTTGCATCCACGAAACCTATGTCGAAGACATAATTATGGCACATGAGATTGGGCCATCTCAGCGAAAGAGGCCTGGTCGAATTGGGGAAGCAGAACCTGCTAGGAGGTGACAAAGTCAAAAATTTGGAGTTTTGTGAATCTTGTGTATTTGGTAAATCATGTAGGGCGAAGTTTAACATAGGCAAGCAAAGAACACATGGATCCCTAGATTACATTCATGCTGATCTTTGGGGGCTTGCAAGGAATCCTTCACACTTAGGTGTAAGGTATTTTCTATCCATCGTTGATGACTATTATAGAAAGCTATGAGTATTCATTCAGAAGATGAAGGATGAAACTTTTGAGAATTTCAAAAGTTGGAAGATTCTGGTCGAAACTCAAACTGGCAAAAAGGTTAAGAGGTTGAGAACCGACAATGGCCTTGAATTCTGCAACGAAGCGTTCGACAGTTACTGTGTTGAGTATGGGATTGCAAGGTGTTGCACCCTAAAATTTGCTCGACCTACTTCACTTGGTTTATGTTTCAATTGCATTAGCATTTGCATATAAAGTCATGTACATAGTCTAATCATCTGCATAGCATAGCATAACAAGTTATCCAACAAGGGACCAAGTACTATTCTCATCTCTATGAGCCTATCAAGAGGTTATTGTTCAAATTCAGGCCTATCCCAGTCATCAGAAAGAAATTGAAATCTGAGAAGTTAGTGGATCAAGCAGTGGATCTATCTCCTATCTTGAGGGTATTTGAAGATCATCAAAGAAGTTGTGAGCAAGGAATTGAGGTCATGAAGGGTATACAGACATCATGGAAGACATAGAGAGTCATTTTGAAAGTGAGACAAGTCATTGATGTGATCACAAGAGTTGCAGTTGAAGACAGTCAACTAGGGTTTCATCTGGGTCAACCCTAGGTCAAATGATTGATTGAAAGACATCAAGGTCTATTTGAGGGATGTGGGGTTCATCATTTGACATGTGGATATGGATGTGGTGTTGTGCCAAGGAGAAATCAAGAGAAATCAAGAAGAAGAGGAGTTTCTAAATTAGGGTTTCTGTGTAAAATTCCCTGATTTAGGTCAAACTTCCAAGCAAGATAATTCAAAATGCAAGCTTCAAATGGATCCTTGGTCAACATGAAACTTGTATAGTATCTCAAGACCTTTAATTTGAGTGGTGGAAGGCATCAATGAGATTTATAGAACTCAAGTTATGGTTCTTGCAAGTTACAGGTCAGCTGAGGCATCTGAAATTTTGTCTGTGAAAGTTACTTGTCTTCCAAGCAACTTTTACCCCTCAAGGAACTTTCAAATGGATTTATGGTCAACATTAGAGTTGTTCCTCATTGTCTTAGATTTCTAGAAAGGTATGGTATGCCTTCATCTGATTTGTGGAACTCTACTTATGGCCTTGGCAAGCAAAGGGTATTTTGGTCATTTGAGAATTACAGGTCATTTCAAGCCTATGCCCAAAACTCATACAAGGAAGCTTCAAATGAAAAACTTCACAACATCAAAGTTGCTCCAAATGACACTTTGAGTCTAGAAAAGTGATCATGAAAGTTTGGAAATGCTCATAGCTCAAGGTTCCAAATTTGGTCAATTAAAAGGTGAATTTAATGGATAAAAGTGACCTAAAAATGAGATTTTTCATAACATGGCCAAATGGGATGAAATTATAGGTCATTTTGATTGGAAAGAATGTTTTGAGACCATTGGCAATAGTGGATTTTTGAGTTTAGGTCAAAGTTTGAGAGATATCATTGGTTGCTTATGTATGAAGTTACACATGCCAAAACACAAGGGATTTGTGCACAAGAAGTTTCTAACAAGTTCTAGATGGTTCCATGAGTATCTATATATTGAGTAGAGTGGATCTAATCATGGGTTGGTGATTCATTTTGGTTGAAAACTCATAGTTACATCTCATTCCTCAATTTTGCAAATTCATTCCAATCTCTTCAATTCTTCATCAATCATTCAATTTCATGATCCAAATCCACTCAAGAATCATCCCTGAGTACATTGCAAGCAAGATTTGAAGAAGAAATCACAAGAATCGTGCTATACAAGTTCATCCTCCAAATTGCAAAAAGAATTGGTTATGGCAATCCAAGGTGTTTAAGCAAGAATTTCTGCATACAGTACCAAGATCCAAGTCCATTGATCAAGTCCTAAGCATTGCTAGTTGTGAATCCAAGGATTTCTCTATCTGTTTTCAAGATCACACCAGGTTGGTTTTTCTATCGAATTAGCATGAAATAGATAGCATGATGTAGAATCCTTAGGTTAGAATTGTTAGGAATAGGTAGATGAATAATTCTGGTGAGTTTAAGAGCATTTCATGGAGTTTGGTACATGAGCACCAAAACTGTTTTGACCTAGAACTAAGAGGATAGAGAGTGTTAATTCATGTGGATTAGTTTAGAATGATCAGGGATGTGTGGTGGTTACACTAGTACCAAGAAACTGGAGTTTCATGAGAGTTGGAAGTTGAGTATTCATGGATGTAGAGCTATCGGGTTTGGCTTTTTAGAGAGTGTTAGTGCAAGTTGGATCCATGGTTGTGTTCAGGGAGGAAAGTAGATCAATTTCTCCTTTGGAAGTGTGGAGTTTCATGGAGAAACGAGGGAGTACGAGCCCCTGGAAGATTCACGTATGGATGTTGTTTTTCATGGAGGGTTCACAAACCCTAGGGCTGGAGGTAGGAGACGACCTCCCAGCCGTTAGATGGACCCAAGACCTTGACTCAGAAAACTCATCCAACGACCTATGTTCAAACTGAAAATAGGAGGGATTTCAAAGCGTGAAACGCTCCGTTTCACTTAAGTCCTCTGGTGGGCTTAAGGACCAATGCTAATCACACCCCCCAAACGCCAAGGCCCAAACCATTGAACTGAGTTTATTACTTTTTACACCGTTTTTTGTTTTTATTTTCTTTTGTGTTTTCTGAGTTAACTGGGCCCAGACGCGCCTTGCTACGCGCACCCCCAGTCTGGGCCCATCATTCATTTTCCAATGCGTTTCACTACTAATTGCACCCCTAACCAACTTTACTTCATTTTAATTTCATTTATTTTTATTAATTGTTTGAAAAATCATAACAAATTGAAAATTCCATATTTTTGAGTGGTTGTTTTTGCATCTTTTTCTTATTTCTGTTAAGAAAATTGTCATATAATAAAATTAGCATTTTATTTTATTTTTGCATTTTTAGTATATTTTTCTTTTAAATAGGTTTTAAATGATGTTTAGTTTAATATTCAATCTTGTTGATTTTAGTTTAGCTAGATCCTTTTATATTTTGGACCCATTCTTTTTAGAGTACTTCCCTTAGGACTTTAATTTTCATATGAGATTTAATTCATGATTTTAGGATTAATTTTAGATGGTTTGTTTAGGTGTGATTAGGGGAATCAAAATTAGGGTTTAGATATAACGTAGGTGTAATAAATCATTTCTTTTAGGAGTTGTAGTTTGAATTTTGGGGTATGGGGCTATAGGGGTATTATGGGCAAATAATAGACCCCTTAGAAAATATTAGGCTTCCCCTATTCTACTATTACTATTAGTATATTGCTTGTATTTGATTGATGGTGTGGTGTGCCCTCTCTAGGGTTATTGTTTGACTGTGTGGGGGTATTGGGCCTGTTTGGGGTTTGGGGTTGAGCTGAAGACTGTGCAGATGAAGCCCATTGAAGATTAAGAGAATGAAGACCAATTTCCAGAGTTGGTGAGGAGCATCTTGCTGGCAGCTGTTGAAGGTTATAGGGTCTAGGAACTAGGCAGAGCTATAGAGTAGAAAACTTGATTCACAAACATGGAAGGTCTTGCTTGCCTCCATCCCTCTCTATGATGCAGAGTCTCTCTAGGACACTCACCCCCTTCCTTTGGAAGGCTTGGTGACAGTTTCTAAGAGATAGAACTCTTGAGAGAAACATTCTACCTATTGTTAACAGTCTGTTTGCCACCTTTGGTGGTCAACTAACTGTTTAACATTCCAATTCCTCCTCTTAACTGTTTCTCATCTTGGGGAGTGAGACTTGAAGAAAAGCCCTGAAGGATTGAAGATAGAGACCTTGCTTGAAGTCTGTGAAGATGAAGACTGATGCTTGCTTGAAGCCTGTAGATGGTTGAAGATGGCTTGAAGACAGATGTTGATGAAGATTGCTGTTTGCTGTTTATTTTTGCTGTTTATAATTTTTGATGTATTGTTTGAATTTCCCGGACTGTATTGTTTGCCATTTAATCTGTTAGGTTGAAAGTGAATTTTGTTCGCTTTTTCCTGTTGTTTTCTAGGTTCGAGGTTGAGTGAGACTCCCTTGCCTCGCTTGTATTGCTGCATTCATGCATATTTTACTGCTTTATTGTATATTTGCTTTTGTTTCTGTTTCCGTTTATCCCTTAGGATCTCTGTTTCTCTCTGCGCAAGAGAGGAGCATGATAGACAGTAGGTCTTAACCCATGTATGATAACATTAGGTCAGTTTGATCCCCTTTGCAACCATAGGTTAGAGTTCTGTCTCTTCTTTCTCAAAAACAAACAGAAAAACACAATAAAGATTTCAAATCCAATAAAAGACACTTCTTCCGTAAAAGAATGTGAACTCATCAAAACGTCATTTTTATCCACTTGGACCAGTAATCAGGAAAACCCTTTTTCAGAAGGAATAAAAACAATCAAGACAGATTTGTGTCGTACGTGCCCGAACTACGTTTGCTCTGATCTGTCATGCTGTATGAAAGTACGTAGGCATAGGATGCGATATCCTAGCGAGCAACCTTCCCCTCCTTTCCCGTAGGTAGGCGAACTACGTTGACTCTGATTTCTCGTCCCAGACGGGAATATGTAGGCATAAAGTGCGATACTTTGCCGAGTCATTTTCTTTTCTTTTTAACCCTTAACCATTAGTTTAGATAGAATAACAATCCGTACTAGAAAACAAGCGTGGATCCCGTCGAGTACGACGGACGTGAGGGGTGCTAATACCTTCCCCTTGCGTAACCGACTCCCGAATCCAGGATTTGGTTGCGATGACCATTCCTTTCCCCGTTTTGCGGTAGGTTTACCTCGAGCGTTTCCTTTCCCTCCGTTGGGATAAATAACGCACGGTGGCGACTCTTCTGTTCAGCCGGCGCCGATTTTCGCAGTAGCGACAGCTGGCGACTCTGCTGGGGATCCAACGTCCCCTGGCTGCTAAGGACTGCGATAGTTCCTTATGCATTTGGGATCCAACGTCCCTTAAGCGAGTCAATCCTAACGCTTGTTTTCCCGTCGAGGAATTTGTATGGATTTTATATTTCCGTCATTTACTTTCAGCATTATATTATTGTTATTATTGCTGTATTGGGGTTGTGACGGGTGTTCTATGATTGAGAGATAAGCCGGACCTGGGCTTGAGTGCACCTAGAATTAGAGTGGAAAGTAGTGGGCGCGCACGTGCTTTGCATGTCCTAGTGTCCCACGAAATCCACACTCAGACGAGGTTCTTCTGGTTGGCCTCCTGTCCTACCCTTTGGGTGGCTCGGGTTGCTGGTTAGTTGGATTGTCGACTCTGGGAACCGATCATTTGGAAGTTGGCTAAGTGAGGCCTCTTTAGGATTTGATGATGCCACTCCTTCTGGGAATCGTATCATCAACCCTGAAAGTCTGTGACGCTGACGACCGCATAGGATGCCATACCATTGTCAGTTACTAGGACACCTACCTGTGAGAGGGTTTGGGGTTATGCAGGTAACTAGACCTTCAGATACCGGTTGTTTCTTGATCTGAGATCCTGGGTATTTATGGATAGTTGAGAGGTCTACCAGAGACCAATTGGGGTTATGATATGGGGTCTGTCAGAGACCAGTCAGAGTTATGACATGAGGCCTGTCAGAGACCAGTGTTGGAGCTTGGTATTAGGTCTGTCTGAGACTAGGGCTTGAGGAATTCTGGAGGGTCTATCTGAGGCCTATGATGTGGTTCAGGCTGCTCAGCCATGGCATTTGGTCCCTGTTGCATGTTATTTGCATTGCATTGTTTGCATAACCATTATCATTGCATCCCATTAACGTGTGTCTGTGCTGCAGGTGCATTTGCATATTCCCTGGTTCTAGTGTCCGGACTTCTGAGTATTGATCATGGCTGGTTTGAGGATGACAGTTGCCTACAAGCTACCTATCCCTGATATTACTCCCCTCCTGGGTCTGATTTCTCTTGCTGATGAGGATGTCCGTAGAAGCTTCAGGCAGAGTTACGGAAAGCTGTTGAGATTGGTTCGCAAATCAACTGATGATGAACTGAATGGGCTGTATACACTGATGCAATTCTACGACCCCGCTTTGAGATGTTTCACATTCGCTGACTTTATTTTGGGGCCTACCATTGAAGAGTATGTAGAGTTTACTGAGCTGCCAGTATAGAATAAGGTTCCCTTTATTCACTCTGCCGCTGAGCCCAAGTTAGAGGACTTGGTTAAGGTCTTGCACATGAATGCTTCTGAGCTGTTGATGACTTCTTGGCGCGGGGTTCCGGGTTTCTCCCTCCAGTTTCTGATCGGTAAGGCTCAGGAATACGCCAAGAACGGATGTTGGGTGGTCTTTAACGCTGTTTTGGCTCTGTGCATTTATGGGATAGTGCTGTTTCCCAATTTCCCGAACTTCGTGGACATGGATGCATTCCATTTGTTTGCTGCTGGCAACCCGGTACCCACATTGATCGGGGACTTCTACCATTCGATGCACTACAGAAATGAGAATAGGAGAGGCAAGAACGTCTCTTGTTGTGTGCCTTTGCTGTACATGTGGTTTAAGAGCCACCTCCCCCTGAAGGGACCTTTTGTAGATAGTGCAACTACAGCAGACTGGCCAGAGCGCCTGATGAGACTATCTTCTGAAGACATTGAGTGGTTTGATCGAGACTTGTTGGGGTCTGAGCTTATTTTCAGTTGTTCGGGGTATCCTAATGTTCCGTTGATAGGAAGAAAAGGGTGCATCAATTATAACCCATCTCTGTTCGTTCGCCAGTTTGGATACGCGTTGAAGAACCCACCTAAGGAGGAGGAAGTACAGGAATCTCTGTACTTCACTGGTGATTTGAATGGAGAGTTACTAGCCAAGCTTCAGCATGCCTGGATGTGTATCAACAGAAGAGGGAAACCACTGTTGGGGAAGAATGATTGTCAGGCTTATATACCCTACAAAGTTTGGATCCAAGAGAGAGCAAGACAGTTGCTGATGCCATTTCCAGCTGCACCAGTCCCTGTTCATATTCCGGTAGAGGAACCAACCACTGTTACTATGGAGGTCTACGAGCGAGTTGTAAAAGAAAAAGAAGCCTTGATGAAGATCAATGAAGGGTTAGAAAAGGAACTGGCTCAGATGCGTAGTG
Source organism: Lathyrus sativus (assembly GCA_963859935.3). Lineage (NCBI taxonomy): Eukaryota > Viridiplantae > Streptophyta > Magnoliopsida > Fabales > Fabaceae > Lathyrus > Lathyrus sativus. The sequence goes on along the minus strand of OZ012738.1, from coordinate 550,981,754 downwards.
AGAAGAACAAGGCTGTGTATTCTTTCCAACAGCAGATTGAATTAGTAAACCGGCTAGGTGCGGAATTGACTGAAGAGAAAAAGAAGCAGGAACGCCTGGGGAAAGAGTTCAGAAGCTCTCATGACATGTTGGAGTCCAAAAAGAAAGCACTCGATGCCGCCCACCGGGAAATCTCTTCTTGTAATAAGACGTGGAATGCCACGCTAACCAACAACAAAAAGAGGGAAGACAAATTGAAGCAGCAAATTTCTGAACTCGAAGAGCAGTTGAAGGCTAGCACTAAGAAGTATGAAGAAGAGGTAATGGCCATATATAGTCTCCAGAATGCATTGAACAAGGCAATCGAGGGCAAGAAAGAAGCTGTGTCTCAGAAGCGGAAGCTAGAGGATCGCTTCGGAGAAGGGGCATGGGAGGAATCCGCTGGTGATTTGCGACGTGTTCTTAAGCGAAGAGATCTACTTGTTGAGGGTCTGCTTACCCGACCAAGTCATCCAGAGACTAAGAAGTTACTAGAGGAGTACCAGGCATATGGGAGTACTTGATCATTTCATGTATTAATGTATATGCTTTATTTGCATAGCGCTGACCATCACCAGGATTGTTGGTTGAGGTCATGCCTTCTTATTGTACACTCATTGATATTGTATTCTGGGCTTGATGGATTTCTCTGCAATATATGAGGTGTTTTCTATGATTCGGCTCCGATCTTCGTTTTGCTGTCACTGTCACCGCACTGGCACATTCGCACTAGAATCAGGGAATGACATTCCCTAAGGCACAGACACATCTTGCATTGCATTCACATTCATATTGCATTACAGGTGATTATTGAATTATACCTTATTTCCTGCTCTGTACCAGGTCTTTTCAGGATTGAAAGTCAGCGCCCGCACCGATACTCCACTCGTACCAACTGCCGAAGAATTATGGATCAAATGCAGAATGAAATGCAGGACATGCGTGAGAAGCTGGCGCTCTTCATGCAGACCATGGAGACCATTGCGAAAGGCCAGGAGAATTTGCAAGCTTTGGTACAGCCTTTGTTGGTGAGAAACGCTGAGCACGGAAATGAGGACCATAACTCTGTGCGAGTCGACACTATTCACGGGGAGGGTACCCCCACACCGGTAGCTCCACCTGTGGTAAACATACCTGCTGTCAATGTGAACAACGGCGCTGCCGCCGGGAACGGTAACATTGGAATCGGTAACGAGACTGTCGTCAACAACGTTGGACTCGGGGATGTCAACCTGGGTGATAATATGGGAGGTAATGGCTTCGGTAATAATGGATTCGGCTTCAACGACCAGGGGTTTGATCATGCTGGGAAGTACGGCTTCAACGCTCAAGGCTTCGGACAGGACGGATTTGGTATGACTAATCAGGGTTATGGCGGATTCGGAAACGGAAATGGCGCTGGGTTCATGGCTTTTGGACCTGCAGGAGTCGCTCCGGGATATGGTAACAGGGGGCGAGGCCCTACAATGAATCAGACCAGATTTGGCCGTAACAACGGATACGATGGATACGGAACTGGGTACGGTAATTGGCAAGAAGATCAGCAAGAGGATGCTTTCTCCGGTGGAGGTTTCGAAGGTCCTATGGATGACTCTCAGAGAATCAAGATGCTCGAGGAGCAGATGAAGGGGGTCGTAAATCAAAGTGTTGTTGGCTTAGATATGACTACAATGGGTCTGGTGCCTGGCCTGAGGGTACCAATAAAATTCAAAGCTCCCACATTCGACAAATATAAGGGGGATACCTGTCCAAAGGTGCACGTGCGGTCATACTACAGAAGGATGTCGGCGTATTCAAACGATGAGAGGATGCTGATGCATTTCTTTCAAGATAGCTTGTCTGGTCCTTCCCTTGAATGGTATATGGGGTTGGAGCCAACACAGATAAAGACATGGAAGCAACTGGCTGAAGCATTTGTGGCTCACTATAAGTACAACAGTGACCTGGCACCCAACCGGGTCCAATTGCAGGGATTGTCCCAGAAGAAGGGCGAGAGCTTTAAAGAGTATGCGCAGAGATGGCGCGACATGGCTGCTCGAGTTCACCCCCCTTTGGAGGACAAGGAAATGAACGATATGTTCATAGGAACATTTACTGGCATGTTTTATGACAAGTTGTTTCATACTTCTTTGGGCAGTTTCTCAGACTTAATCCTGATGGGAGAGAAGATCGAAAGCAACATTAAACAGGGAAGATTCCAAGCTGAGGAATCCACTGCAGCTAGCAGTAACAGAAGGGCTTTCGGTGGGCGTCGTCAAGGTGATGCAAGCGCAGTGTTTGGGGGCCGAGGCCGAGGCCGGGGCAGAGGTCGAAACCAGTACAATCAGCCGCAGCAGGTGGCAAGTGTTACCATTCCATTTCAGCAACAACCAATACAACAACAACAACAGCAGCCACAACAGGGGGGACATCCTGCCCAGCGCAAAATCCAGGGGGGCAGACCAAAGAGGGTGTTTGAAAAGCCTCCTTCTACGTATGCAGAATTGCTACAGACGTTACTGGGTTTAAACTTGGTAGAAAAGAGAACTATAGCGCCAATAACAGGCACTCCTCCGTACGGTTACGATACGAACAAGTACTGCGAATTCCACTCCGGGGCTCCTGGCCACGATATAGAGGGTTGCCTCGCATTCAAGCATGTGGTGCAGGATCTATTGGATAGTAAGGTTATCAATTTTGGACAGGCGGGTCCGAACATAGTGCAAAAGCCCATGCCCAATCATGGGGAAAATGCTATTTTAACCGAGGAGGGTTTGAACTTGATTATGAATGTTGATGACCTAAAGACACCGTTGTGTGAGATAAAGAGCAGATTATTGCAAGGGGGTATGTATCCAGGCTGCGACGAGTATTGTTTAGAGTGTTGGACCCAAGCTGGGGGTTGTGATGAATTGAAGAAGGGTATTCAGACTTTGATAGACGGAGGCACATTGCAATTCGACCGAACGACCGTTGAAGAACCTGCAGAGGTATTAGCAGACAAGCAAAGTGATGTAGCTACTGTGACGATTCCCCGAAAAACAATAACCATAACGGCGCCGGCCAGGCGACCGCCGATCACTATCACCAAAGCAGGACCAATCCCCTACGAGAGCACTAAGGCAGTCCCCTGGACCTATGGGTTGGAAGTATATTGTGATGGGGTGAAAATTGATGTTAGTAAGCAGCCAGTGGAGACTGTAGACAACGTCGTCGGTACCGGAGGGATGACAAGAAGTGGAAGAATCTTCATATCGCCTGAGGTAGAGGCTGAGCGACTGGCGAAAGGAAAAGGAAAGATGAATGAGACTGTCCCTGTGCAGAGGAACGAAAAAGAAGCGTCATCGAAGGATGTGGAAGAGTTCATGCGCCTTATTCGTAAGAGTGATTATAAGATTGTTGAGCACCTTCAACAGACGCCGTCAAAGATATCCATACTGTCGTTACTATTATGTTCCGAAGCTCACAGAAATGCATTGTTGAAAGTTCTGGATACGTCCTTCGTACCCCAAGATGTTTCCGTGAATCAGCTGGAGGGGGTGTTGGCGCATGTGAACGCAGGCCATAGCTTGGGGTTTACAGACTTTGATTTGACCCCGAAGGGAAGAGAGCATAACATGGCGTTGCACGTCTCTGTTGAGTGTAGGGGCTCAGTCATGTCTCATGTACTGGTAGACACCGGATCTTCCTTGAACGTGCTGCCTAAGAAAGCAATGATGAAACTAGATGTCAGAGGAATCCTGTGTACGCCTAGTGACTTGGTGGTCAGGGCATTTGATGGTACACGAAGAACAGTCTTTGGATCCATAACATTACCTCTACAGGTGGGGACAGAGGTTTTCGCAACTGAATTTTATATTATGGACATCCAGCCAGCATACAGCTGCCTTCTCAGACGACCCTGGATTCATGGTGCGGGGGCAGTCACATCTACCTTGCACCAAAAGCTGAAATACATGGTAGGGGACAGTGTGGTCACAGTCTGTGGAGAAGAAGATATACTGGTTAGCCATCTGTCATCATTCAAGTATGTAGAAGTCGACAGCGAGATTCATGAAACACCCTGTCAAGCCTTTGAAGGGTTGCGCATCAAAGACAAAGGTCCCGGGCCGAGTAAAGCGTCAGAGGTAGCCGTCTCGTCATATAAGGAAGCTCAAGCTCTAGTGGAGACAGGTGAGACAAAGGGCTGGGGCAAGGTGCTGGATATTCCTGTGAAGATGGACCGATTTGGGCTGGGATATCAACCGTCGTCATCAACGCCTGCTACAGGGGCACCCCGTTTCAGAGGACCGATAACCATCACAGCTAGTGGAGTGTGTCACGAGGCCACCAACGCTGTTTCAGATTCTGAAGAAGGAGACAGTGATTGCGACATGGACGCCTGGATTCAGCCGAGCGTGCCAGGACAAGGATTATGCAATTGGTCTATTCAGGAGACTGTTCCTGTGACTCTCAAACAGTAATACTTTGTTTTCTTAATTGTTGAACAATCTGGTGTCTTACCCGAGGCATCATGATTTTGCTTAGGGTTGTGCTGTTATGCACATTGCGTTGTTAAATAAAAGGCGTTTTTTCATGTACAAATATTGCGATCCCTGTTTTTCCTGTTTTATGTTTTACAATAAAATGGCAACGTGGTTATTCGCTTTATACGCATTTTGAAGCATTTAACCATTCCTTTTGCAGGATAACATTTTCAGATGACATCATTGAACCGCCTATGACTCGTCTCGACTTTGAGCACCCGGTATTTCAGACCGAAGAAGAGATTGTTGAAGATGGCAACGTGCCTGAAGAATTGTCTTGGTTGGTAAAGCAAGAAGAACGAGTCATTCTGCCTCATGAGGAGGTCATCGAAATTATTAACCAGGGGTCGGAAGGGGTTGAAAAGAACATCCGTATAGGAGCTGTGCTACAGAACGACGTCAAGCGAAGACTGGTTGAAATGCTCAGAGAGTATAGTGATGTGTTCGCTTGGTCGTATGAAGACATGCCTGGGCTTGATACAGATATGGTTGTGCACCGCCTGCCGTTAAAAGAAGAATGCCCGCCGGTCAAGCAGAAGCTTCGCAGAACTAGACCTGACATGGCAGTGAAAATTAAGGAGGAGGTTCAAAAGCAGTGGGATGCTGGTTTCCTAGCTGTGACAAAATATCCCTCATGGGTCGCTAATATTGTACCAGTGCCAAAGAAAGACAGTAAAGTGAGAATGTGCGTAGATTACCGTGATTTGAATAAAGCGAGCCCGAAAGATGATTTTCCGCTTCCTCACATCGATGTGCTGGTTGACAACACTGCTCAATTCTCCGTATTCTCCTTCATGGATGGCTTCTCGGGCTATAATCAGATTAAGATGGCGCCAGAAGACATGGAGAAGACTACTTTCATAACACAGTGGGGAACATTTTGTTATAAAGTGATGCCCTTCGGACTAAAGAATGCTGGGGCAACGTATCAGCGTGCAATGACAACTCTTTTTCATGATATGATGCATAAAGAGATCGAAGTTTATGTCGATGATATGATTGCCAAATCCCAGACGGAGGAAGAACATTTGGTCAATCTGCTGAAGTTATTCAAAAGGCTTAGGAAGTTCAGGCTGAGACTGAACCCTAACAAGTGCACCTTCGGGGTGAGATCGGGTAAACTGCTGGGGTTTATCGTGAGCGAAAAAGGAATAGAGGTTGATCCTGCAAAAATAAAAGCCATTCAAGAGATGCCGACGCCTAAAACAGAAAAAGAGGTGCGCGGGTTTTTAGGGAGGTTGAATTACATCGCCCGGTTCATATCTCACCTAACGGCTACGTGTGAACCATTATTCAAGCTGTTGAAAAGAGACCAGGTTGTAACGTGGAACGAAAATTGTCAAAAGGCGTTCGATAAAATAAAGCAGTATTTGCAGGAGCCTCCTATTTTGATACCCCCAGTGGCAGGGAGACCCTTGATTATGTATTTGACATTTCTTGAGGGAAGTATGGGTTGTGTTCTCGGTCAACACGACGAGACAGGAAGAAAGCATGCAATATACTACTTGAGCAAGAAGTTTACTGAATGTGAATCTCGATATTCAATGCTCGAAAAAACTTGTTGCGCGCTAGCCTGGGCCGCCAAGCGGTTGAGGCAATACATGCTGAATCATACAACCATGCTCATCTCGAAGATGGATCCTATCAAATATGTATTCGAAAAGCAGGCGTTATCGGGGAGAATTGCCCGTTGGCAGATGGTTTTGACTGAATATGACATCCAGTATGTCTCGCAGAAGGCTATAAAGGGGAGCGTATAGTCTGAGTACTTGGCAGAGCAGCCTATTGAGGATTACCAATCGATGAGGTTTGATTTTCCTGACGAGGATATCATGTACCTAAAGATGAAAGATTGTGAAGAGCCGTTGCCAGACGAAGGACCAGAATTGGGCTCCAAATGGAAGTTGATCTTTGACGGAGCTGTAAACGCCTACGGTAGCGGAATAGGGGCAATCATCACTACTCCACACGGGTCGCACATCCCGTTTACCGCCCGATTGACCTTTCCGGTTACCAATAATGAAGCCGAATACGAAGCTTGTATCATGGGGCTTGAAGAAGCCATTGATTTGCGAATCAAAAATCTGGATGTGTACGGAGACTCAGCTCTGGTGGTGAATCAAATAAAAGGGGAATGGGAGACACGTCAGCCTAATTTGATACCGTACATGAATTACGCAAGGAGATTGTTGCCTTTCTTTGACAAGGTTGAATTGCATCATGTACCGCGAGCAGAGAATCAGATGGCTGACGCCCTGGCCACTTTGTCTTCCATGTACAAAGTCAACTTCTGGAATGAGGCTCCCAGAATTGTTATCTCTTGGCTTGACAGACCTGCCTTCGTGTTTGCCATTGACGAAGCATCTGATGATAAACCGTGGTATTTTTATATCCTTAATTTCCTGAGGAACAAGGAGTATCCAGCTGGGGCATCCAGTCACGATCAAAAGACTCTCAGGAGATTGGCGGGTAATTTCTACCTGAATCCGGACGGTGTCCTGTACAGAAGAAATCACGACTTGGTGCTACTACGTTGTGTAGACGAAAAAGAGGCGAAGCTGCTCATGGAGGAAATACATGAGGGTACATTTGGTACGCATGCTGGGGGGCATGCTATGACGAGGAAGCTGCTGCGAGCAGGTTATTTTTGGCTAACTATGGAAACTGATTGTTTCAAGTTTGCGAGGAAGTGTCACAAGTGCCAAATCTATGCAGATAAGATCCATGTGCCTCCGAGTCCTCTGAATGTGATGTCATCGCCATGGCCGTTCTCGATGTGGGGAATCGATATGATTGGAAAGATCGAGCCGACGGCTTCTAACGGGCACCATTTCATTCTAGTAGCAATCGATTATTTCACCAAATGGGTGGAAGCGGCATCTTACGCAAACGTGACTAAGCAGGTGGTAGCCAGATTCATCAAGAGAGATATCATTTGCAGATATGGAATCCCCGAGCGGATAATTACCGACAACGGTTCAAACCTGAATAACAAAATGATGAAGGAGCTGTGTCAGAATTTTAAGATCGAGCATCACAACTCCTCCCCTTACCGACCCAAGATGAATGACGCTGTCGAAGCGGCCAATAAGAATATAAAGAAGATCGTTCAGAAGATGGTGGTGACCTATAAGGACTGGCATGAGATGCTACTTTTTGCTTTGCACGGTTATCGTACGACGGTACGCACATCAACCGGGGCAACCCCGTTCTCGTTGGTATATGGAATGGAAGCAGTGTTACCACTGGAAGTTGAGATTCCTTCGCTGAGAGTACTACGAGATGTCCAACTAGACGAGGCAGAATGGGTGAAAGACAGGTTGAACCAGCTGAGTTTAATGGATGAGAAGAGGCTAGCTTCTCTAGCATACGGTCGTTTGTACCAGAGCCGAATGAAGAAAGCATATGATAAGAAGATACGTCCTCGGAGCTTTCAGACGGGCGACCTTGTGCTGAAAAGGATTCTCCCGCCACAGGCAAATCACAGGGGCAAGTGGACCCCCAACTACGAAGGGCCATACGTTGTCAGAAAAGTCTTTTCAGGAGGAGCTTTGTTGTTGTCCACCATGGACGGTGAAGACTTTACGTCGCCTGTGAATTCGGACGCAGTTAAAAAATACTTTGCTTGAAACTGACCCGCTGGACAAAAAAAAAAGGGAGAGAGTCCAGGCAAAAATGGGGCATCCTGGCGAACCAAAAACAGAATGAAAGGTTCGGGCAAAATTAGGGATAAAATTGAAAAAATGTACACCCGCGAAGTTGAAAACCTACACTGGGCGGCTTCGGCAAAAAAGGGTATCCCGGTGAACTGAAAACCCGTAAAGGGCGGTTCACGCAAAAGTTAGGGATTTGAAAAGCAAATGACTGCGGTCCGAATTTGATACTGCATTGCGCATTGGTGCGGGAGAATATACCTGAGGGGTCGATTATCAGATGCAATCTCTTCGGATGTGTGAATATCGAGAAAGCATTAGAGTCGGGCGAGTCATAGGAGGATCAGTTCATGATGTTCGTCCGCATCCCGTTGCCGACATGTGTACAGATTTGATTTGTCATTATATTTATGCTTCAGGTGCATACTTGTATATTTGTTGTGCGTAGCTTCCTCTTTTCAGGAGTTACATCCCGTGTACAAAACTCCGCCCATTTAGGGGCCCAATCAATAAAACATGTTATTCAGTATTTGATGCTGGTTCTTTACTGTGTTGTACATGATAAACGCCTAGGTTTGATAAAACTAGCAAGTGTATAACGTCGCTGGCCCTTGCCAATAATTGCTAAAGCTTTGAATTAACTGAAAATAATGTCACTAACACTAACCTGAATAGATTGGGTTGCATAGACTTGTCTTGCCTTGTTTGTGGTGGTGCAGGGTTCGTAGTCGTATGAAGTGGACGATTAAAAGATTGCAGTATAACGGAAAGACTCGATCCCCACGCAGGTCGCGCTTCCAAGATAACAATGGCCCTTACTAAAGAAGGATCAAATTCCCCGGCTAGTCGTAGCTTATCCAAAGGACATTCTCCAGTAAAGTCGTTTACTCTCAGCAGAATCGACGATTCCAAGATCGAAGGCTGTATTCAGACAGTGCGGTGTCCCCCCAAAGGATCCCCCATCCCGAGCAGAGCGGTTTAGCCTCAGAAGATTAATATTTCCAACTTGTGAGCTGTACTCAGACAGTCTACCCTTTCCTGTAGGGTCATTTGCTCTCCCCTAGCGGAGTCAGTTGATTTTCCCCAAGAGAGTCGTTTAGTCCTCAGCGGAGTTCTCTTTCCAGCAAGTGTTTTCTTTCCTCCCAGTGGAACTCAAAGGTTAAAACTCCTCCCGACAGAGTTGGTTGTGTGTCCTGGCATTTATTTTTTCGGAATATCATGTGATACTCGTTCACTCCCCAGCAACAAGTCCAATCATGATTGGCACATTCAGTGATTCCTCAGCGAAGCGGGCTTCACTCTTCCAGCATTTATTTTGCTGGAATAATTCTGTAACACCCGGTTACCCCAGCGGAGTTGGCATTATCTTCAGCATTTATTTTGCTGAAGCAGTTTTTTGTATCCCAACAGTTCGAGTCCGCATTTGCATCGGCATATAGTGTCATACTTGCATCCACCAAATAAAAAACGCTTAGCATTTCCATGTCGAATGGAGCATTACACCATTGTCAAACATATGCATTTTCAAACATAAAATGGGTTGGTTAACCGTTTGTTTTCAAGTGTTGTTTCCCATGCAGGTGGAGAGAGCTCTTACTCAAATTAATTACCAAACATTCAGGATCTCGATGTGAGACATGTAATGATAATGTCAATTGCGGCGTTATCCCCCACAGAGTTGCTTGATTAAGTTTCTCTTACCCCTCCAGCGGAGTATTTCTTCAAGGTCGTTGTTGTAACAGCATCAGAAGATTTCGTGAATCGATCTTTCGAAGTTGTCTGGCAGTGTGGATTCAGAAAATCCCCAGTAGAGTCCTTCTCAGATTTGCTGCCATGTCAGCACTGGAATTTGGAATACTAGACTCAAATTGTGTTACCCATGTGATTGATGGAGTTAGCTACTACCGCGAACCGGCTAGAAAGCTATACCCAAGGTTATCTTTTCCCGTATGAAGCAGGCGGAAGAACTTTCCTGTATGTATCAGGTAGATGTGTTATCTTTTCCCGTATGAAGCAGGCGGAAGAACTTTCCTGTATGTATCAGGCAGATGCGTTATATTTTCCCTTATGAAGCAGGCGGAAGAACTTTCCTGTATGTATCAGGCAGATGTGTTATATTTTCCCGTATGAAGCAGGCGGAAGAACTTTCCTGTATGTATCAGGCAGATGTGTTATATTTTCCCGTATGAAGCAGGCGGAAGAACTTTCCTGTATGTATCAGGCAGATGTGTTATCTTTTCCCGTATGAAGCAGGCGGAAGAACTTTCCTGTATGTATCAGGCAGATGTGTTATCTTTTCCCGTATGAAGCAGGCGGAAGAACTTTCCTGTATGTATCAGGCAGATGTGTTATATTTTCCCGTATGAAGCAGGCAGAAGAACTTTCCTGTATGTATCAGGCAGATGTGTTATATTTTCCCGTATGAAGCAGGCGGAAGAACTTTCCTGTATGTATCAGGCAGATGTGTTATATTTTCCCGTATGAAGCAGGCGGAAGAACTTTCCTGTATGTATCAGGCAGATGTGTTATCTTTTCCCGTAAGAAGCAGGCGGAAGAACTTTCCTGTATGTATCAGGCAGATGTGTTATCTTTTCCCGTATGAAGCAGGCGGAAGAACTTTCCTGTATGTATCAGGCAGATGTGTTATCTTTTCCCGTATGAAGCAGGCGGAAGAACTTTCCTGTATGTATCAGGCAGATGTGTTATCTTTTCCCGTATGAAGCAGGCGGAAGAACTTTCTTGTATGTATCAGGCAGATTTGTTATATTTTCCCGTATGAAGCAGGCGGAAGAACTTTCCTGTATGTATCAGGCAGATGTGTTGTCTTTTCCCGTAAGAAGCAGGCGGAAGAACTTTCCTGTATGTATCAGGCAGATGTGTTATCTTTTCCCGTATGAAGCAGGCGGAAGAACTTTTCTGTATGTATCAGGCAGATGTGTTATATTTTCCCGTATGAAGCAGGCGGAAGAACTTTCTGTATGTATCAGGCAGATGATGTTCCCGTATGAACAGGCGGAGGAAGTTTTCCTGTGTTCAGGCAGATGATGTTCCCGTATGAACAGGCGGATGAAGTTTTCCTGTGTTCAGGCAGATGATGTTCCTGTGTGAACAGGCGGATGAAGTTTTCCTGTGTTCAGGCAGATGATGTTCCCGTATGAATAGGCGGATGAAGTTTTCTGTGTTCAGGCAAATGATGTTCCCGTGTGAACAGGCGGATGAAGTTTTCCTGTGTTCAGGCAGATGATGTTCCCGTATGAGCAGGCGGATGAAGTTTCCTGTGTTCAGGCAGGTGATGTTCCCGTATGGATAGACGGATGGAGTTTCCTGTGATTAGACAGAAATGTTTCCCAGCGAAGCGCCAGGATTTCTCCGTGATGTGAGTCCTGACGTGGACAAATTTGTGTTTATTCCTGATTTGGCAAAATTTGGGTCCAGATGTGGACAAGGTTACTCCCGTGACAACAAAATCTCTAGTCGTGTTGACGAATTTGTCTCTCTTCTTGTGTTGGTAAGGTTAGTCCAGTTGTGGACAGGTGTGTTTTGCGAAAAGTGTTCAGTACCTGTGGCGTTACGTAGGTTGTTGAAGCTGAAATCAGAATTATCAAACGTCGGATCAGTTGTTGCCGTAACAACCAGATCAGTTAGTGGATGTCGGTCCCCAAACAGTGGTGCAGTTTATTTCTGCGGTTGGCAAATTTCCGGGTTCTTAATATTCAACCGTCTCGCACCTCGAATGTTTGAAGGCCGTTCGCTCTTCGCCCAATCGGGTCCAAGTCGCTTGAATAGGGGCAGCTGTTGCACCCTAAAATTTGCTCGACCTACTTCACTTGGTTTATGTTTCAATTGCATTAGCATTTGCATATAAAGTCATGTACATAGTCTAATCATCTGCATAGCATAGCATAACAAGTTATCCAACAAGGGACCAAGTACTATTCTCATCTCTATGAGCCTATCAAGTGGTTATTGTTCAAATTCAGGCCTATCCCAGTCATCAGAAAGAAATTGAAATCTGAGAAGTTAGTGGATCAAGCAGTGGATCTATCTCCTATCTTGAGGGTATTTGAAGATCATCAAAGAAGTTGTGAGCAAGGAATTGAGGTCATGAAGGGTATACAGACATCATGGAAGACATAAAGAGTCATTTTGAAAGTGAGACAAGTCATTGATGTGATCACAAGAGTTGCAGTTGAAGACAGTCAACTAGGGTTTCATTTGGGTCAACCCTAGGTCAACCCTAGGTCAAATGATTGATTGAAAGGCATCAAGGTCTATTTGAGGGATGTGGGTTTCATCATTTGACATGTAGATATGGATGTGGTGTTGTGCCAAGGAGAAATCAAGAGAAATCAATAAGAAGAGGAGTTTCTAAATTAGGGTTTCTGTGTAAAATTCCCTAATTTAGGTCAAACTTCCAAGCAAGATAATTCAAAATGAAAGCTTCAAATGGATCCTTGGTCAACATGAAACTTGTAGAGGATCTCAAGACCTTTAATTTGAGTGGTGGAAGGCATCAAGGAGATTTATAGAACTCAAGTTATGGTTCTTGCAAGTTACAGGTCATCTGAGGCATCTGAAATTTTGTCTGTGAAAGTTACTTGTCTTCCAAGCCACTTTTACCCCTCAAGAAACTTTCAAATGGATTTCTGGTAAACATGAGAGTTGTTCCTCATTGTCTTAGCTTTCTAGAAAGGTATGGTATGCCTTCATATGATTTGTGGAACTCTACTTATGGCCTTGGCAAGAAAAGGGTATTTTGGTCATTTGAGAATTACAGGTCATTTCAAGCCTATGCCCAAAACTCATACAAGGAAGCTTCAAATGAAAAACTTCACAACATAAAAGTTGCTCCAAATGACATTTTGAGTCTAGAAAAGTGATCATGAAAGTTTGGAAATGCTCATAGCTCAAGGTTCCAAATTTGGTCAATTAAAAGGTGAATTTAATGGATAAAAGTGACCTAAAAATGAGATTTTTCATAACATGGCCAAATGGGATGAAATTATAGGTCATTTTGATTGGAAAGAATGTTTTGAGACCATTGGCAATAGTGTATTTTTGAGTTTAGGTCAAAGTTTGAGAGATATCATTGGTTGCTTATGTATGAAGTTACACATGCCAAAACACAAGGGATTTGTGCACAAGAAGTTTCTAACAAGTTCTAGATGGTTCCATGAGTATCTATATATTGAGTAGAGTGGATCCAATCATGGGTTGGTGATTCATTTTGGTTGAAAACTCATAGTTACATCTCATTCCTCAATTTTGCAAATTCATTCCAATCTCTTCAATTCTTCATCAATCATTCAATTTCATGATCCAAATCCACTCAAGAATCATCCCTGAGTACATTGCAAGCAAGATTTGAAGAAGAAATCACAAGAATCGTGCTATACAAGTTCATCCTCCAAATTGCAAAAAGAATTGGTTATGGCAATCCAAGGTGTTTAAGCAAGAATTTCTGCATACAGTACCAAGATCCAAGTCCATTGATCAAGTCCTAAGCATTGCTAGCTGTGAATCCAAGGATTTCTCTATCTGTTTTCAAGATCACACCAGGTTGGTTTTTCTATCGAATTAGCATGAAATAGATAGCATGATGTAGAATCCTTAGGTTAGAATTGTTAGGAATAGGTAGATGAATAATTCTGGTGAGTTTAAGAGCATTTCATGGAGTTTGGTACATGAGCACCAAAACTGTTTTGACCTAGAACTAAGAGGATAGAGAGTGTTAATTCATGTGGATTAGTTTAGAATGATCATGGATGTGTGGTGGTTACACTAGTACCAAGAAACTGGAGTTTCATGAGAGTTGGAAGTTGAGTATCCATGGATGTAGAGCTATCGGGTTTGGCTTTTTAGAGAGTGTTAGTGCAAGTTGGACCCATGGTTGTGTTCAGGGAGGAAAGTAGATCAATTTCACCTTTGGAAGTGTGGAGTTTCATGGAGAAACAAGGGAGTACGAGCCCTTGGAAGATTCACCTATGGATGTTGTTTTTCATGGAGGGTTCACAAACCCTAGGGTTGGAGGTAGGAGACGACCTCCCAGCCGTTAGATGGACCCAAGACCTTGACTCAGAAAACTCATCCAACGACCTATGTTCAAACTGAAAATATGAGGGATTTCAAAGCGTGAAACGCTCCGTTTCACTTAAGTCCTCTGTTGGGCTTAAGGACCAATGCTAATCACACCCCCCAAACGCCAAGGCCCAAACCATTGAACTGAGTTTATTACTTTTTACACCGTTTTTTGTTTTTATTTTCTTTTGTGTTTTCTGAGTTAACTGGGCCCAGACGCGCCTTGCTACGCGCACCCCCAGTCTGGGCCCATCATTCATTTTCCAATGCGTTTCACTACTAATTGCACCCCTAACCAACTTTACTTCATTTTAATTTCATTTATTTTTATTAATTGTTTGAAAAATCATAACAAATTGAAAATTCCATATTTTTGAGTGGTTGTTTTTGCATCTTTTTCTTATTTCTGTTAAGAAAATTGTCATATAATAAAATTAGCATTTTATTTTATTTTTGCATTTTTAGTATATTTTTCTTTTAAATAGGTTTTAAATGATGTTTAGTTTAATATTCGATCTTGTTGATTTTAGTTTAGCTAGATCCTTTTATATTTTAGACCCATTCTTTTTAGAGTACTTCCCTTAGGACTTTAATTTTCATATGAGATTTAATTCATGATTTTAGGATTAATTTTAGATGGTTTGTTTAGGTGTGATTAGGGGAATCAAAATTAGGGTTTAGATATAACGTAGGTGTAATAAATCATTTCTTTTAGGAGTTGTAGTTTGAATTTTGGGGTATGAGGCTATAGGGATATTATGGGCAAATAATAGATCCCTTAGAAAATATTAGGCTTCCCCTATTCTACTATTACTATTAGTATATTGCTTGTATTTGATTGATGGTGTGGTGTGCCCTCTCTAGGGTTATTGTTTGACTGTGTGGGGTATTGGGCCTGTTTGGGGTTTGGGGTTGAGCTGAAGACTGTGCTGATGAAGCCCATTGAAGATTAAGAGAATGAAGACCAATTTCCAGAGTTGGTGAGGAGCATCTTGCTGGCAGCTGTTGAAGGTTATAGGGTCTAGGAACTAGGCAGAGCTATAGAGTAGAAAACTTGATTCACAAACATGGAAGGTCTTGCTTGCCTCCATCCCTCTCTATGATGCAGAGTCTCTCTAGGACACTCACCCCCTTCCTTTGGAAGGCTTGGTGACAATGTCTAAGAGATAGAACTCTTGAGAGAAACATTCTACCTATTGTTAACAGTCTGTTTGCCACCTTTGGTGGTCAACTAACTGTTTAACATTCCAGTTCCTCCTCTTAACTGTTTCTCATCTTGGAGAGTGAGACTTGAAGAAAAGCCCTGAAGGATTGAAGATAGAGACCTTGCTTGAAGGCTGTGAAGATGAAGACTGATGCTTGCTTGAAGCCTGTAGATGGTTGAAGATGGCTTGAAGACAGATGTTGATGAAGATTGCTGTTTGCTGTTTATTTTTGCTGTTTATAATTTTTGATGTATTGTTTGAATTTCCCGGACTGTATTGTTTGCCATTTAATCTGTTAGGTTGAAAGCGAATTTTGTTCGCTTTTGCCTGTTGTTTTCTAGGTTCGAGGTTGAGTGGGACTCCCTTGCCTCGCTTGTATTGCTGCATTCATGCATATTTTACTGCTTTATTGTATATTTGCTTTTGTTTCTGTTTCCGTTTATCCCTTAGGATCTCTGTTTCTCTCTGCGCAAGAGAGAAGCATGATAGACAGTAGGTCTTAACCCATGTATGATAACATTAGGTCAGTTTGATCCCCTTTGCAACCATAGGTTAGAGTTCTGTCTCTTCTTTCTCAAAAACAAACAGAAAAACACAATAAAGATTTCAAATCCAATAAAAGACACTTCTTCCGTAAAAGAATGTGAACTCATCAAAACGTCATTTTTATCCGCTTGGACCAGTAATCAGGAAAACCCTTTTTCAGAAGGAATAAAAACAATCAAGACAAATTTGTGTCGTACGTGCCCGAACTACGTTTGCTCTGATTTGTCATGCTGTATGAAAGTACGTAGGCATAAGATGCGATATCCTAGCGAGCAACCTTCCCCTCCTTTCCCGTAGGTAGGCGAACTACGTTGACTCTGATTTCTCGTCCCAGACGGGAATACGTAGGCATAAAGTGTGATACTTTGCCGAGTCATTTTCTTTTCTTTTTAACCCTTAACCCTTAGTTTAGATAGAATATCAATCCGTACTAGAAAACAAGCGTGGATCCCTTCGAGTACGACGGACGTGAGGGGTGCTAATACCTTCCCCTTGCGTAACTGACTCCCGAATCCAGGATTTGGTTGCGATGACCATTCCTTTCCCCGTTTTGCGGTAGGTTTACATCGAGCGTTTCCTTTCCCTCCGTTGGGATAAATAACGCACGGTGGCGACTCTTCTGTTCAGCCGGCGCCGATTTTCGCAGTAGCGACACAAGGTATAAGAGTGTATCAGGTACTTCTCAACAAAATGTCTTAGCTGAGAGATTCAATCGAACAATCTTTGAAAGGATTAAATGCATGTTAGTTAGTGCTGGATTGAAGAAGATGTTTTGGGCGGAGTTTGTTTCGACAACAACTTACCTGATAAATAGATGTCCCTCGCCCGCCTTGGGAATGAAGACACCTGAAGAAGTTTGGCCGGGACATCCACCTAGTCTCGACAGACTGAGAGTATTTGGTTGTGTGCCCTATGCTTACATTAGGCAAGACAAGGTCGAACCTAGAGCTATGAAATGCATGTTCATGGGATACCCTGAAGGAGTCAAAGCTTATAGGCTATGGTGTCTAGAGTCAGGTCACATGAGGTGTATCACCAGTCGAGATGTAGTTTTCAATGAAGCAGAAATGACTTTCAAGAAAATTGATAATGCTGACGAAGAGATGGAACAAGGAGAGATTCATGTTGAGGTGGAGCATGTTGATGTCAAATTGCGTACCCTAGATGAAGTCGAAGAAGACACAAAAGATGTTGTCGAAAATGAAGAGACTGATAATGACTACCTGCTAGCAAGAGAATGGTCGAGGAGAGTCATAAAGCCACCTCAGATACTTGGGTATGCAAATCATATAACTTATGCCTTAATCTTTGCAAGTGAGGTTCTAAATGAAGAACTTAGAGATTATAAGGAAGTTATGAGGAGTCGAAAGGAGACTGAATGACTAAAGGCCATGGATGATGAGATGAAATCTCTTCATGATAACAATACTTGAGAATTGATCAAGAAATCTGCTAGAGCCAAATTAGTCAGCTGTAAATGGATTTTCAAAGTTAAGAAGCGAATCGAAGGAGTGGTGTCGAAGAGATACAAGTCAAGATTGGTTGCTAGAGGATTCACTCAGAAAAAAGGTGTCAACTTCAATGATATGATCTCTCCTGTTGTGAAGCACATATCCATTCAAATGGATGTGAAGACTGCGATCTTGTATGGTGATTTAGATGAAACAATCTTGATGAGGCAACATGAAGGACATGTCGAAAAAGGGAAGAAAGATTATGTGTGCAAGCCGAATAAATCTTTATATAGATTGAAACAATCTCCTCGACAGTGGAATAGGAGATTCAACAAGTTCATGACATGCATAAGTTTCATCAGAAGTCAGTTCGACCACTGTGTTTACTTCAGATTTCGACCAGGTAACTCATTTGTTATTTTGTTGCTCTATGTGGATGTTATTCTAAGAGCAAGCAACAATGTCGAAGAGGTAATGAGGGTGGAGGCTAAACTCAATGAGGAGTTCGACATGAAGGATCTGAGAGCTGCGTTCAGGATTCTTGAGATTGACATCCGAAGAGATAGAAAGTAATCAAATTTGTGCTTATCTCAAGAGGCATAACTACGGAAGGTTCTCGAAAATTTTGGCATGTCAAATTCAAAGCTTGTTGTGACTCCGACAAACCCTCAACTTAAGTTGAGCGTAGATCAGTGTTTCAACACTGATGTTGAAAGAACTTATATGAATAGCATTCCATATGCTAATATAGTGGGCTCTTTGATGTATGCTATGGTCTGTATTAGGCCTGACATAACATATGCAGTAAGTCTTGTAAGCAGGTACATGGCGAATCCTGGAAAGACTCACTAGAAAGCATTGAAGTGAATTCTAAGGTACATAAATGAGTTTTTGAATAGAGTCCTAATTTATGGTGGAGTCTTGCGTGAAGATAATAAAGCAGAAATCGAAGTCTGTTCACATGCTGCTGATATGATCACCAAGACATTGTCCAGTTGCAAGTTTTTCTACTGTATGCAGTTGATAAAGCTGGATGAAGAAAGCTAGTTTGTTGATGTTATAGAGTTAGATCCAAGGTGGAGATTTGTGAGATATTGGATCAAATTCTAGTATGGTCTAAAGGTAGCTTCTAGTTCGACAGAAATTAAGTATGAGGTCAAAGTCTGTTCGCATGCTGCTGTCAGAGTAATGCATGTTGTAGTCGAAGTATGTTCTAACATGCACTAGTCAATATTGCTATGGCTGTTAGCATGTTGAATTGAGCCTTACTTGTAAGCCTAATTGTTTAAGTTAACTTGTAATGGGTAATTGTTAAAAATCCCATTAGGTTAGTGTGCTATTTTTCTTATAAATAGGATGTTAGTTTCTCAATCTTGGCATAAGGAAAAATAGAAAGATAAAATCCTAATTTCAAGAGAGAGATGTTATTTTATTATTCTTGTATACTTGTAATCTTATTCTGAGAGAAAAGAAATTTTTTTTTCAAGACATCCGATTCAAAATAAAATTTTATTGTTTGTTAACACTATTTAAACATAAATCACGTCATATATATAAATATATTTGTTTGAATAAAAATTCCCAAAATTTAACCAAATAAATTAAAATTTCAAAAATATTATTAACAAATCCAAAACTATATTATAAAAAATCAATTTCAAGCTTAGTCTTAAAATATATTATAGACTTAGTTTAAATTTTGTAAAACCTAAATCGATATACTTTATTCTCGCTCGTATAAATCGATCTAGAATAATTAAGGAACGTTTTGTATTTATATATATTTATTTTTGGCAAAAGGTTTCATTTTTTAAAAATTCTTTAAATAAAAATATTTTACATTAGAACATGCAAACACGTCAATTCATAGGTAATTTCATAAAGTGAAATTATAGTCTTAGTCTAGAACATGCAAATTCGACATCGAACCATAATGACAAAACACACACCACTCCGAAATGTTGCTAAAAGCAACGGTCATGTGTAAACGGATATCAGGGAACAACACACTATACACGTCACGTGACATCTCTCACTTTCATTTTCATCCTATATTTATCCGTACACCAACGGTCATATTTCACCGACATCCATCAACGGTCATATAACCCTTCACCTTCTCACCGTCCGATCTTTATCCAACCGTCCACAACCATTCCTTTGACCCTCTTCCCTTTTACAAAACCCTGCCGTCATCTGGTTTTTCATGTTGGTAATTCAACCCACTCGTAGGACCAGAAAAAAGAAACAACAAATAGTTTTCTACTAATCATGATGGAGACATGAACATCAACAACAACAACTACCTCAACAACAAGAAGAACATAAACCTTAGTTCTTTAGGGTAAGTGTGTGTGTCTGTCTACATGCAAATGCAAATTCCTGATTGCTGCTAGCTTCAACGGTTGCAATGAGGAAGTGTTTCAAAGTTGCTAATATGGGTTTCAATATTTCTCAGGAATTGTTCATCAGCCACGAATTTCAAGGTGTATGTTTCTATTTCTCTTCCCTTTTTCGAATTTTTCATGAACTAGTTCAATTTAAATCACAACACTTTTTAATGAACTTTGTTTGAATCTTTCTGGAATCCGATGATTTTTTTTGTTTGTGCTAGGTTAATCATGTTTTGATTTCTTGTTAATTTATATCAGATTCTTTCATTCTTTCATGCATATAATAACTACATATTCTTTTGTTATTATCATTATTATACAATATACAAGTTCTAGCACTCACAATTACAGTCACAGATTCAATTCATTATAGGATCACTCTTTGAATTTTCATTGGATTTGTTTGGATTTTATACATTCATCGGATTCCTTTTTTTATTAATCAGAAATTGAATTTCAAAGGATTTTTTCACACACACACATAGATACTCACATTACACTGCATTTTTCTCTTCATGCAAATTGAGTTTTAGGGAAAAAAAAACAACAAAAACTAATTTCTTTCTTCCATACTTGATCATTGAGTTATTACTAAAATTGAGAGAAAAGGGAAGAGAAATAAAAGAAGCAGAAGCAATTGGGGTGAGTGAAAAACAAAGGTTGCAAAAACGGTTAGACGATGTTGGCTGGTTGTTCTAGCTCGACATTGTTGTCACCAACTCACAGATTAAGGAGTGAAGCATCATCAGCACAGTTTCAAGCTTGTCATTTCCAGATACCATCAATGAGCGCACAGAGATTGGATTTACCTTGTAGCTTCCCGAGGAAAGACGGTTCTTCGCGTTCGCAGCAGCAGTTGAGGCCCGTGGGAATTTCGGTCGAGAAGCCTGAAGTCAAGAACAGCAACAACGGTAGTAGCGCGTGTTCTCTGCAGCAGAACATTCGGTTGCCGCCTTTAGCAACGACAGCGCAGACATTGGGAGAGATCAAGGATGAGGAGTTTTGGGAGAAGGGTGGGAGGAGTCTGAAGAGGCTGGCGGAACATGGATCTTTGGAGGAGTCTTTTGCAAATAGAGTTAAGAGGAAAAAGGGTAACGGTGGTGATGAGAATTTTGAGGAATTTGAAAGGGATAGTTTCAGTTTGGCACAGTTTGGTGCTGGAAACTTTTGGTCTGTTCATAGTTTTGGAGGTTTTAACCCTTCACTTCCTTTCTCTCTGAATTGTTCTGGGGATGAGGAAAGGGTCTGTTTTGCTCCTGCTGAAGTGGTTTCTGCACCTTTGCCTTTGTCCAACAATCCTTGGATTGAATCTGCTGTAACAACGATCACCAATTTCGGTGAGGGTAGCCACCAACATCAACATGATCATCATGTCAACGAAGGTTCAGTCTCCAATGATTCATCAGAAAGCCGGAGTTTGAG
Organism: Lathyrus sativus; assembly: GCA_963859935.3. Taxonomy (NCBI): domain Eukaryota; kingdom Viridiplantae; phylum Streptophyta; class Magnoliopsida; order Fabales; family Fabaceae; genus Lathyrus; species Lathyrus sativus. The sequence continues at coordinate 550,960,480 of OZ012738.1, read as the reverse complement.
CCTGAGGTTGAATGAAAATGCATCAGAACATGGAGATGGCAGTGGTTCAGGGAATCCTTATCAACATGAAGGCACTGAAGTGGAGACGGGAGAAGAGGATGAAGAAGAGGAGCATCGCGGCTTTGAGCTTTTGAGCTTGCTTACCGGTTGTGTTGATGCTATTGGATCAAGGAATGTGGCCGCAATCAACCATTTCATTGGGAAATTGGGTGATCTTGCATCTCCAAGGGGAACTTCCATAAGCAGAATTTGTGCTTATTTTACAGAAGCCTTAGCCATCAGAGTCACCAGGCTTTGGCCTCATGTTTTTCACATCACTGCCACTTCTCGCGATTTTGACAGGGTGGTGGATGATGATGAAACTGTCACTGCATTGAGGCTTTTAAACCAGGTTACCCCAATTCCCAAGTTTCTACATTTCACATCAAATGAGATGCTGTTGAGGGCTTTTGAAGGGAAAGAAAGGGTTCACATTATAGACTTTGACATAAAGCAGGGACTTCAATGGCCTAGCTTGTTCCAAAGTTTAGCTTCAAGGACTAATCCTCCTAGCCATGTTCGAATCACGGGCGTGGGGGAATCAAAGCAAGAGCTGAATGAAACCGGAGACAGGCTTGCTGGTTTTGCCGAGGCTTTGAACCTTCCTTTTGAGTTCCATCCAGTGGTGGACAGACTTGAAGACGTGAGGCTTTGGATGCTTCATGTGAAAGAACATGAAACAGTGGCCGTGAACTGTGTTTTGCAGCTTCACAAGACCCTCCATGATGGCAGCGGGGGAGCATTGAGAGACTTTTTGGGTCTCATTCGCAGCACCAATCCTACAATTGTTGTTATGGCAGAACAAGAAGCGGAACACAACGAGGCGAGGTTGGACTCAAGAGTCTGCAATTCATTGAAGCATTACTCGGCGCTGTTTGATTCGATTGATCATAGCGGCCTTCCACTAGAGAGTCCAATGAGGATGAAGATAGAGGAGATGTTTGCTAGGGAGATAAGGAACATCATTGCTTGTGAAGGAAGGGACAGGTTGGAGAGGCACCGGAGTTTTGGGAATTGGAGGAAAATGATTGTGGAGCTTGGAGGGTTCAGATGCATGGGAGTCACCGATAGGGAAATGATTCAGAGCCAGTTTTTGTTGAAGATGTACTCTTGTGATAACTACAATATTCAGAAGCAGGAGAAAGAAGGAGCAACAGCACTTACTTTGGGTTGGCTTGATCAACCTCTCTATACAGTATCTTCTTGGGCACCGGTCGATGTTGCTCGAAGCTCATCCTCTTTTTCTCAGCCAGCTTGATTGATTCTTTGCCGCATGGAATTTTATTTACTTCATTCATACATTGTTTCGGAGACAGATAGATACAGAGACAAACAACAAAAGGGTAGGAGTCACAGCAAGAGATTCTTTATTGGTAGGAAAATTGTGATTGTTATTATTATTCTTTCATTCTTTGTTGCAGATAAGATTTACTAGTTCAAAGAGTAGAGTTAGTGCAATTTGTTTGTATTAATACATCAATACTAGTTTCTGTTAATTTTTTGTCAAGATTTCTAGATATACATCAAAACTAGTTTGTTTCTGTTGTTTATGCATTCATTCTATATGAAAGTGAAATGAAATTCATTATTATTCAGAAAATTTATCTTCTCTCCTTGCTATTGAGTTATTGAACAGTTATTTTTTTCTCTTCTTTCTGTCTCTTTCTAAAATTCCTCTTCAGAAATTTTTCATGCCCATCAGTAGTAGTACTACAAAACATCTTAACAAAAGCGATCTAGTTTGCAACTCATCTAATGTGGTTGAAAGGATTTCAGTTTGAAGGGAGATTACTTTAAAAAGATGACAACGAAATATGTTATTTTTCTTAACAATGAAAAGATTGCTAATGTTTTGAACAAAATTCATTCACAAAATATATTTTTCTTAACAATGAAAAGATTGCTAATATTTTGAAGGATAAGATCTCTGTAATTCTTGAGACAGATGAACACCCAAAGAAAGATAAAAAGGATAGAGTAATACTCTTTTAGAATACTCTTTTAGAATGAAAATTACAACCTTTATAAGAATTTTATTCTCAATGGTCTAAATGATGATTTGTATGATTATTATAGAATTTATAAGCAAGAAATAAGACATTAAGAAAGAGAGCGCTAAAAACTATGTTGTGAGCTGCTATCTTAAGTATCAAATAGCTTATGACAAATTAGTAGAGGTCTAATTTTATGAGATTCGAAAAATTGCTCATGAGTTCGTCACTAAAGGTATGTCTTAAATGAACAATTTTAAGTAGTTGTTATCAAAGTCAAAGCGCCACCTATTTGAAATACTTCAAGAATCTGTATGTCTTAAATGAACAATTTTAAGTAGTTGTTATCAAAGTCAAAGCGCCACCTATTTGAAAATATTTCAAGAATCTCGTTAGACACAAAACAAAAAAGTTCTTATTGAAAGTTTGATATCCTATCTTTGTACTAAAAAATAAGCAAGAAATCTAGATTGAAAGACTTCAAGAACCTCATTAGACACAAAACTAAAAGTTCCTTTCTTGAAGTCATGCCTTTGTATTAAAAAATAAGCAAGAAATCTAGATTAGAAAGATGAGGTGCTTGTTATCTCGAACAAACATAAAAAGAAATTCACACGTGGTGCTCTAAAATCAAATGAAAAACCATTTATGCTTATGGTTATAATTCTAGTGGTTACAATTGTGAGAAATCAAGTCACATGACATAGATTGTAGAAAAACAGTCAAGCATTGCACCAATGACTAACATGGTTATTGATATCAACCTTGTGGGTCGATTAAGTGGATGATGGATCAATACACGTTTCTTTCTATGTCAACTAAGATCGTTCTATATTCAAGTTATACACTCACGTTAAAGATAAGATTGTGTCTGAGAGACTCTCACACCATTAAAGTTGTAAGCATTAGAGACATAGAGATGCAATTCAAATATGAAAAGAATATGATTCTCAAAAGTTGTCACTTATTCGTGGATATCTTTTCTTCAAAAGTCTATTGTGAGTAGTCACATAAGGTTGAACTTCATCAAGATGATTCAATATATAGAAATGTGCCTAAATAACTACATCCCGAACCATTGAAAGTGTAACACCCTTTTCTACCCCACAATTAAAAGACACATTTATTCAAAGTCATCAGAGTAAAATGTTAAACTCAACAATAAATCACCTCAAAGGGCGTACATTTCTCAAAGCTTAAAATAAGTCAATGCTCCGTGTATAACGGGTTTTCCCAAAAGATATCAAAATTTGCTCAAAGGCATCGGAACTCACAAGGCATATTCCAAAGTTTTCCTTATACGGAAATGTAATCAAAATAACTCAATAAAACATAGCTCGACGCAAAGACCCCAACCCGATGTTACACTATCAGAGCAATACCCTCTAAGTTGACCAAAGGCCAACAAATCAAAACTTTAAAAGTCCTCATCGACATCCACGACTAAATCTGGTCATCTGCACGTTATCCACGTGGAGGTAATATTCAAACAGTCAGGGTGAGTAAAATGATTCATAATAATCAATGTATGAGAATCAACATATAAAATGGCGTCATAGTCATATTCAACATCATCATATTCATCAATAGGCCTCCAAGGCCACAACATCATAAATTATTCCAAATCACTCATAAGTGCAAATGCAACAAGACTCAATGCATGTGGTACCAATCATCACAACGCGATGGACATTGAGCCATCAACCCTCCATAGATCCCCATCAATAGGATCAATTATACTAGAGAACCAGAGCACATCAAAACACTTCACATTCGCACAATGAGATTGAAGCCAAAGTAATCGAGGTCCTGAACCAAAGTTCGGACGCACATGAATGCATGATGCACACTTCACAAATCATCCTCATAATAACATCATAGGTGCATCGTCATTCATCATAATAATCACCATCAAAATCATATCAGCATAGCTCATCATAATAATCACCATCATACATCATGTCATCATAGCTCATCATAATAATCATCATCATACATCATGTCATCATAACTCATCATAATAATCATCAGCATCAAAATCATCGTCATCATATACACATCACATAGAATTCACAGTCATACTCATGTTAATTCATCATATTATCACACATTATCACATAGAATTCATAATTATACTCATGGTAATCATCATATTATCGCATATTAACCACATAGAATTCCCAGTTATACTCATGCTAATTCATCACAGAAATTACAGAATCAAACACCGAGGCATTGCTGCAAGCAATCAACATTCGCGAAACTCTGCTACATTCGCTGGCATGTTTGCTAGGCGAGTCAGGGGAGAGTTTCTTCGCTGTGCGAAGGATTCTTCGCTAGGCGAGTCTGGGAACAACATTGTTCACTGTGCGAAGTATTCTTTGCTAGGCAAACATTGCGATGACAACAAATTATGCTACGCACCAGAACTTAATTCAACCCAAAAGTCCACACGGTTCACTTCCCCAATGCCCCTAAAACATCCCTAAATCATCCCTAAGGTCTTACGACAATAAAGGCACAAAACCTACAGTTTATTAGGCCAATCCCGTATCGTATTCACGCCCTAAATCACAAATTTCCTTACGGTTACTCAGCAGGCATCAAAGTTACTCACTATCTAATATTCCTATCCCTTCAGGGTTAGCCAAATAACATATCAGAGTTTTGGCCACGAAGACCTAATTTTCCCTTTTCCCCAATGAATTCCACGGTTAGATTCACAATAATAGATTTAGGCCACGAAGGCCAAAGATCACTAATTCTCATATCCACCCTCAAAACCCTTAAACCTTAAATCGACCTTAAATACATTGAAAGTTACACATGGAAAATCATGAAGGTAATACTCCCCATATCTTAATTGTCAATCAAGGTCTTCTCAAATATTTCAGGGAATCTTTCGAAGCTTTTGCCTCCAATCTTCCTCCTCAGAGCTCTAGTCTCAATTCTTTTCACGGTCTAACAAATGAATCCTAATCTCTTCACAATTTCCTTTTTGTTAAACCTTGTCTCGGGCCTCACAATTGGGCTTTTCCCAACTTACCCTCACTAACTCCTCTTAAATATCCAATTTGCCCTTAGTCAACTTGTATTTATTTTAATTAATAATAATATTAATATATTCATATTATATACTATTATTCAAAATAAATAACCCAAATTCCATTAATTTCTAATATTTCACAAAACCACCAAAAATCACCGAAATGCGAATATTCTTATTTAAATCAATTAAATAAATATTCCAATTAAATTTGGGGTGTTACAGAAAGCATATTCATAAGCTTTATTGCCAAATTTGGTTATTTTAACTTGAGTACAAACCTTTCATTTTTCAAAAACATTTAAAGATAACTTTGAAATTAAACCTAAGTTACTCAACTTGATAAAACACGCTGGTTAACATGACATATAATTTTCCTAAATTGTCTCAACATTCAATTTTAGAAACTTATGAATAGTTGGAGATCAAACCAAACGTTCCAAATTAAATCTTCTTGACCTGCGAAAGTGAGATATATTCAAAAGAAATCTCACAGAATCAAATCAAATATGTCAAGAATAAGACTACATCCTGTACTGATGTTCTGGTACAGTATGTCACAGTATCTGTCAGAACATCTGTCTTCAATGTTGGCAGACCAACAAGTTAGAACATTTCACCAACATCTTTCTATGAACCATATTTTAGCAAAATTGCTGCCAATCCTTAAACTATAGAACTAACAATCTCCCCCTTTGCCAAATTTTGGCTAAAACACCAGTTGCTTAATGAACCTAGAGAGAGGAATAAAACCACAAACAAGATACAAGCTACATGTAAACTTTGCACCACCTGTAAAAACCATATCAGATATAAAATGCAACTACAAATAATCAGAGATTAGAACTCCTTCAAACTCCAAAAATCTCCATAGACCGGATGTCAAGGCATGTGGTATGACATCACATCAACATAACTCAACACAACAACCTCAGACATGTCAATTACTCCCCCTGTCACATAACCAATACTCCCCCCCAAGGCACAAGAAATCCAAACCTCAATTGTCTTAGCTGTCTTAGTTCACACATCCCTCTCAAGGGGAAAATCCAAATCACAAGACAGACAAACATGAACTATCCAAGTTCACACATTAAAAACACATACAAATAGAAGTCACACATATTAGAAACACATACAACAAAAGCCACACATATTACTCAGAGCATCAGAGTAATAGATTACCATAGAGCATCCAAGATTCTTCATAACTATAATATGTCAGAACATGTGATTTAACATCATTGCACACATACACCACATCAATGGAAGCAACATAAGCAGGAGCATCAACAAGCATGTCAGACTATCATGCTCCCCGTAAATAGTTGCTTAAAAAAAGCAACCACAAATCATACTAAAGCATGACATGATGTCCTGCCATCTGATCTAACATCAGAAATAGAAAACATATAAACACTTTACTCCCCCCTTTTAGCCAAAAATTAACAAAAATAAAGTAAATATAAACAAACATAAATGGAAGTACAAAGTAACAATGACTACAAACAGTTCTAATGGAAGTACAAACAACTGGAAACACAAAGTAACAGATGGAAGAAAATACTGTTAGGGAATTAATACAACACAAATAACAATAAAAAACACCCAACCAAAAAAATCTTCATTTATGGGGTCATCTATCCACTCCAACCACCTGCGTTAATGAAATCAACCCAATCTTCATCAGCATCCTCGTCAGAGTCATACATTTGAGCATGAATTTTCTTGAAGGACTTCATCTTTGTCACATACGTTTTCTCTGTCCTAGATGCTCCACTAGATGATCCAACAGATGTCACAACTTCGGACTCCACCTTCTTTGGATCCGCACTCTTATCCTTCTTGGCATCCATCACAAGAGCCTTTTTAGCATTAGTATTTTTGGAATTCTGAATCATGTTGAAACACGGCTGGGTAGACGGTTGAAGCAGTAAGGTTTTGGGATTTAAAAATGAATAATGACCTTACTTGTATCGCTTGATCAGACAAGGATAAAATTTTTGAAAGGAGTGAAATTATCCTTGGTAACAGATACATTCTCTTGTTTCTCTTTCTTTCTTTCCAAGCTTTGACTGCAACATTTGAAATGACATTTTCCATGTCATTAAAAAACTATTTTTCTTGAGAAACATATGCAAAAAAAAAAACATTTTCAAGCCTCCTAAACTGTAGTTGCTATAACTCTTCATTAATACAAATTCTCAAAACACCCTTGACAAGAAGATGACCAGTTACAATGACCTTGTCCTGCTGACAAGAAAGAATTCCTTGACTATCCTGATTATAACCGGCTTGTCACAATACAATGTCAAGACATCTATCTAGTCTGACATTGTATTCTTTTAGCATCCAATTTAAGTTGGAGCAAAACCTTCCTTAGTAATATACTCAGACCAGAGAAAAAACCAGATTATATTCTTGCTGATCCAAAAATTGTTTTTCAAAAAGAAACATCCCTAACAAGTAAGGGCACACACAGTGGGAACAAAACATGACCCACATAAGAACATCATACATTAGTAACAAAAACAAACTCCTTATGAATTACATAGCTTAAGAATCCAGTAAAGTGCATCTGAACAGCCAAACACAATGTCAAGACATCTAGTCTGACATCACAATTCAACCAGAATAACAACTCCTCCTGAAGACCACAACCCACAGTAGATAAAAATAAGTTCTTCCAGACAACATAAATAATTGTTCTCAAGGCCATACCCATGCAACCATGATCTATCCCATTTCAAATATCAGAGGCACATGTACAGCAAAAGAAAAATAAGCCTAAAAAACATTTAAGAGAAATCAGAGTTCTCCAAAACACTTCAGGCATGCAAGATGTCATGCACATTTGGTTTGACTTCATGCACACAAACCACATCAGTAGAAGTACATTTCCTCTTAAGTACCAACAACTAGAATGATGTCAGAACATGGCATCCCAGTACCACCAAAGATCACATAGAAATGTAGAGGTTATTTCCATGCTTCACACCATATCATCATAATAGAAAACCCAGAGAAACCACGGTTCTTTCACAACCTTAGGCCATATGTTAAGGCATCAAATATGTCACCCTACACTACACAACAAATCTTTCCTTTCCGCACTATCAAAGTCACTATCACTACCAGACTTGGCAAATACTTTACTCCAAACTTCAGTAGAACTAGATATTTCTTATCTGAATATATTGGTGAGCACAAACTCCATATGATTAGCTCCCATGTATAATATGCTTCATTCTCTAGAGAGTTAATCTACTACGATGATGTTCCAACATTTGCTTGGACATCAGTCTCTTTCACAATGATTGAACCATCAACTTTGGTTCTAGAGTTAACAACCATGGGTTATGCTATCATCATAATATCCCAAAGATATCCTTTTGGCTCAAATACTTAAGATCCACAATATAAACACAATAGTAACATAACATACTGCAAGGGCAGATCAAAGACACTCAAAGAAAACTTCACAGAGAGAAATAAACTCTCATACACAATAAGAACCAAAAGAGCTTCTACACAGAAGCACAATGTCAAGATATCTTGTATGACAATACAGTACCAGCACGAAACCTTATGCACATGAAGAAATTCCCTCTACCAAGTACCATTAGGGTTGGCCAAAATACCAACGTGTTGACTGAACAAATCACCATCATCAGTCTTTTCCACCTCAGTCTGCTCTTCTTCTCCCCTATGTTCCTCTATCCACTAGAAATTACCTTGCACTGGCCTCATAAGAATTGTGAGAGAAAGTTCTATAACATATGCAGAATTCTGATGTTGCATCTTCTGGTGTGCCATCTTAACTTCATCTTCCTTGATCATCAAACAAGTGGATGAGCATGTAGTTTCTTGTGGTAAGCACAAAAATTAACTGTCTTTGGCCTTTACATCCTCATTAGTACTTCGCAATTGAAACAACATCAAGACTAGAAAATCCAGTTCTCAAGCCCTTTAAATTTCACATTTAACACCATCACTAGAAGTAACAAAGTTGAAATAAAACTTAGTGTCCATCAGATACTTCTTTACTCCAGTCATGAGTCTGGAACACCCACTATCAAAATATCAATCTTTCTTAGTTGCAACTCTAAAAAGGTATAAGAGATAAGGTAGTTTTCATCTTCCTAGAGCTCTAACCACTGCTTGGTTGGCTATAGGGTGAGTTGAACCTTTGAGACAACCATTCAGGTTGAAATAAAAGTTCCTGATATGACCAACTTAACCTTAGAAGAGACATCTCTAAAGCAAGTTCCTTCCTTTAGCATGAATATTCTGATGTTCAGCACGATGTAGAAACATTTAGATAACATCATTGTCTCAGTTTGCCTGTTGATGGGAAATTTTTTTCTTCACTTGAGTTCTTCTTTGCTTCCAGACATCTTCTCAAATGAAGAACTTCTTTAAAATATCAGAACATTAGTTCAACATCCTCACAGACTTGATCATGATATCAAGTTTGGGGATCAATACAGACACCTCATTCTACAGGTTATAGATGGTAGCCAACAATTCTTTCTTTAGAGACAGTAGTAAGAAAATATTTACCTTCTACATTCCTTCTTATTGACAACCTTCTTTATTCTTGATGCACAAACCTTGAAGAAGCAACCAACTCATCATGAATTAATTCTTCAATACAAGGGACTACATCAGAAGCTCATCTTCTAGAGAAGACAGAACAAACTAGACATATTTATCATCAGGATCAGTTCAAGAAGTAGAGAACCCCTTAAGAGACTTCTTGACAATGGGTAGGGAATTTTGCACTAATATGACAAGAACCTTCAAATACGCTGCACTGGGTGCCTATATTTCGAACATCCTAGTTCTTGCAAGAGTCATGAAAGATGTTCTTCACAATTGGTCTTGAACTTCTATCCACTTTCCTCAGATCTTGGTTGCAATATCTCCCAAGTAACATGATAGTACTCAACAACCCTTCATCATACACAAGGTCACATGCTTCTACAAAGATGGTGATAAACACCATGTTCTTATCCTTTATTCAAATCTGTCAGTGTAAAAATAACCACAGAAAAAAATTTGACCCACAAGGTCCAATTATGCTGATGATGACTTGATATTCTTCTTAACAAAAAAAACTGACACTTTCATGTCAAAAACTCTTGAGTAAAGACCTTAGTGTCTTGCTGACCAGACGTGCCTTCAAGAATGATGTTGAGCAATTCCCAAGCATCTTTGACCACCACATATGTGTTTAATAAATTGAACACATTTTTATCAACTCCATTGGATATAGAGGCTTTCAGAGCACCAAGAGCCAACCCATACTCTTCCTCACCAGGAACAACCCACACACACCCTTTGGTGACAGATATCCAAGAACTACTGTCCATTGATCCTATAAAAGCTACCAATCTAGCCTTCCAATGATCATAAAGTACCAGAAAAAAATCTCCCTGAAGCTCACCCAAAAACTGACTAGGGTGCTAGTTCTGATGCCAATTGAAATTCTGGCACTCTAAAACATGTTAATACTGATGTCCTCACATCAGAACATAATGTCAAGACAAATGTTACAATATCTTCTATCTGACAGAACAAATAAATTAGACCAAAAATAAATTGCAGAAAGATAAATAACACAGTCAATTGGTAACCCAATTCGGTGCAACATCTCCTACATCTGAGGGCATTCAAGCCAGGAAGGAAACTCACTATGATAGTATTAATTCAAAGCTAAACATCCCCATTTACAACTTCTCGCCTAATCATTACCTTGTGAAACTTCTAGCTAGAAACTCTCTAGATATGAGACCCCCTCTCACTTTCTAACAATTACAAACCAGTGACAATTCAACAATAACTCAAAATAGAAGAACACTATTCCAAGACAAATACTTAGGTTTGCTTAAAAGATTTAGACTAAGGACAAACATGAGTGAATAATAAACAACATATAATCAGTCTACCTCAATGTATCAAAAGATACATGGGTGACTTACAAAGACACACTAAAGAGACTCTCAAAACCTAAGCCACTAAAACTTCCCCTTATTTTTTTACAAAAGTGAAAGTCGTACAAACATTAGATTTAGCTTGCTCTTTAAATACTCCTCAGTAGTCCATGGGCTTCAAAATCTTCACGCATATATTGCTTGATCCACACGCTGAGGGCTGCCTCAATTATGCAGAAAAATCTCCTTGAATCTTGGAACAAATCATCAAGTTTCCTAAATTATCTCAACATCCAATTTTAGAAACTTATGAACAGTTGGAGATCAAACCAAATGTTCCACATTAAATATTCTTGACCTGCAAAAGTAAGTGAGATATTGATAGACCTAAAATATACTGTTTATTTGACTCGATTCGCACGTGTTATTTAGGATTTTATTTCTGTTTTCTTTTATTATGCCTCCGTTTTGTCTCTTTTTCAGGATTTTATATTTTCATAGCTACTCAAGAAGAAATGAAGAAAAAAACAAGCAAAAAGACCAGCTTTTCAGGAAATTGTACACATGGCACTCACCACGGCGGACGCCATAGGAGAAGCCATGAGTGGGATAAGAGACCAACTTTTGACAACTGCTACGTCTCCCACTTCTTTCCACTCTAGTACACATGGCGGGCGCCACCCTTGTATTCTGTTTTCCCTCCCAAAAGAAGTTGGGGGGCAATCTAGTCTTTCCTTGTACTTTCCTAACATTATAAATAGAAGAGTTCTGCCTCATTTCTAGGCATCCAAGCTTAGTTACAGAACTCAAGCCATAAATTTCCATCTGTTGTAAAGTGATAGACTTCTCACATCGAGTGGTTATCAAACTGTCTAATCGAGTCTGTAATCGGGTTTGGAGCACTCTGATAGAAGTTAATCCTGCCGCCATTTTATTTCAGTCTTTTACTTCAAGTTGTACCAAGATTTAAAACCTCCCATTTGGAGCAGCTTTCTATTTATTTTCCGCTTTTATTTATCCGCATTTATTTCCTGCACTTTATTTATCGCACTTTATTTATTCGCATTTATTTCCTGCACTTTATTTATCCGCACTTTATTTACCGCCCTTATTTATCGCACTTTATTTACCATGTCTATTTATGTTTCCATGTCCGACTAAATCTTAGAGGTTAGGATGTGAGGATCATAGTTAAAAGTGGTATTCCATACGACTGTCAATAGATTCACTTAGGGGTTGTTCTGACTTTTAATACATTTTTCCCGCACTTAAAATCTGATGGGTAAGATCGAAAGCCGTCCAACCTTTAGATAAATTTGGTTAGTCTTAACTGTTCAAAGGAAGCGAAAGCGCTTAGTCCAGTTAAGCAGGAATCTTTAATGCCTTAGAAAAATGATTTTAAAACTATTTTCGGACGCGTTTATGGATTTAAATTTCGGTTCGCAAGAACCTCTTTTTGTTAGAAATTCCAGGTCAAAATACTTTTCAAAAAAGTCAAGAAACTATATTTCTTAAAAATAGGTTTAATCACTCTAACACAATGCACACCTTTTTATAAGTGACAATAAGAGGGATCGATTAGGGGATAAAATCGGTTCTGAATACACGAAAGCGACAGTTCCCATTAAATTAGTTCTTTTCATGAGTGGAAAACATTACCCCTTAAGAAGTCTATTTGTACGCATTTGGAATACTGTCTAGCTATGTGAATTACATTCAAGCCTGCTGTTTTATTATTGAATTTATTTTCACACTTTACTTTTATTTCACAAAACCCAATCCCAAATTAACTTACCTTAGATAAACACCGTAACAATAGAAATCGATAGATTGACGTTTCATCTATGTGGGATCGATAATCTTTTCTATTACTCTGACACTATTCGTGCACTTGCGAATCACAACATCAAGTTTTTGGCGCCGTTGCCGGGTACGTCAAAATTTTGTACCTTGTCGTTACACCGTCTGGACTAAGGTTTTACCTACTGGTCAATGCAAAGAACTCGCAGCACCGGTAATCTTATAGATCGTTTAGAGGAACCTGAATGTTACACTCGTGCACGTCGCTTATTTCGTAGAATTAAGAAAGCTATGGACAAAGACCGTAACCAAAGACCCCTTAAGTATTTCGCCCAACCATCTAATGACGAACCTAGTTCTAGTATTGTGAACTCCAATATCCTTGCTCATGATTTCGAACTAAAACCCTCCTTATTACAATTAGTACAACAAAACCAATTCGCGGGTCTCCCTACTGAGAACCTGAACCAACATTTAAAAACCTTCTCAGGCGATTCGTCTAAGACTATTCCCTTTTTCCCTCAGAGACAAAGCCCTTACTTGGTTAGATTCCCTTCCAGCCAATTCTATAACAACCTGGGAAGACCTTAGGAGAGTTTTCCTCGCTAGATATTTCCCCCCAAGCAAAACAGCTGTTCTTAGAAACCAAATAACCAGATTTACTCAAAACCAAGGTGAATCACTCTTCGAGGCTTGGGAAAGATATAAAGACCTGTTGAGAGTATGTCCACACCATGGCCTAGAATTATGGCTAATCATTCACACCTTCTATAATGGACTTCACTATAACACTAAGATGACCATCGACGCTGCCGCAGGTGGCGCTCTAATGAATAAACCTTACCCTGAAGCTAGCACTCTCATCGAAGATATGGCTCAAAACTATTGTTAATGGGGGATAGAGCAGGCAACGGTGGAGAAGAAAGAAGCCCAAGGAGGAATACATGAGATAAGTTCTATAGACATGATGCAAGCCAAAATGGACGCTTTGGCCCTTAAGGTCGAACATATGTATACAAATCCAGTTGCTGCAGCAGCAGTCTCGACTGAGTGCAAATTATGTGGAGCCAAAGGCCACCAATCAGCAGAGTGTAATCTACTGAATGAAACTCATTCAGGAGAGGTCAACTATACCCAAGGGAACCCATTTTCAAACACCTACAATCCTGGATGGAAGAATCATCCAAAATTTTCTTATAAAAACAATAACCCCTCCAAAACCCTGCACCTCCGAGACCATCCGATTTTCAAGCTCAAAGACAAAACCCGCCTATGCAAGCTGTGCAACCTAAGCCGAACCTTGAGAAAATCATGGAAAATTTCATTACAGCTCAAACCCAGTAAAATAAAGAATTCATGAACCAGAACATTCATGTTAATGAACTAATTACCCAGTTAGGAACTAAGGTAGACCAAATAGTCACCCACAATAAGATGCTTGAAACCCAGATCTCTCAGATAGCTTTAAAACAAGCCCCCGAAACTACACCCAGAGGGCAATTCCTTGGACAACCTCAATAAAACCCCCGAGGGAAAGCAAATGCAATTACTTTGCAAAGTGGGACCGCTTACGAAGAACCTGCTAACCCAACATTGAGCAAACCCAAGACTTCTGAAGAAATCATAGTACCCACGGGCAAAGTAGAGGAACTTGTAGGATTCGAAAAACAGAAAAACCAAGACAAAGAAAAAACTTTAGAAAAAACTAACGAACCACCTCCGCCATACAAACCTTCTATACCCTATCCACAAAGATTAAAACAAACCAAGATCAATAACCAATATCATAAGTTCATTAAAGTCATAGAGAAACTTCATGTGGAGATCCCTTTCACAGAAGCCATCACCCAGATACCATCATATGCAAAATTCCTCAAAAGACATCCTTACCAATAAGCGTAGACTTGACGATCCAAAACCCTTGGAATGCAATTCCATTTGCGAAAACAAACTTGCCAAAAAGGAGAAAGATCCTGGAAATTTCTCCATACCTTGTATTTTGGGGAGTCATGTCATCAATATAGCTTTTCTAGACTAAGGAGCTAGTGTAAGCCTAATGCCTTTGGAAGTCTTTGAAAGGTTAAAACTAGGAGAGTTATAGCCTACGAAGATGTCTCTTCAGTTAGCCGACAGATCCGTCAAATATTTGGTTGGCATATTGGAAGACGTCCCAGTCAGGATCGGTCAATTTTTCATCCCGACCGATTTTGTTGTCATGGATATTAAAGATGATGACATTCCAATCCTCCTAGGTGTTGTACCCTAAAATTTGACCAGCCGGTTCTCGTACTTGGCTTGTGTTTCATTTTATTTTTGCATTTTTTACATATCATAGCATTTGTTTTTGAGGCAGGGGATCAAGGTTTTCCTGTGACTCATGGCTCTTTTTAGCGCAAAAGCTCGAGCAGCGAGCATTGGAGGCTCCGACATTTATTTTGCCTAGCGATCGAGCGGTCAATTTTATTTTGTTTTGCAGGATATTTCAGCTTAAGAGGCAGCATTTAAGCTATATCGAGCATTCTCACAGTTACAGTATTCAAGAGGAAGCTTCAGAGGTTGAACAGAGATTAAAACGGTTGAAAACGGGAAAATGTGCAGATTTCCCTCCAAAAGGCGCCAAAATTCAAATTTTGAAGGTGTTAATCGATTAACCAAATGGTTAGCCGATTAACCAAGTCAAAATGAGGTCAAATTCAAATATTCAAAGGTGTTAATCGATTAACCATATGATTAACCGATTAACCAGTGCATATTTTGCCTCTATACGTGATTTTTCAAGTGAATTCACTTTGGGGTCCAATTTTGATCACTTGTGAGTTGATTTTTCACCAAGGGAAGGATCTAGAACCATTTTGAATTTTGGTTAAATTTCAAATCATTTCAAATTCCCTCCAAAATTTCCACTCCTCACTCCAAAGCAATTTTCACAAACCACATTCCAAGCCTCATTTGGATCCAAGCCTAAGGGGTATTTAATTGATCTACTCCAAACCTCCCACATCTAATCCTCATAATTTCCATTTCATTTTAGAATTCACTCTCATTCTCTCAATTTCCTCTCAACTTTCCATCTCCCAAAACTCTCACCAAAGCTCTTCTCACATTGAAATCCTTGATTCTCCATTGGAATCATTGATTTTTAAGAGCTAAACCTTCATCCTTGATCATCATCGTCTCAATTTCTTCATCCAATTTTCGTGCAAGTTTGGATCTAAATTTTGAAGTTGCTTGGAAGGAGCTTATTTGGATTATTTTGGCTTAATTGTGGCGGATCTTCACTCCTACAACAAGAACACACTTGGATCTTGAAGGATTTCTGGATTTCATGCTTGGATCTGCTTAATTGGAGTAAATCAACACTAACCGAAGCAATTCTCCGCTTTGTAGGTTGAATTCTTGATCCGATTTTGATTTTGAGCTTATTTGCATAATTCTCACGTGGATCTTCATTTTCGATTGATTTTGCTAATTTGATTCATATGATCTGTGATCTTGCTGGTTTAATGTGTTTACATGTTGATTGGATCACTGTTTGCTGGTTTAAATTCGTGCATAATTGATTATGTGAAATCTGAAATCATTGGATAAGTGCTTATATGCTGAAATTGCTGTTCTGCTGCTGTTTTTCTACTGTTGACACAGTGTTAATCGGTTAACCAATTGGTTAATCTATTAACCAACACAGACATTCAAATTTTCAAGCATTTTTTCAATGGTTAACCGATTATCCCAGGGTGTTAACCGTTCAACCGTTGCACATTTTCAAATTTTCAAGTATTTTTCAATGGTTAATCGATTAACCCCTGGTGTTAATCGATTAACAATGTGCAAACATGCCTGTTTTGTTGTTTTTCTTGCTTGTTTTGGTGTTGTTTCACTTCAAATCTTTACGGATCAGTGTGATGCATTAGGAGTGAGATGTTTTGGATATATGTCGCTGTTCTTGATTGTTTAATCATGTTTTCGCCGACACGCGTGTTCGTTTTCCACTTGAATGCATACTCTCGTGTATGTTGTTCAAAGTGATGTTTATCTTTGGTCTTTGCATGAGTTCAAAGAATGATTCGGTTGAGATGCGCTTGTGGCGGCTGCTGTCCCACACTTTTTCCTCCCGCTTTTCTTCGGTGATTGATGCTTGAGTGGTTATAGGGGTCATGACTTCTCCCATTGCATCTCACTTTTGGCTTGAACTTGTTTGAGCTTATTTTGTTTGCTTATGTGGGCATTTTCTTTTGGTTCTTGCATTTCCATTTGCATGCTTGAGGTTGAGATGTGCTTGTGGTGGTGTTTACCCCACACTTTGTTCCTCCCTCACTTTCATTCTAATTGTACATTACATGTTTGCATACTTTCATCTTTCTTATCTCATGCTTTTTTCTTCTTCTTCTTTCTTCTTTGCCATGTTCCCTTAGGATCTCTAATCTTCCTTGTTCAAGGTTGATTATGATAGACCTTAGGCTTGAACCCATGTATGACAATATTAGGTAGCATTCCCTTTCATCCCAATCATAGGTACACTTTGTATGAGAACACTAGGTTGAGTCTTAGTCTCCCTTTAGAGTGTCTTTCTCTTCTCATCTCAAAACACTTTCAAAACACATAATAAATGCTAAAGATTGTTGTGCGTTACGATCCTTAAGTACTTGAGAAATGGTGATTGGGGGGCTTCCCCTCAATTTCTTAGAGTGTTTAGTGTACGCCCTTTGGGCGATATGCGACGCATTCGCTCCTAGGTCATAGTCTTTAGTGCAACATGAATTACAAACAATAATCAATGCACTTCTTGTCTAAAAAATACAAAAACAAACTTCAAACTTTTTTATCCTTCGGGATTTAATTTGGAAAACATTTTTCAGAAAAAGAGTGTTGTTAAGCTTTGGTTCTACCACAAACAGGCATCGTCCTTAACTGCTAGAACGGAGGTTTAACCCTACTCGAGCCTAAAACATTTTTGAACCAACCGGTGTTCTTGTTAGCTCGAACTAAATTTGCTCTGATTTCTTGTACCAGACAAGAATATGTAGGCACAAGACGACGATGTCTTGGCGAGCAACCTTCCCCCACCTTTCACCCGTAGTTTTCCGAACTACGTTGACTCTGACTTTCCCATTGCACGAGGGAATACGTAGGCATAGAACGGCGATGCTCTATCGAGTCTCTTTTCTTTTCTTTTGTCCCTGAGCCATAGCTTAAATAGTAAACACCCTTTTAGATTGACAAAAAATCATGGATCCTGTTGAGTACGACATACGTGAGGGGTGTTAATACCTTCCCCTTGCGTAACTGACTCCCGAACCCGAGATATGGTTTCGATGACCTGTCTTCTCCCTTTTTCGTAGGTTTTCTTTGATCGTTTCCTTTCCCTCTTTTGGGATAAGTAATAAATGGTGGCGACTCTTCTGTCCTTGCCGTCCCCTCTTTGCAGCGATGCGACAGCTGACGACTCTGCTGGGGAAGCTCCCATCCCTTATGCGAGTCAATCCTAGCGCTTGGTTGTTTATTTGTTGGGTGTGTATATATGTGTTGTACTTTATTTTCCCGCATTTACTTTCAGCATTGTATATATCAGTTTTGCTGTGCTGTTGGGGGGGGGGGAGATGTTCCATTGAGAGAAAAGCCGGACCCGGGCTTGAGTACAAACATAGCATTAGAAGTGGAAAATAGTGGTGGACCTGTATGCTTTGCATGCACAAGTGCCCATGAAATTCGCGCTCAGACGAGATTCTCTTTGATGATTTCTTTTCTGGCCCTTTCGGCTCGAGGGGATATTGGATCTAAGGATTGTCGACTCTGGGGACCGATCATTTGTGATTCATCTAAGTGAGTCTGCTTCGGGAGATTATGATGCCAAACCAAAAATGGTGAACGTATCATCGTTTCTTGAAAGTCTGTGACACTGATGAACTCATAGGATGCCGAACCTTGTTAATAATAGGTCCATACCTGTGAGAGGGATTGGGTTGTGCAGGAAACCTTGACTTCCAGACTACCTGGTTTTCTTTACAATGTGAATCTGTGTTCTTGATACAAGGGGTTCCTATCAGTGACAATGCTATGTTCTTGTCAAAGTAGAGCGCTGGTTCTTCTCAATCAACAGCACAACAATCTTGATCCCCTGTTTGCATTTTCATTAACATGTATTTATGTTGCAGGTGCATATTTCCTCCTCGATTCTAGTGGTCTCATTCTTTTTGCCTGACATGGAGCCTTTGAAGAAGACAATGGTTTATAAGCTCCCAATTCTTGATGCTGGATCTTTATTGAGCTAGATCTCTGTGGCTGACAGGAAAGTGTTGGAAGACTTCAAGGAATCCTATGGGAAACTTCTGAGTGTCATCTGCAAACCTTCAGTATATGAGATGAATGATCTTTATGCTCTGTTACAATTCTATGACCCACAGTTAAGGTGCTTTGCTTTTCCAGATTATGTTCTGGCACCTGCCCTAGAGGAGTATTCTGTGTTGTTGAGGGTACCTATATTGGATCAAATGCCATTCTATCACTCTGATGTTGAGCCTGATCTGACTAAGCTTGTTGCTGCTTTGCATCTTGATGTTTCTGAGCTGAAAAAGGGAATGACCGAGAGAAGTGGCATGCCTGGGTTTCCCTTGTCTTTTCTGGTTGAGAAAGCTCGACAGTTTTCCAAAGATGGTTGTTGGGTGGTGTTTAATGCTATTTTAGCTCTTTGTATTTATGGTATTGTGCTATTCCCTAATCTGCCAGATTTTGTAGACATAGATGCTTTCTGCGTATTTGCTTAAGGGAATCCGGTACCTACGCTTTTGGGTGACGTCTATCATTCTGTTCACTACAAGAACGAGAACCGGAGGGGAAAGAACATATCTTGTTGTGTTCCTTTGCTGTATAGGTGGTTTGCTGGTCATTTCCCCAAATTTGGTCCTTTCGTTACCACTACAGGTACTTCAGAATGGTCTGAGAGGTTGATGGGGTTGTCTGCTGAGAATATTATCTGGTTTGATAGAGATCTGCTTGGTACAGAGTTTGTTTATAGTTGCGGTGGATTTCCTAACATTCCGTTTGTCGCTACTGCGAAAATCGAGGCCGACAATGACAGAAGATTCGCCACCGTGCGTTATTTATCCCAAGAGAGGGAAAGGAAACGCTCAGAGGAAACCTAACGAAAAGAGGGATAAGATCGGTCATCGCAACCAAATCTCGGGTTCGGGAGTCGGTTACGCGAGGGGAAGGTATTAGCACCCCTCAAGTCCGTCGTACTCGACGGGATCCACACTTGTTGTCTATCTAAAAGGGTGACTGAAATTATCTAACTACAGGCTTGAGGACAAAAGAAAAAGAAGTGACTCGGCAAAGCAACGACGCTTTGTGCCTACGTATCTCATCTGAAATGAGAAGTCAGAGTCAACGTAGTTCGGCTAACTACGGGTAAAAGGGGGGAAGGTTGCTTGCCAAGACATCACGTCTTGTGTCTACGTATTCTCGCACAGTACGAGAAATCAGAGCAAACGTAGTTCGGGCTGAGAGGGAACACAGGTTTGTTCAACTGTTTTTTAGGCTCGAGTGAGGTTAACAAGTAGTTCTAGCAGTTGGTGTATGCAACTCGACCATTGGAAACTTAGGCATTATCGTTTGCGGTAGTACTAAAAGTTAATGATACTCTTTTTATCTGAAAAGATTTTCCTGATTAAGATCCCGAAGGATGAAAAAGGTTTTTGTGTTTTTGTGTTTTTTAGAGAAGAAATGTTTTGAATTGAAGTGTTTATAATACATGTTGTACCAAAGTCTAGAACCTAGGATCGAATGCGTCGTATATCGCCCTAAGGACGTATACTAAACACTCTAGGCAATAGAGAGGTGGCCCCTCAACCACCATTTCCCAAGTATAACGCTCATGGCACAACATACATTATCTTTATTAAGTGTTTTATGATTGTTTTGAGATGAGAAGAGAAAAGACACTAAAAAGGGGGACTAAATCCAAACCTAAAGTTGTCATGCAGTGGTGACCCTAAGATTGAGATAAAGGAAATGCTACCTAATGTTATCATACATGGTTAAGATCCTAATGTCTAACATAATCTCCCTTGAGAGATTAGAGGTCCTAAGGGAAAGGAGACAAAGAAACAACAGGAAACAACATAAACATGCAAGGACACAAACATGGAATGCAAATGAGGGAGGAAATTGTGTGGGGTAAGGACCACCACAAGCTCATCTCAACCTCAAACAACAATATGATAAATGCAAGAGATAAAGGGGACAAGAAATACATTGATAGAAACACACATGAACAACAAAAGTGGGATGAAATGGCCTAAACCAAACAACATCAACCACAATGCCACAAAGCAAAACAACATGAAAAAAGAAAGGAAAAGAAACTCTAACTCAAAGAGGGATTAGAACAAGAGTATAAAACAGCAAGGCATTCCCCAAACATCATTCAACCAAGGCATCATCATGATTTATGCAAAAGATGCAACAAAAATGTCCTCATGGTTCACCATTCAATCCATGTTTCAAAATACCTCTAAAGGAGGAAACTTAGGCAAACCTACATGGTGTTCTAAAGTCATTGGACAACAAGGGGGATGAAGTAAAAGTGCTCAAAAGAAAAAGCAAGTAAGCCACACGGAAATGCAAGCAAATTCCCAAAGGAAAGCAAGCTTGTTTCACAATGAAACCCTAATTGGCAACTCAAAAGTCAACAACCAAATGAACAAGAAAAACCAAATGTTATGACCTAAAAATAAGCAATCACCATCCTTAACATGTTAACAACATGAATCAATAGGCATTGAGAGCTCAAAGGATCCAAAAATGTCATATCCAAGTCAAACTAGGTCAAGATGTATGTATGAACCTTCCTTTAGGGTAACTTGACTTGCAAGTTTCTCTAAAAATAGGAAAATGATTCAAAAATTATCAAATAAAATTCAAGAAGCTCATAAATGTGTTGGTAACCATAGGCCAAAAGATTGCAATCAAAATCACTTCACAACATTACCATAGAAATTGATTCACAAGGGTGCTCCATTGTGAAGGAGGATTGTTTAGGGTCAAATGAAAGGCAACAAAAGTCAACTCAAAATTCAACCAATCAGGGGCAAAATGGTCCTCAAAAATTCTTCAACTCAACATTGATATAAGGATTGAATTTCATTCATTGGATTAAAATGAAATGAGAGAAATAAAATAAAGAACAAAGCATGTCAAGAATTAGGTCAAATAAAACACTTCCCAAGTTAAAATCCATTTTTAATTGAAAATAAATCATAAAATAAAATAAAAATATCCTAAATTCAGAAGATATCTCAAGGAGTCCAAAACATATTTTTTGGGATTTTTATCACTCTTGGAACTATTTTATTTGAATTAAATTCTAAACAGTCATCAAATAAAAAACAAAAAGAAAATACAAAGAAAATAAATAAGGACTTGGTGCCAATAGCAACCCAACACAGTTCAAAATGCGCATGGGCTTCAAAGGGTGGTGCAAACAGCAAGCCCAATCCAACAAGAAAAACAATAAAACAAAAACGTGTGACTTGAGTGCAGCGTGGTCAACAGAGGCATATGGTGGAAATCACTAAAAGCCATCAGATCAAGTGGTATGCCAATCCAACAGATCACAACGTGCCAAGTCATTTAATGAGAATTTAAAATAGATCACGTGTGTGCAAGCAAGTAAGGTGCACGATGTTTCTTAATCTGGACCACTGAAAGCCAAATAAATGAGATCCAACACGCCAGAGCCAACCACCTCATCATCCCTAACCTTTTGAAAGGAGAAAATGGAGGGAAGTACCAGGTGGTGGCCGGATCCACCTCCGGTCATCTTCTACCTCACGACCGACCACCATGGACACGCAAGCAACACAAAACATCACCAAAAACGACAAACTTTATATCAAAAATCATCTACTCATCACAAGGAACACAAATACACCACCATTTTTCAATAAAAATTCCTAAATAAAGGAAAACAAAAAGAAATAGAAAACGTGCTCAAATGAAAAAGTTCATAAACAACCACCAAATGATACCAGAAATGATCTATGCAACAAGAGGATCACAAATATATAAAAATGGCGCAAGAACAATGCTTAAACAGTGAGAAAATTTGAAAAGAAAGAAACCTAGAAGTGAGCTTCCTCAGAGCTCAGTGTGTGAGTAAAGCTTGCAATAAACCAACCAGAAACATTCAAGGAAGCTCAAGGAACGTTTTAGAAACTTTAGTTTTGATTGAAACTCAAAAACTGATTTTTAACTTTTTCTTCTCTTTTTTCTCAAGCTGTTCTTGCTCAAACTCTCACCAATGTCAACTATGAATGCTTGGGAATGATCCTCAGTTTATGTATGATGGATTCAGACCAAGAGAAAGCCCAAATGAAAGCTCCTTAAGCCCAATTCAATTTTCACTTTTCCACTTTTTGGCCACTTGAATAGTGCACGAAATTGTACTTGCCAAGCTGTAAAAATGGCATAGCTGACTTGCATAAGGTGTAGGCTGATCCAAGGGCTGAAAATGATCCCTTGATTTCATCTTATGGTATGTTTTTGATATGTAACTTAACCTTGAAGAAACCATGAAAATGGCCACCAAAATGCACTCAAATCCTAAATCCAAAGATGGCATTGTGTTTCAAATGTGTTTGGCACTCAAAATATGCACAAGGTTGGTACAAAATGTTTTCAAATGAATTAATTTTGATTTTTCCCTTTTAATCCCTTTTTCATGAAAATTTCATTAGGGATCCTTCAACCCAAACTAAATCTTTGATGCCTTGATGTTTGGTTGAGCAAATGACCCCATTTGGAGCAAGTTTGAAGTTGGAAAGATTTTCATTTGAAGTGTGCAAAGTGGTGAAAATGACCTATAACGAAAATGACTTGTAATCCCGCTTTCCCAAAATACCCCTGCCTTGCAAGCCTCATAACTTGAGTTCTACAAATCCGATGAAGGACTTCTAGTACTCTTTGGAAATCTAAGATCATGAGGAACAACTTTTATGTTCATCAAAAGTTGAGAAGAAACATCTTTCTAGGTCAAAAATGGCTTGGAAGTGGGTTGACTTTTGTTGACCAAAATCACATTCATCTGAGGACCTGTAACTTGTCTGTTTCATAACTTGAGTTCTATAAATCCAATAAAGGACTTCTAGTACTCAAACGAAAGCTAAGAACATTCTCTACAAGTTTCATGTTCGTCAAAAGTTGAGATGACACTTGTATCTTGAGATAGGTGGTCTTGAAGTTAGGCACTGAGCAGGGGATTTTACACTGAGAACCCTAATTCAGTAACTTCTCACACTCTTGCTTCTTGATGAATTGATCTTGAAATGATATCCCATGTAACTTAACCCAACATTACTTGACCATAAATACCTGGAATTGAGTCTTAATCTTCTTCAATTTCACAGCTGACTCAGGGTTGACCAGATGAAAACCCTAATTGCACCATCTTCAACTGTAACTCTTCACACTTGGTATAAACACTTGGATGAACTCCACAATGTCACACAAGACCTCCTATGAGCTTAAATGATAACCTCCCTCCATAATCATGGGCTTGTGATCCTCAGATGACCTTCAAATGGCCTCTTAGACAGGAGGTGAACCACATACACTTATCTGCCTATCCAAAGGGCTTTGCCTTGTCTCTGATGATGATAACCCCCCTGTTAACTTGAATACAACCTATTGATTAGGTTTAGAATCCTTGAAAAATTCCTCTTGTTGCACACACACATCTTGATCCCCTGTAAATGCAAAATGCTATGCAATGCAATATGCTAGAACAATGAAATGAAACATAAGCCAAGTAAAGAAAAGGTTGGGCAAATTTTGGGGTACAACACTGTTGGTCAGAAGGAAAGGTTGCATCAATTATAACCCATCCTTGTTGGTTAGGCAATTTGGGTACGCTTTGAGAGATCCTCCTAAGGAAGAGGAGATATAGGAATCTATGTATCTCACCGGATTGTTGGAAGGTGATACCTTAGCTAGAGTCGAGCAGGCTTGGAGAAATATCCGCCAGAAAGGGAAAGATTTTCTAGGGAAGAGCAACAGTAGAGTCTACGACCCTTATTTGACTTGGATCCAGGATAGAACGAAGAGGTTACTGATGCCTTTCCCGTCTGTAGAGCCTTTGTATCCTCTTATGATTGAGGAACCTATCACTGTGGATATCCAGAAGTACAACCAGTTGTGGTATGAGAAAGAGGAGCTTCGGAAGGCTAATGAAGAGTTAGAGAAAGAGATCATTCAGCTCCGGGGTGAAAAGATTGAGGTTATGCACTCTTTCAAGAGGCAAACTGAGCTTGTGATCAGGTTGGGTACATATTTGACCAAGGAGACTCATTCTCGTGAACGTTTGGGTTTAGATCTGAAAGATGTCAGTGATGTTCTCGCTTCTAAGAAGAAGGACTTAGATAGGGCTTATTTGGAGATTTCCAAGTTCAATGATCAGTGGAATGATACTCTTTCCAACAACAAGGAGCGTGAGGATAAGTTGAAGCAACAAATTGCTAAACTGAATACCCAGCTCAGAGCGAAGGATGAGAGGATTGCAGATGAAGCTTCACTCAGACGTGGCAGTGACTGCAGATTAAACGAAGCTTTGACAACCTTGGAGGATTACAAACTGATGGCTGATTCAAAGAGGTGCAAGCTAGAGGAAGTCTTTGGTGAGGGAGCCTGGGAAGACTATGCTGAGGGTTTACAGACCACTATCAGACAAAGAGAGTCGCTCATCCAGGGGTTACTTGTCAGACCAGACCATCCTGAGACACATGAGTTGTTGGAGGAGTTTCATGCTCGGTGCCGTACCTGATGTCTTTCTTTTCCCTTGTAGCTTGTTGGCTGAGGTCTTTTTGTGGATTCATTGTACTCAGTTGTATGATTGTACATTGCCCGTTGGCCTTCTCTTGATGTATGAGGTGTTTGGCTATGGGTTTTCCTATGTCTCGTTGTTTGCGCAGGAGCTAGAATCGATGGGAAATTTCCCTGTTGCATATATAAATGTCTGCATTTTGCATAGCAGGTGCAGCGGGACCATTTTTCTTACCTCTGTTGGTTTGTTGGATTGTTTCAGGATAGACGGCCAGACTACTCACCGGTACGCCACAAAAGGGAATCAGCGCAGAGTTATGGAACAAGTGCAAGCTGAGATGCAGGAGATGAGAGATAGGATGACTCAGTTTATGGAGCTTATGCAGGGTGTGGCAAATGGCCAGGAGCAACTGGGGACTTTGGTCCAGCCATTGATTTCTCATGTTGACAATAATGGTGTTCTTCATGGAGGTACTGCTGCTAATCCTCCTCGTGGTGATGGTACGCCACGTGCTCACCCTATTCCCACAACGGTTATCCCTCCGGGCGGAGGCAACATGGGTGGAATCCCTGAAGTGGTGTGTGCTATGCATGGCAACAATGTTCCTCAATGGGATGAGGACCAGCAGGAGGATGCTTTTTCAATGAGTGATATTAGTGTCGGACTACCATCTGAGGCTAATAAAAGGTTCAAGTTGATTGAAGAAAAGATGAAGTCTTTTGAAAATCAGAATTCCATGGGACTAGACATGGCCAATCTGGGGCTGATCTCAGATCTGAAAGTTCCATTGAAGTTCAAAGTACTTGACTTTGACAAGTATAAGGGAACTACTTGCCCAAAGGTCTATTTGCGTTCTTATTACCGCAAAATGTCTGTTTACTCAGAGGACGAAAAATTGCTCATGCACTTTTTTCAAGACAACTTGTCTGGACCCTCGCTTGAGTGGTATATGGGACTGGAGCCTGTTAATATCCGCAATTGGAGAGACTTAGCTGAAGCCTTTGGGAAGAATTATCAGTATAATAGTGACCTTGCTCCTAACAGGGTCCAACTCCAGAATTTGTCTCAAAAGACTGGCGAATGCTTTAAGGAATACGCCAAGTGGTGGCGCGAACTAGCAGCAAGAGTGCATCCTCCGATGGTGGAGCGTGAGCTGATTGATCTGTTCGTGGCTACTTTGCCTGGTGTTTATTATGAGAAGCTTATCAGTAACATGTCTGGTAGCTTTTCCGACTTGATCATCACTGGGAGAGTAGAGAATGGTATAAAGTTGGGAAAGATCCAATCTGGTGAGGTGCCCTCAGCTGGAGGAGGAGGTAAGAAGATGTTTGGTAATAAGAAGCGTGAAGGCGAGACTAATGCAGTGTCTAGCTCTCGTGGTAGAGGTAGAAATCAGCGTCCATCTTATCACCATCAGCAGCAGGTTGCTAGTATCACAATTTCAGCCGTTCCTCAATATTCCGTGTTTTCCTTCATGGACGGTTTTTCCGGTTATAACCAGATCAAGATGGCACCAGAGGATATGGAGAAAATGAAGTTTATCATGCCGTGGGGGACGTTATGTTATAAGGTAATGCCTTTTGGGTTGAAAAACGCAGGGGCAACCTATCAGCGGGCTATGGTCACTTTGTTTCCTGATATGATTCATCATGAGATTGAGGTCTATGTTGATGACATGATAGAAAAATCGCAAATGGAGGAAGAACATTTGGTCAACTTGTTGAAGCTGTTTGAGAGGCTCAGGAAATTCAGATTGAGGTTGAACCCTAACAAGTGTACTTTCGGGGTCAGATCAGGAAAGCTGCTGGGGTTTATTGTTAGTGAAAAAGGAATCGAGGTCGATCCTGCAAAAATAAAAGCCATTGAAGATATGCCAGCGCCGAAAACGGAAAAAGAGGTTCATGGTTTCTTGGGGAGATTGAACTACATTGCTCGGTTTATATCTCATCTCACAGCCACGTGTGAACCAATGTTCAAATTGCTAAAGAAAGACCAGGCAGTCGTCTAGAATGAAAATTGCCAAAGGGCATTTGATAAGATAAAAGAATATTTGCAGGAACCTCCGATACTGATACCCCCAGTCGCTAGAAGACATTTTATAATGTATCTAACGGTTCTTGAGAATAGTATGGGTTGTATTCTTGGTCAGCATGACGAGACTGGAAGAAAAGAGCATGCAATATACTATCTGAGTAAAAAGTTCACAGACTGTGAGTCTCGGTACTCGATGTTGGAGAAAACATGTTGCGCGCTCGCGTGGGCTGCCAAACGTTTGAGACAGTATATGTTTAACCATACAACCATGCTGATTTCGAAGATGGATCCGATCAAATACGTCTTTGAAAAGCAAGCGCTTTCTGGAAGGATTGCTAGGTGGCAGATGGTACTGATAGAGTACGACATCCAATATGTTTCCCAGAAAGCTATCAAGGGAAGTGTTCTGTCAGAGTATCTTGCCGAGAAGCCGATTGAAGATTATCAACCTATGAAGTTTGATTTTCCTGATGAAGACATCTTATTTCTGAAGATGAAAGATTGTGATGAACCGTTGCTTAACGAAGGTCCTGAGCTTGGCTCCCAATGGCAAATGATATTTGATGGTGCTGTTAACTCGTATGGAAGTGGAATTGGGGCAATCATCACGACTCCCCATGGGTCTCATATACCATTCATTGCCAGGTTGACATTTCATTGCACCAACAACGAAGCCGAATATGAAGCGTGCATCATGGGGTTGGAAGAAGCTATTGATCTGAGGATCAAAAACCTAGATGTGTACGACAATTCAGCTCTAGTTGTAAATCAAATCAAAGGAGAATGGGAGACCAGGAAACCCAATCTGATTCCTTACATGAACTATGCAAGGAGGCTGTTGCCATTCTTTGATCCTGTAGAGTTCCATCACGTTCCGAGAGCGGAGAACCAAATGGCAGACGCTCTAGCAACGTTATCCTCAATGTACAAGGTGACCTATTGGAATGATGCTCCAAGAATAGTCATCTCGCGCCTTGATAGGCCGGCGTTTGTATTTTCCATTGAGGAAGCCTCTGATGGCAAGCATGGTTTTATGACATCCAGAACTTCCTTAAGAAACAAGAGTATCCGCCAGGGGCGTCGACCCGGGATAAGAAGACTTTGAGAAGGTTGTCTGGAAACTTTTATCTGAACCAAGATGGTGTACTCTACAGGAGGAACTATGACTTGGTATTACTCAGATGCGTGGACGAGAAAGAAGCAAGCTTGCTTATGGAAGAGGTCCACGAAGGTGCCTTTGGTACGCATGCCGGTGGGCACGCCATGTCTCGAAAGTTGTTACGATCAGGGTATTATTGGTTGACGATGGAATCTGATTGTTTCAAATATGCAAAGAAATGCCATAAATTCTAGATTTATGCAGACAAGATTCATGTGTCGCCCTTGAAGGTGAGAAAATACTTAGAAGGGGGGGTTGAATAAGTATGAAGATTAAAACTTAGTAATAAAAAACTCAAGTATTTTTATCCTGGTTCATTGAACTCAACTACTCCAGTCCACCCTTCCTAGAGTGATTTGCCTTTCTCAATCAAGGACTTAATCCACTATTTAATCAACTGATTACAATAGTAAGCACTAAGAACAACTGTTCAAAGTATTCTCAAGAACTACTGATCCTAACTGGATCTTCTTAAGGTTTACAATCAAATGTAATACAAATACAAATGTTTAAGATTGCTTCTATAAAGCTTTATCACAACTGTGATTTTTCACTTAACTATTAAGAACAAAGAAATTAATTCTTAGAATGAATATGAATAGTATGAGAGCTTGAATGTTGATTTCTTTTTGGATAAAATGTCAACTAAAGAAGTTGGGTGAAGTCTTGCTTTTATAGGCAGCTGATCCAAGGTGAGCTTCACGTTGAGAAGAGTGTCCAAAAGGTCTGAGCCTTTTTTGTCTTCACATCAAGTGACCTTTCCTAGAAGAAGAAAGCACAGATAAATCCTTTTTGTCTGTGTTCTTGTGTCTAGCATAAATAAGGAAAGAGTCGTTTGGATTATTCCAACGGATATAATCTTTGAATAATTCTTCTTCAGTTTTCAGCAAATTCATTAGAGTCTAATTAGATCAGAGCCTTCTGATGTTGATCAGAGTTTTGTTGAATCAGAGTCTTCTGTAGCAGGTGTGCTTTTAGCGTGTTTAAGATCAGAGCATATTTGAGACAGATCTTCAGTACTGGCAGCTTTAGTACTTTCAGAATCTTCTGTAGTAACTATGCTTTGAAAAACTCTTCATACAAAATTCTTCTTTGGGTCAGATGCTTATGACTTGCTTCAGATTCTTCTGGAGCTTCTGCTTCAGATCCTTCTGGAGGCTACGCTCAAGATCTTCTGTTGGTAGCAATCAGAATCTTCTAATAGATGCATCTGGCGCTTCAGAGTCTAGCAAATTTCTTATGTTCAATTCTGATTTGCTTATGGAGTGTTTATTCCTTTACTATCTGCAGTAAAAACTCTTAAGAAAATTTTAGAGTATATAATTCTTAATTACAAAATTTCATAATAGTTATCATCAAAACATAGAGATATTATTAAGAACCAATCTGTGTTCTAACAATCTCCCCCTTTTTGATGATGACAAAAACATCATAAATTTTGTTTAATTGAAAATATAATAATTATAACTCCCCCTGAGATGATGAATCTACCCCTGAATTAAATACAAATAAGGAATAGAAACTTCCCTTTTGTCTTGAGTAATTTTCAGAGTTAGATCTTGATTGTTCTTTTAACATTTGAGAGTCAGAGTGTCTTGCAAATTTTAGAGTCAGAGTTTGATAATTGTCAAATGATCTGAGAGTCTCTGAGTTTCTTTTACAGAGTGTACTTATTAAATGTTCTGAAATACTTAGATTTAATGTTAGATAAAATAGATATGTCTGAAGTTTCATTCTGGTGAAGTTTAATTAAACAGTTCAGATCTATATTTTCTCCCCCTTTTTTGTCATAAGCAAAAAGTAATAACTTTGTAAAGACAAATAAAAGGAAATGGCAAATGAAATAAATCATGTGGAGAAAAACTTTGAGATTTCATTCAATTCAGTTCAGAGCAAGAATACATGCATCAGAAGATATTCAAAAAAAACATAAGCAAACATCAGATGCAAAAACATCATAATGAAAAAAAAATGAAAAACTAAGAGTGTTTTGACAAAAGCATCTTCAACAGATCCGTGATCTCAGATGAGGTCTGTTCTTGCTTTGACATCCACTTAGCCATTGTTTCATTCTTCTAATCCTGTTTTGATATCCACTCAATCATGTCTTCAGACTTTTTATCCTGTTTGGCCATCCAAGACTTGATTTCTGATTGACTAGCTTCCAGAGCAGCAATTTTATCCTCAAAATCTGGATGTTCTTTCTTTATCTCAGATGAAAAAGGTTGAGCATTTTCTGGAGCTTGAACAAAGTCAATTTCCATAGGCACTTTAGAGCTTGGAGAAGTAGATCCAGAAGGTTGTTCTATAAGAGTCATGGCCATAGAATTGTCTTCAGATGCAGATGCAATAGTTTCTTCTGATAATGGAGGAGTATCTGTAAGAAGCAGTGGTCCAGATCTCTTGACAGTCCAGAACAAACTTCTTGCAGCTTCAGCGAATCTGAGCTTCGCATCATCTGAACATATGTTCTTCAGATTTGATGCTACAGTGTTGAATCTGTTGATGAAGCCATTCCAGATGGCATCAGATTCTTGTGCATCCATTGTTGCTGAACACTTCTTCTATACAGTACCTAAATACAACTGTATTTCTTGCAAAAAGCATGTAAATAAATGATCAATATTAAGTCTAGGTTTGGGGTGTAACAGAGTCTCCAATGTTATTGGTTTTGGTTGAGGAGTAGGTGGAAATAAGGATTTCTGAATGGAAATCAGAGGAGGAGGGTAGTAGGGGAAGAATGGAATCTCAGAGGATTTGTCTGGTTTTGACCTTTTCAGAGCATTTATTAAACATGGTTTGGCAGTTGGGTTATTAGAAACAACATAAAATAGTTTATTAGTGTAAGGTTGGAAAGCAGATTTTGCAGGTTTATCAGAAGCAGCAGGTTTATCAGATGAAACAGGTATAGCTGAAGTAACAGCTTTTGCAGATTTAGCAGAATATGATATTGTTGCCAATGAACCTACTTCTGACATTGATTGAATATTGGTGAGAAGCACAGATGGTAGGGTGATTGTAATTTTGGGTTTCAAGGGAGTGAAAGGGTCAGATGGTTCAACTTTGTCATAGAAGTCTTTGAGTTTGAAGCCATAGGTAAGATTGTGAAAAAGAGATGAGACTTGTGCACATGAAATAAATGTTCTTGGGGTAGATGTTGAGTTAGGATTTGGAATGAGAATTTCAGATGATGGTGTAGGTGTGGGAATAGGATCTGGAATAGGAACTTTGGAAGATATAGAGGGTTCTGGTTGGTTTACCTCAGAATCTCTATGAGAAGGGGATACTAGAAAATCTGGGTGTATGTCAGATTCTGAGGAATTTGATGAAGTGGTTGGTGTGCAAGAAGTAGAAGACACTTGAAAAACAGTTTTCAGAGGTGTAACATCAAGAACTTCTGTCTCAGGGATGTTGGTTCTAGATGGTAGAGTTGATTCTGAAGGATTTGCAGAGGGTTTTGATGGGTGTTCTGATGTGGGTGGATTAGATGAAATTTTGATTGGTTCAGTGGTAACTGGAACATATGTTATTTTTGTAGGTTCAACAATAACTTGTACAGATGCAGTGGGTTCAGATGTGTTGGATGGTGGAAGTTGTGATTGTGGTTGTTTCTTTTGTTGTTGTGTTTGAGGTTCAGATGATTTTTGTTGTTGTTTTGCAGAGTCTTTTTCTTGTAGAGGTTCAGATTGTTTTGCTGGTTGTTTTTCTTGTTGTTTTTCTTGTGGTTATTTTTGTTGTTCAGATGGCTTTTGTTGTGCAGATGGTTTTGTTGTTTGTTGTTGTTCTGTGGATTGTTTTTCTGATGGTTGTTTTTGTGGTACAAATTGTTTGGTTGGAACTTCTGGTTGTGGAGTTTGAATTGGTGGTTTTGTTATTGATGGTTTAGGTATAATGGATTGTTTTGCAGGTGAGATGGAAATTGGATTAGAAGATTTTTTAGGAGATGGAATAGAAACATGAGATGGAGCAGTAACATATTTATTTTGTGTAGAGGGTGGTTTTGGAATAGACTTAACATTTGAATCATTTATAACAATAGGATTTGCAGAAGATACAGAAGTTTTAGTACCTTTAATCTTGATTCTTTTAGCTGGTACAGAAGGAGTGTCTCCAGATTCTTTCCTCTTCAGCAGCTTCTGTGGCTTCTCAACAATCTTGAGCTTCTTCTGAACAGGTGCAACTTCTGCTTCTGGTTGAGTCCTCTTTCTTGGTGTTTCTTCTTCTTCTACAACAGGTAATGGTTGTCTTGCTCTCTTTATAATATCTGCAGGAATAGGCTTTCCTTCTGCCTTGCACTCATCAATATATCTTACCACAATTTCCCTAGGTTCTTCAGCATAGAACAGAGGGTAATCTTCTACAGGAGTTCTCTTCTGACTCAGTTTAGAAATGTTCAGCTTCTTGGGAGCTGTTGTGAGTTCTTCCACTATTTTAAGTCTCTAAAGACTTTTGGCATTCAGAGGCTTTCCCAAAATAAATTCCAATTCCTCTGTGACTCCAGCAGCGTACAGAGCAGTTACAAGTCCATTCTCTGTTAGAAGATCTGAGATTAACCTTCCAAAAGGAATCCAGGTTCTGATCTTCTGACCTTTTTCTTTCACATATTCTCTAGAAGCATTTATATGATTCCATAGATGCATAAAAAGAATATATGGAAGATCTACCTTGGTGCTCTGACTTAGGCAATACATAAAGTAGAGCTGTTCATTATTGACATAGTCTGGAGAGTTTGTTGACTTTCTGTGATGAATGCATCCCATGAAAATCTTAGCCCAGATCTTGAAGTCAGGCTTCAGATCTTTGAACTTGTTAGAAGCTTGTCCAACAGTCATCACTTCTTCATAAACTTCATCCATATCAACACGCCCAGCTGGCAAGTGTGATACTCCATCTGTTTCCTCATAGCCAATGAGTTTTCTAATCAGGTCTTCTGTTGTGATTATCTCTTTGCCCAGAACAGAAGATAAAATAAACTTAGGGTATACAGAAGCATGGATCCAGAACTCTTTCACAAGAAGGGGGTAAACTGGTCCAAAAAGTCTATCAAAATACTTCACCCATCCTTGAGCATCTATAATGGAGTGAAATTCAAAACCATTCTCAGCAAGTGAATCAAATTCCACCATTGATTCACATAGAACTTCCAGCTTTTCAACAGGCGTGAGCAAAGTTCTTTTTGGTGGTGTATAAGGAGTTACGCCCATATTAGCAGAGGTAATTGCAGCCATTGTAGATTGAAATTGTGCAGCAGTTGATGATGAAGTTGCCATCGAAGATGGATTTGTCACACGCTTAGGGTTTTTATGAAGAGAGAAGAGAAGGCAGAAATGCATAAACAAATGAGTTGTGAAAAGTGTTAATGTGGTGAGAAGTGAAGTATTTATACTAAACAATCAGGCATACAAACAGTCAGAAGAAAGCACGTTTAAACACAACATTTAATGAAAAGAATAAAAATCATTTCAAGCATTTATTGCTTCTGACAATTTGGGGGGAAAATCAAGATTTTCACTATTCAAACTTCACCTCAAACGTCTCTTCAGTGGTGTACACACCACCTTTGCAGATTTGGAGTGACACGTGTTTGCTTGCATGTGCTTCTGAATTCTCTTTGAGAAATGAAACATTAACCAACGTTCAGATCCTCTAAGGATTGTTAGTTCAAAGTTTCACAAAAATACTTAAAGAAAATAAATAAGCAATCAGAAGAAATACTTCAGAGCATGAGGCATTTTTTTTGCATCTGTAAAATTTGCTTCTGACAAATATTATTCTGGACAAAAATCCATACCAATATTTTTCAGAAGAAATTTGAATTTATCTTCAACAAGGGGTTTTGTAAAAATATCTGCCCATTGATGATCTGTG
The DNA here is from genome assembly GCA_963859935.3 of Lathyrus sativus. Lineage (NCBI taxonomy): Eukaryota > Viridiplantae > Streptophyta > Magnoliopsida > Fabales > Fabaceae > Lathyrus > Lathyrus sativus. The sequence goes on along the minus strand of OZ012738.1, from coordinate 550,925,793 downwards.
TCAACAAAGGCCAAATTTATAATTCCCTTCTGAACATAGTCTCTGATGAAATGATGCTTAATTTCTATATGTTTTGCCTTAGAATGTAAAATGGGATTTTTAGACAAACATATAGCAGAAGTATTATCACAGAAGATAGAAATTTTACTTTCAAATATTTGATAATCTTCTAGCTGACTTTTCATCCAGAGCATTTGCGTGCTACATCCAGCAGCAACAATATATTCTGCCTTTGTGGTTGAAAGTGAAATTGTGGGTTGCTTCTTGCTGTATCAAGAGATTAGATTTCTTCCTAGAAATTGACAACTTCCAGAAGTACTTTTCCTTTCCACTCTGTCTCCAGCGTAGTCAGCATCACAGAATCCAACTAATTTGAAATCATCAAATTTTCTGTAACACAAACTCACATTAGAAGTACCTTTCAGATACCTTAGAATCCTCTTGACAGCTGTCAAGTGTGATTCTCTAGGATCTGATTGGAATCTAGCACACAAGCATACACTGAACAATATGTCAGGTCTAGAAGCAGTTAAGTAAAGAAGAGATCCTATCATACCTCTGTAGAGCTTCTGATCTACTTTCTTACTTACCTCTTCCTTGCCAAGTGAGGTAGTTGGATGCATGGGAGTCTTTGCCAGCTTACTATCAGTCATGTTAAATTTCTTCAGAAGTTCTTTAACATAATTGGTCTGATGTATGTAAGTGCACTCTGGAGTTTGATTGACTTGAATTCCCAGAAAGAATCTGAGTTCTCCCATCATGCTCATTTCAAATTCTGCCTGCATACATTTAGCAAACTCCTTTCCCAGCATAGTATTGGTAGATCCAAGTATTATATCATCCACATAAATTTGATAAATTAAAAGATCTTTCTTAAATGATTTACAAAAGAGTGTTGTGTCCACTTTTCCTCTGATGAAATTTTTCTCCAGAAGAAAATTGCTCAATCTCTCATACCAAGCTCTGGGAGCTTGTTTTAAACCATACATAGATTTCTTTAGTTTGAAAACATGATCTGGAAAAATTTCACTCTCAAAACCAGGAGGCTGGTGAACATAAACTTCTTCTTCTATAATACCATTTAGAAAGGCACTTTTAACATCCATCTGATACAGAGTGATGTTATTTTGTGCAGCAAATGAAATAAGAAGGCGTATAGATTCTAACCTTGCCACTGGAGCATAAGTTTCAGTATAATCAATACCTTCTTGTTGACTGTACCCTTGAGCAACAAGCCTTGCCTTATTTCTTTCAACTTCTCCTTTCTCATTAAGCTTATTTCTGAAGACCCATTTAGTTCCAATTACATTGAATCCTTTTGGTCTTTGAACTAAATCCCACACATCATTTCTGGTGAATTGATTTAACTCTTCTTGCATGGCAATAATCCAATCATTGTAGTGCAGAGCTTCATCTACAGAAGTTGGTTCAATTTCTGACACCAGTCCAAATAGTGATACTTCAGATGATCTTAGAAAGGATATTGTTCTGATGGGATCATCCTTGTTTCCAATTATAACATTCTCTGGATGAGAAGTTTTGATTCTGGAAGATGATCTTCTAACAGTTGATTCTTCAGAAATATTTAAATTGTTCATCTGAGAAGTTAAAGGAATTTCCTCTGGCGTTGCTTCTGGTTCCTTCACTTGAGCTTTGTCTGCCTCTGAGCCTTCAGAGTCCGTGAAGACTACTTCTCTATCTGCAGAGTTTTCAGACTGCTTTGGCTTTTTACTGCCAAGCTTATCATCAAATCTAACATGAATAGATTCTTCCACAATCTGTGTCTCAGTGTTGTATACTCTGTAGCCTTTAGAGCGTTCAGAATATCCAAGCATGAAACATTTTTGTGCTTTGGAATCAAACTTGTTTAGATTTTCTTTAGTATTTAACATATAGCAAATACATCAAAAGGATGAAAATATGAAATGTTAGGCTTTCTGTTCTTCCACAGTTCATATGGAGTCTTCTCCAGAAGAGGTATTACAGACACTCTGTTCTGAATGTAACAGGCTGTGTTGATTGCTTCTGCCCAAAAGTGTTTTGCCAGATTGGTCTCATTGATCATGGTTCTGGCCATTTCTTGCAGAGTTCTGTTTTTCCTCTCTACAACTCCATTTTGTTGTGGAGTTCTAGGACAGGAAAAATCATGAGCAATGGCATTTTCATTAAAATATTTTTCAAAATATTTATTTTCAAATTCACCACCATGATCACTTCTGACTTTTATAATTTTGAAATCTTTTTCATTCTGGACTTGTTTACAGAAGTCAAAGAACACAGAATGTGACTCATCCTTGTGTTTTAAGAACTTTACCCATGTCCATCTACTATAGTCATCAACAATGACTAATCCATACTTCTTGCCTCTGATGGATGCAGTTTTCACTGGTCCAAACAGATCAATATGAAGTAATTCTAGTGGTCTGGAAGTAGAAACAACATTTTTTGATTTAAAAGATGATTTTGAAAACTTCCCTTTTTGGCATGCTTCACAAAGAGCATCTGAGGTGAACTTCAGATTAGGAAGTCCTCTGACAAGATTAAGTTTATTAATTTGAGATATACGTCTCATATTAATATGTCCCAATCTTCTGTGCCAGATCCATTGCTCCTCATTAACAGACAAGAGGCATTTAACATTTTGAACTTTAAGTTCTGAAAGATTTATTTTATAAATGTTGTTTTTCCTCTTTCCACTAAATAGAATAGAGCCATCTTTTTGACTAATAGCTTTACAACATTTTTGATTAAAGGTTATATCATAACCATTGTCACTTAATTGACTTATGGATAATAAGTTATGCTTTAGCCCTTCAACAAGTAAAACATTAGTGATAGAGGGAAGTTTACCATTTCCAATGGTGCCAGATCCAATGATCTTGCCTTTCTGATTCCCTCCAAATTTCACATCACCTCCAGATCTAAGCTCCAGACTTTGGAACATAGACTTTTCTCCTGTCATGTGTCGTGAGCATCCAGAGTCCAGGTACCATGATTGGCGTCCTGACCTTGCTACTAAGAACATCTGCAATAGGGATTATTTTACTTTTAGGTACCCAGATCTTCTTGGGTCCTTTAGGGTTAGTTGTTCTGAAGGTTTGTCTAAACTTCTGTTTTTCAACATAAGGTTTATTCTGACTAGCCTTAGATTTAAATAAATGAATATTCTTTTCAGAACGTGTTTGTTCAATATCATTTAAGTGACCAAATTTAAAGTGTGAATATAAAGGATTTTTCTTGATGATAATTTTATCAACAGGTTTTGGATTTAAATCCTTTCCAGAGGAAGATTCATATCCAATTCCTTTTCTGTTATTTCTGCTAACTCCATAGATCATAGAAGCCATTTTTCTTCTGTCTATGCTTTTAGCAAGAAACTTATGAAAGCTATAATCATATTTTTCCAAAATATTTTTGCATTCAGATTCAGTTTTAGAATCAGAGTTTTGTTGAGCTAATTTAGAATCATTTTTCAATTTTAAATTATTTTCATTTAGCTCAGCTACTTCTGATTTGAGAATATTATTCTCAGATACAAGATTGCTTTGACGCTTCTTGTATTTGAGCTTAATATTGTTATAGCTCTTCAGAACTTCTGATAAAATTTTGATAAGTTCTTCTTTAGTGAGTTTAGCCATTACCTCTTCAGCGTCAGAGTCAGATTCAGAGTCAGATTCAGATCCTGAAGTTCCTTCTTCCTGATCTTCTATGTCTGCCATCAAAGCTACATTGGCACATTCTTCTTCTGACTCAGATTCAGATTCAGATGTTTCTGAATCATCCCAGGTGGCCATCAGAACCTTTTTCTTCTTATCAAATTTTCTTTTAGGCTTTTCTTTCAGCACTTTTGGACATTCATTTTTGTAATGTCCAGGTTCTTTACATTCATAACATACAACCTCCTTTTTGCCAGATCTTCTGTGTCCAGAAGATTCTTTTCTTTGGTCAGGTTTCCTGAAGTTTCTGAACTTCTTTCCTTTATGCTTCCAGAGTTTGTTTATTCTTCTGAACAACATGGATAGTTCATCTTCATCTTCAGATGAGGATTCTTCAGAGCTTTCCTCTATTACCTGCAATGCTTTAGCAGATTTATTAGATTTTAAAGCAATAGATTTACCTTTCTTTTGAGGTTCATCTTCCTCAAGTTCAATTTCATGACTTCTTAGTGAACTGATCAGTTCCTCCAAGGAGATCTTGTTCAGATCTTTAGCCATCTTCAGAGCAGTCACCATAGGTCTCCATCTGGTAGGTAAGCTTCTGATGATCTTTTTCACATGATCAGCAGTAGAGTATCCTTTATCCAGAACCTTTAGTCCAGCTGTAAGTATTTGAAATCTGGAGAACATAGCTTCAACAGATTCAGAGTCTTCCATCTTGAAGGCTTCATACTTCTGGATCAGAGCCAGAGCCTTTGTTTCCTTGACTTGAGAGTTTCCCTCATGAGTCATCTTTAAGGATTCAAACATGTCAAATGCAGTTTCCCTGTTTGTAATTTTTTCATACTCAGTGTGAAATATTGCATTCAACAATATTGTTCTGGCCTTGTGGCGATTCCTAAATTCTTTCTTTTGAGCATCTATCATAGATTTTCTGTCTATTTTCTTGCCATTCCCATCAGTGGGATGAACATATCCATCTATGACCAGATCCCATAAATCAGCATCATATCCAAGGAAAAAACTTTCAATTCTGTCTTTCCAATAATCAAATTTCTCCTCATCAAACATAGGGGGTTTGGTGCTGATTCTGTCCCTTTCTTCATATTTGTTGTTAATGTTGGATATTGTATTATCAGCCATTATAACAACCAAATATATATCAGAGTTTTTCTCACTGGATCTTTACTGTCACTGTGAAGTGGTAGCACACACAGAACCGGAGCTCTGCTACCAACTGAAGGTGAGAAAATACTTAGAAGGGGGGGGGGGGGGGGTTGAATAAGTATGAAGATTAAAACTTAGTAATAAAAAACTCAAGTATTTTTATCCTGGTTCGTTGAACTCAACTACTCCAGTCCACCCTTCCTAGAGTGATTTGCCTTTCTCAATCAAGGACTTAATCCACTATTTAATCAACTGATTACAATAGTAAGCACTAAGAACAACTGTTCAAAGTCTTCTCAAGAACTACTGATCCTAACTGGATCTTCTTAAGGTTTACAATCAAATGTAATACAAATACAAGTGTTTAAGATTGCTTCTATAAAGCTTTATCACAACTGTGATTTTTCACTTAACTATTAAGAACAAAGAAATTAATTCTTAGAATGAATATGAATAGTATGAGAGCTTGAATGTTGATTTCTTTTGGATAAAACGTCAACTAAAGAAGTTGGGTGAAGTCTTGCTTTTATAGGCAGCTGATCCAAGGTGAGCTTCACGTTAAGAAGAGTGTCCAAAAGGTCTGAGCCTTTTTTGTCTTCACATCAAGTGACCTTTCCTAGAAGAAGAAAGCACAGATAAATCCTTTTTGTCTGTGTTCTTGTGTCTAGCATAAATAAGGAAAGAGTCGTTTGGATTATTCCAACGGATATAATCTTTGAATAATTCTTCTTCAGTTTTCAGCAAATTCATCAGAGTCTAATTAGATCAGAGCCTTCTGATGTTGATCAGAGTTTTGCTGAATCAGAGTCTTCTGTAGCAGGTGTGCTTTTAGTGTGTTTAAGATCAGAGCATATTTGAGACAGATCTTCAGTACTGGCAGCTTTAGTACTTTCAGAATCTTCTGTAGTAACTATGCTTTGAAAAACTCTTCATACAAAATTCTTCTTTGGGTTAGATGCTTCTGACTTGCTTCAGATTCTTCTGGAGCTTCTGCTTCAGATCCTTCTGGAGGCTACGCTCAAGATCTTCTATTGGCAGCAATCAGAATCTTCTAATAGATGCATCTGGCGCTTCAGAGTCTAGCAAATTTCTTATGTTCAATTTTGATTTGCTTATGGAGTGTTTATTCCTTTACTATCTGCAGTAAAAACTCTTAAGCAAATTTTAGAGTATATAATTCTTAATTACAAAATTTCATAATAGTTATCATCAAAACATAGAGATATTATTAAGAACCAATTTGTGTTCTAACAGCCGTGTCCTCTGAACGTCATGGCGTCTCCTTGGCCCTTTTCCATGTGGGGCATTAACATGATTGGTAAGATCGAGCCAACCGCATCCAACGGACATCGCTTCATCTTGGTAGCCATTGACTACTTTACCAAGTGGGTGGAAGCAACCTCCTATGCGAATGTCACGAAGCAAGTCGTAGCCAGATTTATCAAAAAGGACATCATCTGTAGATACGAAGTGCCTGAAAGAATCATTACTGATAATGGTTCGAATCTGAACAACAAGATGATGAAGGAACTGTTCCAGAGTTTCAAAATCTCACAACTCATCACCCTATCATCCGAAGATGAACGACGCTGTTGAAGTGGCCAACAAGAATATCAAGAAGATAGTGCAGAAGATGGTTGTAGCCTATAAAGATTGGCATGAGATATTGCCCTTTGCTTTGCACGAATATCGTACTACGGTACGTACCTCAACTGGGACAACTCCTTTCTCGCTGGTGTATGGTATGGAAGCTGTCCTACCATTAGAAGTCGAGATTCCTTCTTTGAGATTTCTGGTCGAAGTCAAGCTTGATGAGGTATAATGGGTAAAGAATAGATTGAATTAGCCTAACCTGATGGATGAGAAAAGGATAACGTCTATTGCATATGGTCAGTTGTATCAGAGCCGAATGAAGAAAGCTTTTGATAAGAAGGTGCGCCCTCGAAGCTTTCAGATGGGCAATCTTATGCTGAAAAAGATTCTTCCTCCACAAACAGATCACAGGGGAAAATGGACTCCCAACTATGAAGGTCCATACATTGTACGAAAGGTATTCTCCGGAGGAGACTTGCTGTTATCCATCATGGATGGTGAGGATTTTACATCCCCTGTGAACACAGACGCAGCTAAAAATTACTTTGCTTACAGAGACCCGCTAGAAAGAAAAAAGAATATCTAGGCAAAAATGGGGCATCCCGGCAAACCATAAAAAGAATGGGTTCAGGCAAAATTTAGGGATATAAACAAAAGATGTAAACCCGCAAAGTTGAAAACCTGAAAAGGCGACTTTGGCAAAAATGGGTATCCCGATGAATTGAAAACCCGCAAGGGCGATTCAGGCAAAAGTTAGGGATTTAAAAAAGCAAATGACTGCGGTCTGCGTGTGATTTTCAGAGCCTAGTGGATTAAGGGAGGACCCGAGGACCGTTTATCTGAATCAATCTCTTATAAAGACGAAGCATCGGAGTCATGCGGGTCATAGATGGACCAACTTATGGTGTTCGTCTGTGCCACATTGCCGACATTCTGTATATTTCTGTGCATTTCTATATTTTTTGTGCAGCTTCCTCTTTTCAGGGGTTACATTTGTTGTAAAATCTTGCCTATTTACAGGCCCATATGTCAATAAAACATATACTATTCAGTAATTGTTTATTTTGCTTTAGCCTTACTATTTTGTTTGCAAAAAACACCCGATATTTTTGATAAACTGTGCATACATAAACTTGCAGGCTTTGGCAATAATCTTTAAAACTTTGAGTTATTTGAACAACGTCACGGGTGATGACCGAGATAGTTCCTTTGTACAGGATATCTTGTCTGTTTGTTCATTTTTTGCAGGGTCATTACCCTTGGGGAAATTCGTCAGAGGTGTATCTCCGGTATGATCACCATTTCCCCCCAGCTATTGAAGTTTGAACATCTCTACCCCCGGTAGATCTTTATGCAGGTGGACCAAGCAGTTAAGTGTATGCTTATCCCTAGAAGTTAGTCGGTACTCGTTTAGCTCTTCGCAGTTTGAGACCGAAGTCTCCAGTAGAGTAAGGGTATTCCCAGAGGGTCGAGATTGATATTTCTAGTAGATTAAATGTGCTCGCTTATTCCCAGCAGTTGGTCCGTACACATTTAATCCCCGCAGGTTGCAGGTATGTATTTACTCCCCAGTGAGTCGAGAGGGGATTTCTCCCCACAGAGTCTGAGCAGGTGATTTTGTATCCCATCGGAGTTCAGTTTGTTGAATCATCCCCAAGCAGAGGTCGATGATGTTCCCTCGTTGGGCGATCCCCAGTAGAGTTGGCTTTTCTCCCTTGCAGGATCGTAGAGTTGGTTCTATTCCCCCGCAGAGATAGACCATGTCCCGGCGAAGTCAGTAAGTTTGTGATTCCCTGGCAGAGTGGATCTATAGCAGATATAGTTTGTGCCTCAGGTGAGCAATTCCTGGCAGGTTGAATTTTGATTGCTTTTCCAGTAAGTCGTCACTTTCAGGTGAGTATTGGTGAGCCGTTCAGGGTATTGTCCTTAACAAATTTTGATATGAATCCCCAGCTGAGTCTGAACTTCTCGTTCTTATAAGAACTTTTTCCCTAATAAGGAAGCCGTCCGAGGCTCGTTTCCTAGTCCAATTACGATTGGCATGGGTTAACCTTTTCCTCAACAGGTTGGAGTTGGTTTCGTCTCTTCATCATTTATTTTGCTGGTTTGGTTCCGTTGCATTTTGCATTCTGTGCATAGCATCCCCCAAACGCATAGCATTTCCATTTCGTATGGAGTATTACGCCATATTCAAACATGTGCATGTAAAACATAAGCCAGGTTGTTGCCTCTCTGTTCTCAGGTGTACTTCCAACAGATGATTTATTTACTTTGCCCGCATAGTGTTCAGACCCCGCAAGTTTTGATTGATATCTTCTGCCCGTATGGTATCCAGACCATGGCGATTTCCGATTTGTTTACGTTCGTTGAGTATTCAGGCTCCGGTCTATCTCCGTTGAGTATCTAGACTCCGGTTATTACGTTGAGTATCCAGAATCCGGCTATTCTGTTGAGTATTCAAGCTCCGGTGTATTTTCGTTGAGTATTCAGACTCCGGCCATTTGAAAGATTGCTTCTTCTGCTCGTAACGTATCCAGACCATGGATGTTTCCGTTAACCCACGTGGTATCCAGACCCCGACTTACATTTTTTCCAGCAGTGTCGCCGGACCTCAGCTGTTGTTATAAACCCATGTGGTATTTATACCTTGATAAGTACATCTGTGGTGTATCCCTTTGTTACATTGAGTGTTCAGGCTCCAGTTATTACGTTGAGCGTTCAAGCTCTGGTCATTTTCGGTTTATTACGTTGAGTGTTCAGACTCCGGCTTTTTTCTTTGAGTGTTCAGACTCTGGCAATTTGACATATGATGCCAGACCATGACAAGTTTAAATGTGATTTCTCCGGCTCGTATGGTATCCATACCATGGCCAATTATGTGTTTTATCTAGTCCTTGTGGTATCCAGACCACGACTATTGGTGTTATTGTGCTTTATCCGTCGAGTATCCAGACTCCGGTTAAGTCAGTTGGGTATCCAGACCCTGATGAATATATTTGTGATGTATTTCCTTTTTCGTTGAGCGTTCAGGCTCCAATTTTTTTTTGTTGAGCATCCAGGCTCCGGCTTATTTCGTTGAGTATCCAGACTCCGGTTGTTTCGTTGAGTATCCAGACTCCAGTTGTTTCTTCGAGTATCCAGACTCCGGTTGTTTCGTTGAGTATCCAGACTCCGGTTGTTTCGTTGAGTATCCAGACTTCAGTTGTTTCGTTGAGTATTCAGACTCCGGTTGTTTAATTGAGTATCCAGACTCCGGTTGTTTCGTTGAGTATCCAGACTTCGATTTTTTCGTTGAGTATCCAGACTCCGATTCTTACGTCGAGTGTTCAGACTCCGGAAAATTTCATTGACTCATTTTGTTCGTTGAATATCCAGATTTCGGCAATTTGAAATGTCACCCTTCAGCCTGTATGGTATCCAGATCATGGTACAATTTTGATGGATGTGTTCATCTTATCAGGTGTTTTTCAACAGAGTTACTTGGTTAAGTTCCTCTTCTCTCCCCAGTGGGGTTGCCAACAGAGTTACTTGGTTAAGTTTCTCTTTGTTCCCCAACCGAGTTACTTGGTTAAGTTTCTTCGTGCTCCCTAAGCAGAGTTATTTGGTTAAATTTCTCCCTTTCTCCCTGTCAGAGTTGCTTGGTTAAGTTTCTCTCTTCCCCAGCGGAGAATTTTCAAGATGTCTATCAGATGTCTCTTCCGACTGCATGTCGATGTCAGTCAGCTTGTTGCCGTTGCAACTAGTCATTGATTATTTTTAGAGATTTTTGTTCCCATCAGAGTTTGTGGTTGACAAATTTTCGGGTTCTTTGGTATTCAACCGTCTTTTACCTTGATTGTTTGAAAGCCGTTCACTTTTCGCTCATTCAGGTTCAAGCCGCTTGAATAGGGGCTGCTGTTGTACCCCAAAATTTGACCAACCGGTTCTCGTACTTGGCTTGTGTTTCATTTCATTTTCGCATTTTTTGCATATCATAGCATTTGTTTTTGAGGCAGGGGATCAAGGTTTTCCTGTGGCTCAGGGCTCTTTTTAGCGCAAAAGCTCGAGCAACGAGCATCGGAGGCTCCGACATTTATTTTTCCCAGCGATCGAGCGGTCGCTTTTATTTTGTTTTGCAGGATATTTCAGCTTAAGAGGCAGCGTTCAGGCTATATCGAGCATTCTCACAGTTACAGTATTCAAGAGGAAGCTTCAGAGGTTGAACAGAGATTAAAACGATTGAAAACGGGCAAATGTGCAAATTTCCCTCCAAAAGGCGCCAAAATTCATATTTTGAAGGTGTTAATCAATTAACCAAATGGTTAACCAATTAACCAAGTCAAAATCAGGTCAAATTCAAATATTCAAAGGTGTTAATCGATTAACCATATGGTTAACCGATTAACCAATGCAGATTTTGCCTCTGTACGTGATTTTTCAAGTGAAGCCACTTTGGGGTCCAATTTTGATCACTTGTGAGTTGATTTTTCACCAAGGGAAGGATCTAGAACCATTTTGAATTTTGGTTAACTTTCAAATCATTTCAAATTCCCTCCAAAATTTCCACTCCTCACTCCCAAGCAATTTTCACAAACCACATTCCAAGCCTCATTTGGATCCAAGTCTAAGGGGTATTTAACTGATCTACTCCAAACCTCACACATTTAATCCTCATAATTTCCATTTCATTTCAGAATTCACTCTCATTCTCTCAATTTGCTCTCAACTTTCCATCTCCCAAAACCCTCACCAAAGCTCTTCTTACATTGAAATCCTTGATTCTCCATTGGAATCATTGATTTCTAAGAGCTAAACCTTCATCCTTGATCATCATCATCTCAATTTCTTCATCCAATTTTCGTGCAAGTTTGGATCTGAATTTTGAAGTTGCTTGGAAGGAGCTTATTTGGATTATTTTGGCTTAATTGTGGCGGATGTTCACTCCTACAACAAGAACACACTTGGATCTTGAAGGATTTCCAGATTTCTTGCTTGAATCTGATTAATTGGAATAAATCAACACTAACCGAAGCAATTCTCCGCTTCGTAGGTTGGAATTCTTGATCCGATTTTGATTTTGAGCTTATTTGCATAATTCTCATGTGGATCTTCATTTTCGATTGATTTTGCTAATTTGATTCATATGATCTGTGATCTTGCTGGTTTAATGTGTTTACATGTTGATTGGATCAGTGTTTGCTGGTTTAAATTCGTGCATAATTGATTATGTGATAATCCAGATCTTTGGATAAGTACTTATGTGCTGAAATTGTTATCCTGCTGCTGTTTTTCTGCTGTTGACACAATGTTAATCAGTCAACCAATTGGTTAATCGATTAACCAACACAAATATTCAAAATTTCAAGCATTTTTTCAATGGTTAACCGATTAGCCCAGGGTGTTAAACGATTAACCGTTGCGCATTTTCAAAATTTCAAGCATTTTCAATGGTTAATCGATTAACCCCTGGTGTTAATCGATTAACACTATGCCAACATGCCTGTTTTGCTATTTTTCTTGCTTGTTTTGGTGTCGTTTCACTTCGAATCTTCATGAATCAGTGTGATGCATTAGGAATGAGATGTTTTGGATATATGTCGCTGTTCTTGATTGTTTAATCATGTTTTCACCGACACGCGTGTTCGTTTTCCACTTGAATGCATACTCTCGTGTATGTTGTTCAAAGTGATGTTTATCTTTGGTCTTTGCATGAGCTCGAAGAATGATTCGGTTGAGACGCGCTTGTGGCGGCTGCTGTCCCACACTTTTTCCTCCCGCTTTTCTTCGGTGATTGATGCTTGAATGGGTATAGGGGTCATGACTTCTCCCATTGCATCTCACTTTTGGCTTGAACTTGTTTGAGCTCATTTTGTTTGCTTATGTGTGCATTTTATTTTGGTTCTTGCATTTCCATTTGCATGCTTGAGGTTGAGATGTGCTTGTGGTGGTGTTTACCCCACACTTTGTTCCTCCCTCACTTTCATTCTAATTGTGCATTACATGTTTGCATACTTGCATCTTTCTTATCTCATGCTTTCTTTTTCTTCTTTCTTCTTTGCCATGTTCCCCTAGGATTTCTAATCTTCCTTGTTCAAGGTTGATTATGGTAGACCTTAGGCTTGAACCCATGTATGACAATATTAGGTAGCATTCCCTTTCATCCCAATCATAGGTACACTTTGTATGAGAACACTAGGTTGAGTCTTAGTCTCCCTTTAGAGTATCTTTCTCTTCTCATCTCAAAACACTTTCAAAACACATAATAAATGCTAAGGATTGTTGTACGTTACGAGCCTTAAGTACTTGGGAAATGGTGATTAGGGGGCTTCCCCTCAATTTCTTAGGGTGTTTAGTGTACGCCCTTTAGGCGACATGCGACGCATTCGCTCCTAGGTCATAATCTTTAGTGCAACATGAATTACAAACAATAATCAATGCACTTCTTGTCTAAAAAACAAAAAAAAACAAACTTCAAACTTTTTTATCCTTCGAGATTTAATTTGGAAAACCTTTTTCAGAAAAAGAGTGTTGTTAAGCGTTGGTTCTACCGCAAACAGGCATTGTCCCTAACTGCTAGAACGGAGGTTTAACCCTACTCGGGCCTAAAACATTTTTGAACCAACCGGTGTTCTTGTTAGCCGAACTATGTTTGCTCTAATTTCTCGTACCAGATGAGGATACGTAGGCACAAGACGACAATGTCTTGGCGAGCAACCTTCCCCCACCTTTCACCCGTAGTTTACCGAACTACGTTGACTCTAACTTTCCCATTGCACGAGGGAATACGTAGGCATAGAGCGGCGATGCTCTATCGAGTCTCTTTTCTTTTCTTTTGTCCCTGAGCCGTAGCTTAGATAGTAAACTCCATTTTAGATAGACAACAAAGCATGGATCCCATAGAGTACGACGGACGTGAGGGGTGCTAATACCTTCCCCTTGCGTAACCGACTCCCGAACCCGAGATATGGTTTCAATGACCTGTCTTCTCCCTTTTTCGTAGGTTTTCTCTGATCGTTTCCTTTCCCTCTTTTGGGATAAATAACGAACGGTGGCAAATCTTCTGTCCTTGCCGGCCCCTCTTCGTAGCGATGCGACACTAGGTAGACCATTCTAATCAACCGCAGGAGCCATAATAGATGTCAAGAGAGGGAAGTTAACTTTTGAGGTAGGTGAAGAAAAGATAGAATTCATTCTATCGAAGTTTCCTATGGCACCAGTATTAGAAGACGCATGTTATGCCATAGACATCATTGATGAATGCGTCAGGGAGCTAGAATTAGAAGAAACCATCACACTTCCTTCAACTTTCATAAAGGAAGATGATGGATTTATGGAACCTCACATTGATGATAATCTACATGAATGTCTATCCCTTACACCCGATCCAATGCTGTGCCCTAAGAAGCCTAATTTAGAACTTAAGGAACTACCCGAGAATCTAAGATATGAGTTTCTGGACGAAGAAATGAATCGTCCGGTTATAGTCAGTGCTTCCTTAAACCAGGTAGAAACGGACCAACTCTTATATGTTTTACGCAAATATCCCTCAGCCTTAGGATATAACATCTCTGATCTAAAAGGTATAAGTCCATTCGTGTGCATGCACCGAATTTCACTCGAGGAAGACTCAAAACCCTCTAGAGAACATCAGAGAAGGATAACCCTATAAGGAGTGATGTTGTAAAAAAGGAAGTTCTCAAGTTATTAGAAGTAGGTATAATTTATCAAATCTCAGATAGTAAGTGGGTGAGTCTTGTGCATGTAGTACCAAAAAGGGAGGCATCACAGTCGTGCAGAACGAGAAAGGAGAACATATAGCAAAACAGATAGAAGGAGGATGGCGTATGTGCATAGATTATAGGAAACTAAACAAAGCTACTAGAAAAAACCGTTTCTCCTACCATTTATAGATCAGATTATGGAACGTTTAGCCAGACACTCCTATTTTTGCTATCTCGATGGATATTCAAGATTTTTCCAAATCTCTATCCACCCAGAAGATCAAGAGAAAACTACCTTTACACGCCCTTATGGAACCTTTGCCTACAAACGAATGCCTTTCGACCTCTGTAATGCACCAACAACCTTCCAGCGTTGCATGATGGCAATCTTCGCTGATTACCTAGATGGAATTATGGAAGTATTCATGGATGATTTCTCGGTATGCGGGTTTGATTTCAAAAACTGTCTTGCTAACCTGGTGTTGAACTGGGAGAAATGTCACTTTATGGTCACCGAAGGTATAGTTTTAGGACATGTAGTCTCTGAAAGAGGTATTGAAGTAGATAAAGCTAAAATAGAAGTGATAGAAAACCTAAAACCCCTAACACCGTTAGAGAAGTCCGAAGTTTTCTTGGACATGCTGGTTTCTACCGGCGTTTTATCAAAGACTTCTCTAAGATAACCAAACCTTTAACCAGCCTCCTAATGAAGGATATCGAGTTTAAATTTGACAAAAAATGCCTCGAAGCATTAAAATTTTTAAAACATGCGTTGATCTCGGCACCCATTATCCAACCTCTAGATTGGGCCGAACCTTTTGAAAGTATGTGCGACGCTAGCAATTACGCTGTAGGAGCTATTCTAGGGCAAAGAAAGGATAAAAAATTGCATGTTATTTACTATGCCAGTAGGACGCTAGATGCTGCTCAGCTTAACTACGCCACCACTGAGAAAGAACTTCTTGCCATAGTTTTTGCTATGGACAAATTTCGATCCTATCTGGTAGGAGCCAAAATTATAGTGTATACAGATCATGCTTCCATTCGTTATTTATTAAACAAGAAGGATGCCAAACCTAGGTTACTTCAATGGATCCTTTTATTACAAGAGTTTGATTTAGATATTCAAGACAAGAAAGGCACATAAAATGTAGTTGTCGATCACCTTTCTAGGCTTGAATACCTGAAACCTGATCCACTCCCTATAAACGATGATTTTACCTATGACAGGTTAATAGCTAGGATAGAAGCCATAGAAGAGAATAACCTAAACCCTCATAAGACCCCCGAGATATCTTTGGCAGTAAATAACATACCTTGAGGTACACAGATTTTGTAAATTATCTAGCTGCCGACATCATACCCCCTGACTTTAACTATAAGCAGAGAAAGAAGTTCTTTAGCGACATAAGACACTTCTATTAGGATGAACCACTCCTTTTCAAAAGAGGCACTGGCGGTATTTTTCGCTGTTGCGTCCCAGAAGAAGAGGTAAGAAAGATCATAGAACACTGCCACTTTGCACCCTAGGGAGGACACACTAATGTTGTACCCCAAAATTTGCCCAACCTTTTCTTAACTTGGTTTATGTTTCATTTCATTTTGTTCTAGCATTTGCATTGCATAACATGTTTCATTGAACGGGGGATCAAGAGCTTATGCATAGCAAGAGGAGGTCACTCAGAGTGTTGAGCCTAAGCAAGGGGTGTTACTCAAGTTTGAATGGTCATCAGGTCATCTAGAAGTGGTCAATAGTCTTGTGAAAGGATGAATGGATGTATGTGGGCCAGCTCCTAACTTGGAGGCCAGTTGAAGAGCATCAGAGGTTTGTGAATTCATAATTATGGATATAAGATGTTGAGAGAGCCCGTTGAGTGCTTTGAGAGCCATGTTGGAGCTTATTCAAGTTGTTGTGTGAAGTGGAACAAGCCACAGTCAAGAATGTTGCATCTAGGGTTTTCATATGGTAAATCCTCAATTAACTGTGAAATTGGAGGTTACAACTTAATTCCAAGTCTCTATGGTCATGGGATGTTGTGTTGAGATGTCTAATATATAATTTCAAGATCAATTCATCAAGGATCAAGAGTGTGAGAAGTTACTAAATTAGGGTTCTCAGTGTAAAATCTCGTGTTTAGTCCTTAACTTCAAGACCACCTTTCTCAAGATACAAGTCTCATCTCAAATTTTGACCAACATGAAACTTGTAGAGAATGTTCTTAGCTTTCTTTTGAGTACTAGAAGTCCTTGATTGTATTTATAGAACTCAAGTTATGATGCAGACAAGTTACAAGTCCTTAGATGAATGTGATTTTGGTCAACAAAAGTCAACCAACTTCCAAGCTATTTTTGACCTAGAAGGATGTTTCTCCTCAACTTTTGGTGAACATGAAAGTTGTTCCTCATGGTCTTAGCTTTCCAAATAGTACTAGAAGTCCTTCATTTGATATGTAGAACTCAAGTTATGAGATTTGCAAGTCAGGGGTATTTTGGGAAAGTTAGATTATAGGTCATAAAATTATAGGTCCATTTCACCAACTTGCACACTTCAAATGAACATATTTTCAACATGAAACTTTCTCCAAATAGGGCCATTTGCATTACCAAATCATCTCTTATCATGGTTGGAGCTTGGATTGAAGAATTGGTGTTTGAATTTTTCATAAAGAAAGCTTAAAATGAGAAAATTGGAATTAATTCATTTGGAACTATTTCAAGGCAAGTTTATGCATATTTTGAGTGCAAATGATGTTCTAAACACAATGCCAATATTAATTTTTCAATTTGAGGTCATTTGGATGGTTATTTCCATGGTTTCTTCACCATGAAGTAACAAATGTGAAATCCACCATAGGATCAAAATAAGGACCAATTGCTGGCCATTTGATCAACTCAGTCCATGTGCAATTGATTTGAAACAAATTTTAGGCAGGTGCAGTGGCTGTTACACGAGTTTGGCAAGCAAAAAAAGTGAAGAAAATTGAAATGGCAATTGGGCTTTATGGCATGAATTAGGGCTCCATTTTCATCTGAATCGAACACATAAAAGGTCAGCAAACTTCACAAACCCTCAGAGCACGATTTGGTGGTGAAATTGCAGAGATAACAACTTGAAAAAGCAAGAGCAAAGTGAGATTTGGTTTTGGAGATTTAGCCATTCTCAAGTGAAATTGAGCATACCAAGAGCTTCATTCAAGTGTTTGGAACGATTCTGGGTGATTTGCTTGAAGTTTCAGCCAAAGACAAGACTCAATGGAGGTTCTCCACTAGGTAATCTTGAAATCACCATATCTCTCTATTTATGCCATGATTCTTTGCCATTTTTGCATATTTGAGACATAGGAAACATGTAGACCATTAACAAGTAAAATGAACTGGCATTTGAGTTGATTTCTGTTTGGAGCACAAAACTTATTGTTTGCATTTTGGCCTATTCTTGAGGTTTTATGATGATTGAGCTGTGGATTTGAACTGTACATGAGGTGTAGATGATTTCTGGACACTTTTGGTTGTTGATTTTGAGTTTTGTAGTTTGTGCACATTTATTTTTCTTCGATTTGCTCTGTGTTGCTCAAAAATGAAAACCAAGGTTGGATTTGGGTTCCTCGTGAGGAGAGGATGAATTTTGACTATTAGTTTGTTAATTTTGGTGAAGTGTGGATGACTGTGCATTTGTTGCTACTGTTCACGGTGGTTCTGTGGCCGGAGAAGATGACCAGAAGGGATCTCCGGCCACCGTCTGTTTTCCTTGGCTTTTGACTTCTCATTGGAGAAGATGATCCTCACACCACACGATGCGCTGCGCTTACTTTTGGTTTGGACGTTCATGATTAAGACACACACTACACCCGTTTGACCATGCAACACTTGATCACATTTGAATTCATCATTAATGCGCTGGCACTTTCTGATCCACGTGATTTGATTACCAGTTAATTTGATGACCCAGATTGCTTTCCACGCTGGTCCTTTTGTTGACCAGCCTTATTGGATCATTGTTTGACTCAGACTTTTGGCTTGTGGACCTGGGCCTCGCCGGCTACCTGCACCCCCTTTGGCCCATTTTCCTTTTTCACGTGTTTTAATTGCCATTTAAACCGTCTGTTTCTTTATTTTCATTTTATTTTCATTTTATTTTTGTTTATTGTCTGTTTCCATTTAATTCATTTTTAATTACTTCCAATCATCCAAAAATTCATAAAAATACTTTTTAGACACTTTGAGATGTCTTTTAATTTTAGAAAATTTTTATTTTATTTTTTGATTTATTTTTCAATTAAAGTTGGATTTAAATATTGGAAGTATATTAAATGATTTAAATTGTGACATTGTTTGATCTTTTAATTGTTTCTCTCATTTCCTTTTGGTCCAAGGACTAAAATAAAATCCTCATATCCATGATGAGTTGATTAAATTTTGAGGACCATTTTGCCCCTGGTTGGTTGACTTTTGGTGCTTTTCTTTTGACCCTCGATTCTCCCATTTCAAAGTGGTACATCTTGAATATTATTTTATTTTGATGGTGCTTTGAGGGGATATTTGCTTTGACCTTTTGGCCTCTGTTTGCCAACTTGTTTAGATTTCTTGTGCATTTTATTTGGTAATTTTTGAGTCTTTTTCCTAATTTTGAGATGACTTGCAAGTCAAGTCATTTCCTAAGGAGGCTCATACAAGTGTATGACCTAGTTTGAATTGGAAATGACCTTTGTGGATTCATTCAACTCTTAACTCTTCTTGTTTCACAAAGTAGACATGTTGAGCTTGTTGTATGTTCATTTTTAGGTCAAAATTATGTTCATTGCTTGTTGATTGATGCATTCCTTTGTAGGCTTTTCACTTGTGCTTTAAGTGTTGAATGTGTGTAAAACTTTAGTCTTTCTCCTTGCCTCTTCTTGCATCTCTTTGGTGTGTTTGTGATGTTTATCTTGAGAATTTTCTTTTCTCATCTTCTCTTCTATCCTATGACTTTGGAATGCCATTTAAGGTAGCTTGGTCCCTCCTTAGGAGGAACTTGAAGCTTACCTAAAGTGATGAATCCATGAGGACTTATCTTAGTGACTTTGTCACACTTGTGTGTTTGTTTTTGATGCATCTTTTGCTCCTTTCTCTTTGAATCCTCATATGCATGCTTGGTTGAGATGAGCTTGTGGTGGCTACTGCCCCACACTTTTTTTCCTCCCACTTTCATCCTACTTGTGCATTCCATGTATGCATTCTCTCATTTGCATGTTTCCTTTGTTCTTTCTTCTTCTCCTTTTGTTTTCCTTCCCTTAGGATTTCTATTCTATCTTGTTTAAGAAAGGTTATGATAAACATTAGGGTCGTAACCATGCATGATAACATTAGGTAGATGTTTCCCTTTTGTAATCCCAACTTTAGGAGCACTTTGCATGACAACTTCTAGGGTTTTGTCTAGTCCCCCTTTAGTTTTTCCCTTTCTCTTCTCATCTTCAAACAACTTCAATCCACTTAATAAAGATAATGGATGTTGTTCCATGAGCCTTATACTTGGGAAATGGTGATTGAGTGGCTACCTCTCAATTACCTAGAGTGTTTAGTATACGTCCTTAGGACGATATGCGACGCATTCGATCCTAGGTTTTAGACTTTAGTACAACATACATTATAAACACTCAAATTCAAAACACTTCTTATCTAAAAAACACAAAAACACTTCAAACCTTTTTCATCCTTAGGAATCTTAATCAGGAAAACCTTTTCATAAGCAAGAGTGTTGTTAACTTTCAGTCCTATCGCAAACGGTAACGCCTAAGTCTCCAATGGTCGAGCTGCATACACCAAACTGCTAGAACTGTTTGTTAACCCTACTCGGGTAAAACTTTTAAACAACCTGTGTTCTCTTAAGCCCGAACTACGTTTGCTCTGATCTTTCATACCATATGAAAGTACATAGGCATAAGACGCGATATCTTAGCGAGCAACCTCCCTCATTCTCTTTAGCTGTAGTTAGTCGAACTACGTTGACTCTGACTTTCCCATTGCATGAGGGAGTACGTAGGCACAGAGCGGAGATGCTCTACCGAGTTAGTCCTTTTTCTTTTTCTTTTGTCCATAAGCCTTTAGCGTAGATAGTTTACACACCTTTTAGATAGCAAACACATGCGTGGATCCCGTCGAGTACGACGGACGTGAGGGGTGCTCATACCTTCCCCTTGCGTAACCGACTCTTGAAGCTAGGACTTGGTTGCGACGACCTCGTCTTTTCCCGTTTTCGTCAGGTTTTTTCCGATCGTTTCCTTTCCCTTCTTTGGGATAAATAACGATAGGTGGCGAATTTGTTAGTCATTGCCAGCCTCTTTTTTCGCAGTAGCGGCAACTAGCACCTCCAAAACACACGCCAAGATTTTTAGAGAAGGCCTGTTTTAGCCTACAATGTGGCGTGATGTGCATGCCTATATAGTTAAATGTGACCGGTGCTAGCACACTGGGAACATCTCCCGGTGTGACGAATTGCCTTTAAGAAATATTCAAGAGGTAGTTCTCTTCGATGTTTGGGGCATTGATTTCATGGTGTCGCACCTCGAAAAATCACGGAGATATTTCGGAGAAACGACCCTCGCGCGAAAGGCGCAGAAATGCGGTTCGACAGAGTCGCCACCGAACTTTATTTTTCCCAAATAAACGGGAGAGGAAAATATCGAGAAAATCTCTTAAAGCGAAAAGGATAGGAACAGGGCTGTCGCAACCATGTTTCGGGTTCGGGAGTCGGTTACGTGAGGGAAAGGTATTAGCACCCATCATGTCCGTCGTACTCGACGAGAACCTCTTAAGGTAATTGTGGGTGTTGCACCCTAAAATTTGCTCAACCTACTTCACCTGATTTTATGTCTCATAGCTTTAGCATTTGCATATTAGGTCATGTACATAACTAATTCATCTGCATAGCATAGCATGGGCAAGCCATCCAACAAGGGACCAAATGCAATTCTTATCTCTATGGGCATATCAAGAGGTTATTATTCAAATTCAAGCACATCCAAGTCATCAGAAAGAAATTGAAATCTGAGAAGTTAGTGGACCAAGCAGTGGATCTATCTCCTATCTTGAGGGTATTTGAAGATCATCAAAGAAGTTGTGAGCTATGAATTGAGGCCATGGAGGGTATATAGACTTCATGGAAGACCTAGAGGGTCATTTTTAAAGTGAGACAAGTCATTGGTGTGATTGCAAGAGCTGCAGTTGAAGACAGTCAACTATGGTTTCATCTGGGTCAACCCTAGGTCAAATGCTTGGTTGAAGGTCATCAAGGTCTATTTGAAAGATGTGGGGTTCATCATTTGACATGTAGATATGGATGTTGTGTTGTGCCAAGTATAAATCAAGAGAAATCAAGAAGAAGAGGAGTTTCTAAATTAGGGTTTCTGTGTAAAATCCCTTGATTTAGGTCAAACTTCCAAGCAAGATAATTCAAAATGAAAGTCTCAAATGGATCCTTGGCCAACATGAAACTTGTAGAGGATCTCAATACCATTAATTTTAGTGGTGGAAGACACTAAGGAGATTTATAGAACTCAAGTTATGGCTCTTGCAAGTTACAGGTCATCTGAGGCATCTGAAATTTTGTCTATGAAGGTTACTTGTCTTCCAAGCAACTTTTACCCCTCAAGGAGCTTTCATATGGATTTCTGGCCAACATGAAAGTTGTTCCTAATGATCTTAGATTTCTAGAAAGATATGGTATGCCTTCATTTGATTTGTGGAACTCTACTTATGTCTTTGGCAAGCAAAGGGTATTTTGGTCATTTGGAAATTATGGGTCATTTCAAGCATATGCCTAAAACTCATACAAGGAAGCTTCAAATGAAAAACTTCACAACATAAAAGTTGTTCCAAATGATGTTTTGAGTCTAGAAAAGTGGTCATGGAGGTTTGAAAATGGGTGTAGCTCATATTTGCAAAAATGACCCAATTAAGGCATGATTTAAGTCATTAAATAGCCATTTTTTTGGGAATTTTGCAATACATGTCCAAATGGGGTGAAATTATAGGTCATTTTGATTGGAAATAATGTTTTGAGAACATTGGCAATAGTGGATTTTTGAGTTTAGTTCAAAATTTGAGAGTTATCATGGCTTGCTTATGATTAAAGTAACATATGCCAAATCACAAGGGATTTGTGTACATGAAACTTCCAGCAATTTCTAGATGATTCCATGGGCATCTATATAAACCCTAGAGTTCATTTAATGCAGGGTTGCACTTCATTTTGATCCAAAACACATAGTTTCATTCTCTATTGCATTTTTGCAAATTCATCCAAATTCTCTCAATTCTTCATCATTCTTCAAAGTTCTTGATCCTACCATGCTCCATGATCATCATTGATCACATCCCAAGCAAGATCTGAGTGTATTGAAGTCATAATCGTGTGCTGCAAGTTCATCATTCAAATTGCAAAAAGAGTTGGTTACAAGAATCCAAAGCATTTGAGCAAGAGTTGCTGCATACAGTATCAAGATCCACCTCCATTGATCAATCCTAGAGCATTGCTAGCTGTGAGTCCAAGAACTTCATCATCTGTTTTCCATTTTGCACCAGGTTAGTATCTTCTTCGAATTGTCTTGAATTAAGTAGTATGATAGAGAATTGTTAGGTTAATGATGGTTAGGGTAGTTAGATGATTGATTATAGAGCTTTAGGCAAGTTTTCATGGAGGTTGACATTTGAGCACACCAACTGTTTGGATCTAGAACATAGTAATTAGGAGGTTATAATCTTTGATAATTGGATAGAATTGTTCAGCGTAGTGTGAGGATTGTTTTTGTGCAAAGATTGATAAGGTTGAGGATGCTTGAAATCTGAGTAAATATTGAGGTCTTGATATTGCATCTTTCGGTTTGGACGATGGAGAGGGTTTTGAGGAAAACCATTACCATAGCTGTGTTCTACGCAAGAAATAGGCCAACTTTGGTTCTTTGATCGTGCCAAATGGTGGAGAAACGAGGGAATACGAATGAGGACAAGTCTGGTTCATGAAAGCGTCGTGCATGGTGTTCATGGTAGAAACCCTAGGTCCATTGGAGAAGACGACTTGGCATGCGTTGGATCATTCAGAGACTTTTGACCAATGGCTTAATCGGACGGCTCGCATTTAATTGAGAAATAGGAGGGAACTCAGAAACGTGAAACGCACCGTTTCACTTAAGTTCTCAGCATTGGGCTTAATGATCATTACTTTTCACACCCCCAATATCAAGGCCCACACGAATTGAACTGAATTGTCCTGCTATATGCACCGCGCGCGTTTTATTTTTTCTTTTGATTTTCTGATTTAATTTTTGTGTTGGTCTGGGCCTAAACATTTGCTATGCGCACCCCTGGATGCTGGGCCCATGTGACATTTGAACTGGGCGCCCTTGCTGCTTGCACCCCCTGGCTTCCATTTTTTTAAAATTCATTTTCTTATCATTTTATAAAATCCATAATAAATCAAAAAATGAGAATTTTGACATGAGATTTTTTGCAATAGTTTAGAATTGACTTGAAGAAAATTAAAATGATTAAAAAAAATATTAATTTAGCTATTTTTTCTATTTTTGCTTATATTTTACATTTTAATTGTTTTTAAATAGCTTTAATTTGTATATAGTTTTTGTAGAATTTCTTTTAGGTGTTTCCCATAATCTTTTTAGGCTAATTTTTTTTAGTATAACTAGATACATATCTTAGGTGCCCCCTTGATTTTTATACCATTTTTTTAGGATTTATTTTAGGTAGTTTAGTTAGAAACATTAGGCTAATCATTTAGGGTTGTGAACATAATATAGGTCTAACAAAGCAATTTTCTTTTGGGACTATAGGGGTATTGAGGGTAAATAATAGATCCCTTAGAAAATGTTAGACTTCCCCCTATTCTATTATTACTACTAGTATATTTCTTGTGATTGATTGATTGTATGGTGTGCCCTCTCTAGGGTTATCTGTTTGACTGTGTGGGGTATTGGGCCTGTTTGGGGTTTGGGTTTGGGCTGAAGACTTTGCTGATGAAGCCACTGAAGACCAAAGGAATGAAGACTCAGTTCAGGAGTTGATGAAGAGTATCCCTTACTGGCAGCTGTTGAAGGTTATAGGATCTAGGAGTTAGGTAGAGCTCTAGAATAGTAATTTGATTTACAAACATGAAAGGTCTTGTTTGCCTCCATCCCTCTCTATGATGCAGAGTCTCTCTAGGACACTAACCCCCTTCCTTTGGAAGGCTTGGTAGCAGTGTCTAAGAGATAGAACTCTTGAGAGAAACATTCTACCTATTGTTAACAGTCTGTTTGCCACCTTTGGTGGTCAACTAACTGTTTAACATTCCAGTTCCTCCTCTTAACTGTTCCTCATCTCGGAGAGTGAGACTTGAAGAAAAGCCCTGAAAGATTGAAGATAGAGACCTTGCTTGAAGGCTTGAAGATGAAGACTGATGCTTGCTTGAAGCTTGTGGATGGTTGAAGATGACTTGAAGACAGATGTTGATGAAGACTGCTGTTGGCTGTTTACTTTTGCTGTTTATAATTTTTGATGTATTGTTTGAATTTCTCTGACTGTATTGTGTGCCATTTAATCTGTTAGGTTGAAAGAGAATTTTATTCGCTTTTGCCTGTTGCTTTCTAGGTTCGAGGTTGAGTGGGACTCCCTTGCCTCGCTTGTATTGTTGCATCCATGGATTTTACTGCTTCATTGTATATATGCTATTGTTTCTGTTTCCGTTTATCCCTTAGGATCTCTGTTTCTCTCTGCGCAAGAGAGGAGCATGATAGACATTAGGTCTTAACCCATGCATGATAACATTAGGTTAGTGTGATTCCCTCGTCAACCATAGGTTAGAGTTCTGTCTCTTCTTTCTCAAAACAAACGGAAAAACACAATAATATTTCAAACACAATAAAAGACACTTCTTCCGTAAAAGAATGTGAACTCATCAAAACGTCATTTTTTTGTCCGCTTAGACCAGTAATCAGGAAAACCCTTTTTTAGAAGGAGATAAAAACAATCAAGACAGACCTGTGTCGTACGTGACCCGAACTACGTTTGCTCTGATCTTTCATGTTGTATGAAAGTACGTAGGCATAGGATGCGATATCCTAGCGAGCAACCTTCCCCTCCTTTCCCGTAGGTAGGCGAACTACGTTGACTCTGATTTCTCGTTCCCGACGGGAATACGTAGGCATAAAGTGTGATACTTTGCCGAGTCATTTTCTTTTATTTTAACCCCTGACCTGTAGACTAGATAGAATAACAATCCGTACCAGAAAACAAGCGTGGATCCCGTCGAGTACGACGGATGTGAGGGGTGCTAATACCTTCCCCTTGCGTAACCGACTCCCGAATCCAGGATTTGGTTGCGATGACCATTCCTTTCCCGTCTTTGCGTTAGGTTTTCTCCGAGCGTTTCCTTTCCCTCCGTTAGGATAAATAACGCACGGTGGCGACTCTTCTGTTCAGCCGGCGCCGATTTTCGCAGTAGCGACAGTGGGGAGTGTTGTTTAGGTTTACTTGTTTTCTTCTCGTTGTTAAAGGTAGAATTGGTAGGTTAAAAGGTTAAAGACGCAAAGGAGAGATGGGTGGTTAGAAGATAGGGTGCTCGCCAAGGATTGGGGCCCTTGTGCCTACGTATGCTCATTCGGACGAGAACGAGAAATCAGAGCTTCGTAGTTCGACTACGGGAAATAGATGGGGGATGGACGAAATAATGGAGGAAGACAGAAGTGTGGAATAGGGGAAAGAATGGGAAATGTGCTCGCCAAGATCATCGCAATCTTGTGCCTACGTATCTTACATTCGGACGAGAATGAAAGAATCAGAGCAGTCGTAGTTCGTGGTAACAACCACGAAAAGATGAGGTTGAATAGATTGGAATTTTGAGAAAGAGACGAAAGAGTGATTGACAAGCAACCCAAGAGCGCGCCTCAAGAGCTTGTCACTCAAGAATTCAAAGAATGCGAGATTCCAAGGACTCAGTTCTTTTGGGAATTGACAGAATAAGTTGAAGATAAAGAGTTGGACATTTTGAAATCGAAAGAATGAATTAATAACAACTCAAGGGCGCGCCTCGAGAGTTACTTATTCGAATATCCAAAGAATGCTAGATTCTGAGAATATCCCTCTTTCGTAAGTTTTAAAATGTATGTGAAAAGGTCGAATCGAAAGATGGCATGCGAGGCCAAAAGGAAGTTGTTTTGAAGTAGCTCGATGACGCATCAAGGATTTGTTTGAAAATGGAACCGACTTGACGACGTGTCAAGGGTTAGGATTGTGAGAAACGATATTAGTCCCTGAGGATGCCCCTAATATCGAAACCACGAGGAGTTGTGAAGTGTGTGCGAAATGTGGGTTGCGAATACGTACGAGCATTCGACTTAAGAGAACGTTGGAAAATGATTAAGTTTGAAGAAGTCGAAAGGTTGAGTGAATAACGACTCAAAGGGCGTGCCTCGAGAACTATTCACTCGAAAATTCAAGGAATGCTAGACTCCAAGAATCTCCTTCTCTCGGAGTTTTAATCGAAAAAGATGTTGAGAATGTGTTTGAGAAAATCAAAAGAATGAATGAATAACAACTCGAGGGCGTGCCTCGAGAATTATTCACTTGAAGATCTAAGAAATGCTAGATTTCAAGAATCTCCCTCTTTTGGAGAAAATGTTTAAAAGATGATTCGAAGCGAAAATGACATAGTCTTGACTGAATTATCATCTATCAATAATTTGACTGATAATAATTATTAAAGTCATCATTGACTAGAGAATAAGAAAAAGTGGATAAAAACGAAAATGAAAGTTTCGAAAAAAAAGATTGGTCTCGGGTTTGTTATTATTTGTCAATAATTTGACAAAACTATAACTTGGGGTATCGTCATTGACCGAAAAGAGAGTCGAAAATAAAATTGAAGATCAAAAGGATTATCAAGGCGAAATAGTCAAAATAAAAGAATAAAAATAATCATCTTTCTTTTTTTTTAGAACTCTTTAGGACCAAAAAGAAAAACAAATTAAAAGAAAAAGTTATAACAAGAACAAGAGGGCGGAGGGTGCGCTAACTGAAATATGAAGTGAATGAGGAATGGGGGCGAACGGGCCTAAGTCCATGGAAACCAACACGGTAAGTGTGTACCAGAACCCACAAAAGGTCTTGGAAGCCCCTAACAACACAAAATTCAACATTTAAACAAGGAAGAGAGGATCCAACACAAATCTGTACATTTTGACCGCGTGGCAAAAGGAGAATCTCACTTTAACACACCATTACCAATGTATTAAATTTGGAAGAAATAATAATAAAAAAAATCAATAGACTTATTACACCGTTGCCAATGTGTTAAAATTGGAAGAAAGGCAAACCAACATCAGAGCATACCTCTTTTTAAAAAAAACAAAAAAACAAAAAAACTCCTTCAACAGAAGACCGAGAAAGAAAACAACATCGACCCACTCAACGCCATCGTTCAACTGAGTGTGACGGGTGTTCTATGGTTGAGAGATAAGCCGGACCAGGGCTTGAGTGCACCTAGAATTAGAGTGGAAAGTAGTGGGCGCGCACATGCTTTGCATGTCCTAGTGTCCTGCGAAATCCACACTCAGACGAGGTTCTTCTGGTTGGCCTCCTGTCCTACCCTTTGGATGGCTCGGGTTGCTGGTTAGTTGGATTGTCGACTCTGGGAACCGATCATTTGGAAGTTGGCTAAGTGAGGCCTCTTCAGGATTTGATGATGCCACTCCTTCTGGGAATCGTATCATCAACCCTGAAAGTCTGTGGCGCCGACGACCGCATAGGATGCCATACCATTGTCAGTTACTAGGACACCTACCTTTGAGAGGGTTTGGGGTTATGCAGGTAACTAGACCTTCAGATGCCGGTTTATTCTTGATTTGAGATTCAGGATACTTAAGGGCAGTTATTGGGGTCTGTCAGAGACCAAGTTGGAGTGATTATTGGGTCTGAGGCTTGATTGGAGCTCATGTATGAGGGTCGTCTGAGACCGTGGTTTGAAGAATATTGGAGGGTCTGTGGGAGACCTTGCTCTTGATGTGGTTCTGGCTTCTCAGCCATGGCACTTGGTCCTTGTTGCATTTTATGTGCATTGCATTGTTTGCATAACCATTATCATTGCATCCCAGTAACGTGTGTCTGTGCTGCAGGTGCATTTGCATATTCCCTGATTCTAGTGCCCGGACTTCTGAGTATTAATCATGGCTGGTTTGAGGATGACAGTTGCCTACAAGTTACCTATCCCTGATATTACTCCCCTCCTGGGTCTGATTTCTCTTGCTGATGAGGATGTCCGTAGAAGCTTCAGGCAGAGTTACGGAAGGCTGTTGAGATTGGTTCGCAAACCAACTGATGATGAACTGGATGGGCTGTATACACTGATGCAATTCTATGACCCTGATTTGAGATGTTTCACATTCGCTGACTTTATTTTGGGGCCTACCATGGAAGAGTATGTAGAGTTTATTGAGCTGCCAGTACAGAATAAGGTTCCTTTTATTCACTCTGCCGCTGAGCCCAAGCTGGAGGACTTAGCTAAGGCCTTGCACATGAATGCTTTTGAGCTGTTGATGACTTCTTGGCGCGGGGTTCCAGGTTTCTCCCTCCAGTTTCTGACCGGTAAGGCTCAGGAATATGCCAAGAATGGATGTTGGGTAGTCTTTAACGCTGTTTTGGCTCTATGCATTTATGGGATAGTGTTGTTTCCCAATTTCCCGAACTTCGTGGACATGGATGCATTTCATTTGTTTGCTGCTGGCAATCCGGTACCCACTTTGATTGGAGATCTCTATCATTCATTGCACTACAAAAATGAGAATAGGAGAGGCAAGAACGTCTCTTGTTGCGTGCCTTTTCTGTACATGTGGTTTAAGAGCCACCTCCCCCTAAAGGGACCTTTTGTAGATAGTGCAAATACAGCTGACTGGCCAGAGCGCCTGATGAGACTATCTTCTGAAGACATTGAGTGGTTCGACCGAGACTTGCTGGGGTCTGAGCTTATCTTCAGTTGTTCTGGGTATCCTAATGTTCCGTTGATAGGAAGAAAAGGGTGCATCAATTACAATCCGTCTCTATTCGTTCGCCAGTTTGGATACGCGTTGAAGAACCCACCTAGGGAGGAAGAAGTACGGGAATCTCTGTACTTCACCGGTGATTTGAATGGAGAGCTACTAGCCAAGCTTCAGCACGCCTGGATGCGTATCAACAGAAGAGGGAAGCCACTGTTGGGGAAGAATGATTGTCAGGCTTATGTACCATACAAAGTTTGGATCCAAGAGAGGGCAAGACAGTTGCTGATGCCATTTCCAGCTGCACCAGTCCCTGTTCATATTCCGGTAGAGGAACCTACCACTGTTACTATGGAGGTCTACGAGCGAGTTGTAAAAGAAATGGAAGCTTTGATGAGGATCAATGAAGAGTTAGAAAAGGAACTGACTCAGATGCGTAGTGAGAAGAACAAGGCTGTGCATTCTTTCCAACAGCAGATTGAATTAGTAAACCAGCTAGGTGCTGAATTGACTGAAGAGAAAAAGAAGCGTGAACGCCTGGGGAAAGAATTCAGAAGTTCTCATGATATGTTGGAGTCCAAAAAGAAAGCACTCGATGCCGCCCACCGGGAAATCTCTTCTTGTAACAAAACGTGGAATGCTACGCTAACCAACAACAAAAAGAGGGAAGACAAATTGAAGCAGCAAATTTCTGAACTCGAAGAACAGTTGAAGGCTAGCACTAAGAAGTATGAAGAGGAGGTGATGGAAAGATATAGTCTCTAGAATGCATTGAACAAGGCCATTGAAGGCAAGAAGGAAGATGGGTCTTAAAAGCGGAAGCTAGAGGATCGCTTCGGAGAAGGGGCATGGGAGGAATCTGCTGGTGATTTGCGACGTGTTCTCAAGCGAAAAGATCTACTTGTTGAGGGTCTGCTTACCCGACCAAGTCATCCAGAGACTAAGAAGTTATTAGAGGAGTACCAGGCCTATGGGAGCACTTGGCTATTTCATGTATTAATATGTATGCTTTATTTGCATTTGTGCTGACCATCACCAGGATTGTTGGTTGAGGTCATGCCTTCTTATTGATATTGTATTCTTGGCTTAATGGATTTCTCTGCAATATATGAGGTGTTTTTTAT
Source organism: Lathyrus sativus (assembly GCA_963859935.3). Lineage (NCBI taxonomy): Eukaryota > Viridiplantae > Streptophyta > Magnoliopsida > Fabales > Fabaceae > Lathyrus > Lathyrus sativus. Next base: position 550,895,557 of record OZ012738.1, on the reverse strand, counting down.
GGTTCGGCTCCGATCTTCGTATTGTTGTCACTGTCACCACACTGACACATTCACACTAGAATCGGGGAATGATACGCCCTAATGCACAGACACATATTGCATTGCATTCACATTCATATTGCATTACAGGTGATTATTGAACTATATCTCATTTCCTGCACTGTACCAGGTCTTTTCAGGATTGAAGGTCAGCGCCCGCACCGATACTCCACTCGTACCAATTGCCGAAGAGTTATGGATCAGATGCAGAATGAAATGCAGGACATGCGTGAGAAATGGGCGCTATTCATGCAAACTATGGAGACCATTGTGAAAGGCCAGGAGAGTTTGCAAGCTTTGGTGCAACCTTTGTTGACGAGAAATGCTGGGCACGGAAATGAAGACCATAATTCTGTGCGAGTTGACACTATTCACGGGGATGGTACTCCCACACCGGTAGCTCCACCTGTGGTAAACACACCTGCCGTCAATGTGAACAACGGCGCTGCCGCCGGGAACGGTAACGTTGGAGTCGGTAACGAGACTGTTGTCAACAACGTTGGGTTCGGAGATGTCAACCTGGGTGATAATATGGGAGGTAATGGCTTCGATAATAATGGATTCGGCTTCAATGACCAGGGGTTTGACCATGCTGGGAAGTACGGCTTCAACGCTCAAGGCTTCGGGCAGGACGGATTTGGTACAACTAATCAGGGTTATGGCGGATTCGGAAATGGAAATGGCGCTGGGATAATGTCTTTTGGACCTGCAGGAGTCGCTCCGGGGTATGGTAACAGGGGGCGAGGCCCTGTAATGAATCAGACTAGAGTTGGCCGTAACAACGGGTACGATGGATACGGAACTGGGAACGGTAATTGGCTAGAAGATCAGCAAGAGGATGCTTTCTCCGGTGGAGGTTTCGAAGGTCCTATGGATGACTCTCAGAGAATCAAGATGCTCGAGGAGCAGATGAAGGGGGTCGTGAATCAAAGCGCTGTTGGCTTAGATATGACTACAATGGGTCTGGTGCATGGCCTGAGGGTACCAATAAAATTCAAAGCTCCCACATTCGACAAATATAAGGGGGATACCTGTCCCAAGGTGCACGTGCGGTCATACTACAGAAGGATGTCGGCGTATTCAAATGATGAGAGGATGCTGATGCATTTCTTTCAAGATAGCTTGTCTGGTCCTTCCCTTGAATGGTATATGGGACTGGAGCCAACACAGATAAAGACGTGGAAGCAGCTGGTCGAAGCGTTTGTGGCTCACTATAAGTACAACAGTGACTTGGCACCCAACCGGGTCCAATTGCAGGGATTGTCCCAGAAGAAGGGCGAAAGCTTCAAAGAGTATGCGCAGAGATGGAGCGACATGGCTGCTCGAGTTCATCCTCCTTTGGAGGACAAAGAAATGAATGATATGTTCATAGGAACATTTACCGGCATGTTTTATGACAAGTTGTTTCATACTTCTTTGGGCAGTTTCTCAGACTTAATCCTGATGGGAGAGAAGATTGAAAGCAACATTAAACAGGGAAGATTCCAAGCTGAGGAATCCACTTCAGCTGGCAGAAATAGAAAGGCTTTCGGTGGGCGCCATCAAGGTGATGCAAGTGCAGTGTTTGGGGGCCGAGGCCGGGGCAGAGGTCGAAACCAGTACAATCAGCCGCAGCAGGTGGCAAGTGTTACTATTCCATTTCAGCAACAACCAATACAACAACAACAACAGCAGCCACAACAGGGGGTACATCCTGCCCAGCGCAGAATCCAGGGGGGCAGACCAAGGAGGGTGTTTGAAAAGCCTCCTTCAACGTATGCCGAATTGCTACAGACGTTACTGGGTTTGAACTTGGTGGAAAAGAGGACTATGGCGCCGGTAACAGGCACTCCTCCGTACGGCTTCGACGCAAGCAAGCACTGCGAATTCCACTTCGGGGCTCCTGGCCACGATATAGAGAGTTGCCACGCGTTCAAACATGTGGTGCAGGATCTATTGGATAGTAAGGCTATCAATTTTGGACAGGCAGGTCCGAACATAGTACAAAAGCCCATGCCCAATCATGGGGCAAATGCTATTTTAACCGAGGAGGGTTTGAACTTGATTATGAATGTTGATGACCTAAAGACACCGTTGTGTGAGATAAAGAGCAGGTTATTGCAAGGAGGTGTGTATCCGGGCTGCGACGAGTATTGTTTAGAGTGTTGGACCCAAGCTGGGGGTTGTGCTGAATTGAAGAAGGGTATTCAGACCTTAATAGATGGAGGCACATTGCAATTCGACAGAACGGCAGTTGAGGAACCTGCAGAGGTATTAGCAGACGAGCGAAGTGATGTAGCTACTGTGACGATTCCCCGAAAAACAATAACTATAACGGCGCCAGCCAGGCGACCGCCAATCACTATCACCAAGGCAGGACCAATCCCTTATGAGAGCACTAAGGCAGTCCCCTGAACCTATGGGTTGGAAGCATACTGTGATGGGGTGAAAATTGATGTTAGTAAGCAGCCAGTTGAGATTGTAGACAACGTCGTCGGTACCGGAGGGATGACAAGAAGTGGGAGAATCTTTATATCGCCTGAGGTAGAGGCTGAACGACTGGCGAAAGGAAAAGGAAAGATGAATGAGAATGTCCCTGTGCAGAGGAACGAAAAAGAAACATCGTTGAAGGATGTGGAAGAGTTTATGCGCCTTATTCATAAGAGTGATTATAAGATTGTTGAGCACCTTCAACAGACGCCGTCAAAGATATCCATACTGTCGTTGCTATTATGTTCCGAAGCTCATAGAAATGCATTGTTGAAAGTTCTGGATACTTCCTTCGTACCCCAAGATGTTTCCGTGAATCAGCTGGAGGGAGTGTTGGCGCATGTGAACGCAGGCCATAGCTTGGGATTTACAGACTTTGATTTGACCCCGAAGGGGAGAGAGCATAACATGGCGTTGCACATCTCAGTTGAGTGTAGGGGCTCAGTCATGTCTCATGTACTGGTAGATACTGGATCTTCCTTAAACGTACTGCCTAAGAAAGCAATGATGAAATTGGACGTCAGGGGAATCATGTGTACGCCTAGTGACTTGGTGGTCAGGGCATTTGATGGTACACGAAGAACAGTCTTTGGATCAATAACGTTACCTCTACAGGTGGGGCCAGAGGTTTTCGCAACTGAATTTTATATTATGGACATCCAGCCAGCATACAGTTGCCTTCTCGGACGACCCTGGATCCATGGTGTTGGGGCAGTCACATCTACCTTGCACCAAAAGCTGAAATACATGGTAGGGGACAGTGTGGTCACAGTCTGTGGAGAAGAAGATATATTGGTTAGCCATCTGTCATCATTCAAGTATGTAGAAGTCGACGACGAGATTCATGAAACACCCTGTCAAGCCTTTGAAGGGTTGCACATCAAAGACAAAGTTCCGGGGCCGAGTAAAGCATCAGAGGTGGCCGTCTCGTCATACAAGGAGGCTCAAGCTCTAGTGAAGACTGGTGAGACAAAGGGCTGGGGCAAGGTGCTGGATATTCCCGTGAAGATGAACAGGTTTGGGCTGGGATATCAACCGTCGTCATCAACACCTGCTGCAGGGGCACCCCGTTTCAAAGGACCGATAACGATCACAGCTAGTGGAGTGTATCACGAGGCCATCAACGCTGTTTCAGATTCTGAAGAAGGAGACAGTGACTGCGACATGGACACCTGGATTCAGCCGAGCGTGCCAGGACAAGGATTATGCAATTGGTCTATTCAGGAGATTGTTCATGTGACTCGCAAACAGTAATACTTTGTTTTCTTAATTGTTGAACAATCTGGTGTCTTACCCGAGGCATCATGATTTTGCTTAGGGCCGTGCTGTTATGTACATTGCGTTGTTTAATCGTTAAATAAAAGGCGTTTTTCATGCACAAATATTTTGATCTCTGTTTTTCCTGTTTTTGTGTTTTACAATAAAATGGCAACGTGGTTATTCGCTTTATACGCATTTTGAAGCATTTAACCATTCCTTTTGCAGGATAACATTTTCAGATGACATCATCGAACCGCCTATGACTCATTTCGACTTTGAGCACCCGGTATTTCAGGCCGAAGAAGAGATTGTTGAAGATGGCGACGTACCCGAAGAATTGTCTTGGTTGGTAAAGCAAGAAGAACGAGTCATTCTGCCTCATGAGGAGGTCATTGAGATTATTAACCTGGGGTCAGAAGGGGTTGAAAAGAACATCCGTATGGGAGCCGCGCTGCAGAGCGACGTCAGGCGCAGACTGGTTGAAATGCTCAGAGAGTACAGTGATGTGTTCGCTTGGTCGTATGAAGACATGCCGGGGCTGGATACAGATATGGTTGTGCACCGTCTGCCGCTAAAAGAAGAATGCTCGCTGGTTAAGCAGATGCTTCGCAAAACTAGGCCAGATATGGCAGTGAAAATCAAAGAGGAGGTTTAAAAACAGTGGGATGCTGGTTTCCTAGCTGTTACAAAATATCCCTCATGGGTCGCTAATATTGTACCAGTGCCAAAGAAAGACGGTAAAGTGAGAATGTGCGTAGATTACCGTGATTTGAACAAAGCGAGCCCGAAAGATGATTTTTCACTTCCCCACATCGATGTGCTGGTTGACAACACTGCTCAATTCTCTGTATTCTCCTTCATGGATGGCTTCTCGGGCTATAATCAGATTAAGATGGCACCAGAAGACATGGAGAAGACTACTTTCATAACACCTTGGGGAACATTTTGTTACAAAGTGATGCCTTTCGGATTGAAGAATGCTGGGGCAACGTATCAGCGCGCAATGACGACTCTTTTCCATGATATGATGCATAAGGAGATCGAAGTTTATGTCGATGATATGATTGCCAAATCCCAGATGGAGGAAGAACATTTGGTGAATCTGCTGAAGTTATTCAAAAGGCTTAGGAAGTTCAGGCTGAGACTGAACCCTAACAAGTGCACCTTCGGGGTGAGATCGGGTAAACTGCTGGGGTTTATCGTGAGCGAAAAAGGAATAGAGGTTGATCCTGCAAAAATAAAAGCAATACAAGAGATGCCGACGCCTAAAACAGAAAAAGAGGTGCGCGGGTTTTTAGGGAGGTTGAACTACATCGCTCGGTTCATATCTCACCTAACAGCTACGTGTGAGCCGTTATTCAAGCTGTTGAAAAAAGACCAAGCTGTAACATGGAATGAAAATTGTCAAAAGGCATTCGATAAAATAAAACAGTATTTGCAGGAGCCTCCTATTTTGATACCCCCAGTGGCAGGGAGACCCTTGATTATGTATTTGACAGTTCTTGAGGGAAGTATGGGTTGTGTTCTCGGTCAACACGACGAGACAGGAAGAAAAGAGCATGCAATATACTACTTGAGTAAGAAGTTTACTGAATGTGAATCTCGATATTCAATGCTTGAAAAAACTTGTTGCGCGCTAGCCTGGGCCGCCAAGCGTCTGAGGCAATACATGCTGAATCATACAACCATTCTCATCTCGAAGATGGATCCTATCAAATATGTATTCGAAAAGCAGGCATTATCGGGGAGAATTGCCCGTTGGCAGATGGTTTTGACCGAATACGACATCCAGTATGTCTCACAGAAGGCTATAAAGGGGAGTGTATTATCTGAGTACTTGGCAGAGCAGCCTATTGAGGATTACCAATCGATGAGGTTTGATTTTCCTGACGAGGATATCATGTACTTAAAGATGAAAGATTGTGAAGAGCCGTTGTCAGACGAAGGACCAGAATTGGGTTCCAAATGGAAGTTGATCTTTGACGGAGCTGTAAACGCCTACAGTAGCGGAATAGGGGCAATCATCACTACTCCACGCGGGTCGCACATCCCGTTTACTGCTCGATTGACCTTTCCGGTTACCAATAATGAAGCCGAATACGAAGCTTGTATCATGGGGCTTGAAGAAGCCATTGATTTGCGAATTAAAAATCTGGATGTATACAGAGACTCAGCTCTGGTGGTGAATCAAATAAAAGGGGAATGGGAGACACGTCAGCCTAACTTGATACTGTACATGAATTACGCGAGGAGATTGTTGCCTTTCTTTGACAAGGTTGAATTGCATCATGTGCCGCGAGCAGAGAATCAAATGGCCGACGCCCTGGCCACGTTGTCTTCCATGTACAAAGTCAACTTCTGGAATGAGGCTCCCAGAATCGTTATCTCTCGGCTGGACAGACTCGCCTTCGTGTTCGCCATTGACGAAGCATCTGATGATAAACCATGGTATTTTGATATCCTTAATTTCCTGAAAAATAAAGAGTATCCGGCTGGGGCATCCAGTCACGATCAGAAGACTCTCAGGAGATTGGCGGGTAATTTCTACCTGAATCCGGACGGTGTCCTGTACAGACGAAATCACGACTTGTTGCTACTATGTTGTGTAGATGAGAAAGAGGCGAAGCTGCTCATGGAGGAAATACATGAGGGTACATTTGGAACGCATGCTGGTGGGCATGCTATGACGAGGAAGCTGCTGCGGGCAGGCTATTACTGGCTGACTATGGAAACTGATTGTTTCAAGTTTGCGAAGAGATGTCATAAGTGCCAAATCTATGCAGATAAGATCCATGTGCCTCCGAGTCCTCTGAACGTGATGTCGTCACCATGGCCATTCTCGACGTGGGGAATCGATATGATTGGAAAGATCAAGCCGACGGCTTCTAACGGACACCGATTCATTCTAGTAGCGATCGATTATTTTACTAAATGGGTGGAAGCGGCATCTTATGCAAATGTGACTAAGCAGGTGGTAGCCAGATTCATCAAGAGAGATATCATTTGCAGATATGGGATCCCCGAGCAGATAATCACCGACAACGGTTCAAACCTGAATAACAAAATGATGAAGGAGCTGTGTCAGAGTTTTAAGATCGAGCATCACAACTCCTCCCCTTACCGACTCAAGATGAATGGCGCTGTTGAAGCGGCCAATAAGAATATAAAGAAGATTGTTCAGAAGATGGTGGTGACCTATAAGGACTGGCATGAGATGCTACCTTTCGCTTTGCACGGTTATCGTACGACGGTACGCACATCAACCGGGGCAACCCCGTTCTCGTTGGTATATGGAATGGAAGCAGTGTTACCATTGGAAGTTGAGATTCCTTCACTAAGAGTATTGCGAGACGTCCAACTAGACGAGGCAGAATGGGTGAAAGACAGGTTGAACCAGCTGAGTTTAATGGATGAGAAGAGGCTAGCTTCTCTAGCATACGGTCGTTTGTACCAGAGCCGAATGAAGAAAGCATATGATAAGAAGATACATCCTCGGAGCTTTCAGACGGGCGACCTTGTGCTAAAGAGGATTCTCCCGCCACAGGCAGATCACAGGGGCAAGTGGACCCCCAACTACGAAGGGCCATACGTTGTCAGAAAAGTCTTTTCAGGAGGAGCTTTGTTGTTGTCCACCATGGACGGTGAAGACTTTACGTCGCCTGTGAATTCGGACGCAGTTAAAAAATACTTTGCTTGAAATTGACCCGCTGGACAGAAAAAAGAGAGTCCAGGCAAAAATGGGGTATCCTGGCGAACCAAAAACAGAATGAAAGGTTCGGGCAAAAGTTAGGGATAAAATTGAAAAAATGTACACCCGCGAAGTTGAAAACCTACACTGGGCGGCTTCGGCAAAAAAGGGTATTCCGGTGAACTGAAAACCCGTAAAGGGCGGTTCACGCAAAAGTTAGGGATTTGAAAAGCAAATGACAGCGGTCCGAATTTGACACTGCGGTGCGCATTGGTGCGGGAGAATACACCTGAGGGGTCGATTATCAGATACAATCTCTTCGGAAGTGTGAGTACCGGGAAAGCATTAGAGTCGGGCGAGTCATAGGAGGATCAGCTCATGATGTTCGTCTGCATCCCGTTGCCGACATGTGTACAAATTTGATTTGTCATTATATTTATGCTTCTGGCGCATACTTGTATATTTGTTGTGCGTAGCTTCCTCTTTTCAGGAGTTACATCCCGTGTACAAAACTCCGCCCATTTAGGGGCCCAATCAATAAAACATGTTATTCAGTATTTGATGTTGGTTCTTTACTGTTTTGTACATGACAACGCCGAGGTTTAATAAAACTAGCAAGTGTATAACGTCGCTGGCCCTTGCCAATAATTGCTAAAACTTTGAATTAACTGAAAATAATGTCACTAACACTAACCTGAATAGATTCGGTTGCATAGACTTGTCTTGTCTTGTTTGTGGTGTTGCAGGGTTCGTAGCCGTATGAAGTGGACGATCAAAAGATTGCAGTACTGACCAGAAGCTCGTAACGAAAGACTCGATCCCCACGCAGGTCGCGCTTCTGAGATGACAGTGTTCCTTACCAAAGAAGGATCAAACTCCCCAGCTAATTGTAGCTTATTCGAAGGACATCCTCCAGCAAAGTCATTTACTCTCAACAGAATTAATGACTCCAAGATCAAAGGCTGTATTCAGACAGTGTGGTGTCCCCCGAAAAGGATTCCCCCATCCTGAGACGAGTGGTTTAGCCTCAGAAGACTAATATTTCAACTTGTGAGCTGTACCCAGACAGTTTACCCTTCCCCGTAGGGTCATTTACTCTCCCCAACGGAGTCCGCTAATTTTCCCCCCAAGAGAGTCGTTTCGTCCTCAGCGAAGTTCTCTCTTTTCAGCAAGTGTTTTCTTTCCTCCCAGTGGAACTCGAAGATTAAAACTCTCCCCGGCAGAGTTGGTGGTGTATCCTGGCATTTATTTTGTCGGAATACCGTGTGATACCCGTTCACTCCCCAGCAAAAGTCCAATTTTCATGGGCACGGGTAAGCTCCCCAGCAGAAGTCCAATCATGATTGGCGCATTCAGCTATTCCTCAGCGAAGCGGGCTTCACTCTTCCAGCATTTATTTTGCTGGAATAATTCTGTGGCACCTGGTTACCCCCAGCGGAGTTGGCGTTGTCTTCAGCATTTATTTTGCTGAAGCGGTTTCTGTATCCCAGCAGTTCGAGTCTGCATTTGCATCGGCATATAGTGTCATACTTGCATCCACCAAATAAAAAACGCGTAGCATTTCCATGTCGAATGGAGCATTACGCCATTGTCAAACATATGCATTCTGAAACATAAACCAGGTTGGTTAACCGTTTGTTTTCAAGTATTGTTTCCCCTGCAGATGGAGGGAGCTATTGCTCAAATTAATTACCAAACATTCAAGATCTCGACGTGAGACATTCAACGATAATGTCAGTTGTGGTGTTATTCCCCACAGAACTGCTTGATTAAGTTCTATTACCCCTCTAGCGGAGTATTTCTTCAAGGTTGTTATTGTGACAGCATCAAAAGATTTCGTGAATTGATTTTTGGAAGTTGCCGCCTATGTTAAAATAGGTGTCTGGCAGTGTGTATTCAGAAAATCCCCAGTAGAGTCCTTCTCAGATTTGCTGCCATGTCAGCACTGAAAGTTGGAAGACTAGACTCCTATTGTGTTATCCATATGATTGATGGAGCTAGCTGCTGCAAAGATAGGTAGAAAACCTGTATTTGACAGAGTATTACCCGTAGCAGAGGCGGAGATATTTTCCTATATTTGACAGAGTATTACCCGTAGCAAAGGCGGAGTTATTTTCCTGTATTCGACAGAGTATTACCCGTAGCAGAGGCGGAGTTATTTTCCTGTATTTGACAGAGTATCACCCGTAGCAAAGGCGAAGTTATTTTCCTGTATTTGGACAGAGTATTACCCGTAGCAAAGGCGGAGATATTTTCCTGTATTCGACAGAGTGTTCACCCGTAGCAAAGACGGAGTTATTTTCCTATATTTGGACAGAGTATTACCCGTAGCAAAGGCGGAGATATTTTCCTGTATTCGACAGAGTGTTTACCCGTAGCAGTGACGGAGTGATTTTCCTGTATTTGATAGAGTATTACCCGTAGCAGAGGCGGAGTTATTTTCCTGTAGTTGGCAGAGTATGTTCCCGTAGTGATGGCGGAGTGATTTTCCCGTATGGATAGGCGGATGAAATTTCCTGTGTTTAGGCAGATGATTTTCCCGTATGGATAGGCGGATGAAGTTTCCTGTGTTTAGGCAGATGATTTTCCCGTATGGATAGGCGGATGGAGTTTCCTGTGTTTAGACAGATGGTTTTCCCGTAAGGATAGACGGATGGAGTTTCCTGTGATTAGACAGAAATGTTTCCCCAGCGAAAGCGCCAGGATTTTTCCGTGATGTGAGTCCTGACGTGGACAGATTTGTGTTTATTCGTAATTTGGCGAAATTTGGGTCCAGATGTGGACAAGGTTACTCCTGTGACAACAGAATCTCTATTCGTGTTGACGAATTTGTCTCTCTTCTTGTGTTGATAAGGTTAGTCCAGTTGTGGACAGAGGTGTTTTGCGAAAAGTGTTCAGTACCTGTGGCGTTACATAGGTGGTTGAAGTTGAAATCAGAATTATCAGACGTCGGATCAGTTGTTGCCGTAACAACCAGATTCAGTTGGTGGATGTCGTTCCCCAAACAGTGGTGCAGTTTATTTCTGCGGTTGGCAAATTTCCGGGTTCGTAGTATTCAACCGTCTCGTACCTCGAATGTTTGAAGGTCGTTCGCTCTTCACCCAGTCGGGTCCAAGTCGCTTGAATAGGGGAAGCTGTTGCACCCTAAAATTTGCTCAACCTACTTCACCTGATTTTATGTCTCATAGCTTTAGCATTTGCATATTAGGTCATGTACATAACTAATTCATCTGCATAGCATAGCATGGGCAAGCCATCCAACAAGGGACCAAATGCAATTCTTATCTCTATGGGCATATCAAGAGGTTATTATTCAAATTCAAGCACATCCAAGTCATCAGAAAGAAATTGAAATCTAAGAAGTTAGTGGACCAAGCAGTGGATCTATCTCCTATCTTGAGGGTATTTGAAGATCATCAAAGAAGTTGTGAGCTATGAATTGAGGCCATGGAGGGTATATAGACATCATGGAAGACCTAGAGGGTCATTTTGAAAGTGAGACAAGTCATTGGTGTGATTGCAAGAGCTGTAGTTGAAGACAGTCAACTATGGTTTCATCTGGGTCAACCCTAGGTCAAATGCTTGGTTGAAGGTCATCAAGGTCTATTTGAAAGATGTGGGGTTCATCATTTGACATGTAGATATGGATGTTGTGTTGTGCCAAGGAGAAATCAAGAGAAATCAAGAAGAAGAGGAGTTTCTAAATTAGGGTTTCTGTGTAAAATCCCCTGATTTAGGTCAAACTTCCAAGCAAGATAATTCACAATGCAAGTCTCAAATGGATCCTTGGCCAACATGAAACTTGTAGAGGATCTCAAGACCTTTAATTTTAGTGGTGGAAGACACTAAGGAGATTTATAGAACTCAAGTTATGGCTCTTGCAAGTTACAGGTCATCTGAGGCATCTGAAATTTTGTCTGTGAAGGTTACTTGTCTTCCAAGAAACTTTTACCCCTCAAGGAGATTTCAAATTGATTTCTGGCCAACATGAAAGTTGTTCCTCATGATCTTAGCTTTCTAGAAAGATATGGTATTCCTTCATTTGATTTGTGGAACTCTACTTATGTCTTTGGCAAGCAAAGGGTATTTTGGTCATTTGGAAATTATGGGTCATTTCAAGCATATGCCTAAAACTCATACAAGGAAGCTTCAAATGAAAAACTTCACAACATAAAAGTTGTTACAAATGATGTTTTGAGTCTAGAAAAGTGGTCATGGAGGTTTGAAAATGGGTGTAGCTCATATTTGCAAAAATGACCCAATTAAGGCATGATTTAAGTCATTAAATAGCCATTTTTTGGGAATTTTGCAATACATGTCCAAATGGGGTGAAATTATAGGTCATTTTGATTGGAAATAATGTTTTGAGAACATTGGCAATAGTGGATTTTTGAGTTTAGTTCAAAATTTGAGAGTTATCATGGCTTGCTTATGATTAAAGTAACATATGCCAAATCACAAGGGATTTGTGTACATGAAACTTCCAGCAATTTCTAGATGATTCCATGGGCATCTATATAAACCCTAGAGTTCATTTAATGCAGGGTTGCACTTCATTTTGATCCAAAACACATAGTTTCATTCTCTATTGCATTTTTGCAAATTCATCCAAATTCTCTCAATTCTTCATCATTCTTCAAAGTTCTTGATCCTACCATGCTCCATGATCATCATTGATCACATCCCAAGCAAGATCTGAGTGTATTGAAGTCATAATCGTGTGCTACAAGTTCATCATTCAAATTGCAAAAAGAGTTGGTTACAAGAATCCAAAGCATTTGAGCAAGAGTTGCTGCATACAGTATCAAGATCCACCTCCATTGATCAATCCTAGAGCATTGCTAGCTGTGAGTCCAAGAACTTCATCATCTGTTTTCCATTTTGCACCAGGTTAGTATCTTCTTCGAATTGTCTTGAATTAAGTAGTATGATAGAGAATTGTTAGGTTAATGATGGTTAGGGTAGTTAGATGATTGATTATAGAGCTTTAGGCAAGTTTTCATGGAGGTTGACATTTGAGCACACCAACTGTTTGGATCTAGAACATAGTAATTAGGAGGTTATAATCTTTGATAATTGGATAGAATTGTTCAGCGTAGTGTGAGGATTGTTTTTGTGCAAAGATTGATAAGGTTGAGGATGCTTGAAATCTGAGTAAATATTGAGGTCTTGATATTGCATCTTTCGGTTTGGACGATGGAGAGGGTTTTGAGGAAAACCATTACCATAGCTGTGTTCTACGCAAGAAATAGGCCAACTTTGGTTCTTTGATCGTGCCAAATGGTGGAGAAACGAGGGAATACGAATGAGGACAAGTCTGGTTCATGAAAGCGTCGTGCATGGTGTTCATGGTAGAAACCCTAGGTCCATTGGAGAAGACGACTTGGCATGCGTTGGATCATTCAGAGACTTTTGACCAATGGCTTAATCGGACGGCTCGCATTTAATTGAGAAATAGGAGGGAACTCAGAAACGTGAAACGCACCGTTTCACTTAAGTTCTCAGCATTGGGCTTAATGATCATTACTTTTCACACCCCCAATATCAAGGCCCACACGAATTGAACTGAATTGTCCTGCTATATGCACCGCGCGCGTTTTATTTTTTCTTTTGATTTTCTGATTTAATTTTTGTGTTGGTCTGGGCCTAAACATTTGCTATGCGCACCCCTGGATGCTGGGCCCATGTGACATTTGAACTGGGCGCCCTTGCTGCTTGCACCCCCTGGCTTCCATTTTTTTTAAATTCATTTTCTTATCATTTTATAAAATCCATAATAAATCAAAAAATGAGAATTTTGACATGAGATTTTTTGCAATAGTTTAGAATTGACTTGAAGAAAATTAAAATGATTAAAAAAAATATTAATTTAGCTATTTTTTCTATTTTTGCTTATATTTTACATTTTAATTGTTTTTAAATAGCTTTAATTTGTATATAGTTTTTGTAGAATTTCTTTTAGGTGTTTCCCATAATCTTTTTAGGCTAATTTTTTTTAGTATAACTAGATACATATCTTAGGTGCCCCCTTGATTTTTATACCATTTTTTTAGGATTTATTTTAGGTAGTTTAGTTAGAAACATTAGGCTAATCATTTAGGGTTGTGAACATAATATAGGTCTAACAAAGCAATTTTCTTTTGGGACTATAGGGGTATTGAGGGTAAATAATAGATCCCTTAGAAAATGTTAGACTTCCCCCTATTCTATTATTACTACTAGTATATTTCTTGTGATTGATTGATTGTATGGTGTGCCCTCTCTAGGGTTATCTGTTTGACTGTGTGGGGTATTGGGCCTGTTTGGGGTTTGGGTTTGGGCTGAAGACTTTGCTGATGAAGCCACTGAAGACCAAAGGAATGAAGACTCAGTTCAGGAGTTGATGAAGAGTATCCCTTACTGGCAGCTGTTGAAGGTTATAGGATCTAGGAGTTAGGTAGAGCTCTAGAATAGTAATTTGATTTACAAACATGAAAGGTCTTGTTTGCCTCCATCCCTCTCTATGATGCAGAGTCTCTCTAGGACACTAACCCCCTTCCTTTGGAAGGCTTGGTAGCAGTGTCTAAGAGATAGAACTCTTGAGAGAAACATTCTACCTATTGTTAACAGTCTGTTTGCCACCTTTGGTGGTCAACTAACTGTTTAACATTCCAGTTCCTCCTCTTAACTGTTCCTCATCTCGGAGAGTGAGACTTGAAGAAAAGCCCTGAAAGATTGAAGATAGAGACCTTGCTTGAAGGCTTGAAGATGAAGACTGATGCTTGCTTGAAGCTTGTGGATGGTTGAAGATGACTTGAAGACAGATGTTGATGAAGACTGCTGTTGGCTGTTTACTTTTGCTGTTTATAATTTTTGATGTATTGTTTGAATTTCTCTAACTGTATTGTGTGCCATTTAATCTGTTAGGTTGAAAGAGAATTTTATTCGCTTTTGCCTGTTGCTTTCTAGGTTCGAGGTTGAGTGGGACTCCCTTGCCTCGCTTGTATTGTTGCATCCATGGATTTTACTGCTTCATTGTATATATGCTATTGTTTCTGTTTCCGTTTATCCCTTAGGATCTCTGTTTCTCTCTGCGCAAGAGAGGAGCATGATAGACATTAGGTCTTAACCCATGCATGATAACATTAGGTTAGTGTGATTCCCTCGTCAACCATAGGTTAGAGTTCTGTCTCTTCTTTCTCAAAACAAATGGAAAAACACAATAATATTTCAAACACAATAAAAGACACTTCTTCCGTAAAAGAATGTGAACTCATCAAAACGTCATTTTTTTGTCCGCTTAGACCAGTAATCAGGAAAACCCTTTTTTAGAAGGAGATAAAAACAATCAAGACAGACCTGTGTCGTACGTGGCCCGAACTACGTTTGCTCTGATCTTTCATGTTGTATGAAAGTACGTAGGCATAGGATGCGATATCCTAGCGAGCAACCTTCCCCTCCTTTCCCGTAGGTAGGCGAACTACGTTGACTCTGATTTCTCGTTCCCGACGGGAATACATAGGCATAAAGTGTGATACTTTGCCGAGTCATTTTCTTTTATTTTAACCCCTGACCTGTAGACTAGATAGAATAACAATCCGTACCAGAAAACAAGCGTGGATCCCGTCGAGTACGACGGACGTGAGGGGTGCTAATACCTTCCCCTTGCGTAACCGACTCCCGAATCCAGGATTTGGTTGCGATGACCATTCCTTTCCCGTCTTTGCGTTAGGTTTTCTCCGAGCGTTTCCTTTCCCTCCGTTGGGATAAATAACGCACGGTGGCGACTCTTCTGTTCAGCCGGCGCCGATTTTCGCAGTAGCGACAGTGGGGAGTGTTGTTTAGGTTTACTTGTTTTCTTCTCGTTGTTAAAGGTAGAATTGGTAGGTTAAAAGGTTAAAGACGCAAAGGAGAGATGGGTGGTTAGAAGATAGGGTGCTCGCCAAGGATTGGGGCCCTTGTGCCTACGTATGCTCATTCGGACGAGAACGAGAAATCAGAGCTTCGTAGTTCGACTACGGGAAATAGATGGGGGATGGACGAAATAATGGAGGAAGACAGAAGTGTGGAATAGGGGAAAGAATGGGAAATGTGCTCGCCAAGATCATCGCCATCTTGTGCCTACGTATCTTACATTCGGACGAGAATGAAAGAATCAGAGCAGTCGTAGTTCGTGGTAACAACCACGAAAAGATGAGGTTGAATAGATTGGAATTTTGAGAAAGAGACGAAAGAGTGATTGACAAGCAACCCAAGAGCGCGCCTCAAGAGCTTGTCACTCAAGAATTCAAAGAATGCGAGATTCCAAGGACTCAGTTCTTTCGAGAATTGACAGAAAAAGTTGAAGATAAAGAGTTGGACGTTTTGAAATCGAAAGAATGAATTAATAACAACTCAAGGGTGCGCCTCGAGAGTTACTTATTCGAATATCCAAAGAATGCTAGATTCTGAGAATATCCCTCTTTCGTAAGTTTTAAAATGTATGTGAAAAGGTCGAATCGAAAGATGGCATGCGAGGCCAAAAGGAAGTTGTTTTGAAGTAGCTCGACGACGCATCAAGGATTTGTTTGAAAATGGAACCGACTTGACGACGTGTCAAGGGTTAGGATTGTGAGAAACGATATTAGTCCCTGAGGATGCCCCTAATATCGAAACCACGAGGAGTTGTGAAGTGTGTGCGAAATGTGGGTTGCGAATACGTACGAGCATTCGACTTAAGAGAACGTTGGAAAATGATTAAGTTTGAAGAAGTCGAAAGGTTGAGTGAATAACGACTCAAAGGGCGTGCCTCGAGAACTATTCACTCGAAAATTCAAGGAATGCTAGACTCCAAGAATCTCCTTCTCTCGGAGTTTTAATCGAAAAAGATGTTGAGAATGTGTTTGAGAAAATCAAAAGAATGAATGAATAACAACTCGAGGGCGTGCCTCGAGAATTATTCACTCGAAGATCCAAGAAATGCTAGATTTCAAGAATCTCCCTCTTTTGGAGAAAATGTTTAAAAGATGATTCGAAGCGAAAATGACATAGTCTTGACTGAATTATCATCTATCAATAATTTGACCGATAATAATTATTAAAGTCATCATTGACTAGAGAATAAGAAAAAGTGGATAAAAAGGAAAATGAAAGTTTCGAAAAAAAAGATTGGTCTCGGGTTTGTTATTATTTGTCAATAATTTGACAAAACTATAACTTGGGGTATCGTCATTGACCGAAAAGAGAATCGAAAATAAAATTGAAGATCAAAAGGATTATCAAGGCGAAATAGTCAAAATAAAAGAATAAAAATAATCATCTTTATTTTTTTTAGAACTCTTTAGGACCAAAAAGAAAAACAAATTAAAAGAAAAAGTTATAACAAGAACAAGAGGGCGGAGGGTGCGCTAACTGAAATATGAAGTGAATGAGGAATGGGGCGAACGGGCCTAAGCCCATGGAAACCAACACGGTAAGTGTGTACCAGAACCCACAAAAGGTCTTGGAAGCCCCTAACAACACAAAATTCAACATTTAAACAAGGAAGAGAGGATCCAACACAAATCTGTACATTTTGACCGCGTGGCAAAAGGAGAATCTCACTTTAACACACCATTACCAATGTATTAAATTTGGAAGAAATAATAATAAAAAAAATCAATAGACTTATTACACCGTTGCCAATGTGTTAAAATTGGAAGAAAGGCAAACCAACATCAGAGCATACCTCTTTTTAAAAAAAACAAATAAACAAATAAACTCCTTCAACAGAAGATCGAGAAAAAAAACAACATCGACCCACTCAACGCCATCGTTCAACTCTCGCGATTCCTGTCCGATTTGGGGGTTTCTAGACAAACCGAGTTCTTATTCTCTCTTCATTTCACTCTAATCTTTGTTTTCGGTTGAATGGGTTTAGTCTTTATGTTGTTATTAATGAAGGTTCCGAGGAAGGTTTTGGTGGTTTGATGGTGTTTCTGGTCCGATTTGAAGTAGTTGAAGAAGAAGACGCTGAGCTGGGCTTTGTTTGAAAATGGCGAAAGCTATGGTTTCTGTGTGTCGGCGGAAGACGGTAGAAGGTATTACAAATGGAGATGATGATTTAGGTTTTTTTCTTTTTTTTTTATGAAGATTGTTTGTGGTCTCGATTTGGTCTCAAATCAATTTGAGGTTTGGGTGTTGAAGATTGAAGTTGAATAAGGGTAAACGAGTTGAAGGTTCACATGGGTTCGGATTAATTTGTTGAAGATGCTTTGATTCGGAGGATGATTTAGGTGAGGATTTTACATGTTCTGGGTTACCAGAGAAAGGTGTTATTGTTGGATTGGGGAAAATCGGTTAGGAAAGGGTTTCTGAGAGTTCAGAAAATGGGAGACATTTGAGAGTGAAGAAGAAGATCACCGAGAGAGAGGAAAAACTGGCGGCTAGGGTTTTCTCCCCTTCTCAAGGTCCTCTTATAGGATATATGAAGGGCATGCTTGAAAGAGAGCTCAGAGGGATTTTGCTGCCGTTTTGATACTTGTGGTAAGTCGTTTTTGTTGCTCTTGGCATATTCTTTTTCAATCCATTTTGTCATGTTTTACATTGTGTTAATACCCTTTTGTTGTGCTGCTCTGTGTAGTGGGATGAGGATATGTGTGTTGTGGTCCTGTTGTACGATTTTGGAGGGGGCCAAAGGTACAAGTTTGTCTTTATCATGAGCTGGTAAATTTGTAAGTTTTCTACCACCAATTCATTGTTTCACTGCGGTAACTGAGTTTTTGCCTACATGGTTTTACTGCGGTAACTGAGTTTTTTTTTGCCTATCTCATGTTGACTGCTTTCATGTATGGTAACTTTCATCATATTGTAAATACCATGAAGCTATTCTACTTGTGATGCTTAGATCTTTTATATATTTTCTCTTGCATCATTAATATCAATTATGACCCTGCTTTGAACATTGAGGTTATCTTGGCAGGAAATTTTATTGGAAGGCAATATACTACCAGCAGAAGAAGAAAAGGTACACCAGCCAATAGGTACTTGGCGTGAAAGGAAAACCAAAGATCAATGAGTAATAAGGACCGAAGCAACATTCTTCACCTGGGATCCACCCTTATTTTGGCTCAAAGGAAATCATCCACCCTTAGTGATTGACAGATTTTTTTGAGTTTCAGCTTGGTCACCACTTACCTGTTAGTGACAGCTAGATCAGCATGTCTGCAATTCTTACTTCTCCGTGTAACGCAACTTTGCACCACTCTTAGTTTGTAAGGGATCCATTTTAATCTCTAGTGATCTTCATGATGTACCAAAGCCTTGGTCCAATTATAAATGTAATCAACTTGATAGTTTCTTTACTTTTCACACATTTCTCTTTTTTCCTTACATATGAAATGTGGCTTGATTGCAGGATACAGTTTTGGCGTGGCTCGTGAAAGTCTTACGTTATGTCATCGCTTCTAATGAAATTGAGATAATGGCGGCGATACCGTTGAATTTCCGGCCTTCTGCTGAGGCAAGACATGACGACATCCAAGTGTTCCTAAGAGATCTTCCTTAACAAACCGAGCAGAGGTGACTTCTTGTTGTACAATGGTAACTCTGGTAATCATAGTTCTTAACAATTATTAATAAATCTTTGTGAGCTGACTATCCCTTTTATTTTATGCATATTCTGCATACATTTGATCTTTGTATTGAGGCCTAACTTGAAAGGGATTATAAGGTAAAGTTGGAGACATGAAGGAGCTATAGCATTGGTGACGTCTTTTCTTAGCTCTCTCAGATAAAACGCCGTGAAAATGGGCCTGCGTTTGGAGCGAGCTTGCACATCGAATATTGCTTAAACATATATCATGTCTTGTAGTTTAAGCAACATTTGGCTCAAGTGCAGCACCATAACTAATTCTCTTGCCTGTTCATGCAGGTGGTGACCTTTGCAAAGGAGAAAGAAATTTCGAAGCATGACGGTACTTGTAACAGCAAGATGGATATTAGGTGATACGTGCTACAACAATTTTTAGAGAAAAACTTCTGATTTTCAATCAAATTTCCTTGAACCTGCTGTTTGGGACACTTCTGCCAACTAGTTTGTGTGGAACGTTTTGCAGCTCATGTTGCGGCATAGTTGCGGTGTTAAATTTGAAGAATTTTGGGGCAAGTTTTAATGTAGGCTTGTCAGTTTGAGGTATACATCGAAACTTCATAGTGATAAGCATTGATTCTTGCTGCAATTTTCTAACTTGCTTATTGACTATGATAGACCCCCACCAAAAGGATGACGGAGCGAAACACAAATAAACTATCACACAATCTATCATTAATGACTAGGATAGACCCCCCCACCAAAAGGATGACGGAGCAAAACACAAATAAACTATCGCACAATCTATCATTAATGACTATGATAGACCCCCCCACCAAAAGGATGACGGAGCGAAACACAAATAAACTATCGCACAATCTATCATTAATGACTATGATAGACCCCCCACCAAAAGGATGACGAAGCGAAACATAAATAAACTATCGCACAATCTGACATCGACGAAATGCCAGACCCAACACCAAAAGGATGATGGAGCGAAACACAAATAAACTATCGCACAATCTATCATTAATGACTATGATAGACCCCCCACCAAAAGGATGACGGAGCAAAACACAAATAAACTATCGCACAATCTATCATTAATGACTATGGTAGACCCTGTAAGAACAGAGTATGCCTAAGAGGGGGGGGGGGTGAATTAGGACTTTTGAAATTTTTCCGGTTTTTATGGTATCTTGAAATATTACTGGTTTATGTTTTTGGTTATGAAAGCAGAAGAAGAAAAATAAAAGAACAATGGACACCAGGATTTATAGTGGTTCCCCTCACAATCCGAGAGTACTCCACTCCCCTTTCAACATGAAAGAGAGTTTTCGCTATTGTTTAATAAAGTACAACCTATCACACCATCAACCGGTGAGGCCTACTATCAAACAATAAAACTAATAAGTGTACAAGAACAATCCTCTTGTAAACACTCACCCTTGTGTCCAACAATCCTGGATCACAAGTCAAAATACACAAGTTTGTAAAGATTTTGATTTGAGAGTAATGATATCAAAGTTGATCTTCTCTAAATGATCAGAATTCACTCTTACAATTTTCAATACAAGTGTTCAAGGATGAATATGAAATTTATGCACATATGAACACTTAATGAAAGTTTTTGAAAATGGTGAATTTGATTCTAAGACAATTTGAAAATGAATGTAGAAAGTGTTTGGAGATTGAAAAGTTTTTGTGTTGTTTTTCAAAAATGAAAAACTCAGAATTTATATGAGTAAAATACCCTTTCAAAAAGGTACATTGAGTAGACATCAAAAATATGAAATGGTATAATTTTTTAAATAATTTTTGAACTTGAAACAAAGCAATTTTTCACTGTACGTTCAGTGTTAATCGGTTAACCCATATGGTTAATCGGTTAACATTGGTACGTTAGCCCTGAAATTTCAAAATTCAAATTGGTTAACCGGTTAACCTATATGGTTAATCGGTTAACACTGCTAATTTTCAGAAAAAATGCTTTTTAAAATTAATGTTATACCAATTCTAAGGTTTCAAAAACATGCTTATGTATTATGCAAAAATGCTTGATGTTTTTGAACACTTGTATATCAAATTATAAGGGTAGAATTTGATATACCGGTAATGCATCCAAGTCTGGAAGAATCATAGTTCCATATGTAGCTTGACTTGAAAGATATCTTGATTTGATCTTGAGAACTTTGAACGGCTTGTCTTTTTGCAATCAAGAGATGACCTTGAGTAGTGTTGACATCATCAAAACTTGAGACTGAAGCATGCTTCTACATTCCCCCCCTTTTTCATGATGGCAATCAAAAACGTTGTGCAATATCTCTTGGTTCTTGATCTGGTTCTCCCCCTATGTCTAGCAACTCCCCCTATCTTAACAGAGGAAAAAAAATCTGCACACAGAGAGATATTAACAGAACCAAGCTCTTCTCCCCCTTTGACATCAGCAAAAAGGAAGAGCTTTCAAAGAAATCACAAGATAGCAGCATACATAAGAATAAGCACATGCAAAGCCAAGTAAACACAAAGCACAAACAGTAGTACATATAAAATGCAGCAAATAGAAATTGTACTTGTTACAATAAAACATAGTTCAAATGAAAGCATAAAAACTTAAGACTAGAAAGCAAAGCAATAAACACAACAGCAGCAACATATTCTCTAAAAGTCCTCATCCGCCATATCCTCCTCCTCTTCTTCCTCTTGTCCTTCATTTTCTTCATCAGATACAACAGGGCTGTCATGGTTGGTGTGGTGAGAAGAAAGTACAAGGTTCCGGAGAGAAGCAATGGCCCGGGAGGTTTCTCTATGCTGAGTCATGATAGTTTGGTAAAGGAACTCGTTTGTGATGCCTCCTTCAGGTACGGGAAATGCCTGGTTAGCATTGGCTCTTTCTTCGGAATACTTGTAAGTACCGTCATTATCCTTAAAAATTCCAGTATTCTTGACAATTGTAATCTCGTTGATCTCATTGGTGGTTGATTTCATCTTGATGGTTGGTTCACGGTTAAGATCCAAAGTAGTCAATTCCAAAATTCTTGATACCAGCCGTGCATAAGGAAGACGGGTTGAAAGAGATAATTGTTGTTGAAGGTGATACATGATGGTCAGAATCCAATTGACACGAATCTTGTTCTTGATGGCGAAAAGAAGCTGCATTTCCAGATCATTAATTTGTGCATGATTCGAATCCTTGGGAATCAGCACATTAGCAGATTATGTAGTGAAGCATCCGATCAGAGACGGTAAGATTCTTTGCATAGCACAACAGACGAGCAGTACGTTGGTTGGCGATAATCATCTCCTTTGGAAATCTGCAGATCTGATAATAGAACTCCATCTTGTCGTAGTTGGACCATGGCCCTTCCACGTGGTTAACTCCCTTTCTCAGAAAGTACCCAGATGATGGTATGTTCAGCATTGCAGCAACATCAGACATATTTTCTTCAACAACACAGTCTCTAACAATTGTTTTCATAATATGCTCATCATTTGCATTTATAAACACAGGCAGTTTATGCAAAAAAGATTTGACAAGATCCGGGTAGCAGTTTCCAGAATCAGACACAAATTTATCGATCCTCTGATATTTGAGCAAAGCAGGAAAATCAAAAGATGATGCGGGAAAAGCCTTAAGATTCACATACTTTACCGGGAGGATAGAACGAACTCGGACTTTGAAATCCATTTTGCGCTTCTTGGTTGTTTCCATAGGGATATCTTCATCAGATGCAGAGTGATGTTCTGGAAGTTTTCCCTTACCGCGGTTTGATGCTGAAGCCATGGATGAAGGTTTGAGAGGACTGGGGTTGTGGGTTCTGAGGAAGTTAGGGTTTGAGAAGTTGTGGGGAGTTTTTCCAACTTTTAGAGAGTGGGAGAGAGAAGTTAGGATTTGAAGAGGGAATATGGATTTTGGATATGGATTTGGATTTTTAAGAGAATATGGACCACATAAAAAATATATTAAAAAATATAAAATTTTCAAAAATTTTAATTAATTTTCGTTTCGGATTTTTTAGAAAAATTAACAGTGTTAATCGGTTAACACATTAAAAAATTTAATCAGAATTGAAAATTCAACAGTGTTAATCGGTTAACCCATATGGTTAATCGATTAACATGCTCGAATTTTTGAAAAATACTTAAAAACAGAATGCATACACATGAAAACATATCACAAATAATGCATACACATAATAGAGAAAAAGTCAGATGTCACCTTCATCAAGAATCCCAAGTTCTCTCCGAATTTTGTAGAACGGTTCTTTTGCCAAAGGCTTGGTAAAGATGTCGGCGAGTTGGTTGTGTGTGTCGACGAAGGTAACATCAACATCTCTGTTCAATACGTGATCTCGAAGGAAATGATGTCGGATATCGATGTGCTTTGTTCTGGAATGCATAACCGGATTCTTTGTGATATTTATGGCACTAGTATTGTCACATAGTAGAGGAATGCATCCAAGATCAACACCATAATCCAGAAGTTGTTGTTTCAGCCATAAAATTTGTACACAGCAACTTCCTGCGGCGATGTATTCTGCTTCGGCGGTGCTAAGTGCTACACAAGCTTGCTTCTTGCAGGCCCATGATACTAGAGCATTTACGAGAATGTGACATGTACCACTTGTACTTTTTCTATCGGTTTTGCATCCTGCATAGTCAGCGTCAGAATAACCAACTAAAGAACAAGTACTACCTTTAGGATACCATAATCCGACGTTGGTCGTTCCTTTGAGATACTTGATAATTCTCTTCACAGCAGTGAGATGCGATTACTTCGGATTTGCTTGGAAGCGCGTACACAAACAAACACTAAACATAATGTCAGGACGGCTTGCCGTCAAATATAGTAATGAACCAATCATACCTCGATATTTAGTGATATCAATTGGAGTACCAGATTCATCTTGATCAACATACGTTCCGGATCCCATAGGAGTAGACATCATCTTGCAACTATCCATATCGAATTTCTTTATTAATTCCTTACAGTACTTGGATTGGTTGAGAAAGATTCCATCCTTGGTTTGCTTGATTTGTAGTCCAAGAAAATAATTTAACTTTCCCATCATGGACATCTCGAATTCTTCTCGCATCATGAGTGAGAATTCTTCGTAGAGTTCTTTGTTTGTTGATCCAAATATGATGTCGTCGACGTAGACTTGTACTAACAAGGTGTTACCCTTGATCTTCTTTATAAACAGCGTCTTGTCAACCTTTCCTTTTGTAAATCCTTTCTTACATAAGAAGTTGCTAAGGCGATCATACCATGCTCGTGGTGCTTGTTTTAAACCGTAGAGAGCCTTCTTCAGTTTGAAAACATGTGAGGGATTTTTGAAGTCTTCAAAACCCGGAGGTTGTTTGACGTAGACTTCCTCATTAATGTACCCATTCAGGAAAGCGCTTTTGACATCCATCTGGAATAACTGAAAATTCATAGGACAAGCGTAAGCAAGTAGTAATCTAATTGCTTCTAACCTTGCTACCGGAGCGAATGTTTCATCAAAATCAATTCCTTCCTCCTGGTTGTAGCCTTGTGCGACCAATCTTGCCTTGTTACGAACTATAATCCCATTCTCGTCAAGTTTGTTCTTGAACACCCATCTGGTTCCTATAATATGCTTATTGTCTGGTCTTGGTACACGGGTCCAAACTTGATTTCTTTCAAATTGATTAAGTTCTTCTTGCATTGCTATAATCCATTGGTCGTCGCCTATAGCTTCATCGATCTTTGATGGTTCAATTTGAGATACAAACGCCATGTTGAGACAAGCATCCTTTAAATTAAGTCGAGTTGCAACGCCTTGTCTAATATCACCAATAACCTTATCAATTGGGTGATCTTTGTGTGTTCTCCATTCTTTCGGAAGATCTTGATTTTCTTGAGTAACATCTTCTCGTAATATTGTTTGATCATTTGAAACAATTTCTTCATTTTGTGGAGTATCTACAAAATCATCATCATCATCCAAAAAAATATTATCCTCTTTCGAGGGGTTAGTCTCATCAAACGAAACATGAATAGACTCTTCAATGGTAAGAGTTCTTTTATTAAAAATTCTAAAAGCTTTACTATAAAGAGAGTAACCAAGAAAGATACCTTCGTCGGATTTCTCATCAAACTTACCGAGATTGTCCTTATTGTTGTTGAGAACGAAGCATTTGCAGCCAAATATGTGGAAGAATGATATATTCGGTTTCCTTCCCTGGAATAACTCATACGGAGTCTTTTTGAGTAGCGGTCGAATATTCACGCGATTGCTTACAAAGCACGCCGTGCTTACTGCTTCTGCCCAAAAATATTTTGGAAGATTTGTGTCGCTGAGCATTGTTCTAGCAAGTTCAACTAGTGAACGATTCTTCCGTTCTACGATGCCGTTTTGTTGAGGAGTTCTTGGTGCCGAAAAATTATGAGAAATTCCATGTTCTTCGCAAAATTCTTCAAAGTCTGAATTTTGAAATTCTCCACCGTGGTCGCTTCTTATGGAGGCTATAGTGAGTGAATTCTCGTTTTGAATTCGTTTTGCATACTTTTTGAATGCTTTAAACGCATCATTTTTCTGCACTAAAAACATTGTCCAGGTATATCGAGAAAAATCATCAACAATAACTAAAGCATAAATACTACCTCCAAAGCTCTTCGTTCTTGATGTGGAAACCACTTGCTTGGATTTGAAAGTTGTATTGGTCTGTTTTCCCTTTTGACATGCATCGCATAATTTATCTTTGATGAATTTTATCTTTGGAAGCCCAACAACCAGATCATGCTTGATTAATTTGTTTAGATGCTCCATGTGAATGTGAGCAAATCTTTTATGCCAAAGCCATGCCTCGTTGTTGTTTGCCATAAGACATTTTACCTTCAAGGAAGAATCATCAAAAGAGATCATAAAAATATTATTATATCTTTTACCTTTTAGCAGAATCTCATGAGTGACTTCGTGTTCGATCAAGCATTCCTCCTTTGTGAAGTTGATTTTGAACCCTTTGTCACACAATTGACTGATGCTAAGCAGGTTATGCTTAAGGCCTTCAACAAAAAGAACGTCTTCGATAATTGTACATGGAGGTGCACCAATGGTTCCAACTCCAAGAATTTTTCCTTTATTATCATCACCGTAAGTGACGTATCCTTTGGCCTTTAATGATAGACTTGAAAATTTGTTTATATCTCCCGTCATATGCTTCGAGCAGCCACTATCAAGATACCATTGATTTGTGGTTGTCTTCAAGCATACCTACAAAACAAAATTAGGTAGTGTTAGGTACCCAAATTGCTTTGTGTCCTTGATAGTTAGTACCCTTTTCCACCCACACATAATGCCCCTTTGCAATACCAATATTACGTACATAACAGGCATTAGGTGTGTGCCCTTTAATTCCACAATAAAAACATGTAGGTTGAAAATGACTTCTATATCTAGGAATATAATTCTTTTTCTTATCAATTCTTTTCTTGTTATGATTTTGATGCTGAATTTTAGAAGTGTTTGTCTCTTCTTTAACAATTTGTTCACTTGCTCTTACGAAAATGGTCTTATTGGTGCTTGGTTTTGAAAATTTAGAATATCCCAATCCACTTTTATCATTAGGATACCTTTGATGTTTAAGAATCTCTTCCAAGCCAATTTGACCTTTTTCGTATCTTTCTAAAACTCTTTTAAGTTGAACAATTTGAAAAGACAAAGACTCACAATTCTTACATACAAGACTTTGTTTTTCATCCATCACCTTTTGTTTTTCATCTTCAATATTTTTCAAGAAATCAGAATTTTGTTTTTCTAAAATTAAAATTCTTTTCTTTTGTGATGAGATGTTTTTATACAAAGTCTTGCACTCTTTTAGAAGTTCATCTATAACTTCTTGTGCATCATTATCATAGACAGAAAAATTACTACTAACCTCATTTTTGTCATTGGAATGGTGAGAGGCCATTAAGGCAATATTTGCGCATTCATCGCTATCTGATTCCGATGATGAACTCACTTCATTGTCGTCCCATGCAACATAAGCCTTCTTTGTTTTGAAATCCTTCTTGCCCTTGAATTTTCCTTTATTTGCGAGTTTTGGGCAATCTGGCTTTATGTGACCTTGTTTCCCACATTTGTAACATGTAATTTCTTGGTTTGATGTGGATGCCTCCTTTTTCCTGAAATGTCTATTCTTTTTAGAAAAAGAAGAAGTTTTATTATTATTAAAAAACTTACCAAGCTTCTTTACTAGAAGCATGAAATTTTCGTCTTCGGAAGATTCGTCAATTTTGTCATCCTTTGTGTCAGTCTTCAAGGCAATTCCTTTGGACTTCTTGTCTTGACTTTCATGTTTCTCAAGCCTTCCAAGTTCCAGTTCATGCTCTTGAAGTTTCCCGAATAATGAAGCGGATGTCATTGTTGAAAGACTTTTCTTTTCCGAAATGGCGGTCACCTTCGGTTGCCATTCTCTTGTCAAGGATCTTAGGACTTTTAAGTTGAGATCATCATTGGTAAAGGTCTTCCCAAGAGCAATCAGATGATTTGTTAGATGAACGAACCTCTTTTGCAAGGCAACAATAGATTCACCGGGCTGCATACGGAACATCTCATATTCTTGACTCAACGTGTTAAGCCTTGATCTTTTTACTTCTGCTGTTCCTTCATGCGTTTCTACCAAGGTATCCCAAATCTGTTTTGCCGATTGACACTGTGATATGCAAAAGAATTCATCCATACTGAGAGCGCTTTGAAGTATGTTGATTGCTTTCTTCTCATTCAAGATTCTCTTCTTGTCATCTTCATCATATGAGGATTTAATCTTTGGGGTTCCAACACCATTTACCACACTTGTAGGAACATGTGGACCAGTTTCAACAGGTTTCCTATATACCATCTCCTTGAGCCTCAAGATGTGCCTTCATACGGATTTTCCAAAAATCGAAGTATTCTCCAGAAAAGAGTGGTGGCTTGTTACTACTTCCACCATCTTTGAAAACCGGGTTGGTACTTGCGGAAGCCATACTGAATCGTTAGGAACAGGTTACCTTAACCTGCTCTGATGCCAATTGTAAGAATAAAGTATGCCTAAGAGGAGGGGTGAATTAGGACTTTTGAAAATTTTCCGGTTTTTATGGTATCTTGAAATATTACTGGTTTATGTTTTTGGTTATGAAAGCAGAAGAAGAAAAATAAAAGAACAATGGACACCAGGATTTATAGTGGTTCCCCTCACAATCCGAGAGTACTCCACTCCCCTTTCAACATGAAAGAGAGTTTTCACTATTGTTTAATAAAGTACAACCTATCACACCATCAACCGGTAAGGCCTACTATCAAACAATAAAACTAACAAGTGTACAAGAACAATCCTCTTGTAAACACTCACCCTTGTGTCCAACAATCCTGGATCACAAGTCAAAATACACAAGTTTGTAAAGATTTTGATTTGAGAGTAATGATATCAAAGTTGATCTTCTCCAAATGATCAGAATTCACTCTTACAATTTTCAATACAAGTGTTCAAGGATGAATATGAAATTTATGCACATATGAACACTTAATGAAAGTTTTTGAAAATGGTGAATTTGATTCTAAGACAATTTGAAAATGAATGTAGAAAGTGTTTGGAGATTGAAAAGTTTTTGTGTTGTTTTTCAAAAATGAAAAACTCAGAATTTATATGAGTAAAATACCTTTTCAAAAAGGTACATTGAGTAGACATCAAAAATATGAAATGGTATAATTTTTTAAATAATTTTTGAACTTGAAACAAAGCAATTTTTCACTGTACGTTCAGTGTTAATCGGTTAACCCATATGGTTAATCGGTTAACACTGGTACGTTAGCCCAGAAATTTCAAAATTCAAATTGGTTAACCGGTTAACCTATATGGTTAATCGGTTAACACTGCTAATTTTCAGAAAAAATGCTTTTTAAAATTAATGTTATACCAATTCTAAGGTTTCAAAAACATGCTTATGTATTATGCAAAAATGCTTAATGTTTTTGAACACTTGTATATCAAATTATAAGGGTAGAATTTGATATACCGGTAATGCATCCAAGTCTGGAAGAATCATAGTTCCATATGTAGCTTGACTTGAAAGATATCTTGATTTGATCTTGAGAACTTTGAACGGCTTGTCTTTTTGCAATCAAGAGATGACCTTGAGTAGTGTTGACATCATCAAAACTTGAGACTGAAGCATGCTTCTACAGACCCCCCACCAAAAGGATGACGGAGCGAAACACAAATAAACTATCGTATAATCTATCATTAATGACTATGATAGACCCCCCACCAAAAGGATGACGGAGCGAAACACAAATAAAATATCGCACAATCTATCATTAATGACTATAATAGACCCCTCACCAAAAGGATGATGGAGCGAAACACAAATAAACTATCGCACAATCTATCATTAATGACTATGATAGACCCCCCACCAAAAGGATGACGGAGCGAAACACACACCGGCCACTACCACCAAAAGGATGATAGGGCGCACACTAATTGAAGGCTACCAACATCGAAAGGATGCAGGCTTTGTTGAACCGACGAAGTTCGGCTATCACCAAAAGGATGATAGTAAGGCAATTGACAATGGTCACGCTTGCTGGGTATAACTCATCAGGGAACCCCCAAGAGGAAGATTGGATTGAAATGAGTCAACGGGGTACGCCCACCGTCTTTGTTTGGAGATCATAGTTTTGCTGAAATGATTTCATGGTTACGCCCATGTATTCTGAAGAGGATGCCCCTGACTGGGCTGAGTTTGTCTTGATGTTTTGTCTTGCTCAACAAAAGGCTGAACAACTTCATGAGGTACGCTCACGGTTTTGCTGAAGATGCCCCTGCTCGGGCCGGATCTTGCATTAAACTTCTTGGATTTGCCCAACAAAAGGTTGAACAACTTTGTGGAGAGAGCCCACGGCCTTAAATGGTATGCCCCTGGCTGGGATGTATATTAACTTGAAGATCTGATCAACCACGGGGTTGAAATACGTCATGGGAAATTCCCGTGGTCTTGAAAAGAATGCCCCTGACTAGGCTAAATCTTGCTTTGAATAACTTCGAATTTTGATGGAAGAGACCCACAATTGCGGAAGATTGCCCCTGACTGGGCTGATGACCGCTTTGAAGCTCTTGAAAATCGTGGGACAAACCCACAATCTTGCAAAAATGCCCCTGATTGGGCCGATGACAGTCTTGGAAGTCTTCGAGATTGATCCTGGACCTCGACTTGCATATATGAATGTTGGATGATAATGATGTTCCATAATTAATGGAAATGCAGACGCAAATGCCGACGCGCGGAGATGCAAGAGTTGGGGAAGTATGATATGATTTGAGTATGCATGTGATGCAAAATACTTATGATGATGAATGCAATGCGTATGATGCATATGATGCAGAAGGGTAATTGGAAATGTAGGTAGAGACGCCAGCATGGTGGACTTTTGGTAGTCGCCAATGCGGATTGGACTTTGGGTGGTGGGAGGGATTGACTGCCTGGACACGCAGTTTGCTGAAGACGCCATGATTAAAGCAGAAGATGATGCTCTGGATGCTGCAAGTCTGGGTACTTTGGTGTTTGTGATTTTACTTCAGAGAAGGTTGCAGCTCTGCCTGATGATTAGGGTAACTTGGTCTTGCCCCAGTCTGAATATGGTAGTAGTCTGCCCCAAATTAACCCATTCTGAAGTTGAGGTTGAACTCTGATGACTTGCCCCTGCTCGAGCTGTTGAGTGATTTGCCCCAGCCTGTGGGTTCTGAGGTAGTCTTGCTTCGTGTCGGCCACTGAAAGTCAAGCTACTCCTCGATTTCCTTTTGTTGAAATGTCTTTGAATACCTAGCACTGTTTTGCAATTAAAATTGTACATTCACAAATGGTAATATTAATGCAAAGTTTGATGCCAGATTTGAAAAAGCATCGTTTTATTGAAGTGTCGTGGTAGTGAGACGAATGGACTGTTAGTCCAAACTTTGTGCTGATTTTGATTAGTGCGAAAAGACGTTGCAAGAATAATGACACCGATGTTGATGATTAACAATCATGTGAGGAGTCAGGCTACGCAACCTTGCAATAGTATACTTTCAGAATAAACCTCGTCTCAATTAGGTCTTTCGAGGGCTGTAACGCGGTCTGGTTCATGGTGTTGCACCCCAAAATTTGACCAACATTTATTTACCCATCAAGTGTTTGAAGTTTGATACCTTCATCAGAAAGTTCAAGAGATCCTCAGAGAAATTGGTTGAAACCAAGGTTGTGTGTCTCATAACTTGAGAGTTGTGGGAGCTCCTCAGATGATTCTGAGACTATGAGAGTGAACTTGATGCTTTGAGAAAGTTTATGAGATGTCTTGAAAGCCATCATGAAGCCCAGAGAGGTCATTATGCAAGAATTCAGAAGATTCATCCATGAATGGTAGAATTAGGGTTTTGACTGGGTCAACCCTAGGTCAACTGAAGATTTGGAGAAGGTTGAGACCTAATCCAAGAGCCATGAGATCATGGAATGATGTATTGAGATACTATAAGGATGATTCCTAGACCAACTCATCATGATTGAGGAGTTTGAGAAGTTTTAAGCTAGGGTTTCTAAGGATGGACAGTGTAAAATCCCCTAGTTTGATCCCTATCTTCCAGACAGTTTTAGCTCAAGATGTGATTGTCATCGCATCTTCCCCACAACATGAATGTTGTAGAGCTTGTTCTTAGCTTTAATTTGAGTGGTATAAGTCCTTGATAGGATTTGCAGAGCTCAAGTTATGGTTTTGACAAATTACAGGTCATCTGAGGTATGTGAATCTGGGTCCTTGAAAGTCACCCAACTTGCAGACAACTGTTTCCCTAGTAGGATGATTCCTATGGTCTCTTAGTCAACATGAATGTTGAAGAGAATCTTCTTAGCTTTCTAGAGAGTACTAGAAGTCCTTGATAGGATTTGTAGAACTCAACTTATGGCTTTGACAAGCCAAGGGCATTTTGGTCATTTGGAAGTTATAGGTCATTTCAAGCATATGGCCATATCTCCTACTTCCAAGCTTCAAATGTAAAAACCTTAAACATCAAAGTTGATTAGAATGATGTTTTAAGGCTAGTAGGGTGGTCATGAGATGTTGAAAAGGCTCATAGCAAAAAGTGATAAAAATGGCCTAAAAATGAGGCATAAGTTAATTAAAGTGAAATGGAAAATCATAAAATCCAAGTTACAAATCCAAACCATGTCATATGATAGGTCATTTTGACTCCCAAGGACATTTTAAGAACAATGGTTCAGCCACAATTTTGATTTGAGGCTTGAATCTTGGGGTTGCTTTGTAATTTGCTTGCTTGCATAATGGGGTACCAAACCAAAACAAGGAGAAGCTTAATGAATAAGGGAAATATGCATTGTGTATTGTCCTAAATCTCATATAAGGAGATATTCAAGTTGGTTGCAAGCATTATAGGATTTTTGTCATGATATATCATGTGGTGAGAAGTGAAATGCAAAGTATCATGTCATGAAACTTCAAGTTCTTACTAGATTGATCTAGATGGTTCTAGACCTTTCCAAATCAGTCTATATATTGATTACAATCTCCATTGGTGAAGGGTTGGTGATTGTTGATGTTAATGGTGGTAGAGAATAGAGATTGAACCAAAATTCTCCATTTTGCAAATTGTATTGAAACTTCATTTTTCTCTTCATTACCCTTCCATTTTTTTTCACAAATCATCACTACAAACATCCCTGAGTATGTTCATGCTAGCTTGAGGTTCCATTGTTGAAGAATTGGAGGAGTTCCAAGTGAAGTTGCAAGGGAGCAAAAGGCATTGGATCTTGAGATACAAGTCATTTCCATCAAATCTTGTGCAAGCAGAGGATTGTTCATCACCTAAAGACTATTCTTGAGGATCTACAAGGCTTGATTCGAAGCTTTTCAACACCTACCATTGCAAGAATTAAGGTAAGCAAAATCACTTCCACACTCTGATTTAGGCATGGCTAGGGTTAGTTCTTGTTGTAAAACCATTAGAGACCATTAGGTGATTCATTTGGATGAGTTTAAGACCAATTGGTGAGGTTTCTTCCATGGTGGTTAATTCTTGATGGAGTTAGAATGAGTGATTTAGTGGGTTATAGTGCACGATTTTTGGCTAGTTTTAATCAGCATAACATAAGGACCATTTCTATATAAAGATTGCTGAGTTTGGTGAGGGTCAAAAACTGAAGAAAGTTTGAGTTCATGGAAGTGCACCACTCGGTTTGGAGGATTTATGGTGTTTCAATGAAATCCAATGGCATGGTTGTGTTCTATGTGAAAAATAGAGTAACTTTGGTTTTTGTATCGTGTCAAATGGTGGAGGGACGAGGGAGAACGAAGGTGAGGAAGTTCCATGCATGAGTATGTGTTCATGGCTTTTTGCTGAAACCCTAATGAGCTAAGGTTGAAGACGAAATCAAGACCATTGATCGCGTGTGGACCGGTTGACTTGGAATGAGATCTAACGTCCCAGATTCAAAGCGAAATGGAGGGAAGAGTAGCAGCGTCAAAACGCCGCGTTTCACTAACGCTGGCTGGGCTTAGTGTAATTTTGCTTTCCCCACCCCCATCAGCCTCATTCGTATGTTTGTAACTGCAATTACCTGCTATTTGCACCGCGTATAGTTTTTTTTCTTTCATTTTATTTTATGTTTTCTGAAGTTTAAGCTGGGCCCAGGCGCGCGTTGCTTTTCGCCCCCCATATCTGGGCCCATCACCATATGAACTGAATATTATTGCTTTTCATACCCCATCATCATTTCCATTTAATTTTTTTCTCCAAATTTCTTTAATCTTCAAAAATTCATATAAAAATGAAAAATGAATATTTTTTAATGAGACTTTTTTCCCATTTTCCATTTTCTGTCTAGAAAAATATAAAACCATAAAATAGCCATTTTATTTCATTTTTATATTTTTTGCACATTTATACTTTTAATTGCTTTTGTAATTCTTTTAGTTGATGCATGATTTTGTAGATTTTAATTAGGGTAGTTCCCTTAGGATTTTGAGTTCAATCTTTTTAGGAGGACTAGATGAGTGTTTTAGGTTCCCCCTGAATTAATTTCATAATTTTGTGACAATTTTTAGGGTAGTTTTAATTAGGTATTTCTAAGTAGTGTAGAATTAGATTAAAACTTTAGTATAGGTCAATAACAACTTTAGTTTTGGGTTTTGTAGGGCAATTTAGTCTGCGGGGAATATATGGGACTTAAGGGTAGTTATGTAGGGTCCCCTAGCATTTATATTAGGCTTTAATAGAACAATATACTATTTTTGGTTGATTTTTGAATTGAATGATTGTTTGTGTGGCCTTTAGGGCAAGTTTTGTTTAGTTTGCTTTGCTTTGGGGTTTCCCTTTGGTTTGAGGAGCTTGGCATCTCTGTGTGGAGCATGGTGGAGCATACTAGAAGATTAGAAGAGGCTTGGAGGAGCTTGAGGAGCTTGTTCTTCTTTTCTTTTTGTTGTTTTAGGGTTAGGATTAGGAAGAGCTTAGATGTAGATAATTTCTTTCTCAAACATGGATAGTATCCTTCACATCTATTCCTCCCTATGATTCAAAGTCCTTCCAGGGTATACACCTCTCTCCTTTGGAGGGATTAGTGTTATACCTAGGAGGTAGAACTTTTGAGGGAACCCTTCACTTGATATTGAATCCTTATAGGTCACCTTTGGTGATCAAATAAGCAGTTCAATATCCCCCAGCTTATCCAGTAGGTGATTTTTCTCTGGTTTGATTGTTCTTGAGAGATGTCAGAGCCTGAGCCTGAAGATGAAGACTTCATTGAAGATCATTGAAGAGGATGAATCCTTGAAGACTGCCATTCCAGCTGAAGCTTGAAGAGCATGAAGATCAAGTTGATACTTGAAGATCCCCGAAGATGGTGAAGCCTGAAGGTGGAGCTGGTCAAGAAGCTGAAGTTTAGGGGAGAAGATGAGTTGATACTCATGTTGTAAGGTTGATACCTGGAAAGCAGTTGATGATTGAAGTCTGAAGACTGAGTTGCTGCTGGAGGAGCTGAGGCTTTCTTCTGTTTTTCTTTTCTATATTGTGTGTTTTGCTTGACTTGTCTGTTGCATTAGATTAAGTCCATCTAGAATAAGTAGAATCTAGGAGCATGATTGCATTAGAGGTTGAGTTGCTCCCTCTTCTTGTATTGTTACTGCGTGGCTTTGCTTGCGGGTATTTGGTAGAGCCCAGCTCCCTTGCCTATGTGTTTTGTTTGCCTGATGGCATTTCATTTCTTTTATCTGTATGATTGCAGTTTACTGTTTATTGCTTGATAGCATGTTGTTTATTTTTCAGTATGATTACTGTTATT
This sequence comes from Lathyrus sativus, assembly GCA_963859935.3. NCBI lineage: Eukaryota > Viridiplantae > Streptophyta > Magnoliopsida > Fabales > Fabaceae > Lathyrus > Lathyrus sativus. The sequence goes on along the minus strand of OZ012738.1, from coordinate 550,860,241 downwards.
TCATGACTGGCTTGAGGTTGAGACGAGCTTGTGGAGGCTGAAGCCCCACACACATTTCCTCCCTCACTTGCATTGCATGCATTTTACTGTTAAGCTGATGCTTTGTTTGTTTTGGTGTATCATTGACATGATCCCTTAGGACTCTCATTTCCTTTGATAAGGATTTGATGATAGACTTTTAGGTTGAAACCTATGCATGACAACTTCTAGGAGTTCCCTGGTCAGACCTCAACCATAGGATGAATCCATGGCATGATAACAGTAGGACTTGATAGTCTCCCTCCTAGTTGGGCCTGTTCTCTTCTCATCTCAAAACAGTTTAAGATACAGTAATCATGAATGATTTCTTTCGTACGTTACGAGCCTTAAGCTATCTGAGAAAGGATTGTGGGAGAGTTTCTTTTCCACAGTCTGGATGTTTAGTATGGTACCCTTTAGGTGACATGCGACGCATTCACTCTCAGGTCATAGTCTCTAGTGCGGTTGAAATTGCAAACACAATGAAAAACACTTCTTTCGTAAAAGACAGGAAATAAGCTGTAGTTTCCCGAACTATGTATGCTCTGATCTCTCATGCCTGTTGAGAGTACGTAGGCATAAGATGGCGAAGTCTTGGAGAGCTACCTTCCCCTATAATCCTTCGTAGGCCGAACTACGTTGACTCTGATTTCTCATTCTATGATGAGAATACGTAGGCATAAAGTGCGACGCTTTGCCGAGTCATTTTTCTTTTCTTTTTAAGCCCGCCTTGATAGGTAGATAGAATAAAACCAACCCGTCCGAGTAAACACAACAAGAGAGGATCCCGTCGAGTACGACGGACGTGAGGGGTGCTAATACCTTCCCCTTGCGTAACCGACTCCCGAACCCAGACAACGGTTGCGATGACCTTGTCTTACCCTTATTCGTCAGGTTTTTCCGATCGTTTCCTTTCCCGCTCCGAGGGATAAATAACGAAAGGTGGCGACTCTTCTGTCATGCCGGCACCTTATTTTCGTGCACGCGTCAACTGGCGACTCTGCTGGGGACTCCAACGTTCCCTGCAAGAGTCAATCCTACCGTTTGTGTGTTTACTTGTTGGGTTGCGTTTATTTATCGCATTTTTTACTTCTCGCACTTTATTTCCCGCATTTTATTTTCAGTATAATATGATTATTTGTGCTGTTGTGGGATGGGAGTTCTGATGAGTGAGAAGCCAGACCCAGGCTTGAGTGCATCAAGCATTAGAGTGGAAATTAGTGGGCGCGTGCTTGCTTTGCAGGCACTAGTGTCTCATGAAATCCACGCTCAGACGAGGTTCATCCGGTTGGCTTCACTTTCAACCCTTTGGGTTGAGACGGTTGCTGGTTTGGTGGATTGTCGACTCTGGGGACCGATCATTTGTGATTCAGCTAAGTGAGGCCTCTTCATGAGCTGGTGATGCCACACCTTCTGGGTATCGTATCACCCCTCTTGAAAGTCTGTGATGCTGAAGAACGCATAGGATGCCGTACCTTGAGTCAGTTTAGGTCCATACCTGTGAGTGGGATTGGGTTTATTGCAGGACACTTTAACCTTCAGACTACCTGGTTTTCTTGACAGTGGATCAGTTATGTTGGTACCAGGGTTTCTCAGTTGCAGATTTGTCTGTTCTTGCTAGAGCAGGTTTTGATCAGAGGATCTTATCATCAGGTGTATGTCTGTTCTTGATAGAGCAGGTTTTGATCAGAGGATCTTATCATCAGGTGTATGTCTGTTCTTGATAGAGCAGGTTTTGATCAGAGTATCGTCATCAGTTGTTTGTTCTTGATAGGGCAGATTTTGAGTGGGGTCTGAAGATCTCATCAGCAGCTGTATGTTTGTTCTTGATAGGGCAGATTTTTGATTTGGGGTCTGAAGACTTCATCAGCAGATATTTCTTGATCATACATCCGAGGTCCTTATTATCAGACTTTTGTTCTTGACAGAGCAGAATTTTGATCCTATGCATATGGTCCTATCAGATGGTTATTCTTAGTAGATCAGATTTGTGGTCCTACACCGGGGTTTTCTTCTCATCAGTGATTGTTGATACAGAACCTCCACAACAGCAGTTACCTGGATATATTATTGCATAACTGCATTTTTGCATTAGTTTGCATGACATTTGCATTTCATTAACGTGTGTCTGTGTTGCAGGTACCGTTTCCCCGATCCAGGATTTCTTGCCTCCTATTGTATTGTTATGGCCTCTCTCAAGAAGACCGTTGCGTACAAGTTTCCGACCCCTGATGTGTCAAAGTTGATTGGTCTGATAGCTCTAGCAGGTGATTCTGTGAAGGATGAGTTCAGGAAGTCTTATGGCTGGTTGCTCAGTTTGGTTTGCAAGCCTTCTACGTTCGAGTTGAATGGGTTGCATGCTCTGTTGCAGTTTTATGACCCTCCGCTGAGGTGTTTCACTTTTCAGGACTTCGTTCTCGCGCCGACGCTGGAAGAATATGCTGATTTGCTGGGTGTGCCTATCAAAAGGCAGATGCCTTTTGTCCACATGGATGTTGAGCCTGATCTGGCTGGTTTAGCTTCTTCACTTCATTTGGACGCCTCAGAGTTAGTAGTGACCAGTTGGAACAAGGTTCCTGGGTTCTCCTTGCAGTTTCTAGTAGCTGAGGCTCAGCAGTGTGCTAAGGACAGATCTTGGGACGCGTTTAATGCCATCCTCGCTTTATGCATATATGGCATTGTCCTGTTCCCCAACATGCCTGATTTCGTAGACTTTGATGCGTTCCACATCTTCGCTTCAGGGAATCCAGTCCCTACTTTGATCGGAGATGTCTATCACTCAGTCCACTACAAGAATGAGAACCGGAGAGGGAAGAATGTCTCATGCTGCGTACCGTTGCTGTACAAATGGTTTGATAGTCATTTGCCCAAGAGGGGTTCTTTCGCATTGTCTGCAGCCACAGCCGAGTGGCCTGAGCGTCTGATGAGTTTGTCTGCAGAAGATATTGATTGGTTCGTTGACAGAGACAGGTTAGGTACTGAGGTGATCTTCAGTTGTAGTGGGTTTCCTAATGTACCTCTGATAGGTAGGAAGGGTTGCATCAACTACAATCCGTCGTTGCTAGTTCGTCAGTTCGCATATGCTTTGAGGACCCCGCCGAAGGAGGAAGAGGTACAGGAATCTCTGTACCTCACGGGTACTTTAGAGGGGGATTTGTTGTCCAAGCTTCAGCGTGCGTGGAACAGTATCAGTAAGAGAGGAAAGCCTTTGTTGGGAAAGAGCAACAGTCAAGCCTACCCTCCTTATTCAGCCTGGATCAGAGCCAGAGCCAACGCTATAGGGATGCCATTTCCTCATGCCAGACCAGAGAGTCCTCCACCAATCGAAGAACCTACTACTGTGTCCATTCATCAGCACAACCAGGTATTAGCTGAGCGGGACGAATTGAAGCGGGCGAACGCAGAACTGGAGAAGGAGTTAGCTCAGCTTCGAAGTGAAAGGAATGAAGTCGTGCATGCTTTCAAAAAGCAAACAGAGTTGGTGAACCAACTGGGTACAGACCTGGCGAAGCAGATTGCTGATCGTGAACGCTTGGGTCAAGACTTCAGGGCTGTTAATGACGTACTAGCTATGAAGAAGCAGCATTTGGACAAGGCATATCAGAGGATATCTAAGTTCGACCAGCACTGGAAGGCTGCCCTGGCCACCAGGAAGGAGCGAGAGGACAAGCTGATGCTGCAGATCTCTAAGCTGGAAGCCGAGGTGAAGGACAGTGAGCGGAGGTTTGATGAAGAAACCGCCCGCAGGTACGCCGCCGAAGGCCAACTCAACAAAGCCCTTGCCAACCTGAAGGAGTGCAAGCTGAGGTTTGAGTCTAAGAAGAGGAAACTGGAAGATTGCTTCGGCGAAGGAGCATGGGAAAGTTCAGTTCAGGGACTTCATTATACTATTGTGCAGAGGGAACAACTCGTCGAAGGGTTGCTCACTTTGCCAGATCATCCAGAGACGAAGGAGTTATTAGCAGAGTATCGCGCCCGTGGCCGTACTTGACTAGCTTGTATTCCTTTTGTTTTGATCTTTGTTGTATGCTGACCATCACCAGACTTGTTGGCTGAGGTCACGCTATGGATTTGTTTTGTACTCGCTGATGCTATGTACTGCCTTGATAGGCCTTTCCTTACATATATGAGATTGATGTTTCCATGATTGGGGCTCAGACTTCTTCTTCTTCTTGTTATTATCAGCACTGGCATTAAGGCACTAGGGTCGGGGGAAATCTCCCAAGCACACAGACACACGCATGCATCTGCATGAAGCATTTGCATGGCGTACATTTTGTTGTTTTTCCTAACCTTTAGTGTTTGAAGGTTTTTTCAGGTTCACAGGTTCCAAGCAGCTTCCGGTCTCCAGGATTGATCAGAGACTCATTCACCATTATTCCACTCGAGCTAATCAGACAAGGATCATGGATCAGGTGCAGTCAGATGTCCAAGAGCTCCGTGAACGGATGGATCGTTTTATGGAACTGATGCAGGTAGTCGCTAACGGTCAGGACCAGCTCCGGACTTTGGTTCAACCTTTGATCTCCAGGGTTGATAGTAACGACATACTTCATGGCGGGGTTGTGCCTACTCCTCCTCCAGTTGATACTCCGCAGAATGTTGTTCCTGTTGCCGAGGGCAACGGCAATGCTAATGGCAACGGGATGGCCAATATCGGACTCAATGCGGCGGGCGTCGGCAATGGTAATCTGGGAGCTAACGTCAACATCGGGTCGGTCAACGACAATGCTGGCGTCGGAAATCTGTTGGTGCCTCAACCGTGGCTTGAGGATCATCAGGATGATGTGTTTTCTCAAAGGGGTGCGGAAGCAGAGCTGAATGCTGAAGCGCGGCTCAGGTTCAAAGCACTGGAAGACAAAATGAGAGACATTGAGAACCAGAATGCATTGGGCGTTGATATGTCCAAGCTGGGGTTAATCACTGATTTCAACGTACCTCCTAAGTTCAAGGTGCTTGTCTTTGAGAAATATAAGGGCACTACTTGCCCTCGTGTCCACCTGCGATCGTACTATAGAAAGATGTCTGCCTATTCCGACGATGAGAAGTTGCTGATGCACTTCTTCCAAGATAGTTTTTCTGGTCCATCCCTCGAGTGGTACATGGGTTTGGAGCCCACTACCGTGCGCACCTGGAAAGATCTTGCTGAAGCGTTTGTCCTCCACTATCAGTACAATAGCGACTTGGCCCCCAACCGAGTCCAACTCCAGAACCTTTCGCAGCAGAATAATGAAGGCTTTAAGGAGTACGCCCAGCGGTGGCGTGAGTTGGCTGCTCGGGTTCAACCGCCGATGGTTGAGCGCGAGCTCGTGCAGATGTTTGTTGCTACCCTTCCTGGGATCTACTATGAAAATCTAGTCAGCGGTATGTCGGGGACGTTCTCAGCTCTCATCACTATGGGCGAGCACGTCGAGAATGGTATAAAGATCGGAAAAATTCAAGGTGAATCATCCTCAGCTGGAGGAGGTGGAAAGAAACCTTATGCTGGTAAGCGAAGAGAAGGAGATGCGAGCGCGGTAACCAATGCTCGGAGAAAGGGCAAGGGCCCTCAGCAGCAGATAGCCAGTATAAATATCCCAGCAGCTCCGCAGCAGCAGCAGCAACAACAGCAACCGAATCAGCAGGGATATAGAAAGTACCAGAATCGGGCTCCTTTGGCAAACCGTCACTTCGAAGCACCACCCATGTCGTATGCACAACTCTTGCAGACTTTGCTTCAGCTTCAGTTGGTTCAGAAGAGGACGATGGCTCCCTTGACAGGGGCACCACCACCAGGGTATGACGCAAATGCCACTTGCGATTTCCATACAGGGGCACCAGGCCATACAATCGAGAACTGCAAAGCCTTTAAGCACAAAGTGCAGGACCTGGTAGATGCCAAGATTATCAACTTTTCCGATAATATGCCCAATGTCACCAAAAATCCTATGCCTAATCATAGGGGAGGCGGAGTGAACGCCATTATCGAAGAAGAGAGTGCAGATCTGCTGACTGATGTCAAAGACTTAAAGATGCCGCTTAGTTTCGTCAAAGCTAAGTTGTTGAAGAAAGGGTTCTTTCCAGGATGCGGAGAGTCATGCATGGATTGTGCTACACACTCTGATGGGTGTGAGCAGTTGGTAGAAGGTATCCAAAGTCTGATGTCTGAGGGTATTTTATAGTTCAGCCGAAGGGCTGATAGTGTGCCAGGGGAGGTTATGTTGAAGTAGGCCGATGAAGTCGCCACCATCACCATTCCTCGTCGACCAATTACTATTTCTGCGCCCCGACCGCCTACAATCACTATTACCAGAGATGGGCCGATCCCATTCGAGAGCACTAACGCCGTTCCGTGGCATTATGGCGCCGAAGTCTATTGCAATGGTCAGAAGTTAGAGCTAGAGCCGTATGGGTCGACTGTGCAGAATCTCGCAGGAGTCAGTGGTATTACTCGAAGCGGAAGAGTATTTGCACCGACAGAGGTTGTGGCAGAGAAAGTGGTCAGAGCCGAAGCTGCTGATAAGGGTAAAAGAAAAGCCGTCGAAGAGGTCCCGTGTGGGGTAGAGAAGGATTTGCTGGTCAAAGATGCCGAGGAGTTTATGCGGTTAATCAAGAAGAGCGACTACAAGATTGTAGACCATCTTCACCAGACGCCTTCGAAGATTTCTATTCTCAACCTGTTGCTGTGTTCTGAAGCGCACCGCAACGCGTTACTGAAGGTATTGAACGCTGCCTACGTACCGCAAGAGATATCTGTGAATCAGCTAGAAGAGGTGGTAGCCCATGTTAATGCTGACAACGGGCTAGGTTTCACAGATTTAGAGCTGACTCCTAAAGGGAGAGATCACAACAGCGCCTTGCACATCTCGATAGAGTGCAGAGGCACAATCATGTCGCATATCCTGGTGGACACGGGTTCGTCGCTTAATGTGCTTCCGAAGAAGGCACTAATGAAGTTGGACACTCGTGGATTGCTTTGCACGCCCAGTGATCTGGTGGTGAAAGCATTTGACGGAACTAAGCGCCACGTTTTCGGAGAGTTGACCCTGCCGATTTAAGTTGGTCCGGAAACGTTCGATACGGTTTTTTATATCATGGACATCATGCCTGCCTACAGTTGCCTCTTAGGCCGGCCATGGATCCATGCTGCTGGTGCCGTGACGTCCACGTTGCATCAAAAGCTCAAATATGCTGTCGGGGGAAGCATAGTAACCGTGTGCGGTGAGGAGGACATTATGGTGAGCCACTTGTCATCCTTTAAGTATGTTGAAATGGATGGCGAAATCCATGAAACTCTCTGCCAAGCATTTGAAGCCGTCAAGGTGAAAGAGGTAGCTCCTGTCGTCACAGAGAAGCAAGAGATGAATCTCTCCTCATTCAGAGAAGCTCGGGCCGTCGTCGAAGCCGGTTCTACCCCAGGCTGGGGGCATATCTTGGAGATACCGATCAAGCAGGATAAGTTTGGATTGGGGTATTCTCCTGAAGCTGAAGCTTCATCTTCTTCGTCTAGCAGCACGTCACGGGTTAAGGGGCCGATCCTATTTACCAGTGGCGGAGTGATTTTCGAAAGCATCAACACGGCGTCGGAGGACAGCGGGGATAGCGATTGTGATCTTGACGCTTGGATTCAGCCAAGCAAGCCAGGCGAGCGCCTCAACAATTGGACCATCAAGGAAATTATCCAGCTGACAAGTGAAGAGTAATGATTTACTTTTTACAATCATTGTACAACCCTATGTCCTACCTGGGGCATAGCGGTTTTATTGTCAGGGCCTTGTTGGATTATGTACATGCATTTTGTTAATAAATCAAAGGCGTTTTCTTCGTACTCAAATATTGTGTTCTATGTTATTCCTGTTTTATGTTTATTTTAAAAAACAGTAAACTGGCAACGGGGTTTGTGCTAACCTGCATATTCTTGTTTTAAACTTAACCCTTGTTATTGCAGGATCCACATAACAGACGACATCGGCTCTGGACCTTCTACGGCTCACTACGACTTCGATTGCCCGATTTATCAAGCCGAGGATGAGATTCATGAAAGACGAAGACCTTCCGGAAGAGTTGGCCCGCTTGTTGAGACAAGAGGAAAAGGTTATTCTGCCTCATGAGGAGGATATTGAGATCGTAAATCTGGGTTCTGAAGAGCTCGTCAGAAATGTCAGAGTAGGGGCTGCGCTGCAGAGTGATGTCAAGCATAGATTGGTCGAGATGCTTCGAGAGTATAGTGACGTCTTTGCTTGGTCATATGAAGACATGCCCGGACTTGATACAAACATCGTGGTCCACCGCTTGCCGTTGCGAGAAGATTGCCCTCCAGTCAAGCAGAAGCTTAGGAGGACGAGACCAGACATGGCTGTAAAAATCAAAGAAGAGGTCCAGAAGCAGTTGGATGCAGGATTTTTAGCCGTTACCACTTACCCTCCGTGGGTCGCCAACATAGTGCTTGTACCGAAGAAAGACGGTAAGGTACGCATGTGCGTCAATTATCGGGATTTGAATAGGGCGAGCCCTAAAGATGATTTCCCGTTGCCTCATATCGATGTGTTGGTCGACAACACAACCCAGTTCTCCGTGTTTTCGTTCATGGATGGCTTCTCCGGTTACAATCAGATCAAGATGGCGCCGGAGGACATGGAGAAAACGACGTTTATCACCCCCTGGGGAACATTTTGCTATAAAGTAATGCCCTTCGGTCTGAAGAACGCAGTGGCCACTTACCAGCGAGCAATGGTAACTTTGTTTCATGATATGATTCATCATGAGATCGAGGTCTATGTTGATGACATGATTGCAAAGTCCCAAACGGAGGAAGAGCATCTGGTCAACTTATTGAAGCTTTTTCAGAGGCTTAGGAAATTCAGGCTGAGGCTGAATCCTAACAAGTGCACTTTCGGAGTGCGGTCCGGAAAGTTGCTGGGATTTATCGTTAGTGAACGAGGTATCGAGGTTAATCCTGCGAAAATAAAAGCCATTCAAGAAATGCCAGCGCCGAAAACAGAAAAAGAAGTTCGTGGTTTCTTGGGCCGAATAAACTACATTGCAAGGTTTATCTCTCAGCTCACGGCCACTTGTGAACCGATGTTCAAGCCCTTAAAGAAAGATCAGGCGATTACTTGGAATGAGGATTGCCAGAAGGCATTCGATAAGATAAAGCAGTATCTTCAAGAACCTCTAAACTTGATACCCCCAGTGGTTGGACGGCCTTTAATCATGTATCTGACGGTTCTGGAGAATAGTATGGGGTGTGTTCTCGGTCAGCACGACGAGACGGGCAGAAAGGAGCATGCCATTTACTATTTGAGTAAAAAGTTCACTGAGTGTGAATCTCGATACTCGATGCTGGAGAAGACGTGTTGTGCACTAGCTTGGGCCGCCAAACGTCTGCGACAGTACATGCTCAATCACACCACTATGCTGATTTCGAAGATGGATCCGATCAAGTACGTCTTCGAGAAGCAGGCTCTTTCGGGCAGGATTGCCAGGTGGCAAATGGTGCTAACAGAATATGATATTCAGTACGTGTCCCAGAAGGCCATTAAGGGAAGCGTATTGTCTGATTACCTTGCCGAACAGCCGATCGAAGACTACCAGCCGATGAAGTTCGAATTCCCTGACGAGGATATTATGTTTCTCAAAGCGAAGGACTGCGATGAGTCGTTGCCCGGCGAGGGGCCTGATAGGAAATCTCAGTGGAAGCTGATATTCGATGGAGCGGTTAATTCCTATGGAAGTGGCATCGGGGCTATCATCACGACTCCCCACGGAGCCCACATCCCGTTTACTGCGAGACTGACGTTTCCAGTTACCAATAATGAGGCGGAGTACGAAGCATGTATTATGGGTCTAGAAGAGGCAATTGATTTGAGAATCAAGAATCTAGACGTATATGGTGACTCAGCGCTTGTAATCAACCAAATTAAAGGGGAGTGGGAGACTCGTCAAGCGAATTTGGTGCCGTACATGAATTATGCTAGGAGGCTGCTCCCGTTCTTCGATCGAGTGGAACTTCATCATGTACCCAGGGCTGAAAATCAGATGGCTGATGCCTTAGCCACGTTGGCTTCAATGTATAAAGTAAATTTTTGGAATGAGGCTCCAAGAATTGTGCTTTCGCGTCTTGATAGACCGGCATTTGTCTTTGCAATCGAGAAGGCCGCCGACGGCAAGCCATGGTTCCACGACATCCAGACTTTCCTTATGACTAAGGAGTATCCTGCGGGTGCGTCAACCCAGGATAAGAAGACTCTGAGGAGGCTGTCTGGAAACTTTTATCTCAATCCTGATGGAGTGTTGTATAAGAGAAACCACGATCTCGTGCTACTCAGATGTGTGGATGAGAAAGAGGCGAGTATGCTCATGGAAGAATTCCATGAGGGCACATTTGGTACGCACGCCGGCGGGCATGCCATGACGAGAAAGATCCTGAGAGCAGGATACTACTGGCTGACGATGGAGTCGGATTGCTTCAGATTCGCGAAGAGATGTCATAAATGCCAGATTTATGCTGATAAAGTTCATGTGCCGCCGTGCCCATTGAATGTCATGTCCTCCCCGTGGCCGTTCTCCATGTGGGGCATTGACATGATAGGCAAGATCGAGCCCACTGCATCCAATGGTCATCGTTTCATTCTGGTAGCTATCGACTACTTCACCAAGTGGGTGGAGGCAGCCTCGTACGCTAATGTGACCAAGCAAGTGGTAGCTAAATTCATAAAGAGGGACATCATCTGTCGTTACGGAATTCCCGAGCGGATCATTACCGATAATGGTTCGAATTTGAATAACAAGATGATGAAGGAGCTGTGCCAGAGCTTCAAGATCGAACACCATAACTCATCTCCTTACCGGCCGAAGATGAATGGCGCCGTCGAAGCCGCCAACAAGAACATAAAGAAAATTGTTCAGAAGATGGTTGTGACGTACAAAGATTGGCACGAGATGCTGCCGTTTGCACTGCACGGTTATCGTACGACGGCACGTACGTCGACCGGGGAAACTCCTTTCTCCTTGGTGTACGGTATGGAAGTTGTCCTACCGTTAGAAGTGGAGATCCCTTCTTTGCGAGTTTTGGTTGATGTGAAACTCGACGAGGCAGAATGGATTATGAATCGCTTGAACCAACTCAACCTGATGGATGAGAAGAGGTTAGCATCGATTGCATTTGGTCGTCTGTACCAAAGCCGAATGAAGAAAGCTTACGATAAGAAGGTGCGTCCTAGAAGCTTTCAGACGGGTGATCTCGTCCTGAAGAAGATTCTTCCGCCACACTCCGATCACCGGGGCAAGTGGACTCTGAATTACGAAGGGCCGTATGTCGTCAGCAAGGTTTTCTCGGGAGGAGCTTTGTTGTTATCCACGATGGATGGTGAAGATTTTGCATCCCCGGTGAACGCGGACGCAGTTAAAAAATACTTTGCTTGAAAGCGACCCGCTGGACAAAAAAGAAAGAGTCCAGGCAAAAAAGGGGCATCCCGACGAACCAAAAACAGAATAAAAGGTTCGGGCAAAAATTAGGGATATATTGAAAAAATGTACACCCGCGAAGTCGAAAACCTACACTGGGCGGCTTCGGCAAAAAAGGGTATCCCGGTGAACTGAAAACCCGTAAAGGGCGGTTCACGCAAAAGTTAGGGATTTGAATAAGCAAATGACTGCGTTCCGCGTGTGGACTTTCATTGTTTAGTGGTTTGGAGGACCTGAGGGCCGTTTATCTGAATCAATCTCTTCCGAAGCTGAAGCGTCAGAGAAGTATCGAAGTCGAGTGGGTCTTAGAGGGATCAACTTATGGTGTTCGTCTACGCCTCGTTGCCGACATTTGTATATACTGATGTATATTTATGTTTTATTTTTGCGCGGCTTCCTCATTCCAGGAGCTTGCCTCTGTTGTAAAACATTTTTACCCATTCAGGGGTTCATTATCAATAAAATGCATATTATTCAGCAATTCTGTTTGCCTGTTTAGCATTTATCTGCTTTGTTTGCGAATGAAAACGCCGATGTTTTTGATAAAATGCGCATACATAAACTCACGGGCCTAGGCCCATTGATTGTTGAAACAATTAATTACCTGAATATTGTCATGAGATAATAACCTTGATAGGCCCCTTTGAGAAGGGTATCTTGTCTGTTTGTTTGTGTTGTTGCAGGTGTAGCACCTTCTAGACAGTGCGCCGTGCGCATCCCCGAAGCAGGGCGAGTCCTCCTTCTCCAGCAGAGTTCAGTAGTCTCTCCTCCGCAGAGTCTGAACGCAAGAAAGTGAGCATTGATGTGTGTCCCCACGCAGAGAGGATTCTCTTCCCCAAGCAGACGCATCCTGAAGGAACGTCACCTCATCAGCTGAGTCGCGCGCCGAAGCTCGTATTCTTCCCCAGCACCGGGTCATAAGTGCAGATTTCGTAGAAGTGTTCAAGCGCCGAAGCAGGATTCTTTCCCCCGCACCGGGTCACAAGTGCAGATTTCATAGAAATGTTCGGGTGCCGAAGCTCGTGTTTTCCCCAGTAAAGCCGCCGAAGCAGGTGTCTCCCCCCGCACCGGGTCACAAGTGCAGGTTTCGCAGGAAACTGTTCGTACGCCAAAGTATGCAGTAACTGATGGTGCCAGACTGAAGTCTCCAGCGGAATTGAGATTCCCCGCCAGAGCCGTATTCTCTCCCGAAGTCGGATGGTTCCCTCTTCCTCAGTGGAGTGTTGCAGCTGAAGTCGTCTCCCCACGGAGTTGTTATCCCCAGAAGAGTAGCCGAGACGGCCACGCAGTTTATTCTCGCGATTGATATCGTGTCCCTTCAGCAGGTCCAGGTTCTCGTAGAGCTTCGTTCCCCTGCAGTAATCAACTGAAGTTGTTTCCCCTGCAGCGGTCAACTGAAGATCATTTCCCCAGACAGAGTCCAATTGATATTGGCGTGTTCACGCTCTCCTCAGCAGGATGATCCCCCTATCTGAGTAGTTCTTTCTCCTTGACAGGAGGAGGCCCCCTCGGCATTTATTTTGCTGACGGGAGCGCATCATCGTGCATGATTGCATAGCATTTAGCATAAATGCATAGCATTTAGCATAAATGCATAACATTCAGCATAAACGCATAGCATTTCCACCGTGTGGAGCATGGCGCCAAAGCATGTGCATAATAAACATGATCTAGGTTGTTACCATTCTTGTTTTACAGGTGTTCCGCCGAAGGATCAGTGGCTCAGGATGATTCCCGGCATTCTCCCCAACGAAGTCGCGTGTTCAGGATGATTCCTGAAATTCTCCCCAGCGAAGTCTTCAGTTCAGGATAATTCTTGAAATCCTCAGCAGGGCCGTTTGCTTAAGATGATTCTTAAGACCCCAGTGCAGTCTCCAGAGTTGGTTGCTCAAATTGATACTTGGAGTCTCCAGCTAAGATCGCCCAGGATGGTTCCTGAAGCCCCAAGAGAGCCGAGTCCTTGGAAGCTGCTCAAGCCATGATTGGTTTGTCCCCGGCAAGAGTTGTCCAGGATAATTCCTGGAATCCCCAACAAAGTTCTTGCTCAGAACGGTTATCGGTTCAAGACGATTCTTGAAGTCCTCAGCAGAGTTGATTCCTCCAGAATGATTTCTGGACCCCCGGAGCGGAGTTGCTTGATAGCTCTCCGAATTCCTCAGCGGCGAAGCGTCATCCCCAGCAAGTTTTCCGACGGCGAAGTTGAAATCTCCCTTTGAAGACTCCAGGATTGAAGTCCGACCGGGTTAATGAAGCGGTTTTCTCAGTTTCTCCGAATACCTGATGATATGATCGACTATGTACTACCGGTTACGGTGTAACCAATTCCCCAATGAAGTTTCTTCACCTCGACGGCGAGGTCAGAGGATGTTCGTTTCGACGGCGAGGTCAGATTATGTTTGTTTCCGGCGGCGATGTTGGATGGTCGTCTGACGGCGATGTCAGACTCATCAGTTCTCCAGCGGCGATGTTGGGTATTTTGGATTCGACGGCGAGGTCAGATTATGTTTGTTTCCGGCGGCGATGTTGGATGTTTGTTTGACGGCGATGCCAGACTCTTTAACTCCCCAGCATAGGTTATGTTGAGGACTCGACGACGATGTCGGGTGTTTCCCAGATTATGCTAGTTTCCCAGCGGCGATGTTGGATGTTTGTTCGACGGCGATGCCGAATGTCTCTCTGAGTTATGTTTGTTTATGACGGCGATGTCAGATTCTCTATTTCTCCAGCAACGATGTTGGGTATTTTGATTGTCCGACGGCGATGTCAGATTTAGTCTTCCAGCGGCAATGTTGGGTATTTTGATTGTCCGACGGCGATGTCAGATTTAATCTTCCAGCGGCGATGTTGGGTATTTTGATTGTCCGACGGTGATGTCAGATTTAGTCTTCCAGCGGCGATGTTGGGTATTTTGATTGTCCGACGGCGATGTCAAATTTAGTCTTCCAGCGGCGATGTTGGGTATTTTGATTGTCCGACGGCGATGTCAGATTTAGTCTTCCAGCGGCGATGTTGGGTATTTTGATTGTCCGACGGCGATGTCAGATTTAGTCTTCCAGCGGCGATGTTGGGTATTTTGATTGTCCGACGGTGATGTCAGATTTAATCTTCCAGCGGCGATGTTGGGTATTTTGATTGTCCGACGGCGATGTCAGATTTAGTTCTCCAGCGGTGATGTTGGGTATTTTGATTGTCTGACGGCGATGTCAGATTTAGTTCTCCAGCGGTGATGTTGGGTATTTTGGTTGTCCGACGGCGATGTCAGATTTAGTTCTCCAGCGGTGATGTTGGGTATTTTGGTTAATCGACGGCGATGTCAGATTTAGCTCTCCAGCGGCGATGTTGGGTGTTTTGGTTGTCTGAAGACAATGTCAGAAGAAGTTAACGTGTATAACTGACGGCAATGTCAGATCAGTATTTCTCCAGCTAGTTGCTGTGCAGCTAGTATCGCAGTTTTTCGAAGATTTGTTCCCCTCAGAGCACCGTGTGCTTATGCAGTTGGCAAATTTTCGGGTTTACCGGTATTCAACCGTCTCGCACCTTGATTGGTCGAGGGCCGTTCGCTCCTCACCCAGTCAGGTTCAAGCCGTTTGAATAGGGGCAGCTATTGCACCCCAAAATTTGACCAACATTTATTTACCCATCAAGTGTTTGAAGGTTGATACCTTCATCAGAAAGTTCAAGAGATCCTCAGAGAAATTGGTTGAAACCAAGGTTGTGTGTCTCATAACTTGAGAGTTGTGGGAGCTCCTCAGATGATTCTGAGACTATGAGAGTGAACTTGATGCTTTGAGAAAGTTTATGATATGTCTTGAAAGCCATCATGAAGCCCAGAGAGGTCATTATGCAAGAATTCAGAAGATTCAGCCATGAATGGTAGAATTAGGGTTTTGACTGGGTCAACCCTAGGTCAACTGAAGATTTGGAGAAGGTTGAGACCTGATCCAAGAGCCATGAGATCATGGAATGATGTATTGAGATACTATAAGGATGATTCCTAGACCAACTCATCATGATTGAGGAGTTTGAGAAGTTTTAAGCTAGGGTTTCTAAGGATGGACAGAGTAAAATCCCCTAGTTTGATCCCTATCTTCCAGACAGTTTTAGCTCAAGATGTGAATGTCATCGCATCTTCCCCAAAACATGAATGTTGTAGATCTTGTTCTTAGCTTTAATTTGAGTGGTAGAAGTCCTTGATAGGATTTGCATAGCTCAAGTTATGGTTTTGACAAATTACAGGTCATCTGAGGTATGTGAATCTGGGTCCTTGAAAGTCACCCAACTTGCAGACAACGTTATCCCTAGTAGGATGATTCCTATGGTCTCTTGGTCAACATGAATGTTGAAGAGAATCTTCTTATCTTTCTATAGAGTACTAGAAGTCCTTGATAGGATTTGTAGAACTCAACTTATGGCTTTGACAAGCCAAGGGCATTTTGGTCATTTGGAAGTTATAGGTCATTTCAAGCATATGGCCATATCTCCTACTTCCAAGCTTCAAATGGAAAAACCTTCAACATCAAAGTTGCTTATAATGATGTTTTAAGGCTAGTAGGGTGGTCATGAGATGTTGAAAAGGCTCATAGCAAAAAGTGATAAAAATGGCCTAAAAATGAGGCATAAGTTAATTCAAGTGAAATGGAAAATCATAAAATCCAAGTTACAAATTCAAACTATGTCATATGATAGGTCATTTTGACTCCCAAGGACATTTTAAGAACAATGGTTCAGCCACAATTTTGATTTGAGGCTTGAATCTTGGGGTTGCTTTGTAATTTGCTTGCTTGCATAATGGGGTACCAAACCAAAACAAGGAGAAGCTTAATGAATAAGGGAAATATGCATTGTGTATTGTCCTAAATCTCATATAAGGAGATATTCAAGTTGGTTGCAAGCATTATAGGGTTTTTGTCATGATATATCATGTGGTGAGAAGTGAAATGCAAACTATCATGTCATGAAACTTCAAGTTCTTACTAGATTGATCTAGATGGTTCTAGACCTTTCCAAATCAGTCTATATATTGATTACAATCTCCATTGGTGAAGGGTTGGTGATTGTTGATGTTAATGGTGGTAGAGAATAGATATTGAACCAAAATTCTCCATTTTGCAAATTGTATTGAAACTTCATTTTTCTCTTCATTACCCTTCCATTTTTTTTCACAAATCATCACTACAAACATCCCTGAGTATGTTCATGCTAGCTTGAGGTTCCATTGTTGAAGAATTGGAGGAGTTCCAAGTGAAGTTGCAAGGGAGCAAAAGGCATTGGATCTTGAGATACAAGCCATTTCCATCAAATCTTGTGCAAGCAGAGGATTGTTCATCACCTAAAGACTATTCTTGAGGATCTACAAGGCTTGATTCGAAGCTTTTCAACACCTACCATTGCAAGAATCAAGGTAAGCAAAATCACTTCCACACTCTGATTTAGGCATGGCTAGGGTTAGTTCTTGTTGTAAAACCATTAGAGACCATTAGGTGATTCATTTGGATGAGTTTAAGACCAATTGGTGAGGTTTCTTCCATGGTGATTAATTCTTGATGGAGTTAGAATGAGTGATTTAGTAGGTTATAATGACGATTTTTGGCTAGTTTTAATCAGCATAACATAAGGATCATTTCTATATAAAGATTGCTAAGTTTGGTGAGGGTCAAAAACTGAAGAAAGTTTGAGCTCATGGAAGTGCACCACTCGGTTTGGAGGATTTATGGTATTTCAATGAAATCCAATGGCATGGTTGTGCTCTACGTGAAAAATAGAGTAACTTTGGTTTTTGTATCGTGTCAAATGGTGGAGGGACGAGGGAGAACGAAGGTGAGGAAGTTCCATGCATGAGTATGTGTTCATGGCTTTTTGCTGAAACCCTAATGAGCTAAGGTTGAAGACGAAATCAAGACCATTGATCGTGTGTGGACCGGTTGACTTGGAATGAGATCTAACGTCCCAGATTCAAAGCGAAATGGAGGGAAGAGTAGCAGCATCAAAACGCCACGTTTCACTAACGCTGGCTGGGCTTAGTGTAATTTTGCTTTCCCCACCCCCATCAGGCCCATTCGTATGTTTGTAACTGCAATTACCTGCTATTTGCACCGCGTACAGTTTTTTTTCTTTCATTTTATTTTATGTTTTCTGAAGTTTAAGCTGGGCCCAGGCGCGCGTTGCTTTTCGCCCCCCCATATCTGGGCCCATCACCATATGAACTGAATATTATTGCTTTTCATACCCCATCATCATTTCCATTTAATTTTTTTCTCCAAATTTCTTTAATCTTCAAAAATTCATATAAAAATGAAAAATGAATATTTTTTAATGAGACTTTTTTTCCCATTTTCAATTTTCTGTCTAGAAAAATATAAAACCATAAAATAGCCATTTTATTTCATTTTTATATTTTTTGCACATTTATACTTTTAATTGCTTTTGTAATTCTTTTAGTTGATACATGATTTTGTAGATTTTAATTAGGGTAGTTCCCTTACAATTTTGAGTTCAATCTTTTTAGGAGGACTAGATGAGTGTTTTAGGTTCCCCCTGAATTAATTTCATAATTTTGTGACAATTTTTAGGGTAGTTTTAATTAGGTATTTCTAAGTAGTGTAGAATTAGATTAAAACTTTAGTATAGGTCAATAACAATTTTAGTTTTGGGTTTTGTAGGGCAATTTAGTCTATGGGGAATATATGGGACTTAAGGGTAGTTATGTAGGGTCCCCTAGCATTTATATTAGGCTTTAATAGAACAATATACTATTTTTGGTTGATTTTTGAATTGAATGATTGTTTGTGTGGCCTTTAGGGCAAGTTTTGTTTAGTTTGCTTTGCTTTGGGGTTTCCCTTTGGTTTGAGGAGCTTGGCATCTCTGTGCGGAGCATGGTGGAGCATACTAGAAGATTGGAAGAGGCTTGGAGGAGCTTGAAGAGCTTGTTCTTCTTTTCTTTTTGTTGTTTTAGGGTTAGGATTAGGAAGAGCTTAGATGTAGATAATTTCTTTCTCAAACATGGATAGTATCCTTCACATCCATTCCTCTCTATGATTCAAAGTCCTTCCAGGGTATACACCTCTCTCCTTTGGAGGGATTAGTGCTATACCTAGGAGGTAGAACTTTTGAGGGAACCCTTCACTTGATATTGAATCCTTATAGGTCACCTTTGGTGATCAAATAAGCAGTTCAATATCCCCCAACTTATCCAGTAGGTGATTTTTCTCTGGTTTGATTGTTCTTGAGAGATGTCAGAGCCTAAGCCTGAAGATGAAGACTTCATTGAAGATCATTGAAGAGGATGAATCCTTGAAGACTGCCATTCCAGCTGAAGCTTGAAGAGCATGAAGATCAAGTTGATACTTGAAGATCCCCGAAGATGGTGAAGCCTGAAGGTGGAGCTGGTCAAGAAGCTGAAGTTTAGGGGAGAAGATGAGTTGATACTCATGTTGTAGGGTTGATACCTGGAAAGCAGTTGATGATTGAAGTCTGAAGACTGAGTTGCTGCTGGAGGAGCTGAGGCTTTCTTCTGTTTTTCTTTTCTGTATTGTGTGTTTTGCTTGACTTGTCTGTTGCATTAGATTAAGTCCATCTAGAATAAGTAGAATCTAGGAGCATGATTGCATTAGAGGTTGAGTTGCTCCCTTTGCTTGTATTGTTACTGCGTGGCTTTGCTTGCGGGTATTCGGTAGAGCCCAGCTCCCTTGCCTATGTGGTTTGTTTGCCTGATGGCATTTCATTTCTTTTATCTGTATGATTGCAGTTTACTGTTTATTGCTTGATAGCATGTTGTTTATTTTTCAGTATGATTACTGTTATTTCATGACTGGCTTGAGGTTGAGACGAGCTTGTGGAGGCTGAAGCCCCACACACATTTCCTCCCTCACTTGCATTGCATGCATTTTACTGTTAAGCTGATGCTTTGTCTGTTTTGGTGTATCATTGACATGATCCCTTAGGACTCTCATTTCCTTTGATAAGGATTTGATGATAGACTTCTAGGTTGAAACCTATGCATGACAACTTCTAGGAGTTCCTTGGTCAGACCTCAACCATAGGATGAATCCATGGCATGATAACAGTAGGACTTGATAGTCTCCCTCCTAGTTGGGCCTGTTCTCTTCTCATCTCAAAACAGTTTAAGATACAGTAATCATGAATGATTTCTTTCGTACGTTACGAGCCTTAAGCTATCTGAGAAAGGATTGTGGGAGAGTTTCTTTTCCACAGTCTGGATGTTTAGTATGGTACCCTTTGGGTGACATGCGACGCATTCACTCTCAGGTCATAGTCTCTAGTGCGGTTGAAATCGCAAACACAATGAAAAACACTTCTTTCGTAAAAGACAGGAAATAAGCTGTAGTTTCCCGAACTACGTATGCTCTGATCTCTCATGCCTGTTGAGAGTACGTAGGCACAAGATGGCGAAGTCTTGGCGAGCTGCCTTCCCCCATAATCCTTCGTAGGCCGAACTACGTTGACTCTGATTTCTCATTCTATGATGAGAATACGTAGGCATAAAGTGCGACGCTTTGCCGAGTCATTTTTCTTTTCTTTTTAAGCCCGCCTTGATAGGTAGATAGAATAAAACCAACCCGTCCGAGTAAACACAACAAGCGAGGATCCCATCGAGTACGACGGACGTGAGGGGTGCTAATACCTTCCCCTTGCGTAACCGACTCCCGAACCCAGACAACGGTTGCGATGACCTTGTCTTACCCTTATTCGTCAGGTTTTTCCGATCGTTTCCTTTCCCGCTCCGAGGGATAAATAACGAAAGGTGGCGACTCTTCTGTCATGCCGGCACCTTATTTTCGTGCAAGCGACACATGGTTATGAAACAAGGTTATTAGGCTCAAAGTACGATTTGTACCCACCCCTTCTTTAATGATCTCCAGTCCTACTCTCAGTTAATTCTACACTTGTCTTGACAGTACAAACTTGATGATTCAAGGTTTGCTCGTCGTGGTAGTCACCTTATTTTGGTTTTTTGATGGATGTCAGTGCCCCCTTTTGATTTGGGTGGCCACTGAATATTATTTTGTTTTTTGTTGAGGGTTTCGGGGTCCTCTTTTGCTTTTGTTTTTGATCCCTAACTTTTGCATGGATTGACTTTGCTTGTCAGATCCATCGGGATTGCCTTGATTTTGCCTAAGTCCCCTCTAAGGTGTTTGACTTAGCAGGATTTTTGATTTTTATTTTTGGGAAGGTTGTGACTGCCATAGCATGGGCCATTGCTTGTTGATTCGAGTGCGGGGTTGAATTGACTGAACACTACCCTGCCCCAGGTTGAGTGTAAAGGTTTGAATATCCGAAGGAAACTGCTACTTCTAGGCTCGAAGTGGTTTACTAGGGATTAACTCCTTATATCTCCAGTGTTTGGGGAATTGAAGCAATGCCTGTACATCATTGACGAGATTCTGTCTGAAAGCATACAGTTTGCAATTATGGGTATCTCGTTTTCATCATCCTCCCTCAAATCAAGCTAAACAACAGTGAATAAATGTGTCAGTGATAAGTGAAAAATGACTGAATACAACACAACTAATTCAAAACATGCATAAACGATACATTAATGAAAACCAAACACGAATGACAATTGTTCAAAGCATACAATACTTAAATAAACAAAGACAAAACATAAGAAATGCGAAATATGAAATGGCAACATGACTGCCTTCTTCGAGGAATGAACTTGACTGGAACCGATCCGATGTCGGCACTAGTTGACTGGTGGCATCGGATTGTTGATGATATTTGGAGACTTCCCATTGAAGTTGATAGCATCCCTGTCGATCATGTCTTGAATTATGTGCTTGAAAGCCCTGCAGTCCTCAATGGTGTGACCTGGAGTGCCCTTATGAAACTCACAATGAGCATTTGCATCGTAGTCGACAGGAATGACAGTTGGAGGAGCCAAATCTCTCGGAACAACAGCTTTCTTCTCCATCAACTGAGCAAAGATTTTGGCATATGTCATTGGTAGACGATCAAAGACTCTATCTGGTCTCCATGTTCTCTGCGGACGCTGTGGGCGAGTACCTTGTCGTTGCTGAGTTGCTTGCATCTGCTGTTGCTGAGGAGGATACTGATATCCTTGCTGGTTGTAGGCTTGTTGCTGAGGAGCCTGTTGCCGTGGCATCTGAGCTTGCACTGCTTGAACAGCTGGCTGATAAGGAATTGGAGCATATTGCGCAGCAGTAACATATGGATACTGATAGTAGGGAACTTGATAAGGCATAGGAGCAGGAGCTTGTTGAGAAGCTTGCCCTTTCTGCAAAAAGATGGCATTTGTTTCGCCCTCCTTCTTTTTGTATCCATTGAAAGGCTTTTTGGCATTGGCCTGATTGTTAGAACCTCCTGGGATCTTTCCACTCTTCAGCCCTTCTTCAATTCTCTCACCGACGATCACCAAGTCAGAGAATCCAGCGGAGACACTACCGATCAGCTTTTCGTAGTATTGGCCTTGTAAAGTACCCATGAAGATGTCAATCAGTTCACGGTCAACAAGAGGTGGATGCACCCTTGCGGCTAGCTCTCTCCATCGTTGCGCGTACTCCTTGAAGGATTCGCTGTCCTTCTGAGTCATACTCTGAAGCTGAGTACGATTCGGAGCAAGATCGGTGTTGTATTTGTACTGCTTGACAAATGCATCAGCTAGCTCGGCCCAAGTGCGCACACTGTTACGTTCCAGCTGCATATACCATTCGAGTGATGCCCCAGACAAACTGTCTTGGAAGCAATGAATCATGAGCTTCTCGTCTCTGGCATAGGAAGCTATCTTGCGACAGTACATCTTCAGATGAATGTTTGGGCAACTGATACCTTTGTACTTCGAAAATTCGGGCACCTTGAACTTGGGAGGAATGACAACATCAGGCACCAGGCATAACTCTAAAGCACTGAAAGAATTTGAATTGTGCCCCTCCATGGCTGGGGAGTTTCTCGGCTAGATCTCGGCACATCTTCATGGCTTCAAAATCCTGAGCAGCAACGGGACTGGCAATAGGGATAGCAGCATGATAGTTCTGAATATCGTCATACTGATCCATCATAGTATCTTCGATATGGGGAGCTGGGATCTGCACAATAGTAGGCTGAGCCTGCGGGATAGCTCCAACGGTAACTCCAGGCGCTGGGATCGGCTGAGAAGTGTTTCCTTCGGCTGTGTTATTGAAGTTCAACGACATCCCATGAGGATTTGGAATTGGAACCAAAGGGATGGCAATAGACCCTTGTCCTTGACCATTGTTGTTGACGACAGCGGCAGCTTCACGCTGTTCTTCCTCTCTCCTGGCTGCGAGGATGGCTTCGAGGATCTGGTCGATCTTTCTTTTCATAGAATCTAACTCTTCCCTGAAGGCAGCTTGCTCCTGCTGGATCTGCTCCATCATTCGTCTTGTATTGGCTCTAGTTGCGTACTGGTGTCGAGGAATCAGCTTGATTTACTGGAGAGGAGGGAACGAAGACATAAGATTCTGTTGAAGGACTGGAAATGCAAAATGCACAACATATGAAATGCAATGCGAATGATATGCAAGATGCAATGCAAGATACAAGATCCAGGATCACAAGATCATAGTTCGAACAACTCCTGAAGCTAGTAACCGTGATAGATAAGTAACCATAATTCCTGCTCAAAGAAAAACTGGCAGGTACGACCTATGCGGGAAGATCTAAACATTCTACCCATAAACCCACTTACGGGATGGTTTCTACGTTTGGTTCCCAAGATCACGGACACTAGTCGTATTAGCATCACGCAACAGGCTGGCCGTATTATGACGATAATGACAATAAGGTCTCTCCTGAGCGGGGTCCTCATGCTAGGCGCACAAGGAGCGAGTCCTCGGAGACTAACACTACACGACCACCAATATCGGAACTGGTGCTAACAAAAGGTTTCCAAAATCACGGACCCTTCATTAATCAAGTCGTGCAACAGGCTAGCTGTGTTACAACGAGATCCACAAATAGGTCTCCTCTGGAGGAGCTTTCATGCTAAGCACACAAGGAGCGAATCCTTGGTGACTAACACTACTTGACTACCAATTCTAAACTATGTGTTCTCTCTGCTTTTACCAAAGCTCGGGTGTAGAGCTTTACTCATGATGTCATCCCAACAGGCAACCAAGATAACAAGCACAAATAAAAAAAAACCACAAGAGAACGAATACGTAAACAAGAAGAAAATAAAATAAAAACAAACACTCCTCACAAACCAAAAGATAGGCTCGACTCTCTCTTTGCATGGAGCAGAACGTCCCCAGCAGAGTCGCCACCTGTCGCACCTCGAAAAATCACGGAGATATTTCGGAGAAACGACCCTCGCGCGAAAGGCGCGGAAATGCGGTTCGACAGATTCGCCACCGTACTTTATTTTTCCCAAATAAACGGGAGAGGAAAATATCGAGAAAACCTCTTAAAGTGAAAAGGATAGGAACAGGGCTGTCGCAACCATGTTCCGGGTTCGGAAGTCGGTTACGTGAGGGGAAGGTATTAGCACCCCTCATGTCCGTCGTACTCGATGGGAACCTCTTAAGGTAATTGTGGGGAGTGTTGTTTAGGTTTACTTGTTTTCTTCTCGTGGTTAAAGGTAGAATTTGTAGGTTAAAAGGTTAAAGACACAAAGGAGAGGTGGGTGGTTAGAAGATAGGGTGCTCGCCAAGGATTGGGGCCCTTGTGCCTACGTATGCTCATTCGGACGAGAACGAGAAATCAGAGCTTCGTAGTTCGACTACGGGAAATAGATTGGGGATGGACGAAATAATGGAGGAAGACAGAAGTGTGGAATAGGGGAAAGAATGGGAAATGTGCTCGCCAAGATCATCGCAATCTTGTGCCTACGTATCTTACATTCGGACGAGAATGAAAGAATCAGAGCAGTCGTAGTTCGTGGTAACAACCACGAAAAGATAAGGTTGAATAGATTGGAATTTTGAGAAAGAGACGAAAGAGTGATTGACAAGCAACCCAAGAGCGCGCCTCAAGAGCTTGTCACTCAAGAATTCAAAGAATGCGAGATTCCAAGGACTCAGTTCTTTCGGGAATTCACAGAATAAGTTGAAGATAAAGAGTTGGACGTTTTGAAATTGAAAGAATGAATTAATAACAACTCAAGGGCGCGCCTCGAGAGTTACTTATTCGAATATCCAAAGAATGCTAGATTCTGAGAATATCCCTCTTTCGTAAGTTTTAAAATGTATGTGAAAAGGTAGAATCGAAAGATGGCATGCGAGGCCAAAAGGAAGTTGTTTTGAAGTAGCTCGACGACGTATCGAGGATTTTTTTGAAAATGGAACCGACTTGACGACGTGTCAAGGGTTAGGATTGTGAGAAACGATATTAGTCCCTGAGGATGCCCCTAATATCGAAACCACGAGGAGTTGTGAAGTGTGTGCGAAATCTGGGTTGCGAATACGTACGAGCATTCGACTTAAGAGAAAGTTGGAAAATGATTGAGTTTGAAGAAATCGAAAGGTTGAGTGAATAACGACTCAAAGGGCGTGCCTCGAGAACTATTCACTCGAAAATTCAAGGAATGCTAGACTCCAAGAATCTCCTTCTCTCAGAGTTTTAATCGAAAAAGATGTTGAGAATGTGTTTGAGAAAATCAAAAGAATCCTTGACTATTGTTGTTGACGACAGCGGCAGCTTCACGCTGTTCTTCCTCTCTCCTGGCTGCGAGGATGGCTTCGTGGATCTGGTCGATCTTTCCTTTCATAGAATCTAACTCTTCCCTGAAGGCAGCTTGCTCCTGCTGAATCTGCTCCATCATTCGTCTTGTATTGGCTCTAGTTGCGTACTGGTGTCAAGGAATCAGCTTGATTTACTGGAGAGGAGGGAACGAAGACATAAGATTCTGTTGAAGAACTGGAAATGCAAAATACACAACATATGAAATGCAATGCGAATGATATGCAAGATGCAATGCAAGATACAAGATCCAGGATCACAAGATCATAGTTCGAACAGCTCCTGAAGCTAGTAACCGTGATAGATAAGTAACCATAATTCCTGCTCAAAGAAAAACTGACAGGTACGACCTATGCGGGAAGATCTAAACATTCTACCCATAAACCCACTTACGGGATGGTTTCTACGTTTGGTTCCCAAGATCACGGACACTAGTCGTATTAGCTTCACGCAACAGGCTGGCCGTATTATGACGATAATGACGATAAGGTCTCTCCTGAGCGGGGTCCTCATACTAGGCGCACAAGGAGCGAGTCCTTGGAGACTAACACTACACGACCACCAATATCGGAACTGGTGCTAACAAAAGGTTCCCAAAATCACAGACCCTTCATTAATCAAGTCGTGCAACAAGCTAGCTGTGTTACAACGAGATCCACAAATAGGTCTCCTCTGGAGGAGCTTTCATGCTAAGCACACTAGGAGCGAATCCTTGGTGACTAACACTACTTGACTACTAATTCTAAACTAAGTGTTCTCTCTGCTTTTACCAAAGCTCGGGTGTAGAGCTTTACTCATGATGTCATCCCAACAGGCAACCAAGATAACAAGCACAAATAAAAAAAAACCACAAGAGAACGAATATGTAAACAAAATAAAAACAAACACTCCTCACAAACCAAAAGATAGGCTCGACTCTCTCTTTGCATGGAGAAAAACGTCCCCAGCAGAGTCGCCACCTGTCGCACCTCGAAAAATCACGGAGATATTTCGGAGAAACGAC
Source organism: Lathyrus sativus (assembly GCA_963859935.3). Lineage (NCBI taxonomy): Eukaryota > Viridiplantae > Streptophyta > Magnoliopsida > Fabales > Fabaceae > Lathyrus > Lathyrus sativus. The sequence continues at coordinate 550,834,098 of OZ012738.1, read as the reverse complement.
CCTCGCGCGAAAGGCGCGGAAATGCGGTTCGACAGATTCGCCACCGAACTTTATTTTTCCCAAATAAACGGGAGAGGAAAATATCGAGAAAACCTCTTAAAGTGAAAAGTATAGGAACAGGGCTGTCGCAACCATGTTCCGGGTTCGGGAGTCGGTTACGTGAGGGGAAGGTATTAGCACCCCTCATGTCCGTCGTACTCGACGGGAACCTCTTAAGGTAATTGTGGGGGGTGTTTAGGTTTACTTGTTTTCTTCTCGTTGTTAAAGGTAGAATTGGTAGGTTAAAAGGTTAAAGACACAATGGAGAGATGGGTGGTTAGAAGATAGGGTGCTCGCCAAGGATTGGGGCCTTTGTGCCTACGTATGCTCATTCGGACGAGAACGAGAAATCAGAGCTTCGTAGTTCGACTACGGGAAATAGATGGGGGATGGACGAAATAATGGAGGAAGGCAGAAGTGTGGAATAGGGGAAAGAATGGGAAATGTGCTCGCCAAATCATCGCAATCTTGTGCCTACGTATCTTACATTCGGACGAGAATGAAAGAATCAGAGTAGTCGTAGTTCGTGGTAACAACCACGAAAAGATGAGGTTGAATAGATTGGAATTTTGAGAAAGAGACGAAAGAGTGATTGACAAGCAACCCAAGAGCGCGCCTCAAGAGCTTGTCACTCAAGAATTCTAAGAATGCGAGATTCCAAGGACTCAGTTCTTTCGGGAATTGACAGAATAAGTTGAAGATAAAGAGTTGGACGTTTTGAAATCGAAAGAATGAATTAATAACAACTCAAGGGCGCGCCTCGAGAGTTACTTACTCGAATATCCAAAGAATGCTAGATTCTGAGAATATCCCTCTTTCGTAAGTTTTAAAATGTATGTGAAAAGGTCGAATCGAAAGATGGCATGCGAGGCTAAAAGGAAGTTGTTTTGAAGTAGCTCGACGACGTATCGAGGATTTTTTTGAAAATGGAACCGACTTGACGACGTGTCAAGGGTTAGGATTGTGAGAAACGATATTAGTCCCTGAGGATGCCCCTAATATCGAAACCACGAGGAGTTGTGAAGTGTGTGCGAAATCTGGGTTGCGAATACGTACGAGCATTCGACTTAAGAGAACGTTGGAAAATGATTGAGTTTGAAGAAGTCGAAAGGTTGAGTGAATAACGACTCAAAGGGCGTGCCTCGAGAACTATTCACTCAAAAATTCAAGGAATGCTAGACTCCAAGAATCTCCTTCTCTCGGAGTTTTAATCGAAAAAGATGTTGAGAATGTGTTTGAGAAAATCAAAAGAATCCTTGACTATTGTTGTTGACGACAGCGGCAGCTTCACGCTGTTCTTCCTCTCTCCTGGCTGCGAGGATGGCTTCGAGGATCTGGTCAATCTTTCCTTTCATAGAATCTAACTCTTCCCTGAAGGCAGCTTGCTCCTGCTGAATCTGCTCCATCATTCGTCTTGTATTGGCTCTAGTTGCGTACTGGTTTCAAGGAATCAGCTTGATTTACTGGAGAGGAGGGAACGAAGACATAAGATTCTGTTGAAGGACTAGAAATGCAAAATACACAACATATGAAATGCAATGCGAATGATATGCAAGATGCAATGCAAGATACAAGATCCAGGATCACAAGATCATAGTTCGAACAGCTCCTGAAGCTAGTAACCGTGATAGATAAGTAACCATAATTCCTGCTCAAAGAAAAACTGACAGGTACGACCTATGCGGGAAGATCTAAACATTCTACCCATAAACCCAGTTACGGGATGGTTTCTACGTTTGGTTCCCAAGATCACAGACACTAGTCTTATTAGCTTCACGCAACAGGCTGGCCGTATTATGACGATAATGACGATAAGGTCTCTCGTGAGCGGGGTCCTCATACTAGGCGCACAAGGAGCGAGTCCTTGGAGACTAACACTACACGACCACCAATATCGGAACTGGTGCTAACAAAAGGTTCCCAAAATCACAGACCCTTCATTAATCAAGTCGTGCAACAGGCTAGCTGTGTTACAACGAGATCCACAAATAGGTCTCCTCTGGAGGAGCTTTCATGCTAAGCACACAAGGAGCGAATCCTTGGTGACTAACACTACTTGACTACCAATTCTAAACTAAGTGTTCTCTCTGCTTTTACCAAAGCTCGGGTGTAAAGCTTTACTCATGATGTCATCCCAACAGGCAACCAAGATAACAAGCACAAATAAAAAAAAAACCACAAGAGAACGAATACGTAAACAAAAAGAAAACAAAATAAAAACAAACACTCCTCACAAACCAAAAGATAGGCTCGACTCTCTCTTTGCATGGAGAAAAACGTCCCCAGCAGAGTCGCCACCTGTCGCACCTCGAAAATCACGGAGATATTTCGGAGAAACGACCCTCGCGCGAAAGGCGCGGAAATGCGGTTCGACAGATTCGCCACCGAACTTTATTTTTCCCAAATAAACGGGAGAGGAAAATATCGAGAAAACCTCTTAAAGTGAAAAGGATAGGAACAGGGCTGTCGCAACCATGTTCCGGGTTCGGGAGTCGGTTACGTGAGGGGAAGGTATTAGCACCCCTCATGTCCGTCGTACTCGACGGGAACCTCTTAAGGTAATTGTGGGGAGTGTTTAGGTTTACTTGTTTTCTTCTCGTTGTTAAAGGTAGAATTGGTAGGTTAAAAGGTTAAAGACACAAAGGAGAGATGGGTGGTTAGAAGATAGGGTGCTCTCCAAGGATTGGGGCCCTTGTGCCTACGTATGCTCATTCGGACGAGAACGAGAAATCAGAGCTTCGTAGTTCGACTACGGGAAATAGATGGGGGATGGACGAAATAATGGAGGAAGACAGAAGTGTGGAATAGGGGAAAGAATGGGAAATGTGCTCGCCAAGATCATCACAATCTTGTGCCTACGTATCTTACATTCGGACGAGAATGAAAGAATCAGAGCAGTCGTAGTTCGTGGTAACAACCACGAAAAGATGAGGTTGAATAGATTGGAATTTTGAGAAAGAGACGAAAGAGTGATTGACAAGCAACCCAAGAGCGCGCCTCAAGAGCTTGTCACTCAAGAATTCAAAGAATGCGAGATTCCAAGGACTCAGTTCTTTCGGGAATTCACAGAATAAGTTGAAGATAAAGAGTTGGACGTTTTGAAATCGAAAGAATGAATTAATAACAACTCAAGAGCGCGCCTCGAGAGTTACTTATTCGAATATCTAAAGAATGCTAGATTCTGAGAAATCCCTCTTTCGTAAGTTTTAAAATGTATGTGAAAAGCTCGAATCGAAAGATGGCATGCGAGGCCAAAAGGAAGTTGTTTTGAAGTAGCTCGACGACGTATCGAGGATTTTTTTGAAAATGGAACCAACTTGACGACGTGTCAAGGGTTAGGATTGTGAGAAACGATATTAGTCCCTGAGGATGCCCCTAATATCGAAACCACGAGGAGTTGTGAAGTGTGTGCGAAATCTGGGTTGCGAATACGTACGAGCATTCGACTTAAGAGAACGTTGGAAAATGATTGAGTTTGAAGAAGTCGAAAGGTTGAGTGAATAACGACTCAAAGGGCGTGCCTCGAGAACTATTCATTCGAAAATTCAAGGAATGCTAGACTCCAAGAATCTCCTTCTCTCAGAGTTTTAATCGAAAAAGATGTTGAGAATGTGTTTGAGAAAATCAAAAGAATCCTTGACCATTGTTGTTGACGACAGCGGCAGCTTCACGCTGTTCTTCCTCTCTCCTGGCTGCGAGGATGGCTTCGAGGATCTGGTCGATCTTTCCTTTCATAGAATCTAACTCTTCCCTGAAGGAAGCTTGCTCCTGCTGAATCTGCTCTATCATTCGTCTTGTATTGGCTCTAGTTGCGTACTAGTGTCGAGGAATCAACTTGATTTACTGGAGAGGAGGGAACGAAGACATAAGATTCTGTTGAAGGACTGGAAATGCAAAATGCACAATATATGAAATGCAATGCGAATGATATGCAAGATGCAATGCAAGATACAAGATCCAGGATCACAAGATCATAGTTCGAACAGCTCCTGAAGCTAGTAACCGTGATAGATAAGTAACCATAATTCCTGCTCAAAGAAAAACTGACAGGTACGATGCGGGAAGATCTAAACATTCTACCCATAAACCCACTTACGGGATGGTTTCTACGTTTGGTTCTCAAGATCACGGACACTAGTCGTATTAGCTTCACGCAACAGGCTGGCCGTATTATGACGATAATGACGATAAGGTCTCTCCTGAGCGGGGTCCTCATACTAGGCGCACAAGGAGCGAGTCCTTGGAGACTAACACTACACGACCACCAATATCGGAACTGGTGCTAACAAAAGGTTCCCAAAATCACGGACCCTTCATTAATCAAGTCGTGCAACAGGCTAGCTGTGTTACAACGAGATCCACAAATAGGTCTCCTCTGGAGGAGCTTTCATGCTAAGCACACAAGGAGCGAATCCTTGGTGACTAACACTACTTGACTACCAATTCTAAACTAAGTGTTCTCTCTGCTTTTACCAAAGCTCGGGTGTAGAGTTTTACTCATGATGTCATCCCAACAGGCAACCAAGATAACAAGCACAAATAAAAAAAACCACAAGAGAACGAATACGTAAACAAGAAGAAAACAAAATAAAAACAAACACTCCTCACAAACCAAAAGATAGGCTCGACTCTCTCTTTGCATGGAGCAAAACGTCCCCAGCAGAGTCGCCACCTGTCGCACCTCGAAAAATCACGGAGATATTTCGGAGAAACGACCCTCGCGCGAAAGGCGCGGAAATGCGGTTCGACAGAGTCGCCACCGAACTTTATTTTTCCCAAATAAACAGGAGAGGAAAATATAGAGGATACCTCTTAAAGTGAAAAGGATAGGAACAGGGCTGTCGCAACCATGTTCCGGGTTCGGGAGTCGGTTACGTGAGGGGAAGGTATTCGCACCCCTCATGTCCGTCGTACTCGACGGGAACCTCTTAAGGTAATTGTGGGGAGTGTTGTTTAGGTTTACTTGTTTTCTTCTCGTTGTTAAAGGTAGAATTGGTAGGTTAAAAGGTTAAAGACACAAAGGAGAGATAGGTGGTTAGAAGATAGGGTGCTCGCCAAGGATTGGGGCCCTTGTGCCTACGTATGCTCATTCGGACGAGAACGAGAAATCAGAGCTTCGTAGTTCGACTACGGGAAATAGATGGGGGATGGACGAAATAATGGAGGAAGACAGAAGTGTGGAATAGGGGAAAGAATGGGAAATGTGCTCGCCAAGATCATCGCAATCTTGTGTCTACGTATCTTACATTCGGACGAGAATGAAAGATCAGAGCAGTCGTAGTTCGTGATAACAACCACGAAAAGATGAGGTTGAATAGATTGAAATTTTGAGAAAGAGACGAAAGAGTGATTGACAAGCAACCCAAGAGCGCGCCTTAAGAGCTTGTCACTCAAGAATTCAAAGAATGCGAGATTCCAAGGACTCAGTTCTTTCGGGAATTGACAGAATAAGTTGAAGATAAAGAGTTGGACGTTTTGAAATCGAAAGAATGAATTAATAACAACTCAAGGGCGCGCCTCGAGAGTTACTTATTCGAATATCCAAAGAATGCTAGATTCTGAGAATATCCCTCTTTCGTAAGTTTTAAAATGTATGTGAAAAGGTCGAATCGAAAGATGGCATGTGAGGCCAAAAGGAAGTTGTTTTGAAGTAGCTCGACGACGCATCGAGGATTTTTTTGAAAATGGAACCGACTTGACGACGTGTCAAGGGTTAGGATTGTGAGAAACGATATTAGTCCCTGAGGATGCCCCTAATATCGAAACCACGAGGAGTTGTGAAGTGTGTGCGAAATCTGGGTTGCGAACACGTACGAGCATTCGACTTAAGAGAACGTTGGAAAATGATTGAGTTTGAAGAAGTCGAAAGGTTGAGTGAATAACGACTCAAAGGGCGTGCCTCGAGAACTATTCACTCGAAAATTCAAGGAATGCTAGACTCCAAGAATCTCCTTCTCTAGGAGTTTTAATCGAAAAAGATGTTGAGAATGTGTTTGAGAAAATCAAAAGAATCCTTGACCATTGTTGTTGACGACAGCGGCAGCGTCACGCTGTTCTTCCTCTCTCCTGGCTGCGAGGATGGCTTCGAGGATCTGGTCGATATTTCCTTTCATAGAATCTAACTCTTCCCTGAAGGCAGCTTGCTCCTGCTGAATCTGCTCCATCATTCGTCTTGTATTGGCTCTAGTTGCGTACTGGTGTCGAGGAATCAGCTTGATTTACTGGAGAGGAAGGAACGAAGACATAAGATTCTGTTGAAGGACTGGAAATGCAAAATGCACAACATATGAAATGCAATGCGAATGATATGCAAGATGCAATGCAAGATACAAGATCCAGGATCACAAGATCATAGTTCGAACAGCTCCTGAAGCTAGTAACCGTGATAGATAAGTAACCATAATTCCTACTCAAAGAAAAACTGAAAGGTACGACCTATGCCGGAAGATCAAAACATTCTACCCATAAACCCACTTACGGGATGGTTTCTACGTTTGGTTCCCAAGATCACGGACACTAGTCATATTAGCTTCACGCAACAGGCTGGCCGTATTATAACGATAATGACGATAAGGTCTCTCCTGAGCGGGGTCCTCATACTAGGCGCACAAGGAGCGAGTCCTTGGAGACTAACATTACACGACCACCAATATCGGAACTGGTGCTAACAAAAGGTTCCCAAAATCACGGACCCTTCATTAATCAAGTCGTGCAACAAGCTAGCTGTGTTACAACGAGATCCACAAATAGGTCTCCTCTGGAGGAGCTTTCATGCTAAGCACACAAGGAGCGAATCCTTGGTGACTAACACTACTTGACTACCAATTCTAAACTAAGTGTTCTCTCTGCTTTTACCAAAGCTCGGGTGTAGAGCTTTACTCATGATGTCATCCCAACAGGCAACCAAGATAACAAGCACAAATAAAAAAAACCACAAGAGAACGAATACGTAAACAAGAAGAAAACAAAATAAAAACAAACACTCCTCACAAACCAAAAGATAGGCTCGACTCTCTCTTTTCATGGAGCAAAACGTCCCCAGCAGAGTCGCCACCTGTCGCACCTCGAAAAATCACGGAGATATTTCGGAGAAACGACCCTCTCGCGAAAGGCGCGGAAATGCGGTTCGACAGAGTCGCCACCGAACTTTATTTTTCCCAAATAAACGGGAGAGGAAAATATCGAGAAAACCTCTTAAAGTGAAAAGGATAGGAACAGGGCTGTCGCAACCATGTTCCGGGTTCGGGAGTCGGTTACGTGAGGGGAAGGTATTATCATCCCTTATGTCCGTCGTACTAGACGGGAACCTCTTAAGGTAATTGTGGGGAGTGTTGTTTAGGTTTACTTGTTTTCTTCTCGTTGTTAAAGGTAGAATTGGTAGGTTAAAAGGTTAAATACACAAAGGAGAGATGGGTGGTTAGAAGATAGGGTGCTCGCCAAGGATTGGGGCCCTTGTGCCTACGTATGCTCATTCGGACGAGAACGAGAAATCAGAGCTTCGTAGTTCGACTACGGGAAATAGATGGGGGATGGACGAAATAATGGAGGAAGACAGAAGTGTGGAATAGGGGAAAGAATGGGAAATATGCTCGCCAATATCATCGCAATCTTGTGCCTACGTATCTTACATTCGGACGAGAATGAAAGAATCAGAGCAGTCGTAGTTCGTGGTAACAACCACAAAAAGATGAGGTTGAATAGATTGGAATTTTGAGAAAGAGACGAAAGAGTGATTGACAAGCAACCCAAGAGCGCGCCTCAAGAGCTTGTCACTCAAGAATTCAAAGAATGCGAGATTCCAAGGACTCAGTTCTTTCGGGAATTCACAGAATAAGTTGACGATAAAGAGTTGGACGTTTTGAAATCGAAAGAATGAATTAATAACAACTCAAGGGCGCGCCTCGAGAGTTACTTATTCGAATATCCAAAGAATGCTAGATTCTGAGAATATCCCTCTTTCGTAAGTTTTAAAATGTATGTGAAAAGGTCGAATCGAAAGATGGCATGCGAGGCCAAAAGGAAGTTGTTTTGAAGTAGCTTGACGACGCATCGAGGATTTTTTTGAAAATGGAACTGACTTGACGACGTGTCAAGGGTTAGGATTGTGAGAAACGATATTAGTCCCTAAGGATGCCCCTAATATTGAAACCACGAGGAGTTGTGAAGTGTGTGCGAAATGTGGGTTGCGAATACGTACGAGCATTCGACTTAAGAGAACGTTGGAAAATGATTGAGTTTGAAGAAGTCGAAAGGTTGAGTGAATAACGACTCAAAGGGCGCTAACTGAAATATGAAGTGAATGAGGAATGGGGAGAACGGGCCTAAGCCCATGGAAACCAACACGGTAAGTGTGTACCAGAACCCACAAAAGGTCTTGGAAGCCCCTAACAACACAAAATTCAACATTTAAACAAGGAAGAGAGGATCCAACACAAATCTGTACATTTTGACCGCGTGGCAAAAGGAGAATCTCACTTTAACACACCATTACCAATGTATTAAATTTGGAAGAAATAATAATAAAAAAAATCAATAGACTTATTACACCGTTGCCAATGTGTTAAAATTGGAAGAAAGGCAAACCAACATCAGAGCATACCTCTTTTTATAAAAAACAAAAAAAACAAATAAACTCCTTCAACAGAAGATCGAGAAAAAAAAACAACATCGACCCACTCAACGCCATCGTTCAACTCTCGCGATTCCTGTCCGATTTGGGGGTTTCTAGACCAACCGAGTTCTTATTCTCTCTTCATTTCACTCTAATCTTTGTTTTTGGTTGAATGGGTTTGGTCTTTATGTTGTTGTTAATGAAGGTTCCGAGGAAGGTTTTGGTGGTTTGATGGTGTTTCTGGTCCGATTTGAAGTAGTTGAAGAAGAAGACGCTGAGCTGGGCTTTGTTTGAAAATGGCGGAAGCTATGGTTTCTGTGTGTCGGCGGAAGACGGTAGAAGGTATTACAAATGGAGATGATGATTTAGGTTTTTTTCTTTTTTTTTATGAAGATTGTTTGTGGTCTCGATTTGGTCTCAAATCAATTTGAGGTTTGGATGTTGAAGATTGAAGTTGAATAAGGGTAAACGAGTTGAAGGTTCACATGGGTTCGGATTAATTTGTTGAAGATGCTTTGATTCGGAGGATGATTTAGGTGAGGATTTTACATGTTCTGGGTTACCAGAGAAAGGTGTTATTGTTGGATTGGGGAAAATCGGTTAGGAAAGGGTTTCTGAGAGTTCAGAAAATGGGAGACATTTGAGAGTGAAGAAGAAGATCACTGAGAGAGAGGAAAAACTGGCGGCTAGGGTTTTCTCCCCTTCTCAAGGTCCTCTTATAGGATATATGAAGGGCATGCTTGAAAGAGAGCTCAGAGGGATTTTGCTGCCGTTTTGATACTTGTGGTAAGTCGTTTTTGTTGCTCTTGGCATATTCTTTTTCAATCCATTTTGTCATGTTTTACATTGTGTTAATACCCTTTTGTTGTGCTGCTCTGTGTAGTGGGATGAGGATATGTGTGTTGTGGTCCTGTTGTACGATTTTGGAGGGGGCCAAAGGTACAAGTTTGTCTTTAGCATGAGCTGGTAAATTTGTAAGTTTTCTACCACCAATTCATTGTTTCACTGCGGTAACTGAGTTTTTGCTTACATGGTTTTACTGCGGTAACTGAGTTTTTTTTGCCTATCTCATGTTGACTGCTTTCATGTAGTGTAACTTTCATCATATTGTAAATACCATGAAGCTATTCTACTTGTGATGCTTAGATCTTTTATATATTTTCTCTTGCATCATTAATATCAATTATGACCCTGCTTTGAACATTGAGGTTATCTTGGCAGGAAATTTTATTGGAAGACAATATACTACCAGCAGAAGAAGAAAAGGTACACCAGCCAATAGGTACTTGGCGTGAAAGGAAAACCAAAGATCAATGAGTAATAAGGACCGAAGCAACATTCTTCACCTGGGATCCACCCTTATTTTGGCTCAAAGGAAATCATCCACCCTTAGTGATTGACAGATTTTTTTGAGTTTCAGCTTGGTCACCACTTACCTGTTAGTGACATCTAGATCAGCATGTCTGCAATTCTTACTTCTCCGTGTAACGCAACTTTGCACCACTCTTAGTTTGTAAGGGATCCATTTTAATCTCTAGTGATCTTCATGATGTACCAAAGCCTTGGTCCAATTATAAATGTAATCAACTTGATAGTTTCTTTACTTTTCACACATTTCTCTTTTTTCCTTACATATGAAATGTGGCTTGATTGCAGGATACAGTTTTGGCGTGGCTCGTGAAAGTCTTACGTTATGTCATCGCTTCTAATGAAATTGAAATAATGGCGGCGATACCGTTGAATTTCCGGCCTTCTGCTGAGGCAAGACATGACGACATCCAAGTGTTCCTAAGAGATCTTCCTTAACAGACCGAGCAGAGGTGACTTCTTGTTGTACAATGGTAACTCTGGTAATCATAGTTCTTAACAATTATTAATAGATCTTTGTGAGCTGACTATCCCTTTTATTTTATGCATATTCTGCATACATTTGATCTTTGTATTGAGGCCTAACTTGAAAGGGATTATAAGGTAAAGTTGGAGACATGAAGGAGCTATAGCATTGGTGACGTCTTTTCTTAGCTCTCTCAGAGAAAACACCGTGAAAATGGGCCTGCGTTTGGAGCGAGCTTGCACATCGAATATTGCTTAAACATATATCATGTCTTGTAGTTTAAGCAACATTTGGCTCAAGTGCAGCGCTATAACTAATTCTCTTGCCTGTTCATGCAGGTGGTGACCTTTGGAAAGGAGAAAGAAATTTCGAAGCATGACGGTACTTGTAACAGCAAGATGGATATTAGGTGATACGTGCTGCAACAATTTTTAGAGAAAAACTTCTGATTTTCAATCAAATTTCCTTGAACCTGCTGTTTGGGACACTTCTGCCAACTAGTTTGTGTGGAACGTTTTGCAGCTCATGTTGCGGCATAGTTGCGGTGTTAAATTTGAAGAATTTTGGGGCAAGTTTTAATGTAGGCTTGTCAGTTTCAGGTATACATCGAAACTTCATAGTGATAAGCATTGATTCTTGCTGCAATTTTCTAACTTGCTTATTGCTTTTGCGTTCAGAACCAACTTTATTGAAGGAACAACCTCTTGAAGCAATCTGTGGCCTGTTCAGAGGGGTTCCGTTTCCGTGTCCTAAATAAGTCCTTCCCATTACCATCATCTTGTTTGAGCGCTCATGAGCTTTACAACATTTCGAGACAAGACATACATGCTGTCGCGTTTTATTCCCGCTTTTGCTACTTATTGCTGCTATTGACGTATATGATCTTCTTGTCGTACTAACCACTTTCATTTCTTATTCATGTATGCGTTTATGGGAGGCTTGGCATAACACGGGTTTGATACAAGCATTCTTCGCCTGAGGTCTCTGAGTTCATCAAACCTGAACTCTTTATGATGAACAGCAGCCGTAACGCCAACGAAAGTCGCAACATATAATGAACGAAGACAGACAACTGGTATGGCCCACTGAACTGACATGCAGCAACGATTGTTAAGAGGCTTTTTAAAAGGGATAACTGCGGCAACAACAATCCTTGGTCGTCGCAGTGATTTGCCATTCAGTAATCATCTGAGGTACAGAATTTGAGTTCAAGTCGCATTGAATCCAGGCTGACAGTATCTCTCTCTTTGTTTTGTTTTAACGTCATGGGTTCTGCTTCTTGCCCAGGATCTTATAGTTTAATCACCCTTGAATTATCTTGCAGGTTTCAGTTCTCAACCTCTTTGTATGTTTATTCTTCATGGTGCCTTACTGGGATGATGGGGACTTCATTGATCATTTGGAGAATTTGATGAAGGCTATGGACAAACATGTAGGCATGTGACCATGGTTGCCTTGGAATTGAAGCGAAATTCTTGCAGCTTAGCACCTGAAATGTTTTGTTTAACCTTCCATGTTTGCAATATGATTTATGATCTTTGTTTCTGTTTCAAACATCTCAAACTTGCCATGTATTATCAAATTCAATCTGTTTGTAATCTCATATCCAAATTAAATTTCAATAATCTGGCTTCTTCACAGCTTAATATTTCTTTCAACCAAATTTTGGTTTGTATTCATTTTAAAATAAAATTGCAACGCATCAAAATAGCTTGCCTCATCAATTTGGATTGTTCCTTGCAAATAAGCTTCCATCTATAACACAAAGCTAAGATCTAACCATGGCTTGTAAACATGACTTAAATAAGATCTATAATTTCATTGAAACAAAACCTTAGCATTATTCTGAAAACAATTGAACGGCCTTGGTTAATCTCATCTCCACTTAGGGTCAATCTTGAAACATCATCTTGGAACACCAACTACTTGTTTTTTTATCATCCAAAATATCCATATCGATGAGATTGGCCTCGAAACTAATGGATTTGTATAATATGTGCAGTTCATTCCTCAAACATAGCTTGTATGGTTATGAATTGATGCATTATACCATAAGCCTTTGAGATGAATCGAAATATCATCTGGACCTATTGCATCTAAATTCAAATTCAATTAATACTCGAAATTTGCAAGTTAAATCTAAGTTCGTCACAAACTGATTTAGAATCCAAACATAACTTGACGTTTGCAACCAATTTGAACAAAGCTGGAAGCAAAATTGACTGTGTCTTGACGTATCATGTGACGTATCTTGAATTAAGTGCATGTCGTAACAAGCAACTTGTACAAGCAACTTGTAGTGAGGCTCACACAACCTTTAAAGAAGTTCGTAACCAAGTTGAAATAGCATTTAATTTTCTTGGAAACCATCAATTATGTTGCGAGGTAGATCCAATCATGTATTTGACATCATTGTTCATATCATATATGTCTGATCGTGAGAACGAGGACACGCATGAGTTTGGGTATAAGGGTCTGGAGGCGCGCTCTTCCCATAAGAATTCAACATAAATTGTTAGGGTTATAACCATAATGTGTACACACATGGTCTTTATAAACGAAATCTTAGAGAATCATGGCTAGCAGTCACGAAGTAGTAAAACGTTCATTAAATACCGAAGTAGGACAAATTTGGGGTATGTTAATGGTGTGTCCTCGGCGGGACGCCTAAGCACGAGTACGGCGACTAGGATCCTAAGGCTAGGACGGATGAGGGTAAAGGTATTGACTCGGCGGTCAAATTGTGTAACCTTTCCTTCAGAGGGAAATAATGGTAAAACGGAGAATAATGATTGAAAATGTAAATTGACATACAAGTGATTAGATATGGATATGTGAGTATTATACAGCAAGTGATTAGAGATTTAAAATGGATAAACTGCCAAGTGAAGTTAGATAGTGATTAAGGGAGTGATTAAGTGGAATAAGTGAAATTGAGAGAATTAGACGTTTGTTGTTTTTTTATTATTTTTGAGAATTTTAAATAAGTCTGAAAAGGAGATATTAGAAATTAAGTGTGGCTAATCTTAAGTTTAAAAAAAAGAGTTCTAAGTTATTTTATGAAAGTATTTTGGATTTTAAATAAATATTTACTGCACTATGGATTTTGAATTAATAATGAGACAGAAATGAACTTAAATTAAATTAAAATGAAAGTTTTTATGTTTTTATTATAAGTTGGAAATAAATTTAACAAGAATTGCTTAAAACTAAATACCTTTTATTTTATTATTTTATATTATGAAAGGAACAATTATTTAAAACGTTATATTATATATATTTTTTGTTATTTTATATCATCTAAACTAAAAACTAATTATTCAAAACTTATCATTATTTTTTATTTTTTATTTTTATTTATTTTTAATTAAACTAATCTTCAGATTTTTTTTATTAAGTTAGTTGTTAGATGTTAGTTTATATTATTATTATTGGTAAATTACAAGAATAAAACAAAAACAGAAAAAAAATAATAGTAAAACAATAAAAAAAATGAAATTGGGTCGGGCTGGGTGGTCAAGCCCCATACCAGATCTGGTTCGTACTATAAAAGAGGAGAGGCTGAGAAAATTTAGGGTTTTTAAGCCTAAATTCCCAGCGGCGGCCGTACGGCTCTCATGGAGCTTCTTCTGCGAATTTTTTCTCTCTTCTTTTCTGCCTTTGCATGCGCTTTGATTCTTCGTTCCTCTTTTTTGTTTCCACAATGAAATTTCTTCTTCTTCTCGTTGTCCTATTGCTCTCTTCTTCTGCACTGATTTGCTACAAAAACAAGAAGGAAAAAATGTTATGAGAGAACCCTTACGGTTGGGCCTTGATGTTTTCCAGCGATGATGTTTTGAATTGAGCCGGTTTGTTGTTGTTTGCTGAAGGTTCTCGATGGATTCAATGATGGTGACGATGATAGTAATGATGATGATGCCGGGAGTTCTTCTCGCGTCTGAGTCCGGACGGTTTCCGGATCCGTTGAGATTTCTCTATCGAGGAGCTCCGGATTTGAGACGGCCTGGGTATGGTTGCTACGGTTTTCTTCTTTGCTGCTGATGAAGCGCGATTTTTTGAGATGTTCGTTTGTTTTATGGTCTGTTCGGCAATGATGAGACTACTTTCGTCTTTGAGCCGCCGTGGTTTTTCGCGGTTTGGATCCGTGGATGTTTTGGCTGATGGATTTTTGATGGGTTTCGGGCAATGATGGAAACTGAGCCCTTGTGGGTTCTTGTGTGATATTCAGATTTTTTCGGATGATTTTTGACTTCAGTTTGTGATGCTTATTAGATGATTTTTTTTTGTCCCCCTTTTGCATCTGTTCTTCTTCTTTTTATATTACATTTTTGTGAACCAGGTTTTGAAAGGCTTTAACAAAGTTTCCTTGTTGGAGAAAACATGTTTTTACATGTTTAAAATTTTCTATTCGGATTTGATTTATCATTATCTCTTTCCTCTTCCAGATTTTGGTGGCTTTGATTATATTCCATTTACGGATTTTTACCATTCTGGTTTTCTCTTAATGGTGGTGCTGTCTATTTAATTCTGGAAAGTTTGTTAAGACCGTTGGGTTTGGTTCGTTTGATTTTCGGAATCTCTTGATGACTTTGGTGTTGCCTATTTTGGATTTTTGATGGCTGCTTGTTTCAATATGGATTGTTGATGGCTGTTGGATTTTTTTGATATTCACTTGCCATTTTCAGAACTGTGACTTCATTGATGATGGATATTCTGCTGTCCATTTTTGGAATATTTTTTATGCTCTTGATGTCTTCGGATTACCGTAATGATGCTTTGACTTTGAATTCCCCTTTGGTGATGATTTTCAGATTTGGTTTTTAAGGTTTGTTTGGACCCAAAATCATTTTTCTAAGACTCTTTTTCTCTCTCTCAAATAGAACAGATATTGCCGCTCTTGGGCCGAGGTCGCTTGAAAGAAACGGGGGGTTCGGTAGCAAATTCTGCTGCTCCTCCCGGGCCCGATGATGAAAATGCTCTGAGGGTCCAAAAATTAAAAATAAAATTCTTAACCCTTTTATGATTTTAATCCCTTTCTAACATTCTGTTGTTGCTTTGCAGGTTTGTTCGAAGCTCGAAGTATAAAGCTTGAAGATAGTAGAATAGAAATTTTAGGCTTAGGACTTAGAATTTTTGTAACTAATGTAACCTTGAATGTTTGTAATTCTTGAACTATCATAATAAAATACTTGAATTTCTTGAATTTAAGCCATGACATAAACATAAGAACTTCTCATGATTTGCAATTCTCATAAGTTTGAATGTTTGGATAACGACTTAAACTGAACAAATTCTAAAAATCCAATGTAGTCTCCTCTTTGCTTGGATTGGTTTCGAATTGGATCCTCTTGAATGAGTTTGTACAAAAACGAGATCTTAAATCCTTGGCACCTTGAGAACTCAATCTTTATCAATAGTACAACTGAAGTCTAAATGATGATGGACTTAGCGTGCAAACCAACAAGGATACGACTTATAATATCATTTTCCTTGAACTCCACGACCAAAAACCTTCAACAACCATGCTTAAACCCATGAGAAACTCTAATCCTCTGTGATAATATATATTAAAACCTATGGGAAACCTTGAGGACGAACATGACCTTGTACCGTCAAACGGACCAAAATAATGAGGGCAAAACCTGTCTTCATAAAATAAAACAGGCAAGCTGGTTAAAATGGTTAGCTAAAACAAAATGATTGACCTAGATGATATGCGAATGAATCAATGAATCTAAGGGTAAAATTTGGGGTATGACATATATCGTGTTTGATTAATTCATGTTGATGATGTTGTAAACTAAAAGTATGATGATGTGTGAACGAGTCCATGATGATATTCGTGACTAATATATATTATCTTTAAATCTTGTATAATGATTTGTGATTACTCACCCTGCCTGTTTGAATGTTGCCTCCACGTGGGTAACGTGCAGGTGATTAGGATTAGCTTTCTTGGTGCGTGAAGATTTAGCATTTGGAGTTTTCTAGTTATTTCCGTTGAGTAGAGGATCTTGCTCTGATATGTAACATCGGGTCGGGATGTTTGATTCGAACCATTATTTTTCCTTGTTGATATCATGACGATATGAGTTTTCTTGCTTTTAATAGGTTTTGAGTTATGAGCTATGTTATATTTTGATTTTTCTGCTGCGTAGTATTTGATTGAATTTATGATGACATAACCCGTGTGGCGGAGCAGGGTGTTATTATGAAGTTTTATGAAAAAATGTGGCACCCTTATGGGGATGTACTCTGATATAATTGTTTATAATTATCATGAATGTTCTTTGGGGTAGAAGGGTGTTACATGGGTGGTATCAGAGCAGGTTGGTCTGTCCGGCCAGGTTTTATATGATGTCAGTCCCTATAGTCGACGAGTGTGTGTACACTGTCAATGAATTATTCCTTCTAACATTGTTGGTGGTGTGCTGAATGGCTGGAAGAAACGACCGTGCTATTGCTGATGCGTTGGAATCACTTGCTTAAGTGATGGTGCAGAATAATCAGAATGGTGGAGCTCCTGATGAGTTTCGTGCTTTGGGAAAGTTCCAGAGGAACAATTCGTCAACCTTTGTAGGCACCCATGACCTAGATGGTGCACAAAAGTGGCTTAAGGTGATTGAAAAGATCTTCTGAGGGATGGCGTGTACTGACGCTCAACAGGTACAGTTAGGTACTCATGCTGTCAGAAGAAGCTAAGGATTGGTGGGATAATACACATCAGAGATTGGAGGATGTTGGTACTGAGATAACTTGGGTTGTATTAAAGAGAGAATTTTTGGTAAAGTATTTTCCTGAAGATGTCCGTGGTAAGAGGGAGATCGAGTTCCTTGAACTAAAGTATGAAAATATGACTGTGGCAAAGTATGCTGCAAAATTCGAGGTGTTGGTGAAGTTTTGTCCGCATTACAACCATGCTGATGCTGAAATGTCTAAATGTCTCAAGTTTGAGAATGGACTGAGACCAGAGATCAAGCAGGATATTGGATACCAACAGATTCACAGGTATGTTGAGCTGGTGGATAAGAGTAGGATCTATGATGAGGATAGCCGAGCTCGATCTTCTTACTACAAGCATCTTAGTGAGAAGAAAGAAAAAGGACAATTTAGAAGAAATCCTTATGTGAATTCCGCTGACAAAGAGAAGCAAAAGGCTTCAGATGGAAAGAAGACAAGTGGAGGAGCAGCTCCCGCTTCTGTTAAGTGTTACAGATGTGGTGAGCAAGGCCGCCGTGCTAAGGTTTGTAGTAATAATTTGTTGAGGTGTTACAGATGTGGTAAGAGAGACCATAGAGCTACAGTATACAAGGATGAAGGTCTGACTTGTTTCAACTGTGGTGAACAGGTCAAATATGTACCCAATGTCAGAAGCCGAAGAAGACTGCTACTGTTGCTCAGACTACGACAGAGTGTTTGCTTTGAGTGGTTCAGAGGTTCCTAAGAAGGATAACTTGATCCGAGGTACTTATTTTATTAATGATGTTGAGTTGGTCGCTATTATTGATACTGGTGCTACTCATTCATTTACTTCACTTGAATGTGCTACTATGTTGGGTTTGAAATTATCTGATATGAATGGTAGTATGGCTATAAAAACTCATGCTAATGGTTATGTCACTACTACTTTTGTGTGTTCGAGATGTCCTTTGATGATATATGGGAATAGTTTCATGATGGATTTGGTGTATTTACCCTTACACCTAATCATTGTAATCTTGGGAATGAAATGATTGGAGTTCATCTATGTTCATATCAACTGTTATAATAAGACCATGGAGTTTCCTGAGTTTGGTGATAATGGAGAATTGATGTTCTTATCTACTAAGCAAGTAGACAAACTTCTAGAAGACGAAGCTTCGATGTTTGCGCTGTTTTCGTCATTGCAAGTTAATCGTGAAGCTGCGAGTTACGAATTATCTGTGGCCCGTGAATTTCCAGAGGTGTTTCTGGATGACATAAGTGATTTGCCTTCAGAGCGTGAAGTAGAGTTTGCAGTGGACTTGATACCAGGAACGAGTCTGGTGTCAATAGATCCTTATCGGATGTCAGCTTCCAAGTTAAGCGAATTAAAGAAACAATTAAAAGAATTGCTTGAGAAGAAGATTTTTTGACTGCGTGTTTCTTTGTGGGGCACTCTTGTGTTGTTAGTTAACAAGAAAGATGGTAGTATGAGGTTATGTGTTGATTATCGGCAGTTGAACAAAGTGAATATCAAGAATAAGTATCTTCTTCCGAGAATTTATGATTTGATGGATCAGTGAGTAGGAGCTTGTGTGTTTAGAAAGATTGATCTAAGGTTTGGTTATCATCAGATTCGTGTTAAACCTGATGATATTCCGAATACAGCTTTCAGGATGAGGTATAGTCACTATGAATACATTGTGATGCCGTTTTGTGTATCCAATGGAACTGGTATGTTCATAGAATATATGAATCATATTTTCCATGAGTACTTAGACAATTTTGTAGTGGTTTTCATTAATGATATTCTGATATACTTTAAATCTGAAGAAGAGCATTTTGAACATTTGATGACTGTGTTGCAAGTATTAAAAGAGAAGAAGTTATATGCAAAATTGTCGAAGTGTGAGTTTTGATTGAAAGAAGTGAGTTTTCTTGGCCATGTGATTTCAAGTGGTGGGGTTTCTATGGATCCTTCTAAGATTGATGATGTGTTACAGTGGGAGACTCCGAAGTCTGCTAATGAGATACAAAGTTTTATAGGGTTGGAAGGTTAATATCTCAAGTTCATAGAAGGTTTTTCTAAATCGACTTTACCGTTGACTCAGTTGGCTTGAAAGGGGAAAACTTATGTGTGGGATTTTGCTTGTGAAGAGAGCTTTGTGGAGTTGAAGAAGAGATTGACGATCGCTCCGATGTTGATTTTGCCTAATCCGAATGAATCTTTTATGGTGTATTGTGATGCGTTAACGATGGGTCTTGGTGGAGTGTCGATGCAAAATGGATAAGTTGTTGCTTATGCTTCGAGACAATTGAGAGTTCATTAAAAGAATTATCCTACGCATGACTTAGAGTTGGAAGTTGCGGTGTTCGTGTTGAAAATTTGGAGACATTATATTTTTGGCTCTAAATTTGAAGTGTTCAGTGATCATAAGAGTTTAAAGTACTTATTTGATCATCAAGAGTTGAATATGAGGCAGAGAAGGTGGTTGGAATTATTGAAAGATTATGATCTTGATTTGAGTTACCATCCGGGTAAAGCAAATGTAGTGGCTGATGCATTGAACATGAAGTCATGGCATATGTTGATGCTTATGGTGAGAGAATTGGAATTAATCAAACAGTTCCGAGATCTGAGTTTGGTATGTGAAGAGACTCCTGACACTATGAAGTTAGGGATGTTGAAGCTGGCTAGTGGTATTCTGGAAGAAATCAGAGTGGGTCAGCAATCTGATTTGAAGTTGGTTGATCAATTGATCTTAATTAACCAAGGTAACAGAGGTGAGTTCCAAATTGATGAGAATGGTGTGATGAGATTCGGAGATAGAGTGTGTGTTCCAGATGTTCTGGGAATTAAGAAGAGTATTCTTGAGGAAGGGAATCGAAGTAGATTGAGTATTCATCCTGGTGCTACGAAGATGTATCAGGATTTGTGGAAGTTGTTTTGGTGGCCATGTATGAAGAATGATATTGTTGAGTTTGTATATGAGTGTTTGACTTGTCATAAGTAGAAGATCGAGCATCAAAAGCCTTTGGGTATGATGCAACCATTGAATATTCTAGAATGGAAATGGGATAGTATTTCCATGGATTTTGTATCGGGATTGCTGAAGACTGCGAAAGGGAATGATTCAATTTGGGTGATTGTGAATAGATGAACTAAATTGGCTCATTTCTTACCGATGAAGATTAATCATTCTATGTAGAAGTTAGCTGAGATGTACATTGAGGAAATGGTGAAGTTGCATGGGATACCTTTGACTGTTGTGTCGGATAGAAACCCGAGATTTCCGTCGAGGTTCTGGAAAAGTTTATAAGATGCTTTGGGTACTAAGTTGAGGATGAGTTCTGCATATCATCCGCATAAGGATGGTCAAACAGAGAGGACTATCCAGTCTTTGGAGGATTTACTGAGGACTTGTGTGTTGGATCAAGGAGGATCTTGGGATAGCCATTTTCCGTTGATTGAGTTTACCTACAACAATAGTTTTCATGCTAGTATTGGGGTGGCGCCGTATGAAGCTTTGTATGGAAGAAGGTTTAAAACTCTATTATGTTGGTATGAGTCAGGCGAGAGTGTTGTACTCGAACTTAAGATTGTGCAGGAGACAACTGAGAAGATTAAGATGATCCAAGAAAGGATGAGAGCTTCACATAGTCATGAAAAGATTTATCATGATAAGAGAAGAAAGGAACTTGAATTCCAAGAGGGAGATCACATATTTTTGAGAGTTACACCGATGACTGGTGTGGGTCGAGCTTTGAAGTCTAGGAAGCTCAGTCCATATTTTGTTGGCCCGTATCATATTATGCAGAGGATATGAGAGGTAGCCTATCAGATTTCTTTACCGTTGTCGCTTGCAAATTTTCACGATGTGTTTCATGTGTCTCAGTTAAGGAAATACGTTTCAGATCCATCGCATGTGATCCAGATGGATGACGTACAAGTGAGGGATAACCTGACTGTTGAAGCATTACCTGTGCGGATTGATGGACGATAAATGAAGCAACTGCGGAGTAAGTACATAGCCTTGGTGAAGGTGTTATAAGGTAGACCAGTTGGTGAAAGTTGGACTTGGGAACATGAAGATCAGATGAGGGAGTCATATCCGACTCTCTTTCCTTCAGGTAATTTTCGAGGACGAAAATACTTTAAGTGAGGGCGAGTTGTAACACCCAAAAATAATTAGAATATTTATTTAATTTATTTATTATAAATATTTGTGATTTTCGGTGAATCCTGGCGAAATATTTTGATGTCTGATGATTTGCGTTGTGGGGTATTGATGATGTTAAGAGGGTATTGAGAATAATTAGAATGATTTTGGTAATAATAATAGTGGAATATGTAAATATCTTATTATTATTATTATTATTACTTTACTAAAGAAGTAGAACACTAAGGGCAAGATGGTAATGTTGGGTGGATTAAGTGAGGATGAAGTTGGGAAGACATATTAGGAGTCCTAGGGGTAAGTTGCATAAAAGGGAAAATAAAGGAGAAAGGAATTTATTTTTCTTGGTACGATCGTATTTTGGAAGAGAGTTCTAAGGAAAAGTAGAAGAAGAGGCTTGGGCTCAGAGCAATTTTGGAAGAACTCAAGAGGAAGATCATAACCGAAATATCTAAGGTATGAGGAGTATTACTTTTCATTGTAATGGATATAGAGTGTAGATGTAGGTAGTTAGTTTGAGTGTTTTTGGGAATGGTGAGATTGTGATGAAAATGAGGTTTTTAGATGTATGAGATGATATGTGTAACACCCATTTTATTTATTTAGTCATTTTGGTGTTAATTTAATTATTTTATGTTGGTGTGCCCTTAGGTGGGGTGTGTTGGTATGTGATTGGTGAGTATCCTTGATATATAAGGATCATTGGTGGTGTGGAGATAATAATGTAATAGTTAATAGTAATATTGGTGGTATTATTATTATTATTATTATTATTATTATTATTATTATTATTATTATTATCATTATTATTATTATTATTATTATTATTATCATCGGTATGAATATTATTATTGGTGGTGTTTTGGTGAATATAATAATATAGTGTATAATATTGATATTGGTGGGAATATTATTATTATTATTATTATATTTATTATAGTTACTATTGTTATTAACATTATTATTATTTTGGTGAGATAATAATAGGATTATTATTACTATTATTATTATTATTATTTTATTAAGTTATTAACATTATTATTATTTTGGTGAGATAATAATAGGATTATTATTACTATTATTATTATTATTTTATTAAGTTATTAACATTATTATTATTTTGGTGAGATAATAATAGGATTATTATTACTATTATTATTATTATTATTTTTATTATTATTATTATTAAGTTATTATTATTATTGGGATTAGAGAATTAAAATAGAAACGTGAGGGATTAGTAGTTTTACGATACATTGTGAGAAGTTAGAGAAAGTGGAAAAAGAACGATAGAAAGGAGAGAACGGAAAAGGGAGCAAAGAACGAAGGATACAGGGGAAAATCAGAATTGGCCAAACCTTGGAGGGTTCTTTCATCAATCAACCTATTAACAAGGTAAGGGGGGAGAAACTTGATTTGGGATGGTATATACATGTATAGGGTAGAGGGGATTCCTTAACCCCGTAGGAAAATTCCGATCTATGAAGTTTTATATTGGCATGCTTGTTATTATTGTTGCTGATGATAAATTGATGCTTGACATTGATGAATTGTTGATTGGTATTGGTGAATTTGGTGTATATATATTATGGTGATGTTAGTGAGATTATATGTTGTTACTGCAGTGTTGATAGTAACTATAAATAGAGTTTTGGTGAGATTCTGTGTTGTTACTGTAGTGTGGGTAATGACCATGATTGTAGCTTTGGGGAAAATTATATGTTGTTACTGCAGTGTTGATAGTAACTATAAATAGAGTTTTGGTGAGATTCTGTGTTGTTACTGTAGTGTGGGTAATGACCATGATTATAGCTTTGGGGAAAATTATATGTTGTTACTGCAGTGTTGATAGTAAATATAAATAGAGTTTTGGTGAGATTCTGTGTTGTTACTGTGGTGTGGGTAATGACCATGATTATAGCTTTGGGGAAAATTATGTGTTGTTTCCCTATAGTGTCGTTAATGACTATGGTTAGGACCTTGGTGAGATTCAGAGTGACTCTGAAGTGTCGGTAATGTACCGTAATGTTGGTTCTAGAGTAGGAAGTATAGGATAATTGGTAAGTATAATGTTTATTGGTGTGTTTGTGTTTGATGATAACTAGTAATTGATAGTGATGGAGTATAAGTCAATGTTAATGAATTGGTGTTTTGGGATGATTTGGCATATAGGGCATATAGGGTGTTTTACAGTTTTTAGGGAAAATTCTGTATGGCTTTTGAGGTATCGATAGAGTGTGTAGGTGATGATTTTGGGATTGGGATTAGGAATCATTTAGGCTGAATTACGTATAATGTTGGTACTGATGTTAAGGTGTGAATTGGGATAGGAGATTAGAGTTATTTGGCCTAGATAGCAATCTGCAGAACTGTAAGAAATTGGTGAAATCGCAGCATTCGCTGGGCTTCGCCTGGCGAGTGTTGGCGAAGTTTCGCCTGGCGAGTAGAGGCGAGAGTTCGCCTGGCGAGTGGCAGCGAATAATTAAGAATTAAGTCCCAGACCTAAAGGGTAGGAACTTCGCCTGGCGAGTGTGGCCAGCGAAGGTTCGCCTGGCGAATGAAGGTTCGCCTGGCGAGTACACGATAGTGAAATGAGGGCTTCACCAGCAGGTTCTCCTGGCGAATGCTAGCGAAGGTTCGCTACGGGGCTTCGCCTGGCAAATGCCAGCGAACATAGCAGAACCAGAATGTGATTTTGTGGTGTTTTGCATTGGTGTGTGCATATCATGGTGTTTTGGTGGGATGAATCATGTCTCAGGAGGAGCGTAAGTGATTCATCCGTACTCCTTTGTGGAGAATGGTGGGGGATAGATCATGTCTCAGGAGGAGCGTAAGTGATCTATCCAGGTTCGATTGAATGAACCAATGAGTCGGTACCGCATGCATGGTGTTGAGTTGCATATTTGCATTATAATATGTTATATTGTAATTTGAACAGTAGGTTCGTCATATGGAGTTGTTGGGGGTGAATATTGGTGTGTTGGTGTGTTTTACTCCCTTATTTACATGTATTACATTACCATTATATTCTGATCATTATTTCTCACCCCTTTGTTGTTGTTGTGGTCTGTGCTTCTTTGGAAGTACAGATAATCCAGGTGTTTAGCTAGCTTGGATATTGGTGTGACCGTCGAGTCTAGGATGCTCTGATACGTAACACGGGATATGGGTGTTGTAATTGTTTTATGTCAAACGTGTTGAAATCCTGTGACGTATCATGTTTTGATGTATTTTACTTTATGAAACAAATTCCGCTGTATTATTTTGAAAAGAATGAATAAAGTATTTTTATAAAATTTGGAGATGTGATATCCCACTTTTTGGTGAAAACTCTGATTATTATTATAATATTTATATTTTATTTAATACGGGAAGTGGGGTTGTTACAATATGTATGAAGCCTATGATGATGTGTTTTTATTAGTTTATAATTATTGTGTGATTTGAGTCTATTTTTGTGTTGTGAGTGATAAAAAATGCAAGGGGTTTTGGGTCTGTTTGATGCAGAAATGTATAAGTAGTTTTGCTGATTGCGCACATTTTGCCGGGCGGGCAAGGTGTTTCGCCAGGAAAAGTGATTTTCTTGGAGGTTGTCAGGAGAGAAAAGAAGCGAAGGGTAGGTGAAAAATATGTGCTTCTTATTTTTCTTCTTTTCTTTCTTTTGTGCTACCTTGTGTCTTGTGGTTCGTATGCTTTGTGTAATTGATGTGTTGCATTTTGATGATTATAACATGATGATTTGTGATGTAATATGAAGAATTGTGATGTTTAATAAAGAGGAAATACTATGATATTTTGATAAATTTTCATGAATGATGATGCAACATTGACGATCCTGTGATGATGATGATTATGACGTGTTGCATCATGCATTCATAGCGTAATAGGACTTCGGTCCCGTGATGATGTTAGGACTTTGGTCTCGTGATGATGTTAGGACTTTGGTCCAATGATGATGTTAGGACTTCGGTCCAGTGGTGGCTTCAATCCCCTTGTGTGGATTCAGGTGTTTATGACGTGCTTCGGTTCTTGTGTAGAATCGATCCTATTGGTGGGGATCTTTGAAGGGTGATGGCCCAGTGTCCATCAAAATGATGAATTGGTACCATATGCATGAATTTATGTCATTGCATTCCATACTACACTATGCCAAAAATGATTTTTGGCAGCGCAGCAAAGACAACGCTTTTATTAAAAGCGCTGCTAAAGAGTAAGGGGAAAAAAGAAAAAAAAAAGAGCTGACTTTAGACAACGCTTTTAGAAAAGCGCTGCTAAAGGTGGCAGTTTTGGCTTACAATAGAAAGCACTTTATAAAAAGTGTTGCTAAATGGGGCCCCTACGAAAGCGTTTTGGAAAAGCGCTGCTATAGGGGTGACCTACGAAAGCACTTTGAGAAAGCACTGCTATATGGGTAACCTATGAAAGCGCTTTCTAAAAGCGCTACTAAAGGTGGCAGTAAAAGAGAGCGCTTTTTGTAAAGCGCTGCTAAATGGGGTACAAAAGAAAGCGCTTTTATAAAAGCGTTGCTATAGGTCCTGCCTAAAGCAGACCTTAGAGAGCGCTTTTATAAAGAGCTGCTAAAGGCCATGCAAAAGCGCTGCTATATGTTTAAGTATCATAAATTTAATAAAACTCAGAATTTTCTGAAACAGAAGCAGTCGAAGTTTAAACTCTTTCGTTCCCTCGTTCCCACTCGCGATAAACCCTACACCCTCCGTCGACCAGTTCCGTCTGTTGCACCGCCGTATCGCCTCCGTCCGTCCGACCGGTTCGTCGTCTTCTTCTTTTCCGCCGACTGTCATAGTCCCTCTGTCAACCGCTACCTCCTCTGTCCGACCATTCCACCATTTTTAAGGTATTGAAATTTTTTAAAATGTTACTTTTACAATTCATAGTGTGGCTTTAGAATGTTAATATTGAAGTTTTTTTTGTTCTTAAAATGTATATGTCAATATTGAAGTTAATATTGAAGTGTTTTTGTTCTTGATGTAAATGTATATGTTAATGTTGTTGTTGTTGTTATTCTTGATGTTGATGATGTTGTAATAAGAATGTTGTTGTTGATGTTGTTAGTGTTGTTCTTGATGTTGGTGATGTTGTAAGAACGTTGTTAGTGTTGATGTTGTTGATGTTGTTGTTGTTGGTGGTGAAATAATTTTGTAAGTCGATTTTGTATATATGTTAATGTTTTTGTTGTTGATGGAAACTTGAATTAAGTAACGATAATGTTGTTATTGATGTTGTTAGTGTTGATGTTAATGATGTTGATGTTGTTGATGAAAGCAAATGAATTAATTTTGTATATATGTTAATGTTTATGTTGTTGATGGAAACTTGAATTAAGTAACGATAATGTTGTTGTTGGTATTGTTAGTGTTGATGTTAATGATGTTGATGTTGTTGATGAAAGTAAATGAATTATTTATGCCTGTTAATTTTGTATATACGTTAATATTATTGTTGATGAATACTTGAATTAATTGTTGAATGTTGTTGATGTTTGAATATATATTGTTGATGTTTGAATATTCGCGAATTACTTGTTGAATATTGTGATTTTGTTGAGTAATTTCTTGAACTTAAGTGATAAAGTGGTTATATTAGGTAATAACTACTAACTTAGTGAATTTGTTATAGGGGTTACATGTGAAGAGCAAGATTGTGATCGTTTCCAAGAATCCTACTGTGTAGTTCTAGAAGTTGGTGATTTCTCTATAGGTGCTGCAGGTATTCGCTGTTTTTCTTTAGCTTTCTTAGTTTAGTTTAGCCTACTTAATTAGTATGGATAAAATATGGATGTCTTCTAATCGATTGTCAAAAGAGTACGAGAATGGGGTATCAAAATTCGTTAAGTTTGCTGTTGAACACGCCAAAGACCCCAGTAGGATCACGTGTCCTTGCTTAGGTTGCTGTTATGGGCGTCGAATTGACACAGTTTAGTTGGAATCTCATTTAAAGAGACATGGAATTGATCTAAGTTATACATGTTGGACATTACATGGTGAGATAAGTAACGAGAATGTCGAATCGGGGGATAATACGACATATGCTTCAAATGAAAATGGCAGGGATACATATGATTGTGATCAAGTCGAAGAGATTACAGAAGCACTTGAAGAAGATCTTCAGGATTGTCCGAATATGTTTGAGAGGTTGGTAAGTGATGTAGAGAAACCGTTGTATAAAGGTTACACTACTTTCACAAGATTATCTACGATATTAAAGTTGTACAACTTAAAGGCGGGTAATGGATGGTCGGATAAAAGTTTCACGGAGTTATTAGCTCTTATGAAAGAGATGCTTCTGGAGGATAATGTTCTTCCCAATCGAACTTATGAAGCTAAAAAAATGTTATGCTCTATTGGAATGAGCTATGATAATATACATGCTTGTCCAAATGATTGCATTTTGTTTCGAAATGAATATGCATCATTAAACGAGTGTCCTAAATGCGGTGTATCTCGATATAAGAAAAAGTTGTCACCAGCAAAAGTCTTATGGTATTTTCCTATAGTTCTGAGATTTAGACGCATGTTTCATAATGAAACAGATGCAAAACACTTGACTTGTCATGCAGATGATAGAATTATAGATGGGAAGTATCGACATCTGGCAGGTTCACCATAGTGGATAAAAATTGATAATGAGTATCCTAATTTTGGAGAAGAAGCTAGAAACCTTCGCTTTGCATTATAAACTGATGGAATGAATCTGCATGGTCTACAAAGTATCTCACATTCCACATGGCCTGTAATTATTATGATTTATAACCTACCTCCATGGCTATGTATGAAACGTAAGTACATGATGTTATCTATGTTAATTTTTGGCCCTAAACAACTAGGGAATGACATAGATGTATACTCGACACCTTTAATCGAAGACTTAAAGAGTTTGTGGGAGAACGGTGTAGAGATTTATGATGGATATAGGAAAGAAAGTTTCAATTTGAGGGCAATGTTGTTTGGCACAATTAATGATTTTCCAGCATACGAAAATCTATCGGGGTATAGCATTAAAGGTCAATATGTGTGTCCTATCTGTGAAGGAAACACAGATTGGACGCGATTGGAATTTGGTCAGAAGAATGTCTTTCTTGGTCATTGTAGATTCTTATATTCTAATTATCACTACCGTGGGTGGAGAAAAGCATTCAATGGAAATTCAAAACAAGGTAGAGCTCCACCTACATTGACCAGTGAACAAATTTTTGAAAAGGTGAAAGATGTGAGTACTAAGTTTGGCAAGCCTTCTGCTCATACGCTTGTCACGCGTGAGTGGAAGAAGAGGTCAATTTTTTTTGAGCTTCCATATTGGAAGTCGTTGTATGTAAGACATTTTCTTGATGTTATTCATATTGAAAAAAATTTATTTGAAAGTGTTATTGGTACGTTACTCAATATACAAGGAAAGTCTAAGGATGGCCTTAAAGGAAGAAAGGACATGGTAGCAATGGTAATAAGAAATAAATTAGGACCCTTGAAGAAAGGAAATCGAACATATCTACCACCTGCTGCTTATATTTTACCTAGAAAGGAGAAAAAGATATTGTGTAAGTTTCTAAGTGAAGTTAAAGTTCCAGAAGGATACTCTTCAGATATTAGAAGACTTAATTCTATGAAAGACCTCAAGTTAAAGAGTTTAAAGACACATGATTGCCATGTTATAATAGAACACTTTCTACAAATAGGTATACATTCTATTTTTCCAGAAAAAGTGAGAAGCACAATAACTAAATTGTGTTTTTTCTTCAGGTCAATTTGTAGTAAGGTGGTCGATCCTGCGATCTTACCAACATTGCAAAAAGAAATAATTATTACTTTGTGTGAGCTTGAAATGTATTTTCCTCCATCATTTTTTGACAAAATGTTACATCTAGTTGTTCATCTTGTGAAAGAGACACAATTATATGGACCATCTTATATGAGATGGATGTACCTCGTTGAACGTTATTGAAAATATTGAAAGGGTATGTGAAAAACCGAAGTCGACCAGAGGTTTGTATTGTTGAACGATACATTGTTGAAGAACTGATTGAGTTTTGTACTGAATATTTGTCCAATGTTCAATCCGTTGGCCTCCCGAAATCTCATGTTGTTGAAAAAATAGTAGGAAAATAGTTAATTGGAAATAAAATAGTGACAGTTTCAAGGGATGAACGGGAGCAAGTGCATTTGTATGTTCTGCACAATGACATTGAGGTTGAGCCGTATAATGAAATGCACAAGGACGTTCTGCAAGGTTTAAATATGAATAGAAATGAAAATTGGATAGTACGTGAGCACAATCGAAGTTTTATAACATGGTTCAAGGATCATATATTTTCAAAGTTTTATTCTGATCCCGCTTCAATAACAGAAAGGTTGAGATGTTTAGCATATGGTCCAAGTTTGCATGTGTTTTCTTATAGCGCATACGCAATTAATGGATACACATTTTATACCAAAGAACAAGATGATAAAAGTATAATGCAAAATAGTGGTTTCATCGTGCTTGCTGAAGCAATGCACATTTCAAGTGTGAAGGACTTAAACCCCAAATATGCAAATCTGTCATATTTTGGGGTTATCTAGCGCATTTGGGTGTTTGATTATAAGAAGTTTTAGATTCCTATCTTTAGATGCAAGTGGGTTGAAAATAATAGTGGCATACGAATGGATAAGTCAGGATTTTTGCAAGTGGATCTTAATAAGGAGGTGTTGCGGTGAGAATCGTGATACCAAGCTATTGATTAACTTGAATCTTAATTCTTAAACTCACAACCGGACTTTAATTTATCCAAAGGAAAGGTCTAAAGAGATAAAAACCCTTTTCGCGATGTAACAACAACGCTAAGAGATTCGGGGATCGGGGGTTGGTTATGCATAGGGTAGGTATTTCACATCCTAAACATCTGTAGTACTCTACAGGAACCTTTTGTTTGTTTGCATGCTAAGTTTGCTAAATGTTTGCTATAGATTGGGATTGGGTAAAAGATGTAGGTTAATACCTAAGGATAATTTCTAAGTTTGCTCGCAAAGACATTGTTTCCTCTGCCTACGTATCCTAACTAGGATAGAATCAGAGCAATCGTAGTTCACCTCACTAGGATTAAAGAACACTTGATCATGATCAAGATTCAAAGGGGAACAAACATAACAATGTTTGTATAGAGTTTAACAAAACTCTCTAGATATACGTTGTAACACTCAAGAGGGGAGTAAGTAATCATTATTATGATTCTTATATAGAATTTACAAACTCTATCATAGGGTTCTAGTTGAAGAATACTCCTAGTAAAGGTGGGTCTTTTAGACTTAGAGCAAAGTCTAATGGCTTACACTAAGGTTCAAGATGACTTTACAAAGTCAAGGGCATGGGTAATGAGCTACCCATGACACAAGGGTCAATGGAGAGACTTTTCCTTTGGAAGGAGAGAGGGGAGGCAAATTGGATGAGAACTAAAGAGTTCCATCACTTGGGGAAGAAATACTTAACAAAGCAATAAACAATCAAGTATGATGAATACAAGGGGTATGGTTACAACCAAGCAAGCATGCATATCACAATAACCAAGGATTAAATTAACACAAATGGTTACAACCAAGAATGAGACATCTTTACAAAGATAAAGGTAGAAACCCATGGGATACATATTAACAAATATGGAAGCAGCAATCATGCAAGTAAGTCACAACTTAAGATGATCATGTTATAAACTCAAGGTGTATCAAATGTAACAACATTAAGCATTAATGATAAGCAAACATGCAAGGAATGTCACAACAGTTTAAGCTCAAGATTTTAGGAAAGAAACAATAATTTTATGGTAACAACCAATGAGAAACAAAGCCTTAATATGTTAACCAACACAAGGGAAGCAATCATGAACAATCTTACAAGATAAACTAAGCATAGTACAAAAGAAGTTCAACAAGATGCAAGGTAACGACCCTAAAAATGAACCAACTTCCAAGTAGGAAACATGCATTGTGAATATGAACAAATTGAAATATTCTTTCATTAAATTAAAATAGACAATATTATGAACATTTAGCAAGAAGAACGGATCAAAAATAGTAAAACATGAAGAAGTTATGCAATGTTGAACTTCATGAAAAAAAAGAAAAAAAAAGTGATAAAAATGAAAGAAGTGCCATGACAAGAGTTGAACTCAAGCCCTCATGCTTACAAACACAAGGCATTACCACTTAGGCACTAGGCGCGCACGTTACATGGGTAGAAAAGAAGAAGAAAATAATAAAAACAAGGTAATTGAAATAAAATAGCAAAAAGGGTCATCACTGAGGATCGAACCCAGGTAACATGGCATGAAAGGCATAAGGGGCGCATGAGACAACCACTAGGGTGGCGATGCATCCAAGTATTTAGCCACCCCTAAAAATACATAAGGGTTCCCTTGGTAAATTTCTAGGCCAGAGCAAGGCAAAAACAAGTGAAATGCTGAAATGCGTTTTCAACCAAACTGTGTCAAAACTGAACCAAATTAAGTGAAATTTTAGTCAAACATGCTTGACTTTTGATAAGGAATGCAATGATATCAATCAATTTGTGAAATAATGCTCATAGTTAAAAACACGATGACAAGTGCAGTTTGGCATTTTGAAATGCATAATGGAAGATCAAAGCATGAATTGAACAGATTCAGGTCAAACAAGTATCACACACCAACTATAAACATGGTGATTGATGATTCTACACTTCAAGATCAGTCATAATTTAAACAGAGATGAAAATGGTTCATTGGTTGTAATTATGCAGGAATGAAATGCAATTTGTCATGGTAGGATGAGGAGATTCAGTTCACATACACATATAGCCTACACATTCTAAACATGTTAAATGATATTCTCATGCTCATGGATCAATCAAAATTGCTTCAAACATAGAAGGGCCTGTTGGGCAGCTGTGAAATTACAAATACCAAAACTGTTGAATTGATGATACATTAAGAAAAACATGGCATGAATTGAGTGGACTTGGATCAAGCAATCATTACACACAAACCATAAATATGCTAACTGAGGTTTCCACACTCAAAGATCAGTCAAAATTCAAACAGA
The DNA here is from genome assembly GCA_963859935.3 of Lathyrus sativus. Taxonomy (NCBI): domain Eukaryota; kingdom Viridiplantae; phylum Streptophyta; class Magnoliopsida; order Fabales; family Fabaceae; genus Lathyrus; species Lathyrus sativus. The sequence continues at coordinate 550,801,692 of OZ012738.1, read as the reverse complement.
ACAGAAAATGACTTATTGGTTGCAAATATGGCAAATGAAATGCAAGCTGGTACAGTCATGGTTCAAGTGAAAGGTTCAGTTCACATACACACATAGCCTACACATTCTAAACATGCTGACAGATGATATCATGCTCATGAATCACTCAAAAATGCCTCAAACATGAAAAGGGTATGTTGTGTGTGTAACTGTGAAATTGCAAAAACTGTTTTGACAGTAAGATGGTGATACAAGTTGGTTCAGTCAAAAAATGTGCAGATTCATGTCATGTAAATGACACACACACATCACATATACGATAACAGATGATTTCATGTTTATGGATCAACCAGAAATGCTTCAAACAACAAAAATGGTATGTGATGCAGCTGTGGTATGTAAAAAAGTTGTTTTGAAAGCAAGTTGAAAGGTACATTCCAAAATGAGGGGATTTATGTCATGTAATCAACACACACACATCACATATATGCTAACAGAAACTTTCATGCACAAAATTCAATCACACATCACTCAAAATAGCATTTGGCATATTGGCAGCTAGAAAATGCAATACAAACTGATTATGCAGCAAGAGATTATGTCATGGCTTGAACAAGACAGTTAAACATCACACACAAGTATAAAACATGCTAACTAACAACTCTATGCTCAAAGATCAATGAGAAATATCCTAAAACAGAACTTGGTATGCTGCTGGAAAATGCATAGCAGTTTTGAAAATGGAAAGCCATGCTTGATCATGCAAGGTACAGGTTATGTGATAACAATCATCAAACAACTCATGACAGAAATGAAACTCAACAAAACATTATCATCAAGACATAACCATATCAAAGCAATGGTAATCCCAAGTAACTACATACTCAAAACAGTTGGCAAGAACAAAACTAACAGATTTCATATGAACTCATTTTTCACTTAAACACCAATCATGACAAGAAATGCTTATGACAGAAAATGAAAAGGATGATAACCACCAACCTGTTGCAGACCTTCACACTAACTTGTTGTAGTATGGAAAACCTTGAAAATGCTCCAGCTGCTGTCCAACCAGAATTTGATGAAAACAACTTCCTTGTGCTTGAAGAAACTTGTGACAAAACTCAAAATAAACGAGGATTGTGTTTTTTATGTCATGGACAATCGCTATATCATATATCAAGGGTGTCTGGATGGTTAGGATGAGGAAAACAGCTATGGTTAGTGGTTTGGCAGATTTTGAGCATATGGTCAAACTTGCTTGGTTTGAGAGTTGACTTTTGGGAGAATGATGTTTTGGGTGGTTTAAGTGTATGAACACCTTCTACACAACATTTATGGATTGTGCAAATGGTTTTTGGTGGTTTGGAATGGGCGGAAATGAGTTTGGACATCCAACTACTCAAGACAGATTTTGGTAAACTTGAGATTTTGGAAAAATGAGGTAAGTGAGAAATGAGTGAGAGTTGTGATTTCCTCTTGGTTTTTAAGAGTGCTCTGGTGTGGTTAACAACATAGAGAAGGCCTCTATTTATAGGGAGAGTGAGGGTGAGGGCAGACTTGGTGATTTGGCCTTGGAGGGAAACTTTGAAGAAAATCTTGCCAAGATCATGTGGCAGGTTTTCTCATCAGTTCTTGGGCTCAATGTAGGGCAAGATATCAAGTGAAATGAGGGGGATGAAGTGACTGAAGTGAGGCTAGAAGAGTAGGGGACTGCATCTGCACAAATCATTCAAAAAGTTTCTCTTTCTTCTTCCTTTAATTGATTATTATATTGTCAACTTGCTTGCAAGTTGCAAAATCCATCAATCCCTTCTTTTTCTGGTTTTCCATTCATCTAGGCCTCAAATTATCATAATGAAACATGATCCAATGGCTGAGGGTGGTTCAAGTTGTTGAAATTTGAATTTTGGAAAGAGTTGAAGTGGTGACTTCAAGTGTGGCAGCCCCAACTTCCATGATCCATAACTCTCAGCTCACAAATGCTATTGAAGAGTTCTAGTACTTTTTCGAAAGTCCTCATGTAGCTATACAACTTTCATGTTTTCATGAGTTTCATATTCCCAAAGGAACTTGGCCAAAAAAAACCTCTCAAAGTGGCTGAAAAACAAACCTAAAAGGCCAAACAACTTAGAATTTTTTCTAAGTTATTTTCCTTCTTGACATGAATTTGGTCATAAATCCAAATCTATGCATTTTATGATCATGGACCACTTTGGGACTTTTGTAGGAGTTGCCAATAGCTTTCCAATGAGCTTTGAACCAACTTAATTGGATGTGTGGTTGAGGAGTTATGGTCTTGCCCCTTTCAAAACCCTAATTCCCGACTTTTGCGATTACTCCTCAATCCTTGATCCAATGGTCATGAAATTTTATGGGTAGATGAAATATGTAATTAGGAACATTTTTGATTCACATCTTGAGGTCAGATTCCTTATGGGTGAATAGTTGACTTTTCGGTCAATCGAACGATCAATCGGTGACTATCGAGCCGGCTGTTGATGTTCTGGGTATTTTGAGTCCTTGAAGATTCTTTAGTAGACTTTAATAAGCCATAGGAACTTCATGGACCATGATCCCATCATTGGAACACCTTTTAAATCAAAAGTCAAACTACAATTGACTTTCCTTGATCGAAAATCCTAATCGGGTATCCTGAACTGCACTGTTCTTAATTCCTGGGTGACAACCTCAAATTGGATTCATACTTGATTCAATGGAATACATTTGATGATGTGGAGACTCAATTCAAGGAAAACCAATCCAAAACATTGACTGATTAACCCTCAAAACCTCGATTTCGGCTGTACAAAACCCTGATTCCTGTATCTTGACAAAGACAAACTTGAAATAGGTTATGGTTAGATAATCAAATGAATATGATTCTAAAATGATGATGAGGATCTAAGGGGTCAAAATTTGGGGTGCAACAGGTGGAGTACAAAGATGAGCATTTTACTCTAGCCACGTAAGCTAAACAAGTGTTCTATGTCACTGATCTGACAAGTACGAAATGGTCTATAGTTCTTTTTTCCAACAAAGTAATCGATGATAACATTTGAGATCAGGGTGATGTTGATGTTGAGAAGGAATCTTATATTATAGATGATCAAAATGAGAATATTAGAGTGGACGAATCATATATTAGAAATGATCATAAAGAGGGAATTTGGATCAATCCATCTGTTCGTGTTGTTAAGAGACAAGTAAGCTACGTTCCAACAAAGAAAAGAAAGAGATGTTAGTGACAAAGGTACTTGTAAAATTACATATTATATCATTCAATAAAATTACATATTATATCATTCAATAAAATTACATATTATGCCATTCAATAAAATTACATATTATATCATTCAATAAAATTATATATATGATTTTCTTATTTATATATTTCTTATTTATATGTTTTTATTTTCGTATATATATATATATATATATATATATATATATATATATATATATATATATATATATATATATATATATATATATATATATATATATATATATATATATATATATATATATATATATATATTTGTCATTTATTTCATAATTTGGTTTTTCTGAATTACAGGTATTATGGCTACCAACGAGGAAAACTTGCATGATACTTCTAAACATGAAGGACACAAACTAGCACAAGACGTGGAAGGAGATATTACAAGAGGAATAACGATTATGAAAAAAATTATTCGTGCGAGAGATAAAGGTATAAAGTATGATGTGCATTGGAATGAAACAGATCAATTAATTAAGCCTAACGGTGCGATGCTGACAAGTTACATTGGAGCACTTGTTCGTTCGCAAATTCTAATCACTTGCGATAATTGGAGAATTCATTCGTTAAAACCGACTAAATACAAAATTTGGAGCGAGATACAGGTATGATATCTGATATTTTTTAATTATGTCGATGGTTATGTCTTTAAATTACTTATACTAACATACTATATGTATGTTTATTTGTTTGCAGAGATCTTTTAATATTGATGACGACCGGAAAAAATATTCTCTTCAATTGCCCGGAAAACGACTAAGAGAATTTAGAGCGTTTTTAAAGAATAAGTTTCTTAAAGAGTCTGATAGAAAATTTGTCGAATGAGAGCGTCTAAAGAAGTATGCTAATTTGATTTCAGTTGAAGAATGGGAAACATTTGTTGCCCAGCGAAGAACCCAAGAATTCCATGTAATTCTAACTTATCATGAAAAATGTATAATATATATACTTTTTCCACATGAGTTATGATATGACTTAAACTTGTTTTTTCAGGTCGTGAGTGACGTAAATCGGCAACGAGCATCAAAACCCGCGTATCCATACAAAAAAGGGCGTTTGGGATATGCGTGATTACAACAAAAAATAGTAAGTATATATAAATGCTTTAATATGATATAGTTAGAATACGAGGAAAGTGAAGCTTAAGCTTATTATCTGTCTTAATGTGTAGTTAGAAGAGGAGAAAAGTGATGCAACATCTCTTCCAGGCAATGTTTTGTGGGAGGCTGCCCGTGTGGGTAGAGATGGAGTCGTTCAGGAAGAAGTTCAACAAGTTTATGAGTAATGTGTACGTACAACATTAGTTTTATCATAAAATCAAAAGTGTATAATATATTTATGCTTTTATCTATATTTCAGAAGAGTCTATCCCAGACTATAACTGCAATTGAGGACGATGATTGCAGGAGCGTACTGAGTCGAGTGTTAAATATTCCTGAGTATTCTGGGCGTGTGAGGGGTAAGAGATTTGGTGTCACTCCAACAAAATTGTATAAGAAGGCAAAGAATAAAAATCCTATCAATAAACAAGTGATGGAGACGTTGGAAGAATTGAAAGCTCAAATTCGTGAATTGCAAAAGGACAAAGAGAGATACATGTCAGAAAGGCACGGTCAAGAGTGTAAAGATACTAGTGACAAAGATAGTATCAATTGTAATTTTCTGCAGAAGCTTCCAGAGGTAATTATATATATTATATTAAAATTAATTTAGCACAATTTTCTTAATTGACACATTAATTGTATTCATTATTTGTTTAGGGCATTTCACCTTGTCGGCTATATTTATCGTCACCGACTTATCACATGGTTGATAAGGGAAAAGTGCATAACACTTTAGGAGACTTACTTCACCATAAACCTCTCCTTGCTAGATTTTTGGAAGTATTAGTTGATATTGCTTTAGAGGGGGGTGCGTTGTTGCTTATACCAGATGATGTTTCGGATGCAACAGTGGTGGGAGACGCAATAGGATTGTATGTTGCATGACCGTCAAATCTCATTTTCATAGATGATGAGGTAGGTTGAACACCATTATGAACCTTGTAGTACTCAAATGTTTTATGACCCATACATGTATGTTATTCTTACATTTACGTATCATTTATTTACATGATGATCTTAGACTCCTACAAAATCCAAATCAAAAGATAAGGGAATTATGCAGGAAACCGAGTCAACTGCATCAAAAAAACAGGTACTACTACAGTTACATGATGATCTTATACATTAATTACTTAACTTATATGACTTTTAGGTTCATGCTCAACAGTTGCAACAAGTCAGCAAGAGTAAGATGTCTGAATCTAGCAAGGTGCCCAACAAAAAAAAGGCCGAGCTAAAAAAAGCATTTGTTCCTCGATTTAGGTTGTGCCTTGAAACATATGTAGGAACAACAAATGTGGTTAAGGGTGGAATCCGTCAAATACTTATGGAGGAAGGTATTTTCGGTTTTGAATATGTCGAAATAATTGCTAAAGAGGATTTGGACCAGATTTTCCAACATTCTGAATTGGGCATTGGTGTTATGCATTCCTACATCAGGTACTCCGATCAATTTTAATTAAATAATTGAACAACTTATTTTCTCATTTAAATGAATATTCTAATGTTGATTATGCTTTTATTTAAGGTTCTTGTATGATAAGTTATTGGTCCCGCACCAATTGACTTCAAGATTCGCATTCTTTTCTGCTAGCTGTATCAACTCACGGTCAATTGATCACACTCTAGATGTAGTCAGAGATTACATTGTCCAAGCATTTATGGTCGCAGATACAGAGAAGTTGTATTTTTTGTCATATAATATTGGCCATGGGTTAGATTTCATTCAAAATTCATTTATTATAATTATTCGTTTTTTTGCCATTCTATATAACATTTTCGTCTAAACTTTTGTCTTATTTTACAATGGACACTGGTTGTTGGTTGCGATTAATCCGATGAAAAAAATAGTGTATTATCTGGATTCATTGGATGGTGATCAAACAAAATATCCTGATATGAAGAATATGGTTGATACGTAAATGATGAGATATATTGTTCTGAATAATTATCTTGATTTATTATGTGAGATTGTTCTAATTGAATATTCGTTTATATTATGTTGGATCTATACAAATATTCCAATCACAAAGACAAGCAAGAGTGCCAAAAAGTAAGGCTAACAACATTAGCTGGATCAGAGTGCAGGTATATTTTCACAATTTTGACTGTTATAGTGATTCTACTTGATAAAACTAGTTAAATTATATATCCTGATAAATATTTGTTTCTTTTTTTCACATTTACAGTGTCCTCGTCAGCGCAATGGGATTGATTGTGGATATTTTGTATTGAGGTTTATGAAGGAAATTATTCATTTGGGTCAAATAGAGATTCCAAACATGGTATGGATTTATAAGTTATATGATTTATTTTTATATTTAACCAATATTTCATCTGAGTAATTAGTTTTAAAACTAAATCATGCATGTTATGTTATATTATGTAGTACTTTGATGAATTCAAGTGTGGTACTTACTCGAAAGACGGATTGGAAGAAATTAAGGAGGAATGGTGTCAATACATTCTTGAGTTGAGAATTGTATAAGGTATATATATTGTCAAATATTGATGCGGGATAATTATATATCTGGAAGTCGTATGTAGTTTTGGAATTATATGTATAGTGAATGTATTTGTAAAGTTATCGGTTTTGTAATTATATGTATAGTGATTGTATTTGTGAAGTTGTTGTGAGGATCGACTTGTGTTGAATTATAAGCAGGTTTATGTGTCGTTGAATTATAATGATTATGGTATATATAAGGCCAAAGTGTTGAAATAAAGGCCTGTGGTAAATGTAATTGTTATAAGCAGGTTTATCGAAAAAATATAAAAAAATGGTGCAACATAATTCAACAAAAATCGTTTCTAAAAAATATGAAAAATAGACAGTGCTTTTACCAAAAAAACGCTATGAAAAAGTGATTTTTTAAAAAAAAAAATTCAATGACGTGAAGAAAAGACAACACTTTTCTTGAGAAAGCGCTGCTAAAAGGGGGGGGGGGTATAGAGAGCGCTGCTATAGGGGGAAGGGAGGGGAAAGACAGCGCTTTAAAAAATGCTACTAAAGGGGGGAATAGGCAGCGCTTTTCTTAAGAAAAGCGCTGCTAAAGGGGGGGGGAATAGGAAGCGCTTTCCAAAAGCGCTGCTATATGGGGGGGATAGGAAGCGCTTTCCAAAAGCGCTGCTATATGGGGGGGGGGGGGGAATAGGCAGCACTTTTCAAAGCGCTGCTATATGGGGGGGGGGGGGAATAGAGAGCGCTTTTTTCAAAAGCGCTGCTAAAAGGTATTCAACAAATACGCTTTAAGCAGCGCTTTTCAAAAACGCTACTAAAGGGGGGGGGGGGGAATAGATAGCGCTTTTCAAAAACGCTGCTATATGAGGGGGGGAATAGAGAGCGTTTTTTTCATAAAAAAGCGCTGCCTTTACCTTTAGCAGCGCCACTTAAAAGCGCTGCTAAAGGCCAAAAAAAGCGCTGCTAAAGGTCTTTTTTGGCATAGTGCTATGTGACATTGCAAAATGATTGAATAAGTGACGTATTGATGATGTTGTAAATTGATAGTATGATGATGTGTGAATGAATCCATGATAATATTCATGACTAATATATCTTATCTTTATATCTTGTATGATGATTTGTGATTACTCACCCGACCTGTTTAAATGTTGCCTCCACATGTGTAACATGAAGGTGATCAAGATTAGCTCTCTTAGTGCATGAAGATTTAACATTTAGAGTTTTCTAGTTATTTCTGTTGAGTAGAGGGTCTTGCTCTAATATGTAACATCGGGTCGGGACGTTTGAGTCAAAACATTATTTTTCCTTGTTGAAATCATGACACTATGAGTTTTCTTGTTTTTAAGACGTTTTGAGTTATGAACTATGTTATATTTTGATTTTTCCGTTGCATAGTATTTGATTGAATTTATGATGACATAACCCGTGCTACGGAGCAGGACGTTATTATGAAGTTTTATGACGTAATGTGGCACCCTTGTGGTGATGTACTCTGATATAATTGTTTATAATTATCGTGAATGTTCTTTGGGGTAGAAGGGTGTTAGTTGCGGGCAAGCGCATTGTGGCAGTTCCTGGATGGTTGAACTGTGCGTGATAAGAAGAGATGCGACGAAGGGTAGCTGATCTTGGAGGTCAGTTGGCCAGCCCTCCTTGGCTGAGGGGCAGAAGAAAAAGTGCTTTCCTTTGCCCTCAACTGGAAGGAATTAGACTATTGGGCCATTCTGGGTGCAGTAGTGGATTGGGCCATGCCTAGCCATTGGGCCAGTCCGGAACAGGAGCCCCCCAAGTCAATGCTTTCTAGCAAAGGAGTGATGAGTTAAGGACAACTCGTGATCCCGAGGAGGAGTAAGCGTGGTGGACGCTTGTTACTGAGACGGGGTCATTTCGTGGTGCTCGAGGAACCCGAAACATTGTCCTATGTGTCCAGAAAGCGGGGAGTCCAACGGTCGATAGCACATGAAGGGGTGGAGTTTCACGCATGCATCGAGCTAGGCGCCGTAGTTAATGCATAATGATGGCTATGCTAGGGTTATAATGACGCCCTTACGTCTTCCTAGGCACGCGCGTGCTCGTGCACGTGCTTCTGAATCATCTATAAATAGAGGGAGGAATCGTTCTCCGTCTCTCACTTCTTCGTCTTTGCTCTTTGCTTATTCTGCGATCGTCATCATTCTCCACCATCCACATATAACCGTATGAGCATCGACAAAGCTTCTCCAACCATAGTTTCTTTCTCTTCGTCCTTGTAAGTTTATGATCCTTCTTTGTTTTACGCAAACTTTAGTCTCATTTTTCTTAGATTTGCATGTGGTTAGGACGAAAAAATGGGTAGCATAGGTGCATTCCGGCGGATGTTGGTGTCTGACGGTAGTTGAGTCATTTTCTGCCGTCGACGCCGTCGTCGGAGTGTTAGAAACTTAGGTTTTTCTGTTGATTTCGGCGCTGTTACAAAGACGAATGAGTTTGTCGCCAGTGGAACTTATGAAGTTTTTGGTGTACTTATGAGTTTTTCGATGGATCTTTAACGAAATTCTGGGTAAAGTGTCAGGGAGGATCTCCCCGTGAGGGTTTTAGGGATTTCCATGGAGAATCTCCTTGCACCTTTGTTGCGCTGTTTGAGTAAGGGCTTAGGTCGAGGACGTTGTCCTCGGGCCTTCGCGCGCCCTTTCACTTGACTAGCGGTGGAAGCGTGGGTTTGACTTTGCCATCAAATTCACTTTTGTCATCTGCTTTTCAGGTAAAAGAGATGTCTAGCAACACTGAGGATGACATTATGCTCGAGCAGGAGCTTTCCGATGAGAGCACTTCAGGGGATAACAGATCCGAGGAAATCGCTCCCAGGAGTCCTAGGGAGGAATGGATTTCCCCCGAGCCTCGGGAGCATGCCTTACTTTTTGCCTTCCATACTTAGGATTCCTTCACGACGGTGGGGGACGAGAAAGATTGGAAGGTCCACTTTCTCAGGGAGGATGATCAGATCTGCTCGACTTACGACGTCGAGCGTTTTCCCATGTATGAGTATGTTTTAAGGAGATAGGGATGAAGCTTCCCTTTACAGATCTTCAAGTGGCATTTTTCGGTTATCTGGACTTTACACCCTCTCAGCTCCATCCGAACTCGATTGCCTTTACCCGAGCATTCGAGATTACTTACGAATACTTAGAGATTGGAGCCACTCTCCTCCTCGTCTTCATTATCTTTCACCTCCAACGCCAGATTGTGCAACGGCAGTTTGGATAGGTTTCCCTGAAGCAGGGGAGGAAGTTGTTCAATGCCTTTTCAGAGTCCATCGGGATGTTCAAGGAAAGGTACTATATAATGGAGCTAGTGTTGGAGAAGGCCAAAGACTCTTTGTTTCTCTAGGAGGTCTTTACAGATGAAAACAGGTGAAGGTGAGAAAATACTTAGAAGGGGGGTTGAATAAGTATGAAGATAAAAGCTTAGAAATAAAAACTCAAGTATGTTTATCCTGGTTCGTTGAACTCAACTACTCCAGTCCATCCTTCCTAGAGGGATTTTCCTTTCTCAAACAAGGACTTAATCCACTATTTAATCAACTGATTACAATAGTAAGCACTAAGAACAACTGTTCAAAGTCTTCTCAAGAACTACTGATCCTAACTGGATCTTCTTAAGGTTTTCTTACAATCAAATGTAATAACAAATACAAGTGTTAAAATGCTTCTAATAAAGCTTTATCACAACTGTGATTTTTCACTTAAGATTAAGAACAAAGAAATTAATTCTAGAAAGAATATGAGTTGTATGAGAGCTTTTGATAATGATTTCTTTTCAAGTAAAATGTCAACTAAAGAAGATGAGTGGAGACTTGCTTTTATAGGCACAGTGGTCCAAGAGCTTTCCACGTTGGGAAGTGTGTACAAAAAGGTCTGAGCCTTTTTGTCTTCACATCAAGTGACCTTTCCTAGAAGAAGAAAGCACAGAGAAATATTTTTTGTCTGTGTTCTTGTGTCTAGCATAAATAAGGAAAGAGTCATTTGGATATTCCAACGGACATAATCTTTGAGTTCTTCTTCAACAATTTTCAGCAAGAATCATCAGAGTCTAATTTGATCAGAGCCTTCTGATGTTGATCAGAATTTTGCTGAATCAGAGTCTTTGCAGCAAGTGTGCTTTTAGCGTGTATAAGTTCAGAGCAGAGTTTTGAGACAGATTCTCAGTACTGGCAGCGTTAGTACTTTCAGAGTCTTCTGAATTAACTATGCTTGAAAACTCTTCATACATAATTCTTCTTTGGTTCAGATGCTTCTGACTTGCTTCAGATTCTTCTGGAGCTTCTGCTTCAGATCCTTCTGGAGGCTACGCTCAGGATCTTCTGATGGCAGCATTCAAAATCTTCTAATGGGTGCATCTGACGCTTCAGAGCTTTGCATATTTCTTATGTTCAGATCTGATTTGCTTCTGGAGTGATATTTACTTTAATATTTGCAGCAAACATTCTTAAGCAAATTTTAGAGTATATAATTCTTAATTACAAAATTTCATAATAGTTATCATCAAAACATAGAGATATTATTAAGAACCAATCTGTGTTCTAACAATCTCCCCCTTTTTGATGATGATAAAAACATCAAAAATTTTGTTTAATTGAAAATAGAATAATTATAACTCCCCCTGAGATGATGAATCTCCCCCTGAATTAAATATAAATAAGGAATAGAAAATTCCCTTTTATCTTGATTATTTTTCAGAGTTAGAGCTTGATTGTTCTTAACATTTGAGAGTCAGAGTTTCTTGCATATTTCAGAGTCAGAGTCTGATAAGTTGAATATGATCTGGGAATCTCAGAGTTTCTTCTACAGAGTATACTTATCAAATGTTCTGAAATACTCAGATTTTATGTTAGATAAAATTGATATGTATGAAGTTTCATTCTGATAAAGTTTAATTAAACAGTTCAGATCTATTTTCTCCCCCTTTTTGTCATAAGCAAAAAGTAAGAATTTTTAAAAGGCAAAGGAAAGGAAACAATAAACGAGATAAATCATGTGGAGAAAAATTTGAAACATTCATTTATTCATTCAGAGCAAAAGTACACACATCATAAAATATTCAAGTACATATGCAAACATTAGATGCAAACATCAGAAGAAAAAATAAATAAACTAAGATTGTTTTGACAAAAGCATCTTCAACAGATCCGTGATCTTAGAAGAAGACTGTTCTTGTTTTGACATCCACTTAGCCATGGTTTCATTCTTCTGATCTTGTTTGGACATCCACTGAGCCATGTCTTCAGACTTCTTGTCTTGCTTAGCCATCCATGACTTGATTTCTGATTGACCAGCTTCCAGAACTGCAATCTTATCTTCAAGATCTAGATACTCTTTCTTGATCTCAGATGAAGAAGGTGGGACAGTTTATGAAGCTTGAACAGAGTCAATTTCCATAGGGGCTTTGGAGTTAGTAGCAGTAGAGCCAGAAGGATGTTCTATCAGAGTCATAGCCAGAGGGTTATCTTCAGATATAGATTCAATATTCTCTTATGATGATGAAGGAGCATCTGTAAGAAGCAATGGTCCAGATCTCTTAACAGTCCAGAACAGACTTCTAGCAGTTTCAGCAAATCTGAGCTTCGCATCATCAGAACATACGTTCTTCAGATTTGATGCTACAGTATTGAATATGTTTATGAAGTCATTCCAAATGGCATCAGATTCACTGACATCCATTGTTGATGAACACTTCCTCTGTACAGAGCCTAAATACATATGTATTTCTTTCAAAAAACTTGTAAATAAATTATCAACATTCAGTCTAGGTCTTGGGTGTAAAAGAGTTTCCAATGTTATTGGCTTGGGTTGGGGAGTAGGTGGAAAGATGGATTTTTGAATGGTGATCAGAGGAGGAGGGTAGTATGGTATGAATGGAGGTTCAGATGAATTGTCAGGTTTTGATCTGGTTAAAGCATTCAACAGACATGGTTTTGCATTTGATGCATGGGAAACAACATCAAATGGTTTATCTGAGTAAGGTTTGAATGCAGATTTAGCAGAATAAGGTTTTGCATCTGATGAAGTTACTGCTAACATTGTTTTAATATACGTCTGAAGAACAGAAGGTAAAATGATGGTAAGTCTGGGTTTAAGAGGAGTGATAGTGTCAGATGGTTCAATTCTGGTGTAGAAATTTTTTAAGGTGAAACCAGATGGAAGTTTGTTAGAGAAAAATAGTTTGCACGAAGCAGAAGGTACATTCTCAGATGTTCTTGGCTTGGATGTAGGGGTAGGATTGGGAATGATAATTTCAGAAGATGGTTTAGGTGTTGGAATAGGATTTGGAATGATAATTTCAGAAGAGAGAGGTGGTTCTGGTTGGTTTACATCAAAATTTCTGTGAGAGGGAGATACCAGAAAATCTGGGTGTATGTCAGATTCTGATGAATTTGAGGATGTGGTTGGAGTGTAAGAGGTAGAGGACACTTCAAAAATAGTTTTGAGAGGTGTAACATTTAGAACCTCTGTCTCAGGGATATTGGTTTCAGATGGGTTGGTTGTTTCTGATGGATTCTCAGAAGGTTTGGATGGAGGTTCAGATGTAGGTGGTTCTGATGTAGGTGGATCAGATGTAGGTGGTTCAGATTCAATAGGAACGGATGTAACTTGTACAGATCCAATAAGTTCAGATGTGTTTGATGGTGGTTTTTCAGGTTGTGGTTGTTTTTCTTGTTGTTGTGGTTGTTGTTCAGATTGTTTTTGTTGTTGTTGTTCAGATTGTTTTTCTGGTAGTTGTTGTTGTTGTTCAGATTGTTTTTCTGGTTGTGGTTGTTGTTGTTCAGATTGTTTTGTTGGTTTTTCTAGTTGTGGAGTTTGATTTGCTGGTTTTGTTGTTGTTGGTGTTGGTACAGATGATTGAGTAGTAGAAGGTTTTACAGGAGTGATGGAAACAGGATTATATGATTTTTGTGGGGAAGGAACAGAGATATGAGATGGAGCAGGAATAGATTGTTTCTGAGTAGAAGGTGGTTTTGGAATAGACTTAAATGTTGAATCATTTATAACAGTATTATTGACAGAAGATACAGAAGATTTGGTACATTTAATCTTGATACGCTTTGTGGGAACAGAAGGAGCGTCTCCAGATGCTTTCCTCTTGATCAGCTTCTGAGGCTTGTCAGCAACTTTGGGCTTCTTCTGAACAGTCACATCTTCTGCTTCTGATTGACCTCTTTTCCTTGTGATCTCATTTCCTCCATCAGGCATTGGTTCCCTTGCTCTTTTCAGAATATCTGCAGGGATTGGGGTTCCATCTGCCTTGCAAGAATCAATATACCTTACAATTATTTCCCTTGGTTCTTCAGCACAGAACAGAGGGTAGTCTTCTACTGGGATTCTCTTCTGACTAAGTTCAGAGATATTCAGCTTCTTGGGTGCTGATGTGAGTTCCTCTACAATTTTAAGTCTCTGAAGACTCTTAGCATTCAGAGGTTTCCCAACAATAGATTCAAGTTCCTCCTTGACTCCAGCAGCATACAGAGCAGTTACCAATTCATTTTCTGTCAGAATATCTGAAATTAACCTTCCAAAGGGAATCCATGTTCTGATCTTCTGACCCTTATCTTTCACAGATTCTCTTGAAGCATTAATATGATTCCATAAGTGCATAAACAGAATGTAAGGAAGATCTACCTTGGTGCTCTGACTTAAACAGTACATGAAGTAGAGTTGTTCATTGTTCACGTAATCTGGAGATTTTGTAGATTTTATGTGATGAATGCATCCCATGAAAATCTTTGTCCAGATCTTGTAGTCAGGCTTCAGATCTTTAAACTTACTAGAAGTCTGTCCAGCAGTCATGACTTCCTCATACACTTCTTCCATATCTACACGCCTAGCTGGCAGATGAGATACTCCATCAGTCTCCTCATATCCTATGAGTTTTCTGATCAGATCTTCTGTAATGATTATCTCCTTACCCAGAACAGAAGACAATATGAATTTGGGGTATACAGAAGCATGTATCCAGAACTCTTTCACCAGATGGGGGTAAACTGGTCCAAATAATCTGTCAAAGTATTTTACCCAGCCTTGAGCATCAACTATTGAACGAAATTCAAATCCATTTTCAGCCAATGAATCAAATTCCACCATTGATTCACAGAGAACTTCCAGTTTGTCAACATGTGTTAACAAAGTCCTTTTTGGTGTTGTATATGGAGTCACACCCATATTTGCAGAAGTAACTGCAGCCATGGTTGATTGAAACTGTGCAGCTGTGGAGGATGAGGTTGCCATTAAAGATGATTTTGTCAAAGGTTTAGGGTTTTTGTGAAGAGAGAAAAGAAGACAGAAATGCGTAAACGTTCTTGAGATGTGAAAAGTGTGAAAGTGGTGAGAGATGTGGTATTTATAGTAAACAATTAGGCATACAAACAGACACACAATGCACGTTCACACATAGCAATTAATGAAAAAGAATAAAAATCATTTCAAGCATTAATTGATTCTGACAAATTGGGGGGAAAATCAAGATTTTCACTATTCAAACTTCACCTCAAACGTCTCTTCAGTAGTGTACACGCCATCTTTGCAGATTTAGAGTGACACGTGTTTGCTTGCATGTGCTTCTGAATTCTCTTGAGAAATGAAACGTTAACCAACGTTCAGATCCTTTGAGTATTGTTAGTTTAGATTTTCACAAATAAAGTAAGTTAAGGAAATGAATAAAGAATCAGATGAAATACTTCAGAGCATTAAACATTTTTGCATCTGTAAAATTTGCTTCTGACAAATATTATTCTGGACACAAATCCATACCAATATTTTTTAGACTAAATTTGAATCTATCTTCAACAAGGGGTTTTGTGAAAATATCTGCCCATTGATGATCTGTATCAACAAAGGCTAAGTTTATAATTCCCTTCTGAACATAGTCTCTGATGAAATGATGTTTAATTTCTATATGTTTTGCCTTAGAGTGTAAAATGGGGTTTTTAGACAAACATATAGCAGAAGTATTATAACAGAATACAGAAATGTTACTTTCAAATATCTGATAGTCTTCTATCTGACTTTTCATCCAGAGCATCTGCGTGCTACATCCAGCAGCAGCAATATATTCTGCCTCTGTAGTTGATAGTGCAATTGTGGGTTGCTTCTTGCTGTACCAAGAGATTAGATTTCTTCCTAGAAATTGACAACTTCCAGAAGTACTTTTTCTTTCCACTCTGTCTCCAGCGTAGTCAGCATCACAGAATCCAACTAATTTGAAATCATCAGATTTTCTGTAACACAAACCCATATTAGAAGTACCTTTCAGATACCTTAGAATCCTCTTAACAACTGTTAAGTGTGATTCTCTAGGATCTGATTGGAATCTAGCACACAAACATACATTGAACAATATGTCAGGTCTAGAAGCAGTTAAGTAAAGAAGAGATCATATCATACCTCTGTAGAGTTTCTGATCTACTTTCTTACTTACCTCTTCCTTGCCTAGTGAACTGGTTGGATGCATGGGAGTTTTTGTCATCTTACTATCAGTCATGTTAAATTTCTTCAGAAGTTCTTTAACATATTTGGTCTGATGAATGTAAGTGCACTCTGGAGTTTGGTTGACTTGAATTCCCAGAAAGAATCTCAATTCTCCCATCATGCTCATTTCAAATTCTGCCTACATACATTGAGAAAACTCCTTTCCCAACATAGTATTGGTAGATCCAAATATGATATCATCCACATATATTTGACAAATCAGAAGATCTTTCTTAAATGATTTACAAAAGAGTGTTGTGTCCACTTTGCCTCTGATGAAATTTTTCTCCAGAAGAAAATTGTTCAATCTCTCATACCAAGCTCTGGGAGCTTGTTTTAAACCATACAAAGATTTCTTTAGTTTGAAAACATGATCTGGAAATTTTTCACTCTCAAAACCAGGAGGCTGGTGAACATAAACTTCTTCTTCTATAATACCATTTAGAAAGGCACTTTTAACATCCATCTGATATAGAGTGATGTTATTTTGTGCAGCAAATGAAATAAGGAGGCGTATAAATTCTAACCTTGCCACTGGAGCATAAGTTTCAGTGTAATCAATACCTTCTTGTTGACTGTACCCTTGAGCAACAAGCCTTGCCTTATTTCTTTCAACTTCTCCTTTCTCATTAAGCTTATTTCTGAAGACCCATTTAGTTCCAATTATATTGAATCCTTTTGGTCTTTGAACTAAATCCCACACATCATTTCTGGTGAATTGATTTAGCTCTTCTTGCATGGCAATAATCCAATCATTGTCTTGCAGAGCTTCATTTACAGAAGTTGGTTCAATTACTGACACCAGTCCAAATAATGATGCTTCAGATGATCTGAGAAAGGATCTTGTTCTGATAGGGTCATCCTTCTTTCCAATGATAACATTCTCTGGATGAGAAGCTTTGATTCTGGAAGATGATCCTCTAACAGTTGATTCTTCAGAAATGTTTAAATTGTTCATCTGAGAAGTTAAAGGAATTGCATCTGGCGTTGCTTCTGGTTCCTTCACTTGAGTTTTGTCTGCCTCTGAGTCTTCAGAGTCTGTGAAGACTACTTCTCTATCTGCAGAGTTTTCAAATTGCTTTGGCTTTTTAATTCCAAGCTTATCATCAAATCTAACATGAATAGATTCTTCCACAATCTGTGTCTCAGTGTTGTATACTCTGTAGCCTTTAGAGCGTTCAGAATACCCAAGCATGAAACACTTCTGTGCTTTGGAATCAAACTTGTTCAGATTTTCTTTAGTATTCAACATATAGCAAATACATCCAAAAGGATGAAAATATGAAATGTTGGGCTTTCTGTTCTTCCACAGTTCATAGGGAGTCTTCTCCAGAAGAGGTCTTACAGACACTCTGTTCTGAATGTAACAGGCTGTGTTGATTGCTTCTGCCAAAAAGTGCTTTGCCAGATTAGTCTCATTGATCATGGTTCTGGCCATTTCTTGCAGAGTTCTATTTTTCCTCTCTACAACCCCATTTTGTTGTGGAGTTCTAGGACAGGAAAAATCATGAGCAATGCCATTTTCATTAAAATATTTTTCAAAATAATTATTTTCAAATTCACCACCATGATCACTTCTGACTTTTATAATTTTGAAATCTTTTTCATTCTGGACTTGTTTACAGAAGTCAAAGAACACAGAATGTGACTCATCCTTGTGTTTTAAGAACTTTACCCATGTCCATCTACTATAGTCATCAACAATGACTAATCCATACTTCTTGCCTCTGATGGATGCAGTTTTCACTGGTCCAAACAGATCAATATGAAGTAATTCTAGTGGTCTGGAAGTAGAAACAACATTTTTTGATTTAAAAGATGATTTTGAAAACTTCCCTTTTTGACATGCTTCACAAAGAGCATCTGAGGTGAACTTCAGATTAGGAAGTCCTCTGACAAGATTAAGTTTATTAATCTGAGATATACGTCTCATATTAATATGCCCCAATCTTCTGTGCCAGACCCATTGCTCCTCATTAACAAACAAGAGACATTTAACATTCTGAACCTTAAGTTTTGAAAGATTTATTTTATAAATGTTGTTTTTCCTCTTTCCACTAAATAGGATTGAGCCATCCTTTTGACTAATAGCTTTACAACATTTTTTATTAAAGGTTATATCATAACCATTGTCACTTAATTGACTTATGAACAATAAGTTATGCTTTAATCCTTCTACAAGTAAAACATTAGTAATAGAGGGAAGTTTACCATTTCCAATAGTGCCAGATCCAATGATCTTGCCCTTCTAATTCCCTCCAAATTTCACATCACCTCCAGATCTAAGCTCCAGACTTTGGAACATAGACCTTTCTCCTGTCATGTGCCGCGAGCATCCAGAGTCCAGGTACCATGATTGGCGTCCTGACCTTGCTGCTAAGAACATCTGCAACAGGAATTATTTTACTTTTAGGTACCCAGATCTTCTTGGGTCCTTTTGGGTTAGTTGTTCTGAAGGTTTGTCTAAACTTCTATTTTTCAACATAAGGTTTATTCTGACTAGCCGTAGATTGAAACACATGAATGTTCTTTTCAGAACGTGTGTGTTCAATATCATTCAAGTGACCAAATTTAAAGTGGGAATATAAAGGAGTTTTCTTGATGATAATTTTATCAACAGGTTTTGGATTTAAGTCCTTTCTAGAGGAAGATTTATATCCAATTCCTTTTCTGTTATTTCTGCTAACTCCATAGATCATGGAAGCCATTTTGCTTCTGTCTATGCTTTTAGCAAGAAACTTCTGAAAGCTGTAATCATATTTTTCCAAAATATTTTTGCATTCAGATTCAGTTTCAGAATCAGAGTTTTGTTGAGCTAATTCAGAATCATTTTTCAATCTTAAGTTCTTTTCATTTAGCTCAGCTACTTCTGATTTGAAATATTATTCTCAGATACAAGATTGTTTTGACGCTTCTTGTATTTGAGCTTAATATTGTTATAGCTCTTCAGAACTTCTGATAACACTTTGATAAGTTCTTCTTTAGTGAGTTTAGTCATTACCTCTTCAGCATCAGAGTCAGATTCAGAATCAGATTCAGATCCTAAAGTTCCTTCCTCCTGATCTTCTATGTCTTCCATCAATGCTACATTGGCACATTCCTCTTCTGACTCAGATTCAGATTCAGATGTATTTGAATCATCCCAGGTGGACATTAGAACCTTCTTCTTCTTATCAAATTTTCTTTTAGGCTTTTCTTTCAACAACTTTGGACAATCATTTTTGTAATGCCCAGGTTCTTTACATTCATAGAAGATAACCTCCTTTTTGCCAGATCTTTTGTGTCCAGAAGATTCTTTTCTTTGGTCAGGCTTCCTGAAGTTTCTGAACTTCTTTCCTTTATGCTTCCAGAGTTTGTTTATTCTTCTAGACAGCAATGCTTTAGCAGATGAGGATTCTTCAGAGCTTTCCTCTATTACCTGCAATGCTTTAGCAGATTTATTAGATTTTAAAGCAATTGATTTACCTTTCTTTTGATATTCATCTTCCTCAAGTTCAATTTTATGACTTCTTAGTGAACTGATTAGTTCCTCCAAGGAGATCTTGTTCAGATCTTTAGCCATTTTCAGCGCAGTCACCATAGGTCTCCATCTGGTAGGTAAGCTTCTGATGATCTTTTTCACATGATCAGCAGTAGAGTATCCTTTATCCAGAACCTTTAGTCCATTTGTAAGTATTTGAAATCTGGAGAACATAGCTTCAACAGATTCAGCTTTTTCCATCTTGAAAGCTTCATACTTCTGGATTAGAGCCAGAGCCTTTGTTTCCTTGACTTGAGAGTTTCCCACATGAGTCATCTTTAAGGACTCAAACATGTCAAATGCAGTTTCTCTATTTGTGATCTTTTCATACTCAGTGTGAGATATTGCATTTAAGAATATTGTTCTAGCCTTGTGGTGATTTCTAAATTTCTTCTTTTGGGCTTCTGTCATAGATTTTCTATCTACTTTCTTGCCATTCCCATCAATGGGATGAACATATCCATCTATGACCAAATCCCATAGATCAACATCATAACCAAGGAAAAAACTTTCAATTCTGTCTTTCCAATAATCAAATTTCTCCCCCATCAAACATAGGGGGTTTAGTGCTGATTCTGTCCCTTTCTTCATATTTGTTGTTAATGTTAGACATTGAATTATCAGCCATAGTAACAACCAAATATATATCAAAGTTTTTCTCACTGGATCTTTTCTGTCACTGTGAAGTGGTAGCACACACAGAACCGGAGCTCTGATGCCAACTGAAGGTGAGAAAATACTTAGAAGGGGGGTTGAATAAGTATGAAGATAAAAACTTAGAAATAAAAACTCAAGTATTTTTATCCTGGTTCGTTGAACTCAACTACTCCAGTCCACCCTTCCTAGAGTGATTTTCCTTTCTCAAACAAGGACTTAATCCACTATTTAATCAACTGATTATAATAGTAAGCACTAAGAACAACTGTTCAAAGTCTTCTCAAGAACTACTGATCCTAACTGGGTCTTCTTAAGGTTTTCTTACAATCAAATGTAATAACAAATACAAGTGTTAAAATGCTTCTAATAAAGCTTTATCACAACTGTGATTTTTCACTTAAGATTAAGAACAAAGAAATTAATTCTAGAAAGAATATGAGTTGTATGAGAGGTTTTGATAATGATTTCTTTTCAAGTAAAACGTCAACTGAAGAAGATGAGTGGAGACTTGCTTTTATAGGCACAGCGGTCCAAGAGCTTTCCACGTTGAGAAGTGTGTACAAAAAGGTCTGAGCCTTTTTGTCTTCACATTAAGTGACCTTTCCTAGAAGAAGAAAGCACAGAGAAATCCTTTTTATCTGTGTTCTTGTGTCTAGCATAAATAAGGAAAGAGTCGTTTGGATATTCCAACGGACATAATCTTTGAATTCTTCTTCAACAATTTTCAGCAAGAATCATCAGAGTCTAATTTGATCAGAGCCTTCTGATGTTGATCAGAGTTTTGCTGAATCAGAGTCTTTGCAGCAAGTGTGCTTTTAGCGTGTATAAGTTCAGAGCAGAGTTTTGAGACAGATCCTCAGTACTGGCAATGTTAGTACTTTCAGAGTCTTCTGAATTAACTATGCTAGAAAACTCTTCATACAGAATTCTTCTTTGGTTCAGATGCTTCTGGAACTTCTGCTTCAGATCCTTCTGGAGCTTCTGCTTCAGATCCTTCTGGAGGCTACGCTCAGGATCTTCTGATGGCAGCGTTCAGAATCTTCTAATGGGTGCATCTGACGCTTCAGAGCTTTGCATATTTCTTATGTTCAGATCTGATTTGCTTCTGGAGTGATATTTACTTTAATATCTACAGCAAACATTCTTAAGCAAATTTTAGAGTATATAATTCTTAATTACAAAATTTCATAATAGTTATCATCAAAACATAGAGATATTATTAAGAACCAATCTGTGTTCTAACAACAGGGAGCCCCTTCGTAATGAGCAAGGAAGGGTGAGAGGGTGTCGGGCACAGAAATTATGTTTCGCCTGGAACAAGGACCACTTCACCAGGGAAACCGATGAGTATGTTGCCAAGCCGACCATGTTAGAGGATGATGATCGGGCCAACTATAACAAGCCGGTGGCCTTTGTTGATAGTTTCCCCCTGCCTAGTGTGTGACTAGGGGCGGGGATATTATTCTTAAAGATGTTGGGGGCCCATGGTAGGGGCCCAATATATTAACACTAAGGAGCTCGTCGACTGTGGCACGTGCAGGGATGCTCTGGAACTTTTGGGTAGCCATTTTTCTTTTAGCATGTCCTATTTTGTTGTTTTTTGTCTACTAACATGTGTCCGTTGTTTTGCAGGAAAGATGTCCATGACTCAAGAATGTTTGGTAAAAACTACATCGACCAAGGTCAAGCAAGGGAGAAAACTCAGCAAAATCTACCTTGGCGAGCAGGCAGTTCCGCCTTCAACGGGATCGAGGACCTCTTCATCAGCCGTAGCTGCCGTACAGACTTCCCCGTTACCGGTGACTTAGAGGCACAAGCGCTCTGGGAAGAAGATGTCCTCAACTGACCTGCGAACAAGAGAAAATCAAGTACGAGCTTCCCCCATGCTTCCATAAGAGGGATTTCTTTGAAGGATCCTCCATTATACTCCATCGGGCAAAGTCTTTAGCGCTCGAGGAACTCGATCGTCCGATCAAGAGGAAGTTGCTGGCCCAGGACGCCGCTGCCCTAATTACAGTCTTGGGCATGGCAGCAGTTTATATAGAGGAAGAGATACTTTAAGAAGTGAAGCTGAAGAGGAATCAAGCTGCCAATGTGGTTTTAGAGGAGAGGTTGAAGGCTGTGGAGGAGGTGGCGAAGACATCCTAGGAGAAGCTGGCCAAGGTTACCAAGGAGAAATATACCTTGGTTGCAGAGAAGAAAGCCTCAGAGGTTGGGGTTGCTGCTTTACGGGCTGCCATAGCTCCTACCGAGGACGAGAGCGATGAGGTAAGGAGTCTGAAGACTCGTGCCGAGCTTGTCGCTCGGATCAACCAGGTCAAGGAGGAGTGCTTGAGGGCTGCTAAGGAGGCCTTCAACAACACGGTGGAGCAGCTAAAAGTTGTAAACCCCGAGTTGAGTTGGTTATGTAACACCCTTCTAAACCCCACGGAAAATATATGCATAATCAGAGTAAAATCAACATGCATCCAAATTAAAAGGGCGTCACACAAAACTTGCACCACATCAAAACAATCTGTCATGCTCATTAATATTTCAATAAATAATCATGCTTTACAAAATTTCAGTTTGCATGCAGCAGCGGATTCATTAATGAAAATCCTTTAAAAGAAACATTTACTTTCATCATATAAAATCAACATCTCTAGGCACTAAGGCCAACATCTCATCATCTCAATTATTCCAAATATGAAAACATAACTTAGGTTACATAATGTAATCCTAAAACATAAGCAATCGATCCCCGTGTTACACTACCAGAGCATGACTCGACCCATAAATGATTACTAAACCGCTACACACGTAGCAACCTCGAACTACAAGCAGAACTTCATAAAGGCCTCCAACAACCTAATCTGCAATGCCTCATAGAGCATTATAAAACAGCAGAAGGGTGAGAAATATTACCATAATAATCAAAGCATAAAATCATGTATATATAGGTAATCATATAACACATATTCACATTTCTCACCACACTTCATTCTCTTAGTCATATATATTACCACACATGTATATATACAAACATGGATATCCACAAGCATTCCCACATTATGTATACACTTACAATTTCCACAATCTCATCATCCACACATAAGCATCACTTCATGCATATGTCATATATCAATGTGACTCAACAACTCAATGCAACTCATGCAATGCGGTACCGACTCTCGTTATCTTTTTTCGGTTTTTACATTAAACCGGGTCCACACTTCTAGACCGATAACCCGTTATCTTTTTTCGGTTTTTACATTAAACCGGGTCCACACTTCTAGACCGATAACCACAAAGGCCCGTCCTCTAAGCCTTCAAACCCACACTTCTAGGTTTGGGACAAGCCACTAGTTTCCACGAAACTAACAGACATTGCCTCTTGACTAAATGATGCATGTACAATCAACCACAACAAATGCACTTAAGACCGACATCTTAATCTCATGCATTTACATAATTCATCACTTCAAGAATTACACAATGATTGTACATACAACATGTATCAAACATTTATCAATGTATTCATAATTCAACACTATCACCACATTATCACTCACAATGCACACATATCCACGATATGTTCTCATGCATTAATCACATTTAATCACATACATATAATATGCATTTACAATATATATCAAGCAATGCACACATATCCACGACATGTTCTCATGCATTCCATTCATACCACCGTATACAAACAATATACATTCAAAATTCAATATCATCACCATATTATCAACAATGCACACATATCCACAATATGTTCTCATGCATTCTCAAGTAATTCATCATACAAGAATTTCATCGTGCTTACACGCATAGCATATTTACCACACTATGCACATATATTCATAATACATTCTCATGCATTATTCTCTTACAATCACAATTCAATACAACATCATATTTATCAAACGATGCACGCATATCCATCAATATGCTCTCATGCATTCCTCATGTATCTTAACATACAACCGCATATAAACAATATACATCCACAATACATTTTGTGTAGCATGTTTATTATTCATCTCATGCCATTTCATTCAAGGTATACACGTCACAATACCAATAATACAATTATAAGCTATGCACATATCTGTCCGCAATGTTCTCATGTATTTTAACTGATTACAATTAACATTCATATCACAACTCTAGGATTCACGCCCGGAGGCTACCCACAGCACATCTTATCACAATAGACCATATACTATAACATATCACATGAACATCAATCTATGTGAAATCACCAAATCATCACCATCAAGAAATCACAGCAAGGAAAAGATGCTGTCAAATTCGCCCACATTCGCCTGGCGAGTCCCCGCAGCGAACCTTCGCTGGACCTTCGCCTGGCGAACCCTCTCAGCGAACACTCGCTAGGCCTTCGCCTGGCGAGACTTCCCAGCGAGCCCAAGTCAGTAGCTACTGACTTCATTCGCCACCATTCGCCAGCACCTTCGCTGGGCGAACCCTCGCTACTCAACTTCGCCTGGCGAACCCACCAGCGAAGTCCACTGGGACTTAAATATAATTATTCGCCAACATTCGCTAGGCTTCGCCTGGCGAAGCTTCGCCTTCGCTCGCCTGGCGAGAGCCAGCGAACCTGCGCAGAACAGAACCCTAATCTGTTCCTCCTCCACAATCCACCATCATCCAACTTCTCACACAACAAAATCAGTACAAACAGCATCAACACATGTTACCCAACTATTCTACGGCATTATTGCTCAGTTTCAACCGATTAAATCATCAATCTACCGATTAATCCAACTTTGCCCTAAAATGGAAAGTTATGAAATACACCCCAAAATCCCCACCCAACATACATAACATCATACAATGATTAAATAGCAATGTTTCTCACCCTTACCTTGGTTAATCGGAGCTTCGAACTCAGTTCTTGAAGATTCTCCAAGCTTTTCCCTTTTCCTCTTCATTTCTCCTCTTCTTCTTCTTTTCTCTTCTTTTTCTTTTCTATCTTTCTCTTTCTCTCCAATTCCCTTTTTATATTCTTCTATTTCTTTTCCTTCCTCTCTATTATTTTCTTTCCATTCTATTTCCTTCTCAATTCTCTACTACAAATTCCAATTAATAAAATTAATTCCAACATTAATAAAAATCCCACTAAATCAATTAATTACCATAATTAATTAATTAATTAATGAAATTTAGGCTGTTACAACCCTCCCCCACTTTAGGAATTTTCGTCCTCGAAAATGTTACCTGATTCAAACAGCTCTGGATACAACTTCCATATCCCAATCTCTCAATCAAACTCTCTCCCCAACGACCTCTACCAGAAGAATCCCTTTCCTTCGAAGTTACCTCTCGTTCATCAACTTGAACTGACAACGCCTCGGAAATCAAATCGTCTCCCTCTCGCACACCATCCATTTGATTCGATGTACCTCCTCAGCTTAGACACATGAACATATCATGTAATCTCCACAAGTGACAGCGGAAAACAATTTAACCTGCTATTTCCCCACCACGCTTCCGCTGCGCCACCCTGATACGGATTCACAAAACACAGTAGATACTTTCGAGACTCCAAGCTCGACCACACCAGTTACTATCGTAACTCTGAAAACACGTCCTTTCTTGGATCATTTCGATCTTTCACTCATTGCTTGCGTAATCTTCGGCCCGAGTACAATACTTTTGCTGAACACACATCTATCCAAAGGAGTCCTACATCTCTTACCAAAACAAAGTCTCGTACGATGTTATTCTGATACTAGAATAATAGCAGTTATTGTAGGTAAACTCAATCAGTGACAATTAACTATCCCTTGATTCCATCTTGATCCAACACATAAGCTCTCAACGATTCTCTTCATACCGAATAGTTCTCTTTGTCTTCCCATCCATCCACGAATGCTAGACAAAGTTCAATCCAGTATATACAAACTCAACCATTTCCTTCTCCATCTATGGTCACTCAAGACCGTTTCTCAAATTCGGTCACATCTTCCTAGTACCTGCATGGATACTCCCTCTATCTCAATGTCCTTTTTCCAGAGTACTCTTGTTCAACTCACACTATTCAGAATACACACCCCATCACGACATCTCATGATACCACTCCCATCAATCTGAAAATCAGCTCTTTGACTTACTTCATTAAATTCAATCAATCTATTAACTCGAATTAGAATTCTGACCTCTTCGAATCTCATCGAGAATACCAATAGTCAGTCTCATCATATAAAGCTCAACTCGAGTCTCTTCACAGACCATAATCATATCCCAAATTTACTCAATCAGTCCTGACTTCATTACCATCATCATCGGTATATACAAAAATTGCCAATGCAATAACTCAATTACCACTTGGTCTCACTCGAATGGTAACTCAACCAAAACCATACTCCTTCAGGAGTTCCAATTACTTCTCTGTCTCATATTTGACTCTCTCTCAAATAAAACAAATACCTTAAGGTCAGTAACCATCTCAAATCTCAACTAAACAGTTGAGGCTTCCCAACTCCGGTACAACACACAACAGCAACCCACTCCAAATTACTTGTCAGATAATCCCTCTCTGTACTTTATATTGCCTTCAAGCATAACCAAAACTCATTAATGTTGTACTTAACACATCTGTTAATCATATCAACAAAGTATCTCAAAACACAACGACAATCCTGTCGGACTTGGCAAAACCAATACACGAACTGTTGACAGCTTCCTCAAAACTCTTTGAACTTTCTTCACAGTAGTACATCACTGCCTCTTCCCCAATACTAATAACTCAAGTTCCCGACGCTCAACATGAACCCCTATACTCTCCAAACATATCCAAACACCATCGGTTACATAACCATTGACTCTCTCAATCAAGTGTGGAAAATCATTATATCAAACGGACACTCAGCTGTGAACTTATGGTGATAACACAAACTGCACTCTCCGCACTTACCATAACATCCAAACATTTTTCGCCAATAAATACTTAATTCCATGTCACTACTTTCCCATCACATAGAGCACTGTAATATCTTCCAACGCTTCTAATCTTGCGTCATTCCGAATTACGGTTTTCCGTTACGACAAAATCACGGAAACAACCCTTCCACACTTAAAGGTCAACCAATACCTCCCCAACTCTTGAAATACTTAAGGGTCCAATTATACCAACCATGTATTCCACATCTCATTCCCTTTAGTAATCACTAGAAGTCATTATCCACCCTTATACTTGACTCCACAATCTGTTGCCGTAGCACACACACCAGACATAATTCTCAACACTACTCAATCAATCTTAATTCCTTGGCCACTCAAACAAACGTATAATATGGAGCTTCCAATATCTGATTATTCTCCGCAACTAAGTCGATCACAACTCAACTTCACGTCTTGGCTGTTTACCCCCTTATCTTGTCAGGATAATTCTCAGACTACCACAATCAAACGGTAAACCGACAACTCCTCCACTTCCATCAATACTCAATATTTCCATTGAAATCAAACATCTCATCTCTGTCCTACACCGACTCATCAAAACAACTCTCAAGTGCTCGGCTTTACTCAAGACAATTCACTGCACCACGCCATCTAAGCTTGCAAGACACATCTATCCATCCAACACAATCCCAACTACTATCAACAAGAGATTAAGGGTGATCAGTTCCTCAATTTGTCGATAGACAGCCGAAACCATAATGGGGCATAGACTATCTTTACCAAACTATAATAGCGTTTAACTACACACTAAGCTACAACTCCACACTTGCAGCCTTCTAAGGAATCACAAGCTTCTCCCCCACTTTAATCATTCCCTCTCTGCAAACAAGGTTAAGCAACAACATGTATCGACAGTGTTTTCACACACATGTCGCATACAAGGGAACAAATAACATTAGACAACTTGGCCGGATGGACCGACCTGCTCTGATACCACTAATGTAACACCCTTCTAAACCCCACGGAAAATATATGCATAATCAGAGTAAAATCAACATGCATCCAAATTAAAAGGGCGTCACACAAAACTTGCACCACATCAAAACAATCTGTCATGCTCATTAATATTTCAATAAATAATCATGCTTTACAAAATTTCAGTTTGCATGCAGCAGCGGATTCATTAATGAAAATCCTTTAAAAGAAACATTTACTTTCATCATATAAAATCAACATCTCTAGGCACTAAGGCCAACATCTCATCATCTCAATTATTCCAAATATGAAAACATAACTTAGGTTACATAATGTAATCCTAAAACATAAGCAATCGATCCCCGTGTTACACTACCAGAGCATGACTCGACCCATAAATGATTACTAAACCGCTACACACGTAGCAACCTCGAACTACAAGCAGAACTTCATAAAGGCCTCCAACAACCTAATCTGCAATGCCTCATAGAGCATTATAAAACAGCAGAAGGGTGAGAAATATTACCATAATAATCAAAGCATAAAATCATGTATATATAGGTAATCATATAACACATATTCACATTTCTCACCACACTTCATTCTCTTAGTCATATATATTACCACACATGTATATATACAAACATGGATATCCACAAGCATTCCCACATTATGTATACACTTACAATTTCCACAATCTCATCATCCACACATAAGCATCACTTCATGCATATGTCATATATCAATGTGACTCAACAACTCAATGCAACTCATGCAATGCGGTACCGACTCTCGTTATCTTTTTTCGGTTTTTACATTAAACCGGGTCCACACTTCTAGACCGATAACCCGTTATCTTTTTTCGGTTTTTACATTAAACCGGGTCCACACTTCTAGACCGATAACCACAAAGGCCCGTCCTCTAAGCCTTCAAACCCACACTTCTAGGTTTGGGACAAGCCACTAGTTTCCACGAAACTAACAGACATTGCCTCTTGACTAAATGATGCATGTACAATCAACCACAACAAATGCACTTAAGACCGACATCTTAATCTCATGCATTTACATAATTCATCACTTCAAGAATTACACAATGATTGTACATACAACATGTATCAAACATTTATCAATGTATTCATAATTCAACACTATCACCACATTATCACTCACAATGCACACATATCCACGATATGTTCTCATGCATTAATCACATTTAATCACATACATATAATATGCATTTACAATATATATCAAGCAATGCACACATATCCACGACATGTTCTCATGCATTCCATTCATACCACCGTATACAAACAATATACATTCAAAATTCAATATCATCACCATATTATCAACAATGCACACATATCCACAATATGTTCTCATGCATTCTCAAGTAATTCATCATACAAGAATTTCATCGTGCTTACACGCATAGCATATTTACCACACTATGCACATATATTCATAATACATTCTCATGCATTATTCTCTTACAATCACAATTCAATACAACATCATATTTATCAAACGATGCACGCATATCCATCAATATGCTCTCATGCATTCCTCATGTATCTTAACATACAACCGCATATAAACAATATACATCCACAATACATTTTGTGTAGCATGTTTATTATTCATCTCATGCCATTTCATTCAAGGTATACACGTCACAATACCAATAATACAATTATAAGCTATGCACATATCTGTCCGCAATGTTCTCATGTATTTTAACTGATTACAATTAACATTCATATCACAACTCTAGGATTCACGCCCGGAGGCTACCCACAGCACATCTTATCACAATAGACCATATACTATAACATATCACATGAACATCAATCTATGTGAAATCACCAAATCATCACCATCAAGAAATCACAGCAAGGAAAAGATGCTGTCAAATTCGCCCACATTCGCCTGGCGAGTCCCCGCAGCGAACCTTCGCTGGACCTTCGCCTGGCGAACCCTCTCAGCGAACACTCGCTAGGCCTTCGCCTGGCGAGACTTCCCAGCGAGCCCAAGTCAGTAGCTACTGACTTCATTCGCCACCATTCGCCAGCACCTTCGCTGGGCGAACCCTCGCTACTCAACTTCGCCTGGCGAACCCACCAGCGAAGTCCACTGGGACTTAAATATAATTATTCGCCAACATTCGCTAGGCTTCGCCTGGCGAAGCTTCGCCTTCGCTCGCCTGGCGAGAGCCAGCGAACCTGCGCAGAACAGAACCCTAATCTGTTCCTCCTCCACAATCCACCATCATCCAACTTCTCACACAACAAAATCAGTACAAACAGCATCAACACATGTTACCCAACTATTCTACGGCATTATTGCTCAGTTTCAACCGATTAAATCATCAATCTACCGATTAATCCAACTTTGCCCTAAAATGGAAAGTTATGAAATACACCCCAAAATCCCCACCCAACATACATAACATCATACAATGATTAAATAGCAATGTTTCTCACCCTTACCTTGGTTAATCGGAGCTTCGAACTTAGTTCTTGAAGATTCTCCAAGCTTTTCCCTTTTCCTCTTCATTTCTCCTCTTCTTCTTCTTTTCTCTTCTTTTTCTTTTCTATCTTTCTCTTTCTCTCCAATTCCCTTTTTATATTCTTCTATTTCTTTTCCTTCCTCTCTATTATTTTCTTTCCATTCTATTTCCTTCTCAATTCTCTACTACAAATTCCAATTAATAAAATTAATTCCAACATTAATAAAAATCCCACTAAATCAATTAATTACCATAATTAATTAATTAATTAATGAAATTTAGGCTGTTACAGGTTAGCGTTGGGACAGGGTTCCTCCATAACTTAGCCTACGGCCAGATCGTCATTCCTGATTTTCTCAAGTTGGGCAAGGAGAATGAGCAACCTGCCCATGAGGAGCCGCAACCAAATTCCGATTGATTTTTTGTTTTGTCTTTCCGGTCTGCGTGCCATATGTTGTAATTTCTTTGGATGGGGATTGACCCCTTTATGTAATTTTTAAAACAATTTCGGCCTTTATGGTCGTATCTTTGTCTCTGGATGGGGGTGTGACCCCTTTTTATGTAATATCCTTACAATTGCGGTCTTTATGGTTGTTTTATTTTTTGATATGTGATTTCGGCCTTGGTGGTCGCTTGTGTATGATTATTTTGGATATTTGTGCGTGTATGTTTTTACTCTGCTTGATTTTTCTAAGTGTTACGCACTGCTCATCGTGAGTGCTTGCTTGTATGGGTTGTTTTCGTGAATGGTTTTTCAGTATTTCGGGGGTTGCTCGACAAATAGTTATTCGACAGTGAGGGGAACTGCTCGAAAGACCTGGGTAGTTTTCGGGCAAGAGAGTAGAGTTCAGGTCGCGTTTATGGCATGAGTTCTGGGGCGTGAACTTTCTATTGCAAGTTGGGCATTCAGCCTTTCGCGGTACAGTGGCGAAGACAGACTCGGTCGAGGAACTGCTGTTGGACAGGGGTTTTGTTTGTTCCAGAGTAAACCGGATTTTAATTCAAAAGGAGTAACAACATCAACATATTCAATGTATAAACCATTATAATTAACATCAGGAGCAGCAAACTATCTTAATATTCTTTATTCAGCCATGTTTTTATCAAAAGCAAGTTCAGAACTAGAATCAAACAAGTAATGTGAAAACAAATAATCACAATCACAATCGTCAAGGGGTAGTGAACTAGTGATGGCCTGATTATCTCTAAGATGTGGTTGCAAGGTTCTTTCTATCTCAGGATCAAAATTAAAAAGGCTAGAACAAGAAGACCTAGTAGCCAGGACTAATGCAACAACAATTGCGAAAATGCCAACAATGTCCATATATAGGTAGAAACAAAATCAAAGAAGAAATATGATTAAAATAAATTCAGAAAAATCTAAAAAATACAAAATTTAATCTAATTAGGTAAAATAAGAATTTTGAGAATTTTTTTTTGGAATTTTTTGAAACTATGAAAATAGTAAACAATTCATTAAAAATACAAAAATGATGAATTTAGGATTTTGAAGGTGAAACCCCGTAACTCTTCTAGAGTAAGGGACTAATGATCACACAATTTTTTTGCTTAGAATGCACGAAGCAGATTTCGAAAAGGACACAGTTTTCCAGAAAACCGGGTTTTTTTACTAGGTCACACGCAAGACGGACGTCCGGACGAGAAAGCGGTAAAACAATAAAAAGAATGGTTCAAAATGCAACAATCGACACCTATGACTCAATTAACGGTTAAAAACGATAAGAGTCCCCGGTAATGATGTCAATTTGATTTGCTGTCGCACACGGGTCAAAAACAAGTTTTTAAAAATAGTAACGGGAAGCGACACTCTGATGTCGTATCGCAAGGACTCTTGTATGATTATTAACCGACTAATAACAATTAGGGGGTTGTTTAGGATTCAGTTCGATTACTAAAGTAAGAAGGAAAAGTGATTAAAATAAGTGATTATGAAATTAAGCTAATCTGATGTTTCGGTTTTTACCTATCATTGATTACTATAACTTCACTGTCCTAAGCGAATTTTATTCATATTCGATCATAATATCAATCAACAAGCTAGAATGACATTATAAGAGTTATGTTTCCTATTCGCCGATCACAAATCAAGCAACAAGCGTGAATGAATTAAGCAAACACTTAAAAAAATAAGCGAATTAATGAATTAAGCAAACGAAAACACACAATTAAATTTAGGAAATATAAATCAATTGAATCAACAAAACTACTCTATGAAAAATCAGATTAAGCAAACAATAATCATAAAACAGGATTGATATGAAAAGTAATTGAATTGTAAAGTTATATAAATCTCAAGGTAATTGAACTTGATTACAACAGATCAACCTCATAGGTTTAGTTCTCCATGAAATTCGTAAAAAGAAAAAGTAAAATTTATGAATAATGTGTGTAAACTACAGTACCACAACTGATCACTTTATAGAAAACAAGGATTCACAATTCTACTTCCAAACGGATTGGAAAACCTAAAAACTGGCCCAAAATGGATCTGAAACTTCAATGAATTATTCGAGCCTGCTACACTCTAAATCAGCTCCTGACTTCAACACAAAACTTGTAGCTCTTTGTCTTATCTTTCCAACACCTATTAGAATGTGTCAATCTGATTCTCGTAGCTCTATTTACGATCTGCATAGTGAACAAGTATCAAATAACTGTTAACGCTGAAAATAAACTGCAAAAATAAAATAAAGGTAGAAACAAACTTAAATATGAAAACACATTAAAATAGTAAAAATACTCAAGTAAATTGTAGGAATGCCTAAGTATAACCATGGAAGAATGTGCATGAAGATGCACTGATCCGTATTTCCTCGAGGGGAGAGGAGGATCTTCATTGTGAAGTCCATTACAGTGTATCGCCTCGATGGGTAGCAAGGATCTTCGCTATGAAGTCTAGCTATGTATATTCCCTTCAGAGGCGACAAAGATCTTTGCTATTAAGTCCAGTATAGTGTATCACCTTGAAGGGCGACAAAGATCTTCGTTACAAAGTCCAACTATGTATATTGCCTTAAGAGGCGATAAGGATCTTCGATATGAAGTCCAACACAATGTATCGCCTTGATGGGCAACAAGGATCTTTGTTATGAAGTCTATCTATGTATATTTCCTTAAGAGTCGACAAGGATCTTTGCTATGAATTCCAACATAGTGTATCGCCTCGAGGGTCGGCAAGGATCTTCATTACGAAGTCCATCTATGTATATTGTCTTAAGAGACAGCAAGGATCTTTGATATGAAGGCCAACATAGTGTATCACCTTGATGGGGAGCAAGGATCTTCGATATGAAGTCCATCTATGTATTTTTCCTTAAAAGGCAACAAGGATCTTCACTACAAAGTCCAACTATGTATATTGCATTAAGAGGCGGTACAGATCTCTGCTAAGAAGTCCAACAATGTAATTGCCTCGAGGGGTGACAATGATCCTTCTGTGAAGGTCAAGCATATATTTTTCTCGAGAGGCGGTAAGGATCCTTGAGTGAAGATCAAACATAATATTGTCTCGAGGGGTGCAAGGATTTTTGTAGAGAAGTCCAACATAAGGTATCGCCTCGAGGGGCGGAAAAGACCTTCATCGAGAAGTCTAACATATTAGTATTTTCTTAAGAGGTGGAATGGATCTTCCAGCCGAAATCCAACAATGTATTCTCTGAGGTGTCTTAAAACTTTCAACACATGGTTCTGCAAAGAATAATAAATGAAAAGAAAATAGGGACAGATCATTAAAAACCCCTAACCGAGCAAGGAAAAGAGCAGCGCCCTGGAATTCTAACTAAAATGAAGAGTTCTTAGAGGTATTACATGTGGTAGAGACAATTGCTCGCCTTATTCAAAAACAAAAAATAATTACTTAAAGCATAAACTAGCCTATGTCTAGCTTCTTGGTTTTTTTGGCGATCTTATTTTCAAAGATAGCATTGTCAACTCGCATTTTGGTACTCGCCTTAAAGTTTGATACCTTTCACCTTCTTGTGGGCGACTTGTTGCTTCTCAACTTAGTGGTGATCAGTTGTGCTTCCTCAAATCTATCTTATAAATAGACTTTATGATCAACTTTGCTCGCTGACTTATTTCGTTGAGTCCACTTGTCGGTTAACTCGCTGAGTCATGATAAGTAATAAATTAAGATATGAGTTTAGTTCTATATCTCATAAAATAAACATGTATCATATATAACATATTAAATTGTACTATCTCTGATCCTATTTATAAAAAAAAAAAAATTTTAGATTCATTCAAAAACTAATGTATCTAGTATATATTTTGTCTAGATATATTCTTATGCAATAAATCTAAAAAATAAACTTTTTTTATAAATAAAATCAAAGAGAGTACTAATCTAACATATGAATTTTAAATGGTTCTACCCAATTGAAATGCGCAAGTAGTGTACATAGAGCTATAATTTGTCTAACAGCTTTACAGTTGTTTATAGTGAATAACGAGTTTATGATCGATTAGGGGTGCGCATATATAACCATTTAATATGAACCAATCCACTTTATGGTTATGGTTTATAAACCAATCCATTTATATGGTTATGGTTTATAAACCAATCCATTTTTATGGTTATGGTTTATAAACCAAACCATTTGTTCTAAACCGGTTTAAAACCGATTCTAAATGGATTTTGATTTTAATTCAAATTATTTAGTTAAATTTAAATATAATTTTCTTTAAATTATTTAGTTAAATACTTAGGTTTTAATATATTTTTTCTTTGAAAATAAAAAAAACATTTTAAAAAACAATTTTAAAAAATCGAAAAATAAAAAATATTTAAAAAATTAAAAATAAAACTGAAAATAAAAAATCCTAAAATAAAAAATTTCAACAAACTATATGGACTTAAAATGGTAACTAATATGTTATAATACATATATTTGTATATTTCAAAGTCTTTATCTACTGGTGGAAAAATCTATAATATTTATAATCATTTTTTCATAAAGCTTTAATGATCTTCGAGATTTATAAATGAAAACTTCAAATCTAACAAATCAAGTTTTGGTATATTTTCTTGCACATGCCAAATCAAACTCGATGCACTAAGATCTATATAATTAATTGTTGAAAGTTCATATAATTAACTGTTAAAAGTACATATAATTTGTGAAGTATTAGTACAACATTTTAGGTAGTTAGAGAATTTGTAAACAATATTATTTTTATTTTAAAATATAAAATTCTAAAATTTTTTGTAAAATAATTTTTATTATGAAATTCAAAAAAATTAACTTTAAAATAGTTCAAAATATAAAATTGATTTATAACGTGTATATGATAAAACATAAAAAGACACAAAAACATATCAATTTAAAAAATAATGAAATTTGGATATCCAATAACTAAACCATATTATTATTATTATTATTGTTGTTGTTGTTGTTGTTGTTGTTGTTGTTGTTGTTGTTGTTGTTGTTGTTGTTGTTGTTGTTGTTGTTGTTGTTGTTGTTGTTGTTGCTGTTGTTGTTGTTGTTGTTGTTGTTGTTGTTGTTGTTGCTGCTGCTGCTGCTGCTGCTGCTGCTGCTGCTGCTGCTGCTGCTGCTGCTGCTGTTGTTGCTGTTGTTGCTGTTGTTGTTGTTGTTGTTGTTGTTGTTGTTGTTGTTGTTGTTGTTGTTGTTGTTGTTGTTGTTGTTGTTGTTGTTGTTGTTGTTGTTGTTGTTGTTGTTGTTGTTGTTGTTGTTGTTGTCGTCGTCGTTGTTGTTGTCGTTGTTGTTGTTATTATTATTATTATTATTATTATAGAAACTAGTTTATATTTGGATAACAAAATAGATAACCAAATTCATATTTTAGCATTTAGTTTGAATTTTTAAAAGTGGAACAATTTGAATATAAATTTAATTAACAATAACCGATTTTTTTACACACCCCTATAATCGATTACTATTAGCCACATAGTCTCGTGCTGATATCTATTTTTTTAGAAAGCTCATTCTTTATAACTCAGTTAGACTAGTCAATTTGTCAAGAAAATCATTGCAAGATTAGTCTTGGAAGGTTTTCCAGTGTCTGATTTTTAGTTCTATAGGCTTGAGGAGTGATCATATTGCTTTGGTTTGAATTATGTGGATCGGAAGTGGCTGTAATTTTTGGTATAGGTGGTCTTTCTGTTAGGGAAATGTATATACAAGTCTTAGAGCAATACTGATGTAACTTTTCCTATTATAGTTTTTCTTATGCTTTGATTGGGATTTATTTAATGTTATATTTCTTTAGTTCTTTGAGAAAAAAAAACTACTCCCCAATTAAGCAGGTTTGGTTATTTATTAATTTCAGTACAGGGATGGACCATGTGGCATTGCCTTGAGATAAATTTTCATCTCAATGATTATCCAACACATGTTACATACATCTACGTAGATAGAATATATAATATGTTAACAATATCTTAATTTTTACCAATCATATATGGATACAGTGATTCTCATAGCAATAATTAAGGGGTATTAAAAGAGTTTAAAGATTATCTTTCTTTGACTTATCTTTGTCATTCACAAGCCATCATTAATATTGTCTGGCGTATTTTCTACGAGAGGAATTGAAGCTTCCTCCGCCAGCAAAACTTTCAGGTATAGGTATAATGTTGATGCGAGATTGTAAAGTTTTGTTGGTCATCTTTGAAAGGAAGATGAAAGAGATGATGATGAAGGAAGTGTGACACAAGTAAGGTTTATCGGAGTTTTATGGTGGGCGTCACTAACTATCCAAAAAGTATATGTGTGTGTTCTCTTTGCAAAAGTATGAAGACTCATATGTCTTAATAGGTATACTACACTTTCAAGGTGAGGGTTAGCTCACGACCGCGAGTAGCTTTGTATGATCAAGGAATGTGATTATGGAAGGACTTGGTCTCTTTGAATTATGGGATGAGTGGTTTTTCCCTTTGACCGACCATTCGTCAGTTAGTCATTGTGAATCCACGTCATCACCTACATTTACCGGACGAGTGAACCCTGGAAACCCGTCTCGGACAGCCTTGCAACCCCTTTCGAGCAACTTTCTGGCCTCATTCGGACAGTCGGTGGCTTCGTTGAACGCCTCGCCCCTTGCCCCCTGTTGTCCTTCATTGCTTTTATCTAAGCTACCCTTACTAGAGCCCAATAAAAATATAACACTGCATATTTTATCACCAATAAATTGTAATTTAGTCTCTTGTAATAAGAAAACATGAACCAGGCCTTACTTTAAATTCTATTGAAGCCTATTTCTTTTGGTTGAGTTGTTCCACCCTTCTATGATAAAAGACATGATATTCATGATGACCCCTGAATTTTCATTTTCCTATTTTTTTCCCTCTTGATCTGTTATTTCTATCCCTTTAATTGCTTCCTCACGCACCTTACAACTTTATGAACTTATTAGTTCCAGAGACGATACTGTAAGCGGAAATATTCATGAATATTATATGAGATTAAAACATCAATACTTACTTGTTGAAGTCATGATTCGGAATTCCGAATGGATGAATGACCGAATCTTCCTCTGTATCTCACACTCCCGTTCACAACTTTCAATGAGGCAAGTTATGGAGCCGTCAGTTATGTTTCTGATTCTTTTTGTTATTACAGAGGGGACCTAGTCACATAATATATATAACCCTAGTCCCTACCCATTATGGGCCCAAGGTTAAAGTCCACACTTTTACCCACACTAATCAGGTTTCAGATACTCAGTCATTAGATAAAATTGATCACTTAATTAATTAAAGGGCTTATATATGCACCCCCATCTGAATCACGATTAACCCGTTTTTCACAAACTAAACCACAATTGATTGTAGTCCATAAAAAGTTAGATAAATCTAACATTCTCCCACTTGGACAAAATCAATTGTATTATTTTTATATTTAAAATACATTTTGAAAACGACTCTCGGGTTAATGACTAATTCCTTAAAATGCGGCCGCATTTTAAGGAAATCCATGATTCCAAGTGCAGTATCTGAATATGACTCCATCCAACAAAAGTTAAGCAGTATTGAATCATGACGGTTATTATGTCCTTCATTGACATAAAACCTTTCGTGGTTACAAATACTACATACTCCGTCAACTAGTCATCAGTGTGGAGTGTGGCAAGAAAATAACATGCTAACGTGATCCAACAACCATTTGCTATTTTCTTCGTCAGTCCTTAACAATTTCTCTCCAATGCATTAAACACAAAGAAATTGTATGGTTTTACAAACCATAATGCCTCAGCTCCAATATGGCGTCGACCACCGGCATAGTGGTCCTGACAACGCCGAGCTTAAAATCATACTTCAGCTCCAATATGGCATCAACCACCGGTATAGTGGTCCCGAAGACACCGAGCTCAAAATAATAACCATGCCTTGAACTCCAAACTAGTGTCGACCATAGGCACAATGGTTTCGATGACACTGAGTCCAAAATTTAGAAATTTACATGTAAATAAACAATGATAAATAATAACAATAATAATAATCATTGTAATATCAATTTCTTAAAATAGAAAGTACTTGGCAATCCAACACTTAAAGTGTCTAAAATAAAATATAACATGATAAAAGAAAATGACATAAAGAACAAACTCCCACTAACCAAGTACATCAAAAGAACTCACAATGCCCATGTTCTCAACATGGTTTTTGAACACAATGGGCCTAAGTCCCTTAGTTAGGGGATCAACTAGCATGAAATCAGTACCAATGTATTCAACAACAATGTCATTTTTCTTTACAAGATCTCTGACTGTCAAATACTTCAATTCCAAATGCTTAGAACCGCTAGAAGTTTTATTATTCTTGGAGTAGAACACAGCTGAACTATTATTACAGTAAAGCTTTAGTGGCTTTGCAATGGAATCAACAATACGAAGTCCAGTTACTAAATTTCTTAATCAAACAACATGAGTGGCAGCAGCATAACAAGCAACAAACTCTGCCTGCATAGTAGAAGAGGCGACAAGAGTTCGCTTTTTACTCTTCCATGATACCGCACCTCCAGCCAACATAAAAATGTAACCAGAAGTAGATTTTCTATCATCAACACACCCAGCAAGATCAGAGTCAGTATACCCAACTATTTCCAAGTTGTCAACTCTCCTAAAAAAAAGCATACATTCTTTAGTTCTTTGCAAATATCTCATCATTTTCTTAGCCGCAATCCAATGATCATTCCCAGGATTAGACTGGTATCGTCCCAAGACGCCAACTATGAAAGCAATGTCAGACCTAGTGCATACTTGAGCATACATCAGGCTGCCCAATGCACTGTCAAAGGGTTTTCCCTTCATCTCTGCCCGCTCAATCTCATTTTTAGTACATTGATCTTTACTGAATTTGTCTCATTTAGTAATTGGAACATCTCCTGGCTTACAGTTCTGCATATTAAATCTCTCTAGAACTCTATCAATATAAGCTCTTTGTGACAAGCCAAGCACACCACATGATCTATCTCTGTGTATTTCAATTCCCAATACAAAAGATGCTTCACCAAGGTCCTTCATATCAAAGAACTTGGTTAGCATAAGTTTGGTCTCATGAAGTAGACCAAGATCACTACTTGCAAGCAAAATATCATCAACATATAACCCAAGAAAGATGAATTTGCTCCCACTGACCTTAAGATAGATGCACTGATCAACTTTATTTTCTTCAAAACCCAATGAAGTTACCACCTCATCAAATTTCAAGTACCATTGTCTAGAAGTCTGTTTCAAACCATAAATAGATTTTCTTAATTTACAAACCAAGTGCTCATCACCACTTTTTACAAAACCCTCTGGCTGCTGCATGTACACCTCCTCATTAAGATCACCATTCAGAAAAGCAGTCTTAACATCCATCTGATGCAATTCTAAGTCAAAATGTGCTACAAGGGCCATAACGATTCTAAAAGAGTCTTTAGTGGAAACAAGAGAAAAGGTTTCATTAAAATCAATACCCTCCTTTTGTGTGAAACCTTTAGCCACAAGTCTTGCCTTAAACCTCACAATTTTACCTTTCGAGTCCTTCTTTATTTTGAATATCCACCTACATCCAATCGCTCTATAGTTTCTTGGTAACTCCACTAGTTCCCAAACATCATTATTTATCATGGATTTCATTTCATCATGCATTGCATCTGTCCACATGCTAGATTGAGAACAAGTAATAGCTTCTAGATAATTTTTAGGATCAATAACAATACCAACATCATAAGCATCCTCACTAAGATAAACTACAAAATCATCAGGGATAACAGGTCGCTTTTGTCTTACTGACCTTCTAACATGAATTTGCTCAACTGGCTCATTAGGTTGTTCAACCTCAGTTATAATAGGAGGATCCACTACATTTTCAACAAGTGGTTCAACCTCATCTTCAACCGGATGTTCAGCCACATTCTCATTTGGAGCAAAACCTCCAGGAGTAGTGGATGATCTAGCATTATTAAAATTAGGAAGTGACAAAGTAACAACATCAGGCATAACACAATTAATATTATCAGATTTAGTGACAAGCTCAGCAACATCAAGCTCAAGGAATTTTGCATGCATGGACTCCACAATTTTATTACCTCTACCATGACAAAAGAATTTGTATCCTTTAGATCGATCCGAATATCCAATAAAAAAAACAACGACTTGTTTTTGGGTCAAGCTTTGTCTCAAAAGGATTATATATTTTAACCTCTACAGGACAACCCTAGACACGGAGATGATTCAAACTGGGTTTTCTACCTGTCCAAAGCTCAAAAGGTGTTTTTGGAACTGATTTACTAGGAACTCTATTAAGTATATAGAGGGTTGTTTTCAAAGCGTCACCCCATAAAAATTCTGGTAAATTACTCCTACTCATCATGCTTCTCATCATATCTTTAAGGGTGCGGTTTCTCCTTTCAGCTACACCATTCTGTTCAGGAGTACCAGGCATGGTGTATTGTGGAATAATTCCACAATCTTGCAAGTATTTTGCAAAAGGTCCCATGTGTTGCCCAGTAGAATGATATCTACCATAATACTCTCCACCACGGTCAGAACGTACCACCTTTATCACTTTTCCTAGTTGCTTTTCAACCTCAGTTTTAAAAATTTTAAACTTTTCAAGTGCTTCTGATTTTCCCTTAATCAAGTAGAGATAGCCATACCATGAAAAATCATCAATGAAAGTGATAAAAGATGTATTACCACAGATAGTTGGAGAAAGGGGACCACTAATATCTGTATGAATTATTTCCAAAAGGTCTGAACTTCTAGTTGAACCTTTCTTATTGGTCTTTGTAAATTTTCCTCTAATACAATCCACACAAGTCCCTATACCATTGAAATCTAAGGAAGGTAAAATATCATCTCTAATTAATCTTTCAACTCTTTCTTTAGAGATATGTCCTAAACGCTTGTGCCACAACAAAAAGGATTTTTCTCTAATTTTAGATCTTTTAGCAATTGAGCTTTCAACATTTAAGGATGAGGATATCATATCACAATGCAGAGATAACTTATATAAACCATCCAACAAGATACCATTACCAACAACTTGAGAATTCAACATCAAATTTAATTTTCCATTATAAAAGGTAAATTGAAATCCAAATTTATCCAAACAAGATACTGAAATCAAATTCCTCCTAAAAGAAGGTACATAAAATGTATCTTTCAAAACAAGTTCAAAACTAGTTCCTAAGACTAAGCTAACATCTCCCACTAGCTCCACAATAACTTCAAGATCATTTCCTACCCTGAGTTTGCTTTCCCTCAATTTTGGTCTCCGCTGGTTTCTGAACCCCTGTAAGGAGACAACAATATGGGTTGTAGAACCACTATCAATCCACCAAGAATTAATGGGAACATCAACTAAGTTAGACTCAAAACAGACAAAAGCTAAATGATTACCTCCAGATTTGTTCTTGTTGTCTAACCAAGCTTTAAAAGCATGACAATCAGTTTTCTTATGTCCCTTTTTCTTACACCAAAAGCACTAAACAGATTTCTTAAAAGCAACAGGTCTGGGACCTCCTATATTATGATGTTGACCATTATCAGGTTTCCTATCAGGAATTCTATGAGCAACACTATGAGTGTTTTTCTTATTTTTCCAAGATTTTTTACCAGAATGAGGTTTAGCATGAAAGGTTAGGAGTGCTAGATCACTTTTCTCCTTCTTGAGTTTCTCTTCTTCAGCTACACACTTGGTAATGAGGTTATTGATAGTTCACTTATCACCAAATGTATTATAAGCAGTTTTGATTTGAGTGAACTCAACAGGTAGGAAATTTAAGGTATGAGACATAATAAAATTCTCATTCAGGTCAATGTCATGGGATTTTAGTTTGGTTTGGACATGAACCATCTTAAGAATGAACTCTCTGACACCCCCATTGTTATCATATTTCATGTCCGTGAGTTGTTTCATTAAACATCCAGATTCAGCATTATCAGATACCTGAAATCTCTTTCCAATAGCAATAAGATACTCTTTAGCATTCTCTTTTTCAGGCAACCCACTTATCAGATGTTCAGAAATTGTTCTCTTCATAGCACACAAGCTAAGTCGATCACTCCTCTCCCACTTAGCTAATTTTTCTTTCTCTTCAGGTGTACTCTGATCATTGATCACAGGTTTGGTTTCACGCAATGCCATGTCAAGGTCAGCAATCCCTAACGAAAACTCTAAGTCTTTCTTCCATTTTTTTTAAAATTAGACCCATTCAGGATCTCAATAGAAGCAGAACAATTGTTCATAGAGAAGGTCACTGATTAGACAAAATAGGAATGCTTTAGAACAAATAATAAAGGCAAGATATAGCTTTAATGAACATAAGCTATCACTAAGAGGCCAACATTATC
Organism: Lathyrus sativus; assembly: GCA_963859935.3. NCBI lineage: Eukaryota > Viridiplantae > Streptophyta > Magnoliopsida > Fabales > Fabaceae > Lathyrus > Lathyrus sativus. Next base: position 550,757,959 of record OZ012738.1, on the reverse strand, counting down.
ACACAATCCCCTTTGGGTGGAATGCGTAAAACCCAGGTTAGAACCAAGGTCAGAACCTCAGATGAGTCGCTCAATGAGCATACATTGGGTTCGAAAATCTATCTCCTTTGGGTAGATAAATTCTCTAAACCAAAACACCTCCAACAACTTCATCTACAAATTTCAAGAATAAGCTACTCAATGAGCATACATTGAGTTTAGAAATTTATTTCCTTTGGGTAAATAAATCCCTTAGACCAAAGCATCTCCAATAGTTATATCCTTAATCAACCACAATCTTTACATACAATTATCCATCTTTGGGAAGACAATCACAGTAATGACTTAAAACCATTCCTCAAACTACAAAGAGACTTTTATAAATTAAAACGAGCGATCTCACTTTGGTGGTAATCACACACAATAATTTATAGAGTTTCTTGCATAGGAATTAAAAAAAATTCTTGCCAAAATAAATCATGAACCAATCATGAATTTAAAGCATATTTGTCTTCAACAGTATCAATCTCAATATTATAGAGATATTATATAATATATCAAATATTTAACAAAATAAATATTTTACAAATTTATATAAACTAATGTTTATTTAATAAATTTTCGAAGAGAAAATTATAATAATTTAACATTAGATTTGTATATAATAATCCATTAGCAACAATGCATTGTAGTAAGAGAAAACAACTCGTGAAATATTGCCGCAAAAAAAAAATTAACTTGTAAAAAAAAAAACCAATTGCACTGTAGTAACATGCTAATAAATGCATTGTGCAAATATATATACGGTATGGAAAAGGAAAACAAAATCAATTGAACAATAAATGCACTGCGCGTAACATGCCTTAAGTTGATGCATGGATTTATACACATTTACAGTAAGAAAATAAGAATACACGAGATCAATAATTGTTAATGACTTTTAATTTTAATGGCTTTACAATTTCACGTAATGACTAACCATTATATTAAATCATAATTATATATTAAGAATAATCAATTGAGTCCTAATTCATATAATTTAAGGTCTGATACCAAATGTAAGCGGAAATGTTCATGGATATTATATGAGATTAAAACATCAATACTTACTTGTTGAAGTCATGATTCGGAATTCCGAATGGATGAATGACCGAATCTTCCTCTGTATCTCACACTCCCGTTCACAACTTTCAATGGGGCAAGTTATGGAGCCGTCAATTATGTTTCTGATTCTTTTTGTGATTACAGAGGGGACCTAGCCACATAATATATATAACCCTAGTCCCTACCCATTATGGGCCCAAGGTTAAAGCCCACACTTTTACCCACACCAATCAGGTTTCAGATACTCAGCCATTAGATAAAATTGATCACTTAATTAATTAAAGGGCTTATATATGCACCCTCATCCGAATCATGATTAACCCGTTTTTCCCTCTTGATCTGTTATTTCTATCCCTTTAATTGCTTCCTCACGCACCTTACAACTTTATGAACTTATTAGTTCCAGAGACGATACTACCTTTCATTTGACATCCATCCTTGAGCTACATTAGAATAGATTGTTTGAGCACACCTTATAACTTTAATTGTTTTTTAAATAAGCAAAAATAATATATTAAAATAGAGTACAATTGTGTACTCAACCCTTACAAAATAAGAAATCACCAAACGAAAAGAGAAAAAAAAAATACCATCATCCGATTAAATAAAACGAAAGATTGTTTGAGCACACCGCCAAATTTACATCGATCCGCCAAATATACTTGGCCAAATATCACTTCCTAAAACACTAATTTAATGGTCCTCATTATCTTAAACAAAATCTTATGGTCTAATATCACCTTAGATTTTTTTTTCCAGGACCACCCCACTACATGTTGACCAAAGTTTCTTTGTGAGCCTCATTTTCTTTTGGGTAGGGACCAGAGTCTTCTCCTAACTAGAGCCTCATTTTCTTTTAGGTTGGGACCAAAGTCTTCTCCTAACACCTCTCCACTATCACTTACCCAAAATAACTCAACTGACTTCTCCCTTCAACTTCTTTCTTTTTATTCACATGTTCAATTTTGTTAAACAATGCATATAAATATTAGATTACGAAAACTATTAAAACATTATCTCTTTTCTAATACTTTCAAAACTAAAATTAATAAAATATTCTTTTAAAACAAATAGATAAACACATATATTTATTTAATAAAATATTTTGTCTTAAAACTTACGAAAAATAAAATCTAAACAAAATTAGTAATATCTGTTGGACAGCTCTATCTTAGATAGACGCAGCTATAAATTTTGTCTTATCCAAAATTATGCAAAAGGTTTTTGTTGTATTAATGCTAACTATTTTCTCAAGTGATGATTAGCAATATAGGATGGTGAAAGTGACCTCCCTCTTTGGAAGTTTTATTGCATTTGAAGTCCATCATTTGCCGTTAGTGTCTGCATCAATAATGATAATTATTATAGGTACGAAATACTACACCTGTGTTTGCTTAATTTCACGTCTTTCTTTTGCTGTAAATTGTAACCATTCATTCTACGTGAGAGAAAATAGACTTGTCTTGATAAGACAAAGATATTTACAACAAACAACTATAGGGAGCAAGTTGGCTGATGATGAGGTTATCATCGGACAACATATTCATAGCATTTATAGATTTTTTTTTGTTATAGTAGAAGTGATTGCTGCCTCCAAAGATATTTTGTTTGAAAGCTAGTTTTTTCTAACTTGTGTGATTTTGTTTGAAAGCTACTTTTTCTAAAATCAGTATGTTAAGAAACGTAGAATCAAAGAAATTTGTATCAAAAAATGTTGAGTATGACTCGTGAGTTAGTAGAAAAACAAAGCGATAAATTGGTCAAAAATTTAAACAACCAACTAGTATAAGGTTTAATGTTCGATTTCGTGATAAAATGTCAATCTAACAATATTGATATTTTTTAGTTGAATCATGTTTTACTAATCAAATTTATATATTTTAAATTTAAGTAGTGAGTTTAAATTTAAATTCATAAATTTATATATTCGAGTCCATAAGTTTAAATTCATAATCTCCCACTCTCAAATTAAGAGAAGGAAAAAAATTTAAATACATTTCTTATCCTTCATTTCAATTTTTTTTAAGTTTTTAATCAACTTTGTAAAAAAATTGATAAGAGTTTGTTTGAGTGTGAAGAGAAAATAAGAATAAAAAAAAGTAGGTAAGAGAGTATGATAAGAGAGAAATAGATGAGAAAAAGAGTAAATATTAGGTATGGTTTGATTTAGAAAAAAGAGAAAACAAATATAAAATAGAAGTGTTAGATATTTTTAAAAATATAAGAATATTCTTACTTTTTAACCTTAAATAAAATTATTTATTATTTAATTTAATTAATTTAATTAATTTAATCAATCTCACTAATCTACTCAAAAATATCTCACTGATTAATAATTTAAATAATTTAAAATACTAATTTTAATTATTAATTAATTTAACATATTCACACACATTTTTGGTTTAATTTTAATTAAGTAAAAACTTATATTTTCACATAAAAAAATCTTATCGTTCTTCATTATTAAGAAAATATAATTTTTTTTGTGAGATGTTGGATCGAACTCTAGTATGATCGAAGGGTAGCTTCTGATTCGATATGATTTAAGCATGAGGTCGAAGTATGTTCGCATGCTGCTGCCCAAGATAATGCGTGTTGTAGTCGGAGTTTGTTCTAACATGCATGCATTAGTCAATATTGCTAGGTTGTTAGCATATTGGATTAGGCTTTGCTTGTAAGCCCAAGTGTTTAAGTTAGCTTGTACCCTAAGTTAGCTTGTAATGGATAATTGTTAAAAAGTCCATTAGGTTAGTGTGCTATTTTTTTTATAAATAGGATGCTAGTTTCTCAATCTTGGCATAAGGAAAAATAGGAAGATAAAATCCTAACTTCAAGAGAAAGAGGTTATTTTGTTATTCTTGTATACTTGTAATCTTGTTCTAAGAGAAAGGAAAGAATAACAGTTTAATAACCAATCATTGTTGTTCCTTGTTGTTTTACCTTGTCTTCTTTGTTAACCCTAACTCTTGTGTGTTTCTTGATCATTAAGAAACCATTTATACTTTATTTAAAGACATCCGATTCACAACAAATTGGTGCGGTGAGCGTGGAGAATATACCTTCAACAAAGTATGAGATTGAAAAGTTCACCGGAGTGAACGACTTTGGTCTGTGGCGCTTGAGATGAAAGCCCTACTGGTTCAGCAGGGTTGTTTGGAAGCGTTGAAGGGTGAGGCAGCCATGGACGATGCGTTAATGGAAAACGAAAAGACGGGCATGATCGAGAAAGCCTACAGCGCAATATTGTTGAGCCTTGGTGATAAGGTTCTTTGACAGGTAACAAAGGAGACTACAACATCGGGATTATGAGTGAAACTTGAAAGTTTGTACATGACCAAATCTCTGGTGAATCGACTCTACCTGAAGCAAGCTTTGTATTCATTCAAGATGAGTGAAGACAAAGTGTTGGCTAAGCAGTTGGATATGTTCAACAAGCTGATTCTTCATCTTGAAAATATTGATGTGAAGATCGATGATGAAGATCAAGCACTGTTGCTGCTGTGTGCTTTGCCTAGAACACATGCTCACTTCAAAAAAAACTCTCTTGTATGGAAGGGAGTCCCTGACCTTTGAAAAAGTTCAATCAACCTTGTATTCAAAGGACTTGAACGAACAAAAGAGCATAAACCTTCGACGGTGGGCGAACGTTTGGCCGTTAAGGGAAAATTCTTGCGAAAGGATGGTAAGTTCGACAAGAAGAAAGGTAAAAGTCAACAGAAGTCTTATAATGGTAAAACATCTGGTATTCGATGTTATCACTGTAAAAAGGAGGGTCACACAAGAAAGGTGTGCCTTGAACGCCTGAAAGATCATGGAGATAATGGCAATGCAGCCATTGTTCAAGATGACTTCGACTCATCTGATGTTCTTGTGGTTTCAAGTGGCGACTCGAGAAAAGAGTGGATTATGGATTCAGGTTGCACTTGGCACATGACTCCAAACAGAGAATTGTTCGAGGAGCTATGTGATCAATATGGTGGATCTGTGCTGCTAGGAAACAACAAATCTTGTAAAATTGCAGGTATTAGATCTGTGACATTCAAGCTCTATGATGAGTCAATAAGGTTATTGACTGAAGTCAGGTATGTACCTGACTTGAAGAGAAATTTGATTTCTCTTGGTGAATTTGACAGAAAGGGATATGTTTTTCAAGGAGAGAAAAGTATCCTAAGAGTCATGAAGGGGTCAAAGGAAGTCTTGAGAGGCGTGAAGAAACAAAGCTTGTATACCCTTGAGGATGAGATTGTAAGTGGTTCGACAAATGTTGCATCCATGAAACCTATGTCGAAGACAGAATTATGGCACATGAGATTGAGTCATATCAATGAAAAAGGCCTGGTCAAATTGGGGAAGCAAAACCTGTTAGGAGGTGATAAAGTTGAACAGTCATAGTTTTGTGAATCTTGTGTATTTGGTAAATCCTGTAGGGCGAAGTTTAACAAAGGCAAGCAAATGACACATGGATCCCTAAATTACATCCATGCTGATCTTTGGGGTCCTGCAAGAAATCCTTCACACTCAGGTGCAAGGTATTTTCCATCTGTCGTTGATGATTATTCCAGAAAGCTATGGGTATTCATTCAGAAGACGAAGGATGAAACTTTTGAGAATTTCAAAAGTTGGAAGATTCTGGTCGAAACTCAAACTGGTAGAAAGGTTAAGAGGTTGACAACCAACAATGGCCTTGAATTCAACAACAAAGCGTTCGACAGTTACTGTGTTGAGTCTGGGATTGCAAGGCATAAGACTATAGCAGGTACTCCTCAACAAAATGACTTAGCTGAGAGATTCAATCGAACAATCCTTGAAACGGTTAGATGCATGTTGATTAGTGCTGGATTGAAGAAGGTGTTTTGGGCGGAGGCTGTTTCAACAAAAGCTTACCTGATAAATAAATGTCCCTCGACTTCCTTGGGAATGAAGACACCTAAAGAAGTTTGGTCAGGATATCCACCTAGTCTCGACAGATTGAGAGTATTTGGTTGTGTGGCCTATGCTCATATTAGGCAAGACAAGGTCGAACCTAGAGCTCTGAAATGCATGTTCATGGGATACCCTGAAGGAGTCAAAGCTTATAGGCTATGGTGCCTAGAGTTAGGTCACAGGAGGTGTATCACCAGTCGAGATGTAGTTTTCAATGAAGTAGAGATGACCTTCAAGAAAACTGATGATGCTGACGAAGAGCTGGAATAGGGAGAGATTCTTGTTGAGGTGGAGCATGTTGATGCTGAATTGCGTACCCCGGATGAAGTCAAAGAAGATGCAAAAGATGTTGTTGAAGATGAGGAGACTGATAATGACTACATGTTAGCAAGAGACAGGTCGAGGAGAGTCATTAAGCCACCTCAGAGACTTGGGTATGCAGATCTTATAGCTTATGCCTTAATCTCTGCAAGTGAGGTTCTAGACGAAGAACCTAGATATTATAAGGAAGTTATGAGGAGTCGAAAAAAGATTGAATGGCTGAAGGCCATGGATAATGAGATAAAATCTCTTCATAATAAAAACACCTGGGAACTGATCAAGAAACCTGCTAGAGCTAGGTTAGTCAGCTGTAAATGGATTTTCAAAGTTAAGGAAGGAATTGAAGGAGTGGCATCAAAGAGATACAAGGCAAGATTGGTTGCTAGAGGGTTCACTCAGAAAGAAGGTGTCGACTTCAATGATGTGTTCTCTCCTGTTGTGAAACATAGATCCATTTGGATGTTGTTTGCCACAGTGGCACAGTTCGATCTTGAACTGGAACATATGGATGTGAAGATTGTGTTCTTGTAGGGTAACTTAGATGAAACAATCCCGATGAGGAAACCTGAAGGGTATGTCGAAAAAAAGAAGGAAGATTATGTGTGCAAGCTGAATAGATCCTTATATGGACTGAAAAAAATATCCTCGACAGTGGAATAGGAGATTCGACAAGTTCATGGCACGCATAAGTTTCATTAGAAGTCAGTTCGACCATTGTGTTTACTTTAAATTTCGACCGGGTAATTCATTTGTTATCTTGTTGCTCTATGTGGATGATATTTTAATAGCAAGCAACAATGTCGAAGATGTAATGAGGGTGAAGGTTGAACTTAATAAGGAGTTCGACATGAAGGATCTGGGAGCTTCGTCCAGGATTCTTGGGATTGACATTTGTTGACTCCTAATTTTCGACGCTAGTCAAGACCAGAGTTATCTTAAATCAGAATTATCAATACTTGGTATATGAGAAGGTTTTCGACCAAAATCAAAGAAAGCTTCAAGTCAAAAAAAGATGAATAAGGAGCTAAAAAACGCTAAGTGTTGGAAGATGCTCGACGAAGGCTATGACAAGGAAAGCACGAAGACGGTTTACCAAATTGGGGGGAACTGCCAAATATTCAAAACTCAAATTAAGTGGAAGAGAACGTGGGAGCGGTTAGAAAGACAAAAATAGCGCCAAAAGGGAGCACGTTAGGAAGCCTCAACCGCCATGTAGAAGTTATTTTATAGCACTATAAATAGATGTAAATTTCATGTAATAAGGGTGTTCATTCATTATGTACTAGTTCATACAACTCTGAGTACCCGCGTATAGAGAAACGAGTTAACGAAAATGTACGTGATACAACACCAAATCTTTTATTATCAATGCGATTTGCCTTTACAATTCACTTGCCATTTCTAACTTTCAGTTTTTACATTTCAAACTTCCCTTTACATTTTCTTGCCCATTTGCTTTGCAAAGACCCCCTAGTCGAACGCGGAGTTCTGATTAGAGTTATTTTTCAAGCCACTTACTTACTTGCATCTTTATTTCAAGAGCCATTTAATTTTCAAAGGGATTACGTCGAACGTGGAGTTTGGCAGTAGTCTCTTCGCCTTATATTACAGTTGTTATTTTTAAAGTCTTTTAAATCCAACTTTACTTTTTGCAACTTTTACATCATTGCACTCTCCATTCTTACCTTTCAACAGTCGAAAGTAAAAGTTTCGTACACTCTTAGCACGTGTTCTAGGATATGGTCGATCCTGCAAGTTAGTCAATTTTATTTTGAATTGATAAACCAGCGGTTGTTTACCAAAATCACAGTAAACAAATTGGCACACCCGGTGGGACCCAGTGCTAAGCAGTTTTCAAAGTTTGTCAGGTACTTCAGTGTATGATATTGAGAAGTGGAAAGTTAGCCACAACACACGAAGAAGTAGCAAAAAAGAAATACAATAAAAGAATGGCCACGAGTGCTAATCAACAAGTTGATCCTCAAGGAAGCGTTTCAAACGTTCAGTCAAGTATAAGGTCTCAAAATGTACCATACTCAGTCTCTTCGACAGGAGGGCAAACACCACCGACTACGGTTGGGTCTGAACAAATGCAATCTGTCACTAATCTAGGATCAACGTGTATATGAACATACACCTAACCAGTGTTGGAATACATAGGACCACAAAGTCCTAATTCCCCAACACCTCCGGGAAGTTTCGTGTATAGACAAGTTCCTCCTCCAGGGTTTTCTCAACCATTGTTGAGGAGTCAACCATATGGTATGCATACAGCAGTAATGCATAGTTTGCAAAATGCTCCACCCATATTTTCAGACAATGTGACGTCTTCGCCAACACAAGGATCTAGGTCAGGTGGTCGAAATAGTCAAAGTTTAGGTGTTGGGCATTCTGCATAGGTGCTCAATCTTACAACTATGTCAATTAACTATTTAAGGCAGCAAATGGACGAAAGTAATATGCAAATGGTGCACACCCTATCCCAGACCATGGGGGAAATCTTCCAACCGTTAATTCATAATACCATGCAAACTAATCAACAGGTGGTGACACAATTAGCCCGGATGGCTATCTTTTTAGGGGTACCAGCATGTGAGCAAAGAGCAGCAGTCGTCGAAAACATTCCATGATATCAGCAACAAAATGTCCACGAGGAAAATATGGAAGGTTACAGAGTCGATGAACCTTTCAGAGTCGAACCTAGAAGAAATCAAGTACGAATTCATATAGAGGAAGAACCAGAGGTAGTCATGGTAAACAGAAATCAGAACACTGACCAAGTGCTTAGACAAGTTCGACGTCATGACGTAGCAGAGGAGAACAACCTCACAGCAATGGTCGAGAGGATAATGACCAAAAATGGTGCAAACTTTGGTTTTACCAGACCAAATTACACTTCACCTATAGTGGATTATATTTTGCAGGCTGAATTACCTCCAAGGATGAAAGTTCCAAAATTTAGTAAGTTTGCAGGAGATACTACTGAGTCAATCGTTGAACACGTAGCTAGATATATGATCGAAGCAGGGGAGATAGCGGGAGACGAAAGTTTAAGGATCAAATACTTCCCCAGTTCTCTCACGAAGAACGCTTTCACCTAGTTTACTATGTTACCACGTAACTCAGTGTATAATTGGGCACAGTTGGAACGTTTGTTTCATGAACAGTTCTACATGGGACAAACCAAGATTAGTTTGAAAGAATTGGCTAGTATTAAACATAAAGTTATGGAGCCAATCAATGACTACTTGAATAGGTTTCGACTTCTTAAAGCTAGGTGCTTCACCCAAGTGCCAGAGCACGAATTGGTCGAAATGGCTGCAGGGGGTCTAGATTATTCCATTAGGAAAAAATTAGATACCCAGTATCTTAGAGATATGGCACAGCTGGCCGATCGAGTGTGCCACTTGGAAAGATTGAAAGAAGAGAAGGTTAGGTTTAGCAAGAGTAAGAAAGTAGCCTTCGTCGAATGTAATGAAAATGTCGAAAATACATGTGACGAACCACTTTATTTTGATGAAAATGAGGTAGACGTTGCTGAATTAAAGCAGGGTCCACCTTATGCTTGTAAATTTTTAGCTCCGTCGAATGGGAAAAATCCCACTGAGTCTAATGATAAATTTCCTAAGAGGACATATACTTTTGACGTTACTAAGTGTGACGAAATCTTTGACTTGTTAGTTAAGGATGGACAAATAATAGTACCTGCTGGTGCTAAAATACCTTCTTTAGAACAAAGAAAGAAAAGAGGTTTTTGTAAATATCATAATTTCTTGGGTCATAAGACTTCTGATTATTTTCTTTTCAGGGATTTGGTGCAAAACGCCATCCAAGAAGGAAGATTGAAGTTCGGAGATAAGGGAAAGACCCAAATGAAAATTGATTCCGACCCATTGCAAAATGTGGAAGCAAACTACACAGAACCTGAAGTTCAGATGGTCGAAGCCATTGAAAAGTGTCCTGTCATCCTGGTAGGACTTACTAAGGACTTCTTCATAACAAATGAGATGGCTAAATCAACCGAAGGCTGTGAGAATGCTGAGAAAGCTAAAGATCATGGTTTGATTTTGGTGACCAAGGAGACCGCTGAAGAATTCATCCAATTCGACAACAAGACCAAAGAACTAAATTGATTAGGAGGCGTATTGGGACAAAACACTGCTGAAGATGTCAATACAGTCGAAATTGGTGAAAAGTATGATACTAACGTTGATGATGTTAGTACCAATGAAGAGGTCATAGGATGAAGTGTTCCCAATACACAGATGGCCCAGAAGATAGAATGCATGCTGATAGGAGAAATGACTGAAGTGGATGGTTGCGTATTAGAAAATTGGATCTGTTTGGCGGAAGAACGATATTTCAAGAATTCCCCTAATGTCGAGAGATTTGATGTCGAAACTTCAAGTTCAGCTGGAAATTCTAAAGATGTTAAAAATTTGGAGACTCATTTGTCCAAAATGAAGCTTGAAGATGATGTCAACATCAACATGGTCGAGATTAACAATCAAAAAAATTAAGGAAATAATGGAAGTGGAAAGAGCAGAAGAACCTAACACATTGGCATATCCTGAACAAGAAGAAAACATTGTTGATTTTTTGCACCGCTGTCAGAAAAGTGGATCAGGAGTGATGCTATGCCCCAGATGCAGTGCTATTTTTGACGAGAAGGTTGCTCGAGAGTTAGAGGAGGACAAGAAAACCAACGAAGCCTGGGGGCAGAAAAAGAATCAAGACCCTAGGAATGTGGATCCCAAAAAACCTCCAAAAAGGGTGAACACTCCAGCAAAACCCAGTACATTCAAGCCAGTGGGAAATGTACCTACAGGAAGATGGGTTAAATCTGTCGAACGACAAGGACGCAAAAAGTGGAGGAAGTTTGATGTAGAGAGGGGCTCTTCGTTCGAGTATCTCAAAGAAAACCATACTACTAACAAGTCATCGTATGTGTTTGCAAATTACAAAGGGAAGAATCCTATGACTAGATCCCAATGGCGAAGGGAACAGCGTAGACGAAAAGCTGCTAGGGAAGCTCGAGGTTTAAAGTAAGGGCAGTCCAGTACGACCAATGGAAGTCAAGATAAAATCACCGAAAAACTGCCTATAAAAAGGAGGTTGTTTGGGGGTCATGATAATGAGTCGGTTGGCCTAGTCGAAGATGATGAGAATATGACTGATAATTTTGACAGTGAATCCAATGCTTCTTTGGACATTATAGTAAACATGGTGTCCGTCATGCCCAGGGAATTCAGTCAAGTTACAGAATTGGAAGACATAGATCAAAATGCTGAACTAGAGATGATGGCACACAAACCTGTATGTTATTATATAATGAATAATGGATGTGTCGAAGAACAAAATGCGTTCTTTGAACGTCCTACAGAAGAGATGAAGAATCACTTGAAACCTCTTTACATCACCGAAAAGGTAGAGAATGTGTCTATCAACAAGATATTGGTAGATTGTGGTGCGACGGTGAATTTGATGCCTCGATCATTGTTAAGTAAGATCGGGAAGGGTGATGATGATACAAAACCCCACAACATGGTTTTATCAAACTATGATGGAAAAGTAGGCTCGACTTTGGGAGTCATTCAAGTCAGCCTCACGGTAGGGACAATTACAAGGCCTACAGTTTTCATGGTTGTCGAAACCAAAGCCAATTACAACTTGCTTTTAGGCAGAGAATGGATTTATGGTGTAGGTGTTGTACCATCTTCAATGCACCAGAGAATTGTTATTTGGCTGCTAGATGGAATTGTTGAAACATTGAGGCTGATCAGGGATATTTTAAAATTCCCGTTAATTATATGGATGGAAATCAATTTTATAAACATTTGGCGAATATAGCTCCATGTCCTCCAGCAGGATTTGAATTTTCCCCAAATGAAACAACATTCCATTATTATACTTACATCCCATCGAAGGTTTTAGATGGGATAGTGAAATCCCAGAAGAAAGGCTACCAATCATGGCAGGGCCTTCAGTAGATCCCACTGGTTAGGGAGAATGGTTCAGTGATCATGACTGAATACTAAGTATTAAAGAGAATTTTGGCCTACGTGGCTGAAACGAAATTACAAACAGCTTTAGAAGTTGTTAATGATTACATGGCTGGTGAAGCCATTTGCAAGTCTCATCAAGAAAATCCTAGAGAGGATTTCGAAGTGGTAAACCCAGATGGAGGACAAAATCAACGTTTGGACGCCATCTATGACGACAAACCTTTGGGGTTCGAAAAGGACCCACTAGCAAACCCTATCAAGATGCTAGCACAGGACCCTTTAGAGGAAGTTGATTTGATTGAAGGAGCATTCAAAAGACCGATATATATCAGCACAAAGTTAGATCCCTAACTTAAAACAAAAGTGGTTCAGTTACTGAAGGAGTTCAAAGACTGTTTCGCTTGGGACTATGACGAAATGCCTGGTTTAGGCAGAGAGTTGGTCGAGCATAAGCTACCCTTGATACCTGGGAGAAAGCCTGTCAAACAAGGTCCAAGACAGTTTGCCCCAGAAATATTGTCAAAAATTAAAGAAGAGGTCGAAAGACTACTTCGTTGCAAATTCATTCGCACATCAAGGTATGTCGAATGGTTAGCTAATATAGTGCCTGTTATTAAAAAGAATGGGTCTTTAAGAGTATGCATAAATTTTAGAGATCTAAATACTGCTACTCCTAAAGACGAATATTCAATGCCGGTAGCAAAAATGTTAGTAGATTCTGCAGCCAGACACAAATATCTTAGCATGTTAGATGGGTATTCTGGGTACAACCAAATATTCATTGTTGAAGAAGATATTCCAAAAACTGCTTTTCGATGTCCTGAGGCTCTAGGCACTTACAAGTGGGTAGTGATGCCTTTTGGTCTAAAAAATGTTGGTGCTACTTACCAAAGGGCAATGAATTCTATTTTTCATGATTTTATAGAAACTTTCATGCAAATTTATATTGATGATATTGTCATAAAGTCTGTTTCTGGGCAAGAACATCTTGACCATTTAAGACGTTCATTTCTTAGAATGAGAAAATTTGGTCTTAAGATGAATCCTCTTAAGTGTGATTTTTGTGTACAGGAAGGAGACTTCTTGGGATTTGTGGTCCGCAAGAAAGGAATTGAAATTAATCAATATAAAACCAAAGCAATAATGGAAGAGAAAGCGCCATCAACTAAGAAGGAGTTGCAATCATTGTTGGGCAAAATCAACTTCTTAAGAAGGTTCATCTCCAAACTGAGTGGCAAGACACAAGCTTTCTCACCATTACTTCGTTTCAACAAAGATAATTTCGAGTGAGGGCAACTACAACAAGGAGCTTTCGACAAGATCAAAGAGTACTTGAGTCACCCACCGATTTTGTCCCCACCATGTAGAAGCAAAAGTATGAGGTTATATATAGCTGCATCAGATAAAACCTTAGGGAGTATGTTAGCTCAAGAAGATGAGAATGGAGTCGAAAGAGCCATTTATTATCTAAGTAGAGTTTTAAATGATGCAGAAACTAGATACAACATGATTGAAAAATTGTGTCTATGTTTGTATTTCTCTTGTACTAAATTGAAGCAATATATAAAGTCTGTTGATGTGTATGTTTCGTCTCATTTTGATGTCATAAAACATATGTTATCCAAACCCATTTTGGATAGTCGAATTGGTAAATGGGCTTTAGCTTTAACCGAATATTCGCTAACTTATCAGCCTCTAAAGGCTATGAAAGGCCAAATTGTGGCTGACTTTTTAGTCAACCATTCTGTCAACGAAACTAATTTAAATCACATTGAAATACAATTCTGGAAGTTGTACTTTGATGGATCTAGCCATAAAAATGGAACGGGAGTAGGTATACTACTTATTTCTCCTAAGAAAATTCCAACAAAATTTAAGTTCAGGATCGAGGGTCCATGTTCTAACAATGAGGCTGAATATGAAGCATTAATTGCTGGCCTTAAAATTTTGTTAGAATTGAGGGCAACTAGAGTCGAAATAATGGGAGACTCTGAATTGGTCGTAAAACAACTTACAAAGGAATATAAATGTGTTAAAGAAAATCTCATTGTATACTTTGTGGTGGCAAATAGATTGTTAAAAAAATTTGAGATAGTTTCTATCCAGCACATACCTAGGATAGAAAATCAGGTTGCTAATGACTTAGCCCAAATCGCTTCCGGGTATAAGGTATCAAAAGAAAAACTTCAAGAAGTAATTGAAGCGAGAGGAAAGATAATGACTGTGGGATTATGCCCATCAGATCTGGAATCTACGAAACTTGGATATTTGGATGGCGAAAATTTTGAAATTTTTGCCATAGATAATTTAACAAAAAAAGATTGGAGAAAAAGCATAGTCGAATATCTGCAAAACCCAACAGGTTCGACAGAGTGAAAAATCAAGTACCAAGCTTTGAGTTACACACTCGTAGGTAATGAGTTGTTTAAAAAGACCCCTGAAGGAGTTTTGTTGAAATGCCTCAGTGAAGGAGAGGCATACGTCGCTCTTTCGACAGTGCATAATGGAGCTTGTGGAGCACACCAAGTTGGCCATAAGATGAAATGGTTGTTGTTTTGACAAGGCATGTATTGGCCCACTATGTTAAAAGATTGCATAGAATTTTCCAGAGGATGCCAAGAGTGCCAGATTCATGCTGGCATACAACATATCCCTTCAAATGAGTTGCAATCGATAGTGAAACCATGGCCCTTTAGAGGTTGGGCTTTGGATATAATAGGAGAAATTCGACCAACATCGTCAAAAAACCAGAAATATATTTTGGTTGGAATTGATTACTTTACAAAATGGATCGAAGCGATACCATTAGTAAATGTAGGTCAGGAAGATGTAATAGAGTTTATCCAAAATCACATCATATACAAATTTGGCATTCCAGAAACAATTACGACAGATCAAGGATCAGTGTTTACTGGTCGAAAGATGCAGGAATTTGCCAATAAAGTAGGTTTTAAATTGTTAACTTCAACACCATATTATGCCCAGGCAAACGGACAAGTCGAAGCTGCTAATAAGGTGATAATTGGACTATTGGACTAATTAAGAGGCATATAGGAAAGAAACCTTGAATTTGGCATCAGACGTTAGACCAAGCTCTATGGGCATGTCAAACGTCAACAAAAGAGGCTACTAATGCTACACCATTTAGGTTAACCTTTGGGCATGACGCAGTGTTGCCTATCGAAATATGCTTACAATCTGTGAGAATCCAGAGACACCATGAGATCCTTCGCAATCTTATTGGGCAATGATGATGGATGAACTGGTGGACTTAGGTGAAGAAAGGCTTAGAGCCTTGGAAGTATTAAGGCGAAAGAAACAAAGGGTTGAAGACTCTTATAACAAAAAGGTTAAATCTAAATCTTTTCTAGGAGGAGATCTCGTATGGAAAGTAATTCTGCCTATGGATCGGAGAGATAGAACCTTAGGCAAATGGTCTCCTAAATGGGAAGGCCCATTTCGAATCATCCAAGTATTCTCAAATGGAGCTTATGAGATTGAGGAACTAGACAAAGATAAAAGAATCTTGAAAGTAAATGGCAAATATTTGAAGAAATATAGGCCTATCTTGCAAGAAGTCCATATTAAAGTTTAGATTTCATTAAAAACATCAATAGCCAAAATAGGCCAAAAGGCTAACATGGCCAACAAGAAATCAAAAAACAAGAGAAATCAGTACAAGGATTCATAACTCAAAACTACTCAAAGTCTCTCAAATCAATAGACTTGAGGTACTCGATATAATCTTCGTCAACCTCATCATCGTAAAGGTAAGAACGAGGACGCCTTGTCTTAGACACTTTCATACAGGTCTCTATTTTCTTCGTGGGAGGAGGTGCTACGTGAGAGGTTCCGGGCTTTGTTGTTGATTTGGTTGTAGCCACCACCGCAAGATCCTTTGTGTCTCTTGCCTGAGTCTTTCGGGCGGACTTTTCTGAACTAGAACTCATACTTGCTGGTAGTAAGTGCAGGACTATGATTCAAGGAAAGAGGGATTTATAGAAGAAAGAATGAGCGTGGATTGGTCATATTAAACGGAAAATATATAAGGATTTGTCTTGAAGAGACGTCTAAGAAGGATATATTTCAATAACATGGTGGAATTGAGAGCTTATGCCATTGGAGCAACCAATGAAATTAGGGATAAGGCATTCCGTTATGGGAAAAAGGAAAAATTTTAAATACAAGATGGACTAAAACATTTTAGGCCATAAAGAGTAAAATGTGTCATTAAGGGATGCAGGAGTAATTAAAACATAAATATTGTCATTACAAAAGGCTTGAAATAGCCACAAGATAAAATGATGATTACACAAGGTCGAAAACTTTAAAAAGGAAGTTTTGAATTTAATTTGGCAAAAGTATCCACATGATGATTAATGCGAGCCTCACAAAGTGATTTGTCGAGCTTGGCAGCTGCAAGTTCTGTTTCAAGTTTTTGAGATGCATCAATGAAATCAATGGTGCTCTTCAGTTCATGAGCTACGCCAGGATCGACAGAATTTTGTAATTCCACATTACGCTTCTCAGCATTTGCAATCTTCTCCTGAAGCTCCTTGATCTGTTGCTGCCACAAGACGATGTCCTTCTGATTTGCCGCTATTTCCTCTTGACGTTGCCTATGAGCAGTTTCAAACTCGGCAATCCTAGCCTCAGACTCCTGTGCACCAGTCCAGGCTGCACTTTCTTGACCAACTTTTGTTTCGATCGCCTTTAAAAGAGGAGGGAGTTGTCGAAGCTCCAAAGACAAAGCATCCACCACAACCGTCAAATCTAGCAAGAACCCATGGATTTTTGGGCTGAGGGTAGTCAGGTTCATCTTCTTAAGCTGATCTTTTAAGTAGAGACGAGATGTAGAATCTGCGTTCAAGATAGTTTGGATGTCGCCTTTGAAAAACGTTTTCTTGATAGATTGAAGGATGGTCTTAACTAAAGTATCCGAAGTAGGAGAGTTAGAGGGTGTCGAAGATCCAAAAGCAAGACCATATTTTTGCTCAAGGATCCTCTTAGCATACTCACGTGGGTTCGACCATTTAAGGGCTATGAGAGGATCCTCAGTATTCATTATGGAAGCTTCTTCGTTACAGATGAAGTATGTTGAGGGTCACGATTAGTTTGGTCATCTTCATCCGCAATCTCTCCTTCTTCTTCTTCTTCGTCCTCAATGTCTTCAGAGCCTCCTTCTCCTCCTGAGTCTTCATTTTCATTAAGTGTTTTTTCCTCTGTGGCCTTTGGTGCTTTTTCCTTGTCATCAGTACAGGAGGGATTGGTGGGGATAGGAGTGATATTAGTATGGGTATGTTTTTGTGGTTCTTCTTGAATAATGGGAAGCAGGTTATCAGTTGTTGGCATGTTTGAAGGAACATGGGTCTCTTTGATGGTCACTTCATCAGTAATCATAGGGTCAGAGTGGACATGAGTTGGAGGATTGGAAGCGTCATCATCTTCAGAATTATTATCTTCGGTATGGGCCTGTTGCATAGTAGTGGGCACTAAAGGAGTTTGGGTTCCTGCAGAAGGAACAACAGGTTATTTCACTTCACTTAAACCAGAGCCAAGGTCAGAAGAAGGGTGATAAGTCCACTCACCTTGGCTATTAATGGATTAAGTAGCAGAAGCGTCGGAAACTGGGGTTGGAGTAGTAGTGGTGACATTAATCTGAAAACACAAGTAAAGAAAATAAGACTAAGGTGTTACGCAACGAAGGACACATAACCAAATGATAATGTGCTTACCTGAGTTAAAGTTGCACCAGGGTTAGGAATACCATCCCCATGATCACTAAAAATGCACTTCACAGTGGCCACAGGGGAGCATCTTTCGACACCAACAGAAGTGGATGTCGAACCGAGAATTTTGGCCACCTTCGCTGGAGGTGGGCCAGTAGGTCCAGATGCTTTCACAAGTTTCTTTCTCTTTTTTACCAGAGTATCTTCAGGAGACCCGTTAACATCTGAAGTAACACAATAGGAGCATCCTTCTTGCCTTTCTTTGAAGGAGTAGGGGGTTTGCACCTAGTCTAAAAAAGAGACAATACAAGTGTGAGAGTGGAACCACACAAAAAGAAGAGGCGAAGGAGATGATACGTACCGTTTTGCCTTCAATTTCATTGCCACCTTGAGAAGTGGCAGCCCTTGTAGGTGGAGCCTTTCTAGGTATAGCTGAAAAAACAACATATGATGGCCAATTAAATAATGAAAGATAAATGGCACAATCATAAACAAAGGGTGTCAAACCTTCATATACGTCAGATTTGATCCTAATATTTTGAATCCCTATATGGAGATGTCCTTTGAAATTGTCTAAAGTATACTTAGTTGGAACCACCCGGTGAGCCTTTGGTTGAGATTGCTGTCGAAGGACCTTTAGGTCTTCAGCACACATAAACCAATCTGGAAATAGAGGGGCAAATGCCACTCCAAAATCAGCAGTAGGCAAGCAAGGGAATTTAGGAGGAAAAAGTTTAAAAGCTACCTCATAACATTTCTCATGAGGAACATTAAGGGGGATTTCTAATTTATCCATTTTTTGAGAGAATTTGTGTTTTAAAATAACAGCAGCCTCATGGGTGGTTCGACTAAGATCATCTGGTCGATAAACAGTTTCAAAGTACTTCTGGAAAGCTTGAATTTCTTGAAGGTGGGTAAGCTTACTTTTCTTTGATTTGTCCTGCACAGCAAGGAAAGCCTGACCAAGTAATGAACAAAAAGTAGCAGAATCAAGGAAATACTCAGCATAACGTTTCGACCACTAATGGTGGAAAGAAGAAGTACATAAAACAGAAGGTTCAAAAAACACGGGCAAAAGAATGCCCGTCTTATGGCTGGATTCAGCAAAGATGTCAATAATGGTATCTTCGTAAAAGCTTGCAGTATGGAGGATCACTTGGCCTTTCTTGTCATACAGACATTTTGGAAAACTCTGAATTAACCCAAATTGGTGGGATACAAGATTAGGCTGATATGCAATCAAGGATGCTAGACCTTTCCCTGCATCAAGCCTGTTAACGATAAATCTAGGAATCAAAAAGGCTTCCCAGATTGCAATAGAGTCCTTATCACTATGTCCTTGAGGAATGAGAAATGGGCGTTTAAACCACGAAGGGCCAAACTTCCTCGCAACAAAAGGTGCCATACTAGGAATAAACTCAGAGCAGTTGGCAAACATCATGACGTAGCTGGTAAAGGCTTCCCTGATAGTTATGCCATCATCAGTTGGGGTCAGTTGAACCAAACAAGGCCATTCGACGTGCCTCCCCTCAACTTCAGCAGACATTTCGAGAGCTGGTCCTTTTCTAGGAAAGTTAATCTCAAAGGTAGAATTCAACCATAGTTGAAGTAACCACAAAGGACCAGCCAAAGATATAGATTCACAGACTTTTAAACGCTTCAGTCGAGAGACTGTTTCACTCAAAGATTCGTAAAGGGATGCCAGAATAAGTTCACTTAGGCAAACACCTTTGTTGTGGTGTAGTTGATTAGCAAGAGAGAGGTATTTCTTAGCTACCTGTAGAGACTTGGTACAGAATACATATCTTTACAGCCACATGGCAAGAAACGCCACATGCTCTTCGTTTGACACACTATCAGTATCTTGGTTGAGGTGGTAGTTGACGAAGTGAGTATAAGTGAGTTTAGAGCTGGGGATATTCACATAGTCTTCAGCATCAACATCAAAATGGTAAGGGACACCGTCGGGTCGAAGGCCGGTGATAGCGGCTATGTCAAAAAGTGTAGGAGAAACCATCCTACATGGTAAGTGAAATGTATAATGGGTACTATCCAAGAAATGCAATGCAGCCACCAGTGAATTTAGGCAATAGGGAAAAGGAGTCTTTGACAATATCAAAACATCATAAATCCCTACAGATTTCCAGTGATCAGCCTTAACTTTCTCTATTTTGGCCATCCAGAGGTCGAAATCTTTCAGGGGACCAACGGCTCTTAACAAACGAGTACCGTCAGTAAGGTAACTAAGGTCAAAAGTTGGCAATAGGGTAGAGTCAGCAGTGCCAGTAAAAGGTGCAGAATTTTTTTTTGTCCTAACGGCCTAGTTTTCCGGTAAGACGGTAGAAATTCACTCAGCCGTGCATCAAAGAGGTCAACCTGTGCTAAAGGACCAGACATAGCATAGGGTTTACCTGAAACAATTAAAGGGATCATTACTTGAGAGTGATAGATGCTCTTGGCGGTCTCAGAGGTAGGTTCCAGAACACATGGACGATTCTCCACCACGTGAGGATTAGCCAGGTTTACGAAAGGAGGGATAGGTTGTTTGGTTTGGGTAGCGCGTCCTTTTTGAGTTTTCTTTTCTTGAGCAGCGGATTGGGAAGAAGCCATTGTTGGTGTTTTGAAGTGAAAAGTTTTTTTTTCTTTCTTAACACGATGAAGAAAACTAAAGAATGTGAGACGTTTAAAATTCTAGATAACGTAAAGTTTTCACGAAACGGTGAGGGGAGGTATTATAAACGTTCGCAAATCCTAAAGGAATGAAATCCACTGTTAAAAGTGATTAAGCGGGACACGTGATGGTTTGAAGAAAGAGGATGCGTGTGGGAAGTTATGGTCAGAATATAAGTGCATGTTTTCAAGATAAAGTGATGATGAATACGACTGAAAAGACGTTTAGGATTTATCAAAATGGCATATTGTCATAAGCATGGACATAAAGAACTGAACAGTTAGGCCACTAAACAAATAAGTGGAGGTTAAATCAGAGACATGCAAAGTGACGTGTGTCGAAAATAAAAAGGAAAAAAAACTGACCTTCCGATCCAAGACTGGCGAAAGGAAAATTTTTGGGGGCAATTTGTTGACTCCTAAATTTTGACGCTAGTCAAGACCAAAGTTATCTTAAATCAGAATTATCAATACTTGGTATATGAGAAGGTTTTCGACCAAAATCAAAGAAAGCTTCAAGTCGAAAAAAGATGAATAAGGAGCTAAAAAACGCTAAGTGTTGGAAGATGCTCGACGAAGGCTATGACAAGGAAAGCACGAAGACGGTTTACCAAATTGGGGGGAACTTCCAAATATTCAAAATTCAAATCAAGTGGAAGAGAACGTGTGAGCGGTTAGAAAGACGAAAATAGCGCCAAAAGGGAGCATGTTAGGAAGCCTCAACCGCCATGTAGAAGTTATTTTATAGCACTATAAATAGATGTAAATTTTATTTAATAAGGGTGTTCATTCATTCTGTACTAGTTCATACAACTCTGAGTACCCGCGTGTAGAGAAACGAGTTAACGAGAATGTATGTGATACAACACCAAACCTTTTATTATCAATGAGATTTGCCTTTACAATTCACTTGCCATTTCTAACTTTCAGTTTTTACATTTCAAACTTCCCTTTACATTTTTTTGCCCATTTACTTTGCAAAGACCCCCTAGTCGAACGCGAAGTTCTGATTAGAGTTATTTTTCAAGCCATTTACTTACTTGCATCTTTATTTTCAAGAGCCATTTAATTTTCAAAGGAATTATGTCGAACGTGGAGTTTGGCAGTAGTCTCTTCGCCTTACATTATAGTTGTTATTTTTAAAGTCTTTTAAATCCAGCTTTACTTTTTGCAACTTTTACATCATTGCACTCTCCATTCTTACCTTTCAACAGTCGAAAGCAGAAGTTTCGTACACTCTTAGCACGTGTTCTAGGATTTAGTATGGTCGATCCTGCAAGTTAGTCAATTTTATTTTGAATTGATAGACCAACGGTTGTTTACCAAAATCACAGTAAACAACATCCGAAGAGATAGAAAGCAGTTGAAATTATGCTTATCTCAAGAGGCCTACCTACGGAAGGTTCTCGAAAAGTTTGGTATGTCAAATTTAATGCCTGTTGTGTCTCTGATAAATCCTCAATTTAAGTTGAGTATAGATCAGTGTCCCAACACTGATGTTGAAAGAACTTATTTGAATAACATTCCATATGCTAACATAGTAGGTTCTTTGATGTATGATATGGTATGTACTAGACCTGCCATAGCATATGCAATAAGTCTTGTAAGCAGGTACATGGAGAATCCTGGAAAGGCTCACTGGTAAGCATTGAAGTGGATTCTAAAGTACATAAATGGGTTGAAGTGGATTCTAAAGTACATAAATGGGTTTCTGAATAGTGTCCTAATTTATGGTGGAGCCTTGGGTGAAGATAGTAAAGCATCAATCGAAGTTTGTTCACATGTTGCTGATATGATCACCATGACGTTGCCTAGTTGCAAGTTTTTCCACTGTATGCAGTTGATAAAGCTGCATGAAGAAAGTAGTTCCTTGATGTTATAGAGTTAGATCTAAGGTGGAGATTTGTGATATGTTGGATCGAACTCTAGTATGGTCGAATGGTAGCTTCTGGTTCGATAGGAATCAAGCATGAGTTCAAAGTATGTTTGCATGCTGCTGTCGAAGATAATGTGTGTTGTAGTTGAGGTTTTTTCTAACATGCATTAGTCAATATTGCTAGGTTGTTAGCATATTGGATTGGGCCTTGCTTGCAAGCCCAAGTGTTTAAGTTAGCTTGTACCCTAAGTTAGCTTGTAATGGGTAATTGTTAAATATTCCATTAGGTTAGTGTGCTATTTTTCTTATAAATAGGATGCTAGTTTCTCAATCTTAGCATAAGAAAAAATAGGAAGATAAAATCCTAATTTCAAGAGAGAGAGGTTATTTTGTTATTCTTGTATACTTGTAATCTTGTTCAAAGAGAAAGGAAAGAATATCAGTTTAATAATCAATCCTTGTTGTTCCTTGTTGTTTTACTTTGTATTCTTTGTTAACCCTAACTCTTGTGTGTTTCTTGATCATTAAGAAACCGTTTATACTTTGTTTAAAAATATATGATTCACAACATTTTTTCTAAAGGCAAATGGATTAATAAGAGCACAATGGTGTTCAACCTTGACAAAAGATGAAAACAAAAAACAAAAGGGAAAAAATTCCCAACCAATCCCATCTATCTAATGCTTTCAAAAGAGTCAAAACAGAAGGAGTGGAATTCAGTGTTAGAATAGGGAATTTCTCCAACACAAGACCGTTTTCACGCTAGGAATTTAACAGTCCAACATATGTCTCAAAGGTTACATAATTTGTTTCTAAAGATGAAGTTGTATCTAGCCTTGCATAAACACCACACAACCGTTAACCAAACAGAACCAAACTTAAGATTTCCTTCCTTCGGATTTCTTAAGCCACATCAGTCTGAAAAGTAATTACAGATATCTCCAGAAAAGTTGCTTACGTTTCTGCACCAATCCCCTATCCTTTCCCAAACCGCCATCGCTAAATTTCTTTTGAAGGAAGTATGAAAAATATCTTCTTGTGAAGATAGACAGAAACCACATTTATCATCTATATCAGAAATTTCTCTCTTTGATAATTGAACCTTTTTCGGCAATTTATTCCAAAGAAGTTTCCATTCAAAGCACAACACTTTAGCTAACAACTTAGTCTTCCACAATGCACGAAACGCCTTATATTTCTCAATATTTAGAAATTCTTCTTGTATAACTTCAATCATAATTTGGTATGTGGATTTAACATTGTAAGAATAATCATTACTAACCTTCCACAAGATGTCGTCTTTCTTTCCACATGTTGGGCTTACCTCTGCCAGCATGAACTTTAACTCCAGAAAACTAGTTTCAAACTCTAGCTTATTATGATAAGATATTCCAAGGTCTCCCCATTGCCAATTCCCAAGATGCCACTCTCCCATAGAACTAACATACGAGTTTTTACAACTGCTGCACTTGTAAAGATCCTCAAACAACACTGCCAGAGGAGTATTTCGCAGCAACCTTGCCGTCCAAAACGAAATAGATTTTCCTTCTCCTATGCCATGTTGGATAGAATCTGCGAAACAAAAACCATGATTAGAAGAAACTATTCTACTTTTAATGAGATCCTTCCACCAAAATGAGGAAGAAATCCTTGGAGTAATCTTATCAGTCAACACTTGTTACTCGATGTAACCATATCTAGCCAAAATCGTGTCCTTCCAAAGGGATTTTGTAACCTCAATAATCCTCCATTTCCATTTTTTTAATAAAGCTAGATTGAATTCCTCCATACTTTTAATTCCAAGACCCCCCCCCCCCCCATTTTCCTTCGATTTACACGCCCACTCCCACTTGTTCATTTTCATTAGACTCTATTATTCCAACAATGAGATGTATGTTACCTTTACACAATTGTTCATTAAAAAAGCATTGTAAATAATTGGGGTAAAAATTAAAAAGATACTTTTTAATCTCCTTTCTTACTAGGGGTAAAGGTGTGGGTCCCACCATTATTTTGACTATGTTCCCTACTTATCTTCAATCCCAAACAGAAGAAATTGTTTATCTCTCCTCTACTTCTCTTTTATGTATTTCTCTTGTTCCAAACACACCCTAAGAGAATTGGATAGGGCATAAAAAATGTAGTTTTCCTTAAAGAAGGTAGATATCAGTTTTTCAAAATTCTCAATAGTGAGATAAATTCTAATCTTACATACTTCATATATGAGTTAAAAATTGAGATTTGCATAAAATATTTTTGATTAAACTTGGTTAAGTTGGCTTTGGCTTTTGCAGATGAAATCTTTAAGAAATGTTTGACAGAAATTTGAATAGAAACCAAAATGTATGAAGTGATTTATGTTTAGATAGACAATTTTAAGAATACGACAGCCAAGAAAAGAACTTGTCACGAAAATCTTCTTGAATTTTAGAAGTAAAATCTTTGGAATCGTTGACATTTGAAGAAGAGTTTATGAAGAGAAGAATCTTCTTTAATGCCAGTAGGAAGATGATAATAGCAGGCAAGCAGTAGAAACAAGAGAACAAACAAGATTAAAAAAATAACTTTTCTGGTGAGTAAAAAAATAGATGAAGTAGTGTATCTTGTATAATCTCTTTATGAATGTTTTTGAATTTGATTTGGACGAAGTAATTTATGGCTAATTAGTGTGGATTGAAAATAATTTAGCTAATTTGAAAAGACTTGTTTTTTTTAACTCCTTAATCGATTATATTTTTTCATAATTGATTAAATATTTAATGTTAAGTGATCTTGCATTAAAGTTGATTGAGAATTAATTTTTCACAAATATTTGATCGAGGTTTGATTTTCTAATAGATTAGATTTGACCTTAATTGATTAGAGGGTGGAAGATTTGAAAATAAAGCCATAAATGGTATTAATATAATGCCAAAATGGTTTAGTACATTACAACATCAAATCAAAAAAACTATGGCTCATAAGGGCCAGCAAAAGGTAAACCATTAAAAAAGGTCATAATAAACTAAAAAGGGAGATTCTCCTTCATCCTCAAATATCTCAACTTTTGGAGTTCGAGGCGCTTTTGACACAAAGTCTTGTCAGATTCCAATTTGGAAACCTCTGTTTCCAAACGTCGAGCCTCCTCAGCAAAGGTGATGGCATGATTGAGCTCAGTTGAGAGGCTGGAGTCATCAAAAGAAGACAGTTTCCTGCTTTTTCTTTTCTATTTCTTTGTTCTTCTCTTATCTTCCCATACACGGTTGGTCGAATCACACTGGTGCTTCTGTGAAAGTCAAAACGACAGCGTCGAATTGAACACTGTCAAAAATGGTTCTTTTTCTATATAAAGGTCGAAAAAGACATTTTTTTGGGGGGGGGGGGGGGATTTGTTAGCTCACAAATTCGACGCCTCATATATATATATATATATATATATATATATATATATATATATATATATATATATATATATATATATATATATATATATATATATATATATATATATATATATATATATATATATATATATATATATATATATATATATATATATATATATATATATATATATATATATATATATATATATATATATATATATATATATATATATATATATATATATATATATATATATATATATATATATTAAAATATTAAAGTCTTTTAGAGGTAAGGAGGTTTTTCGAAAGCCTTAAGACCTTCGAAGGGGAAGTCAAATGTCGTGGGACTTAGAGAAAATTTTGAACCTTAAGTGAGGTGGCCTTCCACCGAGATACTGGTTGGAGGTTGATGGAGTTTTTTGAAATTCAAATAAAGGATGGAGTATCTATTCTTTCTTATGACTAAGAGGGACAAGTGGTGTTTATTAGGCAAATGACTTCATGCATTGTGATACTTGTCAGAAGCTGATGGCCTTAGAAGGTTATTGGTAGTTATTTTTACTATTATAAATAGGAGTCTTAGACATAGAATTTAGTGTGTTGTAATTTACTATTTGTGCAAGTCACTCCTAAATTTACTCAAAGTATCCGAGTGTAAAGAAAAGAGTATCAAGGAGAATGTACGTGATGTAAACACACCACTTTTACTTTTCAATGAAGTTTAATTTATTTGCTTAAATTTACAAAGTTTCCTTACTTCTCTTGCAATCTTCCCCTCTTCTATGCACTTTACTTTACCTTCGTCCTCAATTCTTTTCTAAGATCTTTATCTCTTTCTTTCTAAAACTCTATCTTCTCTTTCGCTTCAGTCGAATAAGCATTTTCATGATTAAAACCTTTTACCATAATATTGTCGAAGTGTGTAACTTAGATAGATTTCAAAACATAATCTTTAGCACATGTCCTAAGATCAATCTGATCGATCCTGTGAGTCACCAAAGTTAGATTTGGAAGATCAGCGGTTGTTTTCCATTTTTCAAGAGAAATAGATATTAAAAGTGATTTGTACATTTTATTTATTATTGAAAATTGACAAATGTTTATGAAAAAATTTATAGGAAATATTAATGATTTTGGTTCATTATTTATTTTATAATGTGATTCTTATATGAATATAACATAGGGCATTGTTAAACATGAAGTTAAGAAATATAATTCATTATGCATATGTTAGTTATGCAATAAAATATTTATTTTAAGAGAATATAAATAAATGAGTGTTAGTTAATCTAATGTATATGAATTTTATATTTTAAACCTCTTTATAAAATAAAAATAATGATCATGGTTGTCGATTGCTATAAATATTTAATGCATTGAATATATTTTAGATATATTAAAGTAAACGTGTAACTTTAAAAACTTCAAAGATGTATGATTTTTCTTTAAAATTTTTTACCAATGTAAACCTAGAGAAATCATCCATAACCACATACACATACTTCTTTCAACCCATACTTTCAGTCTCTATAGGTCCCATATCGTATGGAGAAGTTCCAGTATTCTTGAAGTAGTCTGATGATGCAACATTGGTTGTGACATCATGATCTGCTTCCTAACTTCACACTCACCACAAACATTCCCTTCTTCAACCTTTAGATCTGGCATTCCTTTAATTGCTCATAACGATATGATTTCCTTCATTCTTTTAAGATGAAGATGTCCAAGTTTTTGGTGCCACAACTTCACTTCATCGTCTTGAATTTTTGAACATGTGGAAGAGTAAGTAGTTATCTAAGGTTTCCAAATATAGAAGTTATCTTTAGACTTTATACTCTTCATTAGGACATCATTTTTCTCATCTTTGACTAGACATTCTGACTTAGAGAAAATGACTAACAAACCTTGATCACACAGCTGCCTAATGTTGATGAGGTTAATAGTTAGTCCCTTCATAAGAAGACCATCTTCCAACCTAAGTGATCCATCACCCATCAATTTACCAACTCCTTTAATTTCTCCTTTAACACCTCCACCAAGTCTGACAGCACCTGTGGGCAGGGACCTAATATCTATCAATAACTTATGAACCCCTGTCATATGTCTAGAACATCCACTATAAAAGTACCAGTCTTCTCTAGTTGAGGCTCTCAAGGATGTGTGAGCTATAAGGTTAACACTCCTATCTTTGACACTTATCTTTTTGCTAACAGGCTTATTCTTGGACTTAACTGAGGATATTTGATTTCCATATAATTTATAACAGAATGGATTTATGTGACCATACTCTCCACAGTAATGACATCTCCAATAAGATTGGAAATTATTTAGAGGTTCATTATGTCTTCCAGAATGTTCTAACATGTGGTTGGACATTATGGTCATCTTCTTTCTTTCAAAAGGAAAGAACTTTTCTTCATACATTCTGTAGATGTTCTAGATTGGCTGCATTTTATGGTAAAACATTGATGTGTGTAGATGTCATGACTGATGTTATGATACACGTGTGGAGTGTACTGCAAGGTAAGTTTGGATAGCTAGAACAGAGTGTGTTGGATGTCATGACATCAGGTAGCGGCCAGCAAGGGCGCACATGTTTGTTTTTCTAGTATAATGCTTGATTTATCTCAGGATAGATTTCAGGAAACATTTTAGGTATTTGTGTTATCTCAGGCGAAATGCTAGGCAGTGTTGAGCTTAAGATGAAATGCCTATGACCTAATTGAACGAACCCTGATTTATGAAAAGAGGTTTAACTTGGTTAAACCTAACTTATGTCACTGAGGCCCAAGGACCATATGCTGCTTATAAATAACGAAGTAGCAATCCTTATTGTGTACGAGTGTTTTTGTGAGTGAAGAGTTTTGTTTGTGTAGGTAGTTCTTCACGTGTGTCTGTGTGTCTTAGGATTATGTGTGAGCCAAGTAATTATCTGTTGTATGATTGCATTGGACTAGTGTGTTCTTGAGTTGAATGTTGATTGTGTCACTCTAAGTTTTTAAGCACGAGTGTTGTGTCTCTTGATTGAAGTTGTGAAGAAAGATCAAGATTTGTTTGAAGTGTGTCTTCATTTTTATCTGTAACTTAATTGGTTGTATCGTACCTCGAAAAATACGATCCTCGCGATGGACGCGGAAAATACTGTTCGAAACAAAGTCGCCACCGAACTTTATTCATTCCAAGGATGGAATAGGAAAATATCGATAAAACCTTTAAGGAGATAAGAACATGGTCATCGCAACCAATATTCTAGGTTCGGGAGTCGGTTACGCAGAGGGAAGGTATTAGCACCCTCTACGTCCGTTGTACTCAATGGGAACTTCTTGATCGATTCAAGAGTAAGGTTAACTACGCTTGTTTGTTTTCTTCTAAGGTTTCTCCTATAGGGGGGAATGGATGGTTTAGATAGGGTGCTCGCCAAGGATTGGGGCCCTTGTGCCTACGTATCTTCACTTGTAAGAAGTGGAAAATCAGAGCGTTCGTAGTTCGTGGGACTACGGGAAAAAAAGGGGATTGTGCTCGCCAAGATCATCGCAATCTTGTGCCTACGTATCTTACATTCAGAAGAGAATGAAGAATCAGAGCAGCCGTAGTTCGGATAACTACGGTAAAAGGTTTGTGTTTGACGAACGAGTGTTTAAGTCGCATTCTAACTGCTAAACATTGGTTTGTCTGCTCGCTAGGGGAGGCTGAAGCTCGATTTTGTTATGCGCGGAAGAAAGGACTAAACAATGTTCTTAACAAAAGGTGTTTTGGTTGGAAATCACACGAGGGCGAGAAATTTGTGTTTATCGCATTGGATGTTTTGGTTTAGGAAAGAGAATGGATTTGAATAGGTTTAAGGTTTCGATCGCACGGGGGCGAGAAAAAGGAGTTTGGTTAGGTAATTTGATAGAGAATGACGATTATTCGATAAACAAGATGTCAACCTTGCAATCAATTAATCGGGCATTATTGGAATGCTAGATTCCAACGACACCTTTTTCATTCGAATAATTACGAAATATGTTTGAGAAAGTTTCAATCGCACGGGGGCGAGAAAAGAGAATTGGGTTGAATAGTTTAAGGGAGAATAACGACTACTCGATAAACGAGACGTCGGCCTCGCAATCAATTAATCGGGATATCGTTGGAATGCCAGATCCCAACAACACCTTTTTCATTCAACTAATTATGAAATTGTATTTGAATGGACAATTATAGCATTTGTCCAAATAGTTAGGGCACGAGTCTTATGGGCGAAAGGTCGAGTAATCCACAACCTAAAGCGTACGCCCCAAGAGTGGTCACTCAAAAATTCGAGGAGTGCGAGACTCCAAGAACTCAATTCTTTCGTAATTTAATCAAGAAAATAGTTTGGATTTGACGTATGGTTTAGAAACATACTAGGGTTTAGACTCGATCGCACGAAGGTGAGGAACGAGGTTAGACGGGTTGAAAAAAATTAGGAGGAATGACGACTATTCGATAAGCGAGATGTCGGCCTCGTAACCAATTAGTCGGGATATCATTGGAATGCTTGATTTGAACGACATCTTTTTCATTCCATTAATTATGAAATATGTTTGTTGGACAGTGAATATACTTGTCCAAGTAATTAGGGGAAGTGTTTTAAGAATGAAAGGGTGTATGACGCGCTATGCGAGGCGTGCGCCTCAATAGTTGTCACTCTCGAATTCAAGGAATGCGTGACTCCAAGAACTCGATACTTTCGTAATTTAATTAAGAAAAAGGGTTTGAATAAGTTTGCGTAGGTGGGTTGACCTAGGGTAGGCATATCGTTCGAATTAGGGTTTGCCTACTTTGAAAGTTTAAACAAAGTTGGGGAGTTTTAGCGATGAAAGACGAAGCGACCACAACTCAAGACGTGCACCTCGAGAGCATTCGCTTAAAGACCCAAAGAGTGCTAGACTCCAAGGATCCACCACTTTCATATAAATTCAAAAATGGATTTTTATTTACTCTAATTTTAAAGAAAACAAATAAAATATTTTGAATTTAATAAAAAAAAGAAAAAGAAATAAATTTGATAAAATTTTAAATAGAATCCAAATAAATCAAATAGTAAAGCCAATATCAATTATCACAATAATAAAAAATAAATAAATTAATAATATCACTAATAATATACATAATAATTTAAACTAGGTATAATTAATTTCTAAAATGACCCACTAAATTTCACTAACTAACACTAATCACCATTATAACTATTTAATGCTGCAAGTGGTGATGGGTAATAGACTAATGGGTTGAAATCCTCAAAACATGGCCCTACTGGCCCAAAAATCCTAAACCCTAAGAAGAGGAAGCGCCACCAATTAATTCTGATGGCTAGGAGACATGGGAGATTACACGCGACTGCTAGATGCCACCTTGGGAAGACACGTATTGACAGAAAATATTAATACGCTAATGGCATTAACTAAAAATTGAAGACAATGGAATCTGGAAAAAAAAATATTCCTCCATTTAACATCTAATCACCTTCCCCATGTACTTCACACTCATCAACTTCTCTTCCCCATGCTCACTCTCTCAACTTCCACCAAGTTCTCCTAAAAAAAACCTCCGTCTCTAACACAGAATCAGATCAAACCCTCTTATCTTCTTTCCAAATCAAAACCCTAATCTCACAATGTCTAAACCTAACCCTTAAATCGACTTCAACCTCTAATCCCTAAATCAAAGAACAAACAAAACCTAGAAGGAAAAGTGGAACCACTGCGACGATGATTTAGGGCGATTGGCGTGCGGTTCACACTCGGTTCAACTCGGTATTCATGGAGAATGTCAAAATGTGTACAGAAAACGGAAAATACCTGATCTGAGCAAAATCCAACGACGATATCTCCGGCGATACTCCACTGAGTTTTCGGTAAGCACCTTCTTTATCTTCTATTTCACTTACTTTATCCTTTCTTTTCCTTTGCTGCGCTTCGCCGAAAATGTTGTGTCCTGATAGTGTAATCGGTGACCAAGCTCAACGCCTTAGAGTTTCAGTGTGAGACTCTAAGAAGTTTTTCCTTCAAGATTTTGAGTTTTAATATGGGTTTAGGGGTTGATTTCGACAGAGTTTCCTTAGGGTTTTTCT
The DNA here is from genome assembly GCA_963859935.3 of Lathyrus sativus. Lineage (NCBI taxonomy): Eukaryota > Viridiplantae > Streptophyta > Magnoliopsida > Fabales > Fabaceae > Lathyrus > Lathyrus sativus. The sequence continues at coordinate 550,725,890 of OZ012738.1, read as the reverse complement.
TCTGCGCGGCTCCCTCTTCATGAATGAAGGGAGACCCTATTTAAAGATCAAAACTTAGGGTTTGTCTAGGGTTGGCATCTCCATTTTTTGCAAATCCTGTGATTTCTTTTGTAGATGCTCATAATGCCTTGCCATATCAGTGAAATTATGTTGTACCTACTGCTACCTTCTGATTTTGTGTCTCTTTTGTCATTTTGTGATATTTGAAAAAAAATGGTCCCCACTAATCTGATTTTGCTTTCTTTTTCTTATCATAATACATATGTTTTGAATGACCTGGCGTTTTTGAATTTTATTTCTGCACTAATTTGAAATCTTGGAATGATGCAGGTAACAATTGTTTACAGCAGGGACACCATTCTCATAGCAATTTCTACAACTCAACTAATTTGTGTATCAGCCAAATTTTGGAGTTTTGGCCTCACAAATTAAGAAATTTCTGCAATGACAAAAATAAGGATAAGTGTGAAATTCCTTAAGTTTTAAACTTAATGCCCTTAACTTTGGATTTGTTCCTGCCTCTGCTTTTAGTTTAATATGAGTTGTGTCGGATTCGCTTGTTATCGTCATGGTATATCACTAACTGTATTTTGTTTAACAGGTTCGGCTATCCAAAATTTGAACTCCAACCGTCATCTCAACAATAGCTAACGGCCACAGATCATTATAGGCTTACGTCGTTGATGAAAATCACAGCAGTTGGTGAAAATCACAACAGATGGCAACCCGGACATGTTTGGAGTCAAAAAACTTGTGGTTTACATCTACCATTTCTGTTGATTTCTCATCAGACAAGAAGACCTGTGTATAATCCATAACTTTCATCCTTGAATCTAAAGCTTCTGAACACGAGTGCAAACGGTAAATCCAAACATATTTTTGTATGCTTTATAATTTATCAGTTGCTTTTCCGCTTTATCCTGATTGGGGCTTCAAAAGAATTTCAAGAATTCCTGTCAACATTTTGTTCAGTGCTGATAGCATACCTCTTCTTGGGCAGGTTATGGTGAACCAGGGCCTCTTTATAAAATTGTTTAACCATCATTCTTCTCTCTAGCGAACTGCTTGCAGTGATATTGGACAATCTCATTTCGTTAGAAGATGGACCAGGCGAGGAATCAATAGCAAGGTTGGAACAAGAAGGAGGAGCACGATTGAAAAAGAGAAATTAGCGCGGCGTTTAGGAGGAGAACTTCTAGGCTGTTGAGAATGTTTAGGAACACGATCAATCGGAGTCTTCATCTTTTTCTTGGCCATTATTGCGAACAAGGGGAAAAGGAAAAATGTGTTCGCAATAGAATTTGGCTGCATTGACGGTTTTGCTTGAGACCAAAGTCTGATGCCAGTATTGCTTCCTTGAACTTCTCTTGTTCTCGCACCGTCTTAACGCGTGGTATGATGGTAAACAATATTAATAGTGTTTAGTAATATCGTTATTTTACGAACTGACCGCATCTTGTATTGATTCCTACTTGGCTTTGAGGTGTGTGTTTGTCTTTGAAAACCAAACATTTCTTGCCTTGTTTCTTTCGTGTTGTTTTTTTTATGTGGTTATCTTGTTGTATTTGCATTGTGGACTAATTGCAGCTGGTTTTGTTGAATGCGAGGTATGTACGGCCGCTGTCAGTCGGAGGACGAAGCTTGCGTAAAGAATATGCGATGAGCTATAGCTTGGTAGTTTTGGCTATTCTTTGAATTCTCTGCATCTTTGGTTTTCCATGGTGGTTATAGTGAAAACAAGGAGCTTCAAAGGTGTCTTGTGATTTTGGTAGTTTATAGAGGACTTGAGGTGGGAGCTAGACATGAACACTAAGAAGTCGCAATCGAAAATCCATCCATGAAGTCGATTTGTGTGCTGCTCTTTAATGAAAGCGGAGCTTGGAGCGAAAATGAAAAGCATTGTTAAGCATAAGACTCAGTATTGTGTATGGCTTCTTCCCTTACTCATAATCTTATCCCATGATTACTTTATGATCTTGGAATTCTGCTGCTGTCTCAAATTGGCTGTTTTGTAACTTGACCAAATCCTGAAATCTGTCATGACTCTCGCTTACATAGGTCATACTAACATCTTTTCATCTCATGTATGTGTGCAGGTCATCGTAGTCGTAATCGAACCGTAAAGCTTACATTGAGGGAGTATTTGACCGTGACAAATGAATTTCCTGTAGAACTTGGCAAGCAATCTCAAGAGTTTTTTTTTTTAAACCGAGTCCAAGTAGTGCACATTGGCAATCAAAAGGTCATAAAGCTGTTGTATTGAAGCAATTTTTGAAATGGCGACTGCATCCTTTTGGACTCATTTCTATTATAGTTGATGATGGAACTGGTGATACTTTGTAGCTGGTATTTTTTTCTTTGAATTCAATGCATCTTTGTTTTGTTTTGAAGAGATAAGGGTGATGTTTGCTGCGTTTGGGATATCGTACAAATTATGCAAGTACCTTTTGCAATTGTGAGGTGTGGTTTTTTTTTTAGATTTGTTGTTGTTTCGTTTTTCTTGGCTCGGTTAATAGTTTCACCTGTTCTCTTTCAGATGCACTCCTCTTCTGTTCATGGAAAGTCTGTAACGAACCGAATATGTATGCAGCTCTGAAGTCATGATTTGTTCGTCTTCGTCCCTTGGCAGATTTGAATCTTAAAGCGTTGGCTGCTGTCGGTGCAAGCTTGTTTTATTCTTGATGAACTGATGACCCTTCTCACAACGGCCCTTTTGATTAAAAGCCATGCCATAGACTTTGTTTCAATTGGTTTGATATAGGTCACTTGAACAGGGAAGAAGAAACGAGAATGACGGTGTTGCTGCATTAGAGACACGGTAATTCAGACCTTGAGCCACTGATATCCATACATTTAAGTAAATTGGTTCAACATGCTTGTAAAAGAGGCCAGTACAGGTGACGAGATTATCCAGCGGATCACTTGAAGAACAAATTAATTTGAAATATTCAGACATCCCTTGTGAAATGCGGTCTGATTGCTGGGACTTTAAAGTTAACTGAACCATCATTTGGAAGTAAAATACTACCAAATAAACCAATGTAGAAACCTTGTCCATATAAGAAATACAGTTGACAGTCAAAAACTTTAGGTGTTTGTTATGATCAACTGATTGTATGTCATTCATGTACTTTATGTCTAAAGAAAACTTGTACTTTTTGTGATAGCTTCCATAAACTGAATGGAGGTATAATACAAATCATAATTTTCACTTCTATCTGAGTACAAATCTTCACATACTTTTTCACAAATGTTAGTAACATGTCCAAACACCCTATCACACCATCATAATTGGTAGATGGACTTTCCAAGTCCAGTTTGACTCCTTTCAGAATATATATAAATGAATTGAAGGCAGCATCATAAACATGACTTCTATGATCACAAGTGACTGTTGTCCCCGATGCTTGACGAATGAGTACAAAAATCATACTCAGATAAAAGTCCAATCGACTGATATCCCATGGCAGCCACCTAATTGGGTGTTGCTTCCAAGAGCCTTTGCCAGATGAAGAAAGTCCAATTTCTATACTGTTTAACTCCCTGCACTTTTGTGAAACACTGTCATTGAGCAGCTCAAGACCCAGGTTCCATAACCAGATTGTCTTGCTATCAGGTCCATTCTGAAATACTGTTTTCAGAATAGGCTCTAAAACCATTTTTATCGATGATGGTTTGTTGACAGATGCATCAAGCTTACGTAACAAATAACACCACGTGTTCAAGCAGGATGAATGAACTGATATGTCACATTTACTTGAGATGATGCCAATCAGTGGAGTCATTATGAGCTTTATGATTTTGTAAATCCCATATACTATGACCATACCACGACCCTTTAAAATGAAATGAACTATGTCTTAAACAAATTGACTCTAGAAAACTAGCTCATTTGATTATAACTTGATGTTTGAACGCTTAAATCCAAACTTGCTACTAATTGACATAGCTTGAAACTCTCAACTGGCACAAGTACGGCCGGAGGGTGAATTGACTGTGTCTTAGAAACATGAATGATCATAACTTGATCCCGCTGAAACAAGACTTGCAATTTGCGAACTAAATCTAAGTTTGTCACAAACTAATTTAGAATCCAAATATAGCTTGACGCTTACAGTCAATTCGAGCAAGGCTTGAAACTAAATCGACCGTGTCTAGAAGCATCATACGAAATATCTTTGAACAACTTGAGTTAAGGGCGGATCATACGAACCACTTGTTGTGAGGCTTAAGCAACCTTAGAGAAGTTTGTAACCAAGTTGAAACAGAGTTTAAATTCCTTGAAACCCAACAGTTGTGTTGCGAAATGGATCCAATCATGTATTTGATGCCATTGTATCATGTCTGTCTGATCGTGAGAACGTGGACACACATGAGCTTGGGTATAAGGGGCTGGAGGCACGCTCTTCCCACATAAATTGCTAGGGATTATAACCACAATGAGTACATACAAAGTCTCTATAACGAAACTTTAGAGGGTCATGGCCAGAAGTTCTGTGGAAGTAGGACTTTTTATTAAATACCAAAGTAGGACAAATTTGGGGTATGACAGGTTGTAATCACTGTTGTGATTGAGGGGGAATGAGTAGGAACTCCGGTCTAGTGTTAGGCTGAAGTTGCATTAGGTAGGTCTTAAGTGAATAGTGCAAACTGGTTGTTTGGCTCTGAATTAACATTGCTTATAGTGGATTTCCTCCCTGGCTTGGTAGCCCCCAGAGTAGATGTGATTTGCACCGAACTGGGTCAACAATTCCCTGTGTTATTTACTTCTTTCATTTCCAGTTTATTGTTAAGTTTTATAGTCTGCTCAGTAGTGGATGTCATAACATGTGTTATAACATCAATTGTCTGTTACTAGAATTTCAATTGGCATCAGAGAAGGCACCCTGCCTGTTATTTTTTGGGTGAGATCTAGGGAAGATAAATTATGGTACTATGGACAAGGATATAGGATTTACAAATAGACCACCAATTCTGGATGGTTCTAACTATGACTACTTAAAACCTCGCATGATAGCCTTCTTGAAATCTCTGGATAGCAAGGTCTGGAGAGCAGCTAACTCAGGATGGGAACATCCAGTGAAGACAGAGAAAGATGGATCTACTGTGCAAATACTTGAAGAAGAATAGAGCAAAGAGAAAGAAGCCTTGGCTTTTTGGAATTCTAAAGCCCTGAATGATCTATTAAATGGGATATATAAAAATATCTTCAGACTTGTGCATCACTGTGAACTGGCCAAAGAGGTTTGTGATACTCTCAAAACTACTCATGAAGGTACCTCTAAGGTCAAGATGTCTAGATTACAGATGCTGACTACTAAGTTTGAAAATCTGAGAATGAAGGAGGATGAGACTATTCATGAATTCTACATGAATATTCTGGAGATTGCCAATACCTCAGGAGCCTTAGGAGAAAAGATGTCTGAAGAAAAACTTGTGAGAAATATTCTCAGATCATTGCCCAAGAGATTTGCCCTGAAGGTCACTGCTATAGAGGAGGCTCAAGATATCAGCAACATGAAGGTTGATGAACTCATTGGTTCTCTACAAACCTTTGAGATGGGAATGTGTGAAACTGTTGATAAGAAGAACAAAAGCATAGCTCTTTTGTCAAATGCTGAAGAGGACTCAGATGAAGGAAATGGTGGAAGTGATGAAAATCTGTCAGAAGCTATAGCTATGCTTGGAAGACAATTCAACAAACTTATTAAGAGAATAGATCAAAAGCCCAGACCTAATGTCAAGAACATCTCCTTTGACATCAGCAGAAGAGGTAAATATGAAGAAAAGTCCAACCAAGGTAAAGGAATTCAATGCCATGAATGTGAAGGCTATGGTCACATTAGAGCTGAATGTCCCACTTACATCAAGAAGCAAAAGAAAGGTCTAACTGCCACCTGGTCTGATGGAGATTCTGAGAGTGGATCAGAAGAAGAATCTGCAAAACATGTCATTGCACTAACCAATGTATGTGTATCTGATGATGATTCGAATGAAGATGAGCTAACTTTTGATGAACTTGCAGCTTCATATAAAAAGCTATGCATCAGAAGTGCAGAAGTATACCAACAAGGGGAGCAGCAGAAGAAACTCATAAGAGAGTTGGAGGTTGAGAAGAAGGAGCATCTTGCAACAATAGACTCACTCAACAGTGAGGTCAGCTTGTTGAATTCTAAACTTGATCAGATGTCAAAATTTATCAGGATGTTGAACAATGAGACTGACACTCTTGAAGAAATTCTACAAAGTGGTCAAAAAGCAGGAGACGTGTCTGGACTAGGATTTGTTGGTGAACAGGGACCCATCTTGGGGTTCAGAGGACAAAGCCTGAAAATCATAGGTCAAATCGGATGTCACGACCAATGTCTCAACATCAGGAGAACATAAGCATGAATCAGACCAAGAGAAAGTTTCAAAGGTGGAGGTGTCACTACTGTGGAAGATTTGGACAAATAAAGCCTTTTTGCTTCAGGTTGCATGGATTTCCCAGCCACATTTATCAAGTCAAACCCAAACAGGATGCCCCTATCAAGAAACAGCGTCAAGTCAAACCCAAAAAGGATGCTCAGATCAAGAAACAACAATGGGTTGTTAAGGAGGTGGCTCTAGTAGCTCATACCTCTCTAAGGATGCCAACCAAAGAAGATTGGTATTTTAATAGTGGTTGTTCTAAATATATGACTGGAATAAAGAACCTTTTGGTGGACATCAAACCTCATTCCACGAGTCATGTAACATTTGGTGATGGAGCTAGAGGAGAAATCAAAGGTGTTGGAAAACTAGACTGCCCTGGTGCTCCAAGACTGGATAATGTTATGCTGGTTAAAGGACTGACTGTAAACCTTATCAGTATCAGTCAGCTCTGTGACCAAGGACTCAATGTCAAATTTACTAAGGGTGAATATGTTGTCACAAATGGAGAAAATGAGGAAGTCATGAGGGGATCTAGAGCTAAGAATAATTGTTACTTATGGGAGTCTAAAAGTAACTCCACTGTCTGTACTATGACCAAAGAAGAAAAGGAGGATCAACTGTGGCTTAAAAAACGTGGACAGCTTCAAGGGATGACAAAGATCATATCCAAGGAAGCAGTAAGAGGAACTCCAAAGTTAACACTGGATAAAAGAAAAGGTTGTGGTAAATGTCAGGTTGAGAGGCAAGCCAAGATGGCACATCCAAAGAGTTTACAATGTAGATCTGTTACACATGGATTTGATGGAATCCATGAATGATGAACATCATGAAGGAAGTAATGTCACTCAGGATGTCATGACATTATATTGTGACAATCTTAATGTCATCAATATGAACCCAAGTCAGCATAACAGAACCATGTATAATGATAACAGACTTCACTTTGGAAAAGATCATGTGGAGCTTGGGGACTCTGACCTACAAAGTACTGACATTGTTACAAGAGATCTCGAGACTACTCAAATTGAAAATTTAAGAAGCAAGTTAGGAACGTGTCTCTATAAGGAGTTATAGCAATTAATGGTATTTGGGAATTGTATTTTGAATAGTCTAAATATTAATCATTTGCTGATTGGTCAAAACTTCAAGTTCCCTCTTCTTTTGCAATCATATCACTCTACCCCCTACACACGATACGTTTACTTCATTTGCTACCCATACCACTCCTTCATCTTCCATACTTCCTTCAACAACCACAAAAAACCTTCTCTCACTCTGCCAAAGTCTCCTGAAATGTCTCAACAATCAAAATCTACCTCTTCCAAGAAGATGACCACCATCGCTGATCCAGATTCTGGTGCTAGAACTGACTCTAGCAACCCTAACTAGGTTCTTGAGGTAGCACCACTATGTATGTTAACCCCATAAGGTCTGAGCGAGAAGAAGCCTCGTACTTCGCATGCAAGAATACCTAAAGAACTAGTCACAGGTCAGGCTCCCCGCACTTCAACCTCCATCCCTCATGAGGATACCAATAGAGAAGGCTCTAGGCATATCCACAAAACTATTGCAAATTTGGTATCTAGGATATTGAATGAGCCACATGATATGCCAGGGATATCCATTCCCCTTAACATTGAGGTTCCTGCTCCCCACCTGGATCAACAAACTTTTGTTACTTAAGATGTTGAAGCCCTGGGTACGACCTCACGAAAGAATGATGATAAGGGTCAAACTTCTAAGAGTGATGATAATGTGCAAGGTGATAACAATGATGATGATGATATCCAGAAGGATGATGTTGATGTAGTGAACCTTGATGATTATTCAGATAATGATCTGATAGCCACGATCAACCCTAGCATAGCCAAAAGGCTCATGAATAGGAAAGGGAAGAAGGAAGTTGCGCAAAGTCCTCTCAAGAAGAAAGCTGTAACAAAGAGTACTCATGTTGGCCCTACAAAAGCTTGGAGCAAGGTGGTTCCAAAGAAGACAAAGGCTCAAATAAGTACTGAATCTGACTCAGACTAGGATGTTGCTTGTGATGTCACTGACATTCCACCAAAGAAGAAGCCAACAACTAGCAAACTTGTTGCCAGTGTTCCTGAAGTTCCTATTGACAATATCTCGTTTCATTATCCCTCGAGTGTCAATAGGTGGAAATATGTGTATCAGAAGAGGTTGGCATTGGAAATAGAGCTGGCTCAGAATGCCCTTGAATGTAAGGAGATCATGAATCTTATTCATGTAGTTGGTTTAATGAGGACTGTCACTCAGTTTTCTAAGTGTTATGAAATACTTGTGAAGGAGTTCATAGTGAACCTATCAGAAGACTGTGCTGATAGGAAATCAAATGAGTTTGGCAAGGTGTATGTAAGAGGAAAGTGTGTCACTTTCTCCTCAACTGTCATCAATAATTATCTAGGAAAATCAGATGGAGCTCAACCTGATCTAGCTGCTTCTGACAACAAAGTGTGTCAAGTTATAATTGCCAACCAGGTCAAAAGTTGGCCCTCAAAAGGGAAACTGGTTGCCAGTAAACTAAGTGTGAAGTATGTTATGCTGCATAAGATTGGAGCTGCCAACTGGGTGCCCACAAATCATAAATCAACTATTGCTACTATCCTAGGGAAGTTCATTTATGCTGTTGGGACCAAAACAAAGTTTGATTGTGGGACCTACATCTTTGATCAAACCATGAAGAATGCAGGCAGTTATAGTGTAAAAAGCCCCATTGCATTTCTATCAATTATCTGTGGGATCATATTGAATCAGTATCCCAATATCCTAACAGACAATGAACCTGAGTGCAAGAGAGAAAGTCCCCTGTCTTTTCATCACAAGTTGTTTTAAGGAACACATGTTCCTAACATTATCATGACATCTGGAGAGACATCCAAGGGGAGTTCAAAGACAGGGAAAGCTGAAGTTATTGCCATGCTCAAGGAGACATGCCAAGAGCTGGAGACACGAAAGATGAATCTAGAAAGCTTGATCAGTTTTCTTGAGAAGAATGAAGATGCTGAGTTTGATGACACTGATAAGGATAAGCATGATGATGATTCTGGGGAAGATGATGACCAGGAAGCTGAATCAGAAGAAGCTGATGCCAGTTCTGAGGAAGACACTGATGAAGAAAGGGAGAGTGATGGTGCTGGCTCTGAGTCTGATGACTAGAGTTCTTAGTTTGTTTGCTCCAGAATAAATTTATTTGTGAACAGATTTTATGTGTTGTTGTGTTGTAATAACCCTTTAACTGTGTGTTTCCAACCTTGTTTGATCAATACTAAGTCTTTAGTTATGATCTAAATTTGTGGCTAAAAAGGGGTAGAAGTAATTATTGTGAACAACAGGCTTAGGTGTGTTTAGATATTCCCCTCACAGGTAGAAGATGAGTTATATTGTTGTGTATGGTTGCACTAAGCATGTTTGCAGGTGTGCTAATGATATGTTGTTGCTCTGAGTTGTGTTACAGGTGCACTGATGTGCTGAAGTTGATATGTAGTTGTGAGCAGGATGATCATCCTGAGTGAGTGTGGTTTTTGTAGTGAAGTGTATGTATGTTCCTAGTTGGAACTTAGTAGTATTGTAGTTGTTGTTAGTAGTGTGTGTTTCTGCAGGTTGCTTGCAGATTGTGTTTGGCTATGCATCAGTTGAGGGGGAGTATCACAGGATGTTCCACAAAATGTTGTGACATCTGTAGTCTGAACTAGCAGGTGGTTTTTGTGTGTGTTGTGGAATAGGTGTGTTTCAGGATGTCATCCTGGATGTCTTGATATTCATTATCCAGAACAGATTGTATGAGTGTGTGTAAGCAAGTTGACTCTGATTGGCTAGTATTAACAAGAAGCTGATTTTGTTTGTGTGTGTAGATGACTCTGATATGGTAATACAACATGTGTGTGTTGATTGGTAGTATTAGCTAGTAGTTATCCTGCATGATTAAATATGTGTTGTGAACTTTTCTGCTGCTTATGATCTCTGATATGTTGACAGATTGTTTTAGCCAAAATTTTGCCAAAGGGGGAGTTTGTAGATGTTCTAGATCGACTGCATTTTATGGTAAAACATTGTTGTGTGTAGATGTCATGACTGATGTTTTGACATATGCGTGGAGTGTACTGCAGGGTATGTTTGGATAGCTAGAACAGAGTGTGTTGGATGTCGTGCTGGATGTCATGACATCAGGTAGCGGCCAGCAAGGGCGCGTGTGTTTTTTTTTCCTGGTAAAATGCCTGATTCATCTCAGGCTAGATTTTAGGAAACATTTTAGGTATTTGTGTTATCTCAGGCAAAATGCTAGGCAGTACTGAGCTTAAGATGAAATTCCAATGACCTAATTGAAGGAACCCTGATTTATGAAAAGAGGTTTAACTTGGTTAAACCTAATTTCTGTCACTGAGGCCCAAGGACCATATGCTGCTTATAAATAATGAAGTAGCAATCCTTATTGTGTACGAGTGTTTTTGTGAGTGAAGAATTCTGTTTGTGCAGGTAGTTCTTCACGTGTGTCTGTGTGTCTTAGGATTACGTGTGAGCCAAACAATTATCTGTTGTATGATTGCATTGGACTAGTGTGTTCTTGAGTTGTATGTTGATTGTGTCACTCTAAGTTTTTAAGCACGAGTGATGTGTTTCTTAATTGAAGTTGTGAAGCAAGATCAAGATTTTTTTGAAGTTTGTCTTCATTTTTATCTGTAACTTAATTGGTTGTAATTGAGGGGGAGTGAGTAGGAACTCAGGTCTAGTGTTAGGCTGAAGTTGCATTGGGTAGGTCTTAAGTGAAGAGTGCAAACTGGTTGTTTGGCTCTGAATTAACACTGTTTATATTGGATTTCCTCTCTGGCTTGGTAGCCCCCAGAGTAGATGTGATTTGCACCGAACTGGGTCAATAATTCCCTATGTTATTTACTGCTTTCATCTCTAGTTTATTGTTAAGTTCTATAGTATGCTCAGTAGTGGATGTCATAACATCCGTTATAACATCAATTGTCTGTTACTAGAATTTCACATTCTTCTCTGCCTGTTATCAGGATGATAATGAACTTTTGTATCTTCAGTATATTTTATGTGATCATCCCTATTTTCATCCTTCTTAAGGAATCAATAACATTGTTGAGCTTGAAATTCAGGAGAGTTATCTCACTTTGAAAATGAGAGAAAACACCTAAAAGTTCCTTCTTCTCATTCTCCAACTCAGCTATGGCATTTCTCTGATTTTCCTCTGTCTTTTGATATTCCTCACATATGTTGCATGTTTCTTTATAATCCACATCCAAATATTCATAAAGATTGTTTTCTTCACAAGCTTCTACTTCATCAGCCCATCTTCCAGAGAGAGCAGTAACAAATTTAGTAGTCTCTTTGTTGAGTTCATCTTCAGACTCATCATCATCAAACCAAGAAATATATAGTCAACCCCTTTTTCTGCTTCCTGAGATAGTTGGGACATTCTATCCTAAACCTTCACACTCATAATGTTGAATCCCTTTACTTTGATCTAAATTTTCTTCACATTTGGTATTCTTTTGAGAATCATAGTTATTCCTGATGTCAGAGGTGATGTCCTTAACACCTAGTCTTTCCCATTTATCCATTCTCTTTAGAATTCTATTGAACTGATTTCCAAGTAAAACAATTGTATTTGACAGTCCATCATCATTACCCAGGTTAGCTTGTCCCTCTTTATCTTCAACATTGGATACAAAAGCAATGCTTTTGTTCTTCTTTTCAATTCTATCATTCAAGGTCAATTCAAATGTTTGAAGTGATCCCACTAGCTCATAAACTCTTATATTGTTGATGTTTTGGGCTTCTTCATTGGTTGTGACCTTCATGTCAAATTTCTTAGAAAGAGACCTAAAAATCTTCCTCACCAACTTCTCCTCTGATATCTTTTATCCCAAGGCGCTAAGATAAAGGCATTATCTATTTCAAGCACATTCATGTGAAATTCACAAATACTTTCTTCTTCTCTCATCTTCAGATTCTCAAATTTGGTAGTGAGAAGATGAAGTCTAGACATCTTCACCTTGGATGTTCCTTCATGAGTTATCTTGAGAGTTTCTCAAGCATCCTTAGCCACATTACAAGTGTTAATCAACTTAAACATGTTATGAACTCCATTGAATAAAGCATTCAAGGCTTTGGAATTTCCAAGAGCTATCTTCCTCCTTGGTCCAATCTTCTTCTGACTTCAAGGTTTCTTTTCCATCCTTATCCTTAACCATTGGGTATTTCCAACCCTTGATGATAACCTTCTAAGTTTTTCTATCTATAGATTTTAAGAAAGCCACTAGACATGCCTTCCAATAGTCATAATTAGTGTCATCTAAGACAGGAGGCCTATTAACATTTCCTCCTCCTTCCTTGTCCAAAGTACCATAATACAAACTCCCTGGAGTTCACCCAAAAATAGAATAGGGTGACCTGCTTTTATGCCAATTAAAATTTTGGCATGCAGATACCAGATGTCGAGACATATGTCACAACACCAAGATCAACAACAGCTTGATCACACAAGTAAAAGATGCAAAAAATTAAGTGACAAAAAAGTAAAATTAACACCAGAATTATTAACCCAGTTCGGTGCAACTCACCTATGTCTAGGGGCTACCAAAATAGGAAGGAAATTCACTATGATAGTATTAGTTCAAAGCTAAACTCCCCCGTTTAAAACTTCTCGCCTAATCCCTATCTTGTGCAACTTCTACCTAGAAACCCTTTAGATATGAGATCTCCCTCTCACTTCCTAATCAGTCACAAACCCAGTGACAATTCAACAACAACAAACAATAGGAGTAGCACACTTCCAAGACAATACTTGCTTTTTCTTAAAAGCTTCAATCAAGAACAATACACTCTTGCTCAAAAGCTTTGGAGTGAACAATTAATACTGAACAATCAATCAACCTCAATGCATTAGAAGATACATGAGTGACATATAATTAACAAGCACTAAACTCTAAAGACCAACCAAAACACGACTAATCCTTATTTTCCAAAATTTTCACGTTGTGTTCTCTACCTCAATAGGGTTTGGTCTTCATTTTAAATAGCCTTCAGACCTAATGAACTTAGGCTACTTGAGGTGCACAAATAACATCAATCAGTTTTAACTTACTGCAAATCATCCTGCACAATAAAAGAAACAAAATACAAACTTTCCTAAAAAGGCTCAAGGAACCTTTTTATGAAAACTAGCAGAATCTGTTATAACAGAAATTCCCACAATATACTCCAATGAATATCACACACGTGTGTATCCGAACACACTAAAAAATCACACTAAAAATACCAAAATAGTCATACCTTAACTTTCTGGTATAACATGTCTTGGAACATGTCACAACATCATGCAGAACATGATGTCTGGCTGTCATGGCAGAACATCTGGTTTAACATCTTGCTAACAACATGTTTTACCAAAATGTAGTCAATTCAAAAAAGATACAGAACTTACAGATCATATATTCATGAGAAAGCAATTTGCATGTATCATTAAATTAAATTAATCCTTTGACTTTAATTGTTATTTTGACATTTGTTTGTATCTCCTTCTATAAGAAAATTATATTGACTTGTAAATAATAATTAAAATGTCATAAGATGAATAATGCATTTATTTGTGGATAAAATGTTTTTTTTATAAAAATTATAATGAATATGAAGTTATGGTTCATAAATTGGAAACATAAAATGGTATAAAAACTATAATAATAATAATAATAATAATAATAATAATAATAATAATAATAATAATAATAATAATAATAATAATAATAATAATAATAATAATAATAATAATAATAATAATAATAATATTATTAATAATAATAATAATAATAATAATAATAATAATAATAATAATAATAATAATAATAATAATAATAATAATAATAATAATAATTTAAAGGACATGATTCAATTGTATTGTTGTTTGTGCAATAACTTATTAAATTTAAAAATACTTATCTCATATTATATGTGGATGTTAATATGAAAAAATTTATTTCTTGATCATCTAATTGATATTAAAAGTAATTTGTACATTTTATTTATTATTGAAAATTGACAAATGTTTATAAAAAAGTTATAGAAAATATTAATGATTTTGGTTCATTGTTTATTTTATAATTTGATTCTTATATGAATATAACATAAGACATTGTTAAACATGAAGTTAAGAAATATAATTCATTATGCATATGTTAGTTATGCAATAAAATATTTATTTTAAGAGAATATAAATAAATGAGTGTTAGTTAATCTAATGTATATGAATTTTATATTTTAAACCTCTTTATAAAATAAAAATAATGATCATGGTTATCGATTGCTATAAATATTTAATGCATTGAATATATTTTAGATATATTGAAGTAAAAGTGTAACTTCAAAGTAAAATGATTATTATTAAATATTATATTGACAATGGAAGAATGACATAAAATTTGTTGTGTCATTTTTTTTAAGAATGTCATTAACTTTATATAATGAATAAATTTCTTTTGAAGAAAAAAAAAATATTTCCCCATATGAGATATGGAAAGACATAGCGTAAAATATCAATTATTTTAGAGGAAAAAAATGATATTTCTATATATTTTTTTAAATTGCTCAGAATTTTATCTTCCACTTCATCTAAAATCCTTCTTGCATTATCATGCATGATTATCTCAAAACCTTCTTCATCTAACTCTTGTGACCAATGTTTGTACACAAAGTTGCGCGAGAATATTATGATATCCCTTTGTCTCTATATTAATTACATATTGATCATTAACAATGAGAAGAATGAAATTTTAGAAACATAGAGGTTTCTAACTTCCACATACAAGATGAATGATCTTGAACTAGTTGGCATAATTTTGGGGATCAAAGTCAAGCGAAATAGTGAGGGTTATGAACTTAGTCAAACACATTATGTTGAGAAATTACTTGACATGTTCAAACACTTACATTTCAAGAAAGCGAGTACTTCATTTGATCCTAGTGTCAAACTTCAAAATAATGATGGAAAAGTTGTGGCTCAATTGAAATATGCAAGTGCATGCAATGTACTAGACCCGACATAGCATTTGCAATTAGTAAAATGAGTAGATTTTACTAGAAATCCAAATGGTGAGCACTAGAATGTCATCATTAGGTTTTTCGGCTATCTTATGAAAATAAAAAATTTTGGTCTCTATTATGGTAAAGTTCCTACCATATTAGAAGGATATATTGATACGAGTTGGATATCAAGTGTTGAATACCATAAATCTGCATTTGGGTGAATATTTATACTAGCCGAGGGTGCAATTTCTTGGAAGAGGAAGAAACAAATGTGGATCAATCTTTCAACCATAGAATCAGAGCTCGGGGCTCTTGCTTCTGATGGTGAGGAAGTTGAATGGTTGATGAACCTTCTGTTGGAAGTTCCATTGGCTAAAAAAAATATTTCAAAGGTGTTGATACATTACGGTAGCCAAACCACTTTACCTAGAGCATACAGAAAGTGGATAACATAAAGTTTAGGCAAGTAGGATTTAGACATTCTTTTGTGAGAAAATTGATTAAGGACGTAATCATTTCATTCACATATATACGATCGAGCTATTATTTGCTTGATCCATTTACTAAACCACTAGCTAGAGATTTAGTAAAGACTATCTCGAGAGACATGGGATTGAAAATCCTTGAATAAGATTTCTGACAACGGTAGCAACCCAATGTGAAGTTAGCAAACCTTAATCTAAGATTCAATATGTAACAACAAGTTGTTGATATGGATGTTTGTGCAACATTTTGTGACAATGTTGACTATTATATTTGAGGTTTGAGTTTTTTTTCAAACTCTTAATGAAGTTCTATATCGAGGATATGTATTTAAAGAAATAGATATAAAATAAACTTCACCTATATGAATTTCGAGATAGTGTCGTCTTAAAGTGAGAGTTGGGGTTTCTCTCATGAAAAATTCATGAAAATAGAAAAAACACATGGCCATAAACAGTGCTAGGCGAGAGATGTACGCAAAGAACCATTAAAAAATGCGTATAAGGTAACGCTGGTATAATCACAAAGGATAAGAGTTCAAAGGATAACTACCTAAAATCCCGATTAAACTTTGCGTTATCCTTACTAATGATAAGTTAAAATCTAAATTAACATTCTTTTCCTCTCTTTTTCTGAAATTGGTGTTGTCATTATTAGAACAAGTAGGAGATTGTTGTAAATTATTAACAATTAATAATCTTGAGTGTGTTCCCTAATGATAAGAAAATATGCATGTGAACGTTAATTTTTTAATTCAAAAATAGGCAATACTTATGAAGTGTTGCAGTAGGGAGTTTGTATTTTAAGTCTAGAAATAGGCAACACCTCGAGAAGTGTTGCAGAATGTGAAACAATACAACCTTTGAAAACTGTTGTTGTAGGCAAAACAGTGCAACATTTGATAAAAGTGTTGATGTAGGCGAAATAGTGCAACATTTAAAAAGTGTTGTTGTAGGCAAAACAATGTAACATTTGGTAAAAATGTTGCTGTAGGCGAAATTGTGCAACATTTGAAAAGTGTTGTTATAGGCGAAACAATGTAACCTTTGATAAAAATGTTACTGTAGGCGAAACAATGCAATATTTAGTAAAATTATTGTTGTAGACGAAACAATGCAACATTTGCTAGAAGAGCCGCTGAAAGTGTGTGTTTTATTAAGGGTCGCAACCTTGTGAAACAACATTACTTTTACCTATAAATTAAACATTTCAAATTCAAAAAAATACAACACAAATGCATATCCTCTTCACACAAAATTTCAGATTTCATCTTTCCTACATTGGAGTTTTCATTGATCTTGTGCAAACTCACTTATAAACTGAATTATTCTGAATATTCTTGCGTTTCAATTCTAAGACATTTAAGAGTGCTTGAAATAATTATAAAATAAGTGATTTAATTTAAAATTCTAACCTAACTCCATTCAATTTAAATTAATTTTTTAAAATAAATTTTTCTGCAACAATGCTCAAAGTCATTACTATTCACCGAGTTTTTATTTATTTATCATGGTATCTAACATACTTATTTATTAATCATCCTAGAATCAGATAGCCTTAAGGTTATTCATGTGTCGACCAAAAACAACGAGTTATTTTCACGCGCACAATTCATTGCTTCTAAAAATTAGTCTAATACACCGTATCTCAAATTTGACTATGCATATTTTGATAACCCAAAATCTTTGTACTTATTAGCTAACAATATATGAGAACTATTCCATGTGTGTGTTTTTCTTAATTTGTTTTTGTTCTGTTTAGTATTCACTAAAAACTAAAAATCTACCGTCTTGATCCTAAAAACCAAGGGAATGTATATGAATATTTGAATGTTACTTACTTTACACGTATTTTTCCTTGTATAAACACTTAAGCATACACTTAATTTTAATATAATGTTATCACCTCATCTAGCTTTCCGTCCAACAAAACATGTCTCACATCACATCCCTCTGTCACATTCCATTTCGGAGGAATCAAACAAATATCAAAAAGTAAAACCCACACACCAAAACAAAAAAGTGTTTCAACACCTTCTCCTAACTCAACTTATATACTCCAACAAGAGACTAGAGAAAACCGAAGAACAGCTCCGAGTTGAGTTGAGTTGAGTTGAGTTCAAAACCGTTGATGGGTATCTGGTTTTCAACAACCTCATCCCAATCTTCCAAACCGAGTTTAGATGAGTTACCCGAAAGCTGCGTTGCTGCTGTGATGCAGTACATGGATCCTCCTCAGATTTGTAAATTAGCTTCTTTGAATCGCACTTTTCGCGCCGCTTCTTTCGCTGATTTTGTATGGGAATCCAAACTTCCTTCTAATTATGACATCATCCTTGATAAAATCGGTGCTAGTTTTCCATCTCAGTTGGGGAAAAGAGGGATTTATTCGCGCCTTTGTTCCCTCAATACTTTCGATGATGGCAACACGGTAACAATCGATGAGTTCTCTTCTTTGTTCTTGTGAAGAATTGAGAAGTGAATAATTTTTTTTTTGTTTTTTTTTTCTTTTTCAGAAAGTTTGGTTGGATAAAAGTATCGGTAAGGTCTGTTTGTGTATTTCGGCTAAAGGATTGTATATAACAGGGATTGATGATCGAAGATATTGGAACCATATTCCCACTGAAGAATCAAGGTAACATATATAATCTTCAATTCTTCTTGTTTTTTTTTTTGATTTATTTTATTTTATATTTTATATATTTTTGCTAACTATGCACTCTAGGTGTTCGAATTTATGTTCTAGTATATTTTGGTCTGGTAAATTTGTGGCTATTTTTCATGTGAGATTGGTTCTGTGATGGTCGAAAATTAATTTTGATTGATCTTATAATTCTACTTGAAAGTAAGTTGAATTATGAGTGTTGATGAATATAATTACTGAAAAAAGATATATTTTTTTTATCAATTTATGTTTGGCTAGAGCCTAGAGGTGTAGAATTGATCTTTAGATGTTTGACTACTTTCAATTCACTTTTCCATGGACGCATTCAAGCATAAATTATTGTATTTTCAACTCACTTTTTTACTCTAAATTAATTTTACATAATCAATGTATTCATAACTAATTTTGTAACTCCAAAAACAAACACATTTACTGAGAATTGAGTCTATGTTAACTCGGAAGCTAGAGATGTTAGTGTGTGTTTATGGTGATGAATGTTGATTTTAAGTGAATTGATTATGTAAAATTGATTTAGTCTAAAAGTGAATATAAGATAAAATAATCTATGTTTGGATAAATTTATATAAAAGTCAGTATATTAAATTTAAGTGCAAAAATCACATTTAAATCCAAATACAAATTTTAGCTTCAAATTGAGTTAACTCTATCCAGACGCATAATCAATTCTGTTTCAATTTCGAGGCTGAAAGCCAAACATGACATATTTACAAACTAACTAACCAGAAGTGATTCTGATAGGTTCAACGGGGGGAATGGATTTCTTGTTGTAACCGAGTGATGTAGTTACAACTTTTGGACGTCCTATCTAAATCAATAGACAAGATCATTTAACTGCGTGGAAAATAATTATATAACTTCAACCATCCGGTCTTAAATTAATGGTTAATATTTATAACTGTGTGAAAGTGTGTCATCTTACAACCTAATGGTAAATATTTAGAACTGTGTGAAAGTGTGTCATCTTACAACCAATTCTTACCATGTTTAGGAGTCAAAAGACTGCACCACGTGTTCTGAATTAACCTACCAAGTAAAATTTGTAGCTTTTGGTATTGTTCTGTATTAGCTGAATTTTGCTCTTGCCTTGTGTTGCTGTGAAGGAAAACATATAGATATTGATGAAGATTGTACTTCATTTTCTTTTGTTATCCTGGTCGATAGAACTCCAAGTGTCGCGATCCTGGTTGCAACACACGGTATCAGGATTGCGACTCAAGTTATGTCATTTCAATTTTGCAAATAAGAAGTGTAGTTTAAAATTTTAAATCAATGTTGAATAAGTTGAACATAGCTTTTCGGAGTAATAATAATGTCAATGTTGATCATTTGCAGATTCAGTAGTGTTGCATATCTCCAACAAATCTGGTGGTTTGAAGTGGACGGTGAAGTCGAGTTTCCATTTCCACCTGGAACATACAGCTTATTCTTCAGAATACATCTAGGAAAAGCCTCCAAGAGATTTGGAAGAAGGGTTTGCAACACAGAACATGTTCATGGGTGGGATAAAAAGCCAGTTAAATTCCAGCTATGGACTTCAGATGATCAACATGTTGCATCACATTGTTTTCTGAAAGGTACGGGCAAATGGCGCTATTACCATGCAGGCGATTTCGTGGTTGAAGATGGTAATGTATCAACAAAAGTTAAATTCTCTATGACTCAAATTGATTGCACACATACTAAAGGTGGTCTCTGTTTAGATTCTGTGTTTGTGTATCCTAGTGAGTTTAGAAAGGTTAAAGAATTTTTGAACCACTCTTAACCTTGAAGGTGAAAATATACTATACTAGTGTATTTTGTATGTATTAGAGATTAGGACAGCAGAGAATCTAGTTTTAAATAGGGTTCTTTTAGGTTTTGAATTTTGTATTAGTTAGGGCTTATTAGGTTTAGTCATGTATGTATGTATATTTATATATTTAATTATTTATCATATTTTTAATTAGTATGGAATGTTGTATAGTTGTGCAGATGGAATAAAGTCATTTGACGACAAAGAGATCAAGTTGGGAGGAAGGAATAATTCCTTTAAGGAATTAGATTCTGTCTAAACAAAAAAAAAAATCCCACCATCTAACAGTTGAATGATTAAAATTCCAAAATATTAAAAATAGAAATAAGTGCACCCAAAACAAATCATTGTCCAACACATTCAAACATTGTCCAATGTTTGGATTAATCTAATGATTTCTTAATACATTTTATCTCTTTATGCGAAATTATTTAAATGCTCATAGTTTTTAGAAATATATTTCTGAACGTATCAAATTTTTAATGAACGTTGAAATATTTCGGAGATAAATCTTCGTAATAATTTAAAACATATAGGGTGAAAAATCATTATATTTTTGAATTGTACCGAAGATGCATTACCGTAAATATTTCAAAGATACATCTCTGTAAAATATCTTAAATATGTCTTTTATATTATATTTTGTTTATATGTGTTCAAATGAAGATTTAAACCATACCATACAATCGAAAATAAAGAATAAACGTACATAATTCCAGATGGTCCAAAAATGCCATACATAAATAAAATACTAATAAATGTCGAATATATCGTACAATAGAGATCAACTCAATAGTAAGACCGTCAAAATAAAATACAGACCATAGTCCCCTATGTCTCCATCATAATTGCATCTAGGACTTGCCTCACATCAGATTTTTAACGCTCCGTTTTATTTTAAATTATTTTCGTAATTTAATTACGTGAAGTTGTGTGTATATGTGAATATTGAGTTGAGATTACTGGTGTGAGAGGTAAAACTAAATAGAATATATTAGTGATAATTAATTAATTATTTAATATTAGGAGAATATTATTTAATTAAATATTGCTGAGAATCATTATTATTATTTTAATTGGATGGGATCAATAATAATAATAATAATAATAATAATAATAATAATAATAATAATAATAATAATAATAATAATAATAATAATAGAATGAATAAAAGAAAATGAGATATTAAGTGTGTAGAGAATTGTAGGGAAAACTTGTAATTGCATGAGGATGAATGAGGGTAAAAGAGGAAAACCATAGTTGAGAAATTTTATAAAAGAATTGAAAAAGATTGGAATCAGTTTCTGATCGCAAGTGAATTTGAAACGGAAAGTGAAAGAGGCTAGGGCAAGGAAGATGAAGAATGTAACACCCCAATTTTTAATTGAAATATTTTAATTTATTTATTTAATTGAGAATATTCATTTTCAACGATTTTCGGTAGTTTGGTGGATTATTGGAAAAGTGTGTATTTTTGGGTTATTTATTTGATTAATAGTATATAATATTAATTTATTAGTATTATTATTATTTAAAATAAATAATAGTGAAAGAAGGGTAATTTGGGCAATTGTGAGGAGTAAGTGAGGGTATAATGGAGAAAGCCCAATTGTGAGGCCAAAGTCTAGGTTTAACAAAAAGGGAGTTCTAAAGGGTTTTAGGATTCATTTTCTGTTAACCGTAAGAATTGAGGCCAGAGAGTTCTGAAGAGGAAATTGGAGGCAGAAGCGTTGAAAGATTCCCTGACAGATTTGTGAAGGCTTTGAATCAACGTTTAAGGTATGAGGAGTATTGTCTTTCCTAATTTTCTATGTGTATATTTCGATGTAGTAAGGTTGATTTAAGGGTTAAGGGTTTTGAGGGTAGAGATGAGAAATTATGATCTTTGGCCTTCGTGGCCTAAACCGATTATAGGTAAATCTAGTCGTGGTTCAATTGGGGAAAAGGGATTTTGGCCTTCGTGGCCTAAATCTGATTTTTGGGAACTTTAGTGGTAAGTATTCCTGACGCATAATATGAGAAAGGGAAACCTTAGGCCTTCGTGGCCAAAACCTTGAATTGTTATATGACAGATCCTGTAGGAATAGGAATATTCGAATGTGAGTAATTCTAATGCCTTATGTCGCTTCCGCGAAAATAAGGTGCCGGCAAAACAGAAGAGTCGCCACCTTTCGTTATTTATCCCTCAGAACGGGAAAGGAAACGATCGGAAAAACCTGACGAAAAAGGTAAGACAAGGTCATCGCAACCATTGTATGGGTTCGGGAGTCGGTTACGCGAGGGGAAGGTATTAGCACCCCTCACGTCCGTCGTACTCGACGAGATCCACGCTTGTTGTGTTTACTGGACGAGTTGGTTTATCTATCTACCTATCAAGGCTGGTCTGAAAAAGAAAAGAAAATGACTCGGCAAAGCGTCGCACTTTATGCCTACGTATTCTCATCAGAGAATGAGAAATCAGAGTCAACGTAGTTCGACCTACTACGGGTTACGGGGAAGGTGGCTCGCCAATACGTCAGTATTGTGCCTACGTACTCTCAACAGATATGAGAGATCAGAGCTTACGTAGTTCGGGATAATACGGATTACGGGAATCCAGATTCATCTGTTTTATCGAGTAGGGTTAAACAACAGTTCCAGCAGTTAGGGACAAAGCCTGTTTGCGGTGGCACTGAAGTTTAACGACACTCTTTTCTTCAGAAAAGCTTCCTTTGAATTATGGGCCCACGGGGCAAAAAGGTTTGAAGTTTGTTTTCTGTCTTTTACGAAAGAAGTGTTTTTTATCGTGTTTGCAATTTCAATCGCACTAGAGACTATGACCTGAGAGTGAATGCGTCGCCTGTCACCCAAAGGGTGCCATACTAAACATCCAGACTGTTGAAAAGAAGCTCTCCAACAATCCTTTCTCAGATAGCTTAAGGCTCGTAACGTACGAAAGAAATCATTCATGATTATTGTATCTTAAGTTGTTTGAGATGAGAAGAGAACAGGCTCAACTACGGGGAGACTATCAAGTCCTACTGTTGTCATACCAAGGATTCATCCTATGGTTGAGGTTTGAAACATGGAACTCCTAGAAATTGCCATGCATAGGTTTCAACCTAAAGTTCTATCATCATTTCCTTATCAAAGGAAATGAGAGTCCTAGGGGATCATATCAATGATAAACAGAAACAGATAAAGCATCAGCTTAAACAGTAAACAGTAAACGACTGTAAAATGCATGCAATGCAAGTGAGGGAGGAAATGTGTGCGGGGCAGCAGCCTCCACAAGCTCATCTCAACCTCAAGCTAGAATGAATAACAATAATCATACTGAGGAAAATAAAACAACATGCTATCAAGCAAAACACAGTAAGCTGCAATCATACAGAAGAAATAACATGCTATCAAGCAAAATAAACCACATGGGCAAGGGAGCAGGGCTCTACCGAATACCCGCAAGCAAAGCCATACAGTAAGAATACAAGCAGAGGGAGTAACTCAACCTCTAGTGCAATCATGCTCCTAGATTAAAGCTAGTCTAGATATGATCTTATTCTAATGCATCAAGCAAGTCAAACAAGGCACATCAATACAAAAAAGAAAACAGACAAGAAAGCAGCAGATCAGCAACTCCCTCTTCTCCAAGCCTCAGCTCTTCTGACAGCAATTCAGTCTTCAGACTTCAATCACCCTTCAAGGCTACCATCTCTCATGACAAATATCAATTTGCTTCTCCAGGGTTTCAATCCATCAAACATAAGTATCAACTTATCTTCACTTCTCCAAGCTTCAGCTCCTCAGTCAATTCCACCTTCAGGCTTCACTCTTAACCACAAGTGTCAACTTGATTCCTTCAGATTCTCAATCATCAATGTAAGTGTCAACTCATCCTTCAAGCTTCAGTCCTGCACTCAATCTTAATTGAATCCTCTTCATAATTGGCGACTCATCCTTCAAGCTTCAGCCCTGCACTCAATCTTAATTGAATCCTCTTCATAATTGTCAACTCAGTCTTCAAGCTTCAGCTCTCTTACTTTACCAGTCTCAACTTGGTCTTCTCTTCCTGCAAGCTTCAGCTGCTCAGAGTAGTCCTTAATCACTTAGAAGTGTCAACTTCATCCTTCAATTCTTTAAGCCTCAGCTATTCATTCAATCTTTACTGGATCTTCATGGGGTCTTCAAGTATCAACTTGTTTCTTCTTGCTCTTCAAGCCTCAGCTGCAATGGCAATGCTCAGGGAATCATCCTTTTCCACACTCTTCAATGAAGTCTTCATCTTCACACTCAAGCCCAACATCTTCAAGATACTCCAACCAGAAGAAATCACTTAACTGGATAAGCTAGGATATTAAACTGCTTATTGACCACCAAAGGTGACCTGTAAGGGTTCAACATCAACAGAATGGTTCCCTCAAAAGTTCTACTTCCTAGGTACCATCACTTATCCCTCCAAAGGAGGGAGGTGAATACCATGGGAGGACCTTGAATCATGGGGAGGAATGGAGGTGAAAGATACCATCCATGTTTAAGAAAGAAATTAACTAAGTCTAAGCTCTACTTAATTCCTAACCCTAAAACAACAACAAAACAAACAAGTCTTCAAGCTCTCAAGCTCCTTCTTCAATTTTCAAGTCTTTCACTATGCTCCTCCATGCTCCACAAAGCAAGACCAAGCCCACCAAGCCAAGCAAAAGCCCACAAAGCAAAGCAAAACAAAATACAAGCCCACAAGGGCAACACAAACAACAATCAACTACAAAAATCAATTAAAAATAGTATACTATTATATTAAAATCTAATATAATTTCTAAGGGATCCTACATGACTACCCTTAATACCCTATATGTCTCAATATCTAACTTGACCTAAAAACCCAAAATTCTAGTGTTATTGTGGACCTATGTTAAGGATTAACCTAAATCTACACAACCTAAAGTCATCTAATCAAAACTAATCAAAAATTAATCACAAAATTAAGGAATAAATCCATAGGGGAGCTAAAGTCCTAATCTAACTATCCTAAAAAGAATGGTGCAAAAATATAAAGGGAACTAGCTAAACAAAATTCTACAAAACTATGCATCAACATAGAATGAATTAAAAGCTATTAAAAGATAAAATATACAAAAAATATTAAAAATGCATGAAATGCAAATTTTTTGATTTTATAATTTTCTAGACATCAATGTGAAATAGGAGGAAAAACTCCCATGCCAAAATCATTATTTTTCTATTTAATATGTGTTACACCCTAAAATTTGCTCAACCTCATCCACTTGGTTTATGTTTCAATATCATTAGCATTTGCATATAGAGGCATGTACATAGTCTAATCATCTGCATAGCATAGCATAGCAAGTCATCCAACAGGGGACCAATCATTATTCTCATCTCTAGAGGCCTATCAAGAGGTTATTATCCTGATTCAATCTCATTCAAGTCATCAGAAAAGAATTTGGAAGATATCAAGTCAATAGATCAAGCAGTTCATCTATCTCCTAACTGAGGGTATCTGAGGATCAACAAGTAAGTGGTGAGCTGTGAATTAAGAGCATGGAGAGTATCTAGACATCTTGGAGGACTTAGAAAGTCATCTGGAGAAGGAGACAAGTCATTGGTGTAGTCACAAGAATTGCAGTTGAAGACAGTCAACTAGGGTTTCATCTGGGGTCAACTCTAGGTCAATTGATTGATTGAAAGGCATTAAGGGCTATTGAAGATATGTGGGGTTCATCATTTGACACATGGATAAGGATATGATGATATGCTAAGAAGAAATCAAGAGAAATCAAGGAGAAGAGGAGTTTCTAAATTAGGGTTTCTGTGTAAAATCCCCTAATTTAGGTCAAATTTCCAGGCAAGGTAAGTCAAAATTCAAGCTTCAAATGGATCCTTGGCCAACATGGAACTTTTAGAGGATCTCAAGACCTTTAATTTGAGTGGTGGAAGACATCAAGGAGATTTATAGAACTCAAGTTATGGTCCTTGCAAGTTACAGGTCATCTGAGGTATCTGAAATTTTGTCTGTAAAAGTGACTTGACTTCCAAGCAATTTTTACCCCTTAAGGAGATTTCAAATGAATTTCTGGTCAACATAAGAATTGTTCCTAATTGTCCTAGCTTTCTAGAATGGTATAGTATTCCTTCATATGATTTGTGGAACTCTACTTATGGTCTTGGCAAGCAAAGGGTATTTTGGTCATTTGAGAATTACAGGTCATTTCAACCTATGCCCAAAACTCATACAAGGAAGCTTCAAATGGAAAACTTTACAACATCAAACTTGTTCCAAATGACATTTTGAGTCTAGAAAAGTGACCATGAGAGATTGGAAAGATTCATAGCATAAGGTTTCAAAATTGTTGGATTTAATGAATAAAAATGGACTTAAAAATGAGATTTTTCATATTTTGGCCAAATGAGGTGAAATTATAGGTCATTTTGAATGGAAATATCATTTTGAGAACATTTGCTAAAGTAGAATTTTGATCTTGGTTCACATTTTGGGAGTTATTCATGGTTACTTGTAATGGAAGATACATAAACCAAATCCAAGGGAAATCACACAAGGGAAGTTTCTCCAAGCTTCTAGGAGTTTCTAACCTCACCTATATATTGATATGAGCAACTCCATGCCATGGTTGGTGATTACATTTTCTCAAAACCATAAGTATAACACATTTCTCTCATTTTGCAAAAGCTTCTCAAACCCTCTCAAATCTCCATCAATTTCCACATTTCTTGATTGGATCATCATCAACACCTTTCCTAGATCAGAATTCCATCAAAGATTTGGTAGATTGGAGCAAGGATCGTGCCATCCATCTTCATCATCCAAGTTGCAAGAAGGTTTCAAGTACAAGATTCAAGGAGTTTGCACAAGATCCATTGCATACAGAACTCATAATCAAGGTTACTGATCATTTTCCAATCACTGCAAGCATCAGATCCAAGGGTTTCCATAGCTGTTTTCACCATTTTGCACCAGGTTAGTTTCTCTTCGAATTGGCTGAATTAGCTAGAATCATGGATAGTTATTAGGTTAGAATGGTTAAGCATAGGTAGATGATTGATTTTGGTGAGTTTGAAGAAGTTCCATGAAGGTTGTTAATGGTGCATCAAAACTGTTAGAGCTTGTAACATCAAGAATATGGCACGAGAACCTTAGTTTTTTAGCTTAATTTGTTCAGCATGAAATGTAGATTAGGCTAGGGTAAAGATTGGAGAGAATTGGAAGAGTTGATATCAGGTGAAAATAGGGAAACTTAACTGTTATGTTCATCGGGTTTGTTTTTGGAGTGAGTTTTAGAAGGAGATGATGGCACGGTTGTGTAGAGGGAAGAAATTAAAGCATCTTTGCTCTTTACATCGCGAGCTTTCATGGAGAATTGAGGGCGTGAGGGAAGGTGGAAGATCTGGTCTGCAAGCTTGTGCATGGAGCTTCCATGGCAGAAACCCTAGCCATTTGGAGAAGACGCATGATATCCGTTGGATGAGGTCTTCCTCATTGACTCAGACCTTGATCGTGTGGTCCACGTTTAAAGATGAAACGGAGGGAAACCCTGGGCACCAAAACGCCCCGTTTCATTTAAGTTTCTGAATGGGCTTTGAATTCCATTGCTAATAGCACCCTCCCCAATCAGGCCCAATGATAATGAACTAGTTTAATTGCTATTCGCACCTTTCAGAGTTTTTTTAATTTTTTGTTATAGTTTCTGGTTGAACTGGGCCCAGACGCGCTTGCTATGCGCGCCCCCCTGTCTGGGCCCATCCTTTATTTCAATTAATTTTTCATACTAGCTGCACCCCTTTCCAACTTTACTTCATTTTATTTTTTCTCAAAAATATTAAATCTTTAAAAAAAAATCATAATAAATAAAAAAATGCATATTTTCAATTGGTTCTTTTTGCATTATTTTCATAATTTTGTCAAGAAAATTCTCATACAAAAAAATTAATAATTCAGTTCATTTTCTTATTTTTGGCATATTTTTCTTTTAATTAGATGTAAATAATATTTTGTTTAATGCATGAATTTGTTAATTTTTGTTCTAATAATTGCTTTAACATTTTTGACCCATTCTTTTTAGGTTGATTAGTAGATAAGATTAGCTTGTATATAAAATTTAGTTCCCATTTTTAGGACTTAATTTTAGTTGATTAGTTTAGGTGAGAACAACATGAACAAAATTAGGATTTAAGTGATGACTTAGGTGGATTAGTTCATTTCCCTTAGGACCTAGAGATTGAATATTTTAGATATGGGACTATAGGGACTATGGGTAGTTATTAGATCCCTTAGAAATCACTAGGATTCCCCTACTGCTATTAGTATATACTGCTATATTTGATTGATTGGTGTGGTGTGCCCTCTGGGGATCATTGTTTGCCTGTATGGGTATTGGGATTGCTTGGGGATTGGGAGAGATGAAGGCTTGTGATGATGAAGCCATTAGAGATCCAGAGCTTGAAGACCAACTTCCAGAGGTGAAGAGGAGATTCTTGATGGCAGCTGTTGAGGAGACTAGGGTTTAGGAGCTAGGCAGAGCTCTAGATTAGAAAGCTTGTTTCTCAAACATGGAATGCCTTGTCTGCATCCATCCTTTCTCTATGATTCAAAGTCTCTTTCAAATATCCACCTCCTTCCTTTGGAAGGATCAGTGAATGTATTTGAAAGGTAGAACTTTTGAGAGGAAATTGTCCATATAATGTTAACAGTTAATGAACCACCCTTGGTAGGTAATTGACTGTCTAACATTCATTCACTTCATCTTGTTGACTGATGTTCATCCTGGAGATGGAGACTTGAAGAAAAGCCATTGCAGATGGAAGATTGATGACAAAGACCTTGCTTGAAGGCTATGGAGAGGGAGATCGATGCTTGTTGAAGCTTGAAGACTGATGTGGAGCAGAGCTGCTGTGGCTGTTCATTTTTATGCTGTATTTCATTCTTGATGTATTGATTGGTTTTCTGGACTGTATTGTTTGCTGTTTACCCTGTTGGGTTGAAAGTGAATCCTGTTCACTTTTGCCTATTGTTTTCTAGGTTCGAGGTTGAGTGGGACTCCCTTGCCTCACTTGTATTGCTGCATCCATGCATTTTACTGCTTTACTGTATATATCTGCTATTGTTTCTGTTTCCGTCTATTCCCTTAGGACCTCTGTTTCTCTCTGTGCAAGAGAGGAGCATGATAGACACTAGGTCTTAACCCATGCATGATAACATTAGGTTAGTTTGATTCCCTTCGTAACCGTAGGTTAGAGTTCTATCTTTTCTTCCTCAAAACAAACAGAAAGTACAATAAAATTTCAAACACAATAAAAGACACTTCTTCCGTAAAAGAATGTGAACTCATCAAGACGTCATTTTTTTGTCCGCTTGGACTGCTAATCAGAAAAACCTTTTTCAGAAGGAATAAAGTCAACCAAGACAGACTTGTGTCGTACGTGGCCCGAACTACGTTTGCTCTGATCTTCCATGCAGTGTGGAAGTACGTAGGCATAAGATGCGACATCCTAGCGAGCAACCTTCCCCTCCTTTCCTGTAGGTAGGCGAACTACGTTGACTCTGATTTCTCGTTCCAGACGGGAATACGTAGGCATAAAGTGCGATACTTTGCCGAGTCATTTTATCTTTCTTTTAACCCCCGACCTGTAGAGTAGATAGAATAACAATCCATACCCGAAAACAAGCGTGGATCCCGTCGAGTACGACGGACGTGAGGGGTGCTAATACCTTCCCCTTGCGTAACCGACTCCCGAATCCAGGTTTTGGTTGCGACGACCATACCTTTCCCGTGTTGTGAGAGGTTTACTCTGAGCGTTTCCTTTCCCTCCCGTGGGATAAATAACGCACGGTGGCGACTCTTCTGTTCAGCCGGCGCCGATTTTCGCAGTAGCGACAGCTGGCGACTCTGCTGGGGATCCAACGTCCCCTGGCTGCTAAGGACTGCGATGGTTCTTGTGCATTTGGGATCCAACGTCCCTTAAGAGAGTCAATCCTAACGCGTGTCTTCCCGTCGAGGATTTTGTATGTATTTATATTTCTGACCTTTATTTTCAGCATTATATATTGATTATTATTGCTGTATTGGGGTGTGACGGGTGTTCTGATTGAGAGATAAGCCGGACCTGGGCTTGAGTGCACCTAGAATTAGAGTAGAAAGTAGTGGGCGCATGCCGACTTTGCTTGCATTAGTGTCTCATGAAATCTACACTCGTACGAGGTTCTTCTGGTTGGCTTCTTTTTCTACCCTTTGGGTCGAAGGGGTTGTTGGTCAGCTGAATTGTCGACTCCGGGAACCGATCATTTGGAAGTTGGCTAAGTGAGGCCTCTTCAGGATTTGATGATGCCACTCCTTCTGGGAATCGTATCATCAACCCTGAAAGTCTGTGACGCCGACGACCGCATAGGATGCCGTACCTTGTCAGTTACTAGGACATCCACCTGTGAGAGGGTTTGGGGTTATGCAGGTAACTAGACCTTCAGACTACCGGTTTGTTCCTTGATCAGAGATCCTGGGTATTTATGGAGAGTTCTGAGGTCTGTCAGAGACCAGTTGGAGAGTTCTGAGGTCTGTCAGAGGCCAGTTGGAAGGTTATGAGGTCTGCTAGAGACCAGTTAGAGATATAGTGTGAGGTCTGTCAGAGACTATTATTGGAGCTTTGTTTTAGGTCTATCTGAGACCAGGGTTTGAGGACTTCCAGAGAGTCTATCTGAGACTTCTTGATAGGGTTCAGGCTATTCAGCTATGACATTTGGTCCCTGTTGCATGTCACTTGCATTGCATTGCTTGCATACTCATCATCATTGCATCCTACTAACGTGTGTCTGTGCTGCAGGTGCATTTGCATTCCCCCGGTTCTAGTGTCTGGACTTCTGAGTATTTGATCATGGCTGGTTTGAGGATGACCGTTGCGTATAAGCTACCTATCCCCGATATTACTCCACTCCTGGGTCTGATTTCTCTTGCAAGTGAGGATGTCCGTAGAAGCTTCAGGCAGAGTTACGGACGGTTGTTGGGTTTAGTGCGCAGGTCTACTGATGATGAATTGAACGGGCTGTACACCTTGATGCAGTTCTATGACCCCGCATTGAGATGTTTTACGTTTGCTGACTTCATTCTAGGGCCTACTATTGAGGAGTATGTGGAGTTTACTGAGCTTCCCGTGCAGAACAAGGTTCCCTTTATTCACTCTGCTGCTGAGCCCAAGTTGGAGGACTTAGCCAAAGCCTTGCATATGGACGCTGCAGAACTGTTAGTGACTTATTGGCTTGGGGTTTCAGGTTTCTCTCTTGATTTCTTGGTTGGCAAAGCTCAGGAGTATGCCAAGAGCGGATGTTGGGTGGTTTTCAATGCTATTTTGGCTCTATGCATTTATGGGATTGTGCTGTTTCCTAACTTGCCCAATTTCGTAGACTTGGACGCTTTCCATCTATTTGCTGCCGGCAATCTAGTGCCAACGTTGATCGGAGACTTCTACCACTCCTTGCACTACAAGAACGAAAACAGAAGGGGAAAGGTTGTTTACTGCTGTGCTCCTTTGTTGAATATGTGGTTCAAGAGTCATCTTCCCATGAAGGGATCTTTTGTGGAGAGTGCAACCACCGCCAGCTGGTCAGAGCGCCTGATGAGGCTATCCTCCGAAGACGTTGAGTGGTTTGATCGAGACCTGCTAGGGGCTGAGCTTATATTCAGTTGTTCTGGGTACCCTAATGTCCCGCTGATAGGAAGAAAAGGGTGTATCAACTACAACCCATCGCTGTTGGTCCGTCAGTTCGGATATGCACTGAAGAACCCACCCACAGAGGAGGAAGTACAGGAATCTCTGTACTTCACTGGAGACTTGAAGGGGGAGTTATTGGCCAAGCTGCAGCATGCCTGGACGCGTATTAACCGAAGAGGGAAGCCGTTGTTAGGGAAGAATGACTGTCAGGCCTATGCACCTTACAGGGTTTGGATCCAGGAGAGAGCAAGTCAGTTACGGATGCCATTTCCAGATGCACCAGCCCTTGTTCCTATTCCGGTAGCAGAACCAACTATTGTTTCTAGGGAGGCCTACGAGCAAGTTGTGAAAGAAAAAGAAGCCTTGATAAAGATCAACGAAGGGTTAGAGCAGGAGCTAGCCCAGATACGCAGTGAGAAAAACAAGGCCGTGCATGCTTTCCAACAACAGATTGAGCTAATGAACAAACTAGGGGCTGAGTTGACTGAGGAGAGGAAGAAGCGCGAACGTCTGGGGCAAGAGTTCAGAAGCTCCCATGACATGCTCGAATCCAAAAAGAAAGCGCTCGACGCAGCTCACCGAGAGATCTCTTCTTGCAATAAGACTTGGAATGCTACGCTCACCAATAATAAGAAGAGGGAAGATAAGTTGAAGCAGCAAATTTCCGACCTCGAAGAGCAGTTGAAGTCCAGCATCAAGAAGTGTGAAGAAGAAGTGATGACCCGGTATAGTCTCCAGAACGCACTAAACAAGGCCATCAAAGGCAGAGATGAAGCTGTGTCTCAGAAGCGTAAACTAGAGGATCGCTTCGGAGAGGGGGCATGGGAAGAAACTGTTGAAGACGTGCGACGTGTTCTTAAGAAAAGAAACCAACTTGTTGAAGGGCTGCTTGCTCGACCAAGTCATCCGGAGACCAAGAAGTTGCTAGAAGAGTACCAGACTTATGGGAGTGTTTGATCATTTCATGTAATAACTTGTATGCTTTATTTGCATAGTGCTGGCCATCACCAGGATTGTTGGTTGAGGTCATGCCTTCTTATTGTACTCTCAGTGATATTGTATTCCGGACTTACTGGTTTCTCTGAAATATATGAGGCTTTCTGTGATTCAGCTCCGATCTTTGTATTGCTAGCACTATCACTGCGCCGACACCTTCACACTAGAATCGGGGAATGAATTTCCCTAATGCACAGACACACATTGCATTGCATTCATATTCGTATTGCATTACAGGTAATCTTTGGATGGTGTCTCATTTCCTGCTCTGTACCAGGTACTTTCCAGGATTGCAGATCAGCACCCGCACCGCTATTCCACTCACACCAACTGTCGAAGAATCATGGATCAAATGCAGAACGAGATGCAAGATGTGCGCGAGAAGCTAGCTCTCTTTATGCAGACCATGGAAGCTATTGCAAAAGGTCAGGAGAATTTGCAAGCCATGGTCCAACCTCTGTTGGCCCGAAATGCTGGTCACGGTAACGAGGATCATCAGTCTGTGCGAGTCGATACTGTTCATGGAGATGGCACTCCCACGCCAGTGGCTCCACCTGTAGTCAATATACCTGCTGCTAATGTCAACAACGCTACCGCTGCTGGGAACGGTAACGTCGGAGTTGGGAACGAGACTGCTGTCCATAACGTTGGGCTTGGTGATGTCAACTTGGGTGATAATATGGGAGGCAACGGCTTTGGCAATGCTGGATTCGGGTTCAACGATCAGGGATTCGATAACGCTGGGAAATATGGTTTCAATGCTCAAGGCTTTGGGCAAGATGGTTATGGTGTGGCCAATCAGGGCTATGGAGGTTTCGGAAATGGAAACGGCAATGGGTTAATGACTTTTGGGCCTGCTGGAGGTATTCAGGGATACGGCAACAGAGGCCGAGGCCCGGTGATGAATCAGATTAGAGCTGGCCGCAATAATGAATATGATGGGTACGGAGCTGGGAATGGTATGTGGCAAGAAGATCAGCAGGAGGACGCTTTCTCCGGCGGAGGCTTTGAAGGGCCGATGGATAACTCCCAGAAGATCAGAATGCTAGAAGAGCAGATGAGGGGGGTCCTGAACCAAAGTGCTGTGGGCTTGGACATGTCAGCAATGGGCCTGGTACCTGGCTTGAGGGTGCCAATCAAATTCAAAGCTCCTACATTTGATAAGTATAAAGGAGATACATGTCCGAAAGTGCACGTACGGGCTTATTACAGAAAGATGTCTGCATATTCAACTGATGAGAGAATGCTAATGCATTTCTTTCAAGATAGTCTGTCGGGCCCTTCCTTAGAGTGGTACATGGGGTTGGAGCCGACTGATATCAAGACCTGGAAGCAATTGGCAGAGGCATTTGTAGCTCACTACAAGTATAACAGCGACTTGGCGCCCAATCGGGTCC
This sequence comes from Lathyrus sativus, assembly GCA_963859935.3. Lineage (NCBI taxonomy): Eukaryota > Viridiplantae > Streptophyta > Magnoliopsida > Fabales > Fabaceae > Lathyrus > Lathyrus sativus. The sequence goes on along the minus strand of OZ012738.1, from coordinate 550,691,354 downwards.
AATTGACAGGGCTGTCTCAGAAGAAGGGTGAGAGCTTTAAAGAGTACGCGCAAAGGTGGCGCGATATGGCTGCCAGGGTCCGTCCTCCTTTAGAAGACAAGGAAATGAACGACATGTTCATCGGCACGTTCACAGGCATGTTTTATGACAAGTTGTTTCACACATCTTTGGCAAGTTTCTCAGACTTGATTCTAATGGGAGAAAAGATTGAAAACAACATTAAGCAAGGCAGGTTCCAGGCCGAGGAATCGACTGCATCTGGCAGTAATAGGAAGGCTTTTGGTGGGCGCCGTCAGGGCGAGGCAAGCGCAGTATTTAGAGGCCGAGGTCGAGGTCGAGGCAGGGGACGAAACCAATATCATCAGCCGCAGCAGGTGGCGAGTGTTACTATTCCATATCAACAACAACCGGTGCAGCAGCAGCCAATGCAGCAGCAGCAGCAGCCAATGCAGCAGCAGCAGCAGCCACAGCAGGGGGCACAGCAGGCTCAGCGAAGATTCCAGGGTGGTAAACCAAGAAGAGTGTTTGAGAAGCCTCCCTCAACATATGCAGATTTGTTGCAGACGCTGTTGGGTTTAAACCTGGTAGAGAAGAGAACTCTGGCACCTATAACAGGAACTCCTCCGTATGGTTATGATGCAAGCAGGCACTGTGAGTTTCATTCTGGGGCTCCGGGCCACGATATAGAGGGTTGCCATGCCTTTAAGCATGTTGTGCAGGATCTTTTGGACAATAAGACTATCAATTTCGGAACGGCAGGTCCGAATATAGTGCAAAAACCCATGCCTAATCATGGGGCAAACGCCATTCTGACTGAGGAAGGGTTGAATCTGATTATGAATGTCGACGATTTAAAGACGCCGCTGAGCGAGATAAAAAGCAGATTGTTGCAAGGGGGTGTTTATCCAGGATGTGACGAGTATTGCTTAGAATGCTGGACCCTGGCTAGGGGGTGTGATGATTTGAAGAAGGGCATTCAGGCTTTAATTGATGGAGGCACATTGCAGTTTGACAGAGCAGCAATTGAAGAGCCTGCAGGGGCAGTAGCAGATAATCAGAGTGATGTGGCCACTGTAACGATTCCTCGAAAGACAATCACTATTGCAGCACCGGTCCCGCGACCACCAATCACCATAACTAAGGCCGGACCAATCTCGTACGAGAACACGAAAGCAGTCCCATGGTCATATGGGTTGGAGGTGTATTGTGACGGGATAAAGATTGATGTTAATAAGCGGCCAGCCGAGACTGTAGAGAACGTTGTTGGGTCAGGAGGTATGACAAGGAGTGGTAGGATCTTTATATCACCTGAAGTGGAGGCCGAAAGACTAGCAAAAGGAAAAGGGAAGATGGTTGAGAATGTCCCAGTGCAAGCCAGCAAAAAAGAAGCGGCATCGAAAGACGTAGAAGAGTTCATGCGCTTGATTCGAAAAAGTGATTATAAGATTGTGGAGCATCTGCAACAGACGCCCTCCAAGATATCTATCTTGTCATTGCTCTTGTGTTCGGAAGCTCACAGAAATGCTTTGTTGAAAGTCCTGGATACTTCCTTTGTACCCCAAGACGTCTCCGTGAATCAGCTGGAAGGAGTGTTGGCACATGTGAATGCAGGTCACAGCTTGGGCTTTACCGACTTTGATTTGACCCCAAAAGGGAGAGATCATAATATGGCGCTGCACATATCTGTCGAGTGTAGAGGATCAGTAATGTCGCATGTATTGGTTGACACCGGATCGTCTTTGAATGTGATGCCCAAGAAAGCGATGATGAAGCTAGATGTTAGGGGAATCCTGTGCACGCCCAGTGACTTGGTAGTCAGAGCGTTTGACGGCACGCGAAGAACAGTCTTTGGATCGATAACATTGCCTCTACAGGTAGGGCCGGAGGTGTTTGCGACTGAGTTTTATATCATGGATATACAGCCTGCGTATAGCTGCCTGCTCGGAAGACCCTGGATTCATGGGGCTGGGGCAGTCACGTCTACCCTGCATCAGAAGTTGAAATATATGGTCGGGGACAACGTAGTCACCGTATGCGGAGAAGAAGACATCCTGGTCAGCCATCTGTCGTCATTTAAATATGTGGAGGTCGACGGAGAGATCCACGAAACACCTTGCCAGGCATTTGAAGGTTTGCGTATCAAGGACAAAGGTCCCGGGCCGAGCAAAGTGTGGGAGATAGCCGTCTCGTCGTATAAAGAAGCTCAAGCTCTGGTGGAGGCAGGAGAAGCAAAGGGCTGGGGCAAAGTGCTAGATATTCCTGTAAAGATGGACCGGTTCGGGCTGGGATACCAACCGTCGTCGTCGACACCTACTGTGGGGGCACCCCGTTTCCGAGGGCCAATAACCATCTCTGCCAGTGGAGTATGTCATGAAACCATCAACGCTGCTTCAGAGTCTGACGAAGGAGACAGCGACTGTGATATGGATGCCTGGATTCAGCCAAGCACGCCAGGACAAGGACCGTGCAACTGGTCTATTCAGGAGCTTGTTCCTGTGACTCTTAAACAGTAATGCTTTGCTTTATTAATTGTTGAATAATCCGATGTCTTGCCCGGGGCATCGTGATTTGCTTAGGGCTGTGTTGTTATGAATATTGCGTGTTAATCATTAAATAAATGGCGTTTATCATGTGCAAATACTGTAATCTCTGTCTTTCTTGTTTTGTATTTTTCAATAAAATGGTAACGTGGTTATTCGCTTTATACGCATTTTGAAGCACTTAACCATTCCTTTTGCAGGATAACATTTTTAGATGACATCCTTGAACCCCCTATGACTCGTCCCGACTTTGAGCACCCGATATTTCAGGCCGAAGAAGAGGTTGTCGAAGATAGCGACGTTCCTGAAGAACTATCTTGGTGGGTGAAGCAAGAGGAAAGAGCCATTCTGCCTCACGAAGAGGTCATCAAAATTATCAACCTGGGGTCGGAAGGGGTTGAGAAGAATATTCGTATCGGAGCCGCACTGCAGAGCGATATCAAGCGAAGACTGGTTGAAATGCTCCAAGAGTATAGTGATGTATTCGCGTGGTCGTATGAAGATATGCCTGGGCTCGATACAGATATGATTGTGCACCGTCTGCCACTGAAAGAAGAATGCCCGCCGGTCAAACAAAAGCTCCGCAGAACTCGACCAGATATGGCAGTGAAGATCAAAGAGGAAGTTCAAAAACAGTGGGACGCTGGTTTCCTGGCTGTGACAAAATATCCCTCATGGGTTGCTAACATCGTACCAGTGCCAAAGAAAGACGACAAGGTTCGAATGTGCATGGATTATAGAGATTTGAATAAAGCAAGCCCAAAAGACGATTTTCCGCTTCCTCATATTGATGTGCTAGTTGATAATACTGCTCAATACTCCGTATTCTCCTTCATGGATGGCTTTTCAGGCTATAATCAGATTAAAATGGCGCCAGAGGATATGGAGAAGACCACTTTCATAACGCCTTGGGGAACATTTTGCTACAAAGTGATGCCCTTTGGTTTGAAAAACGCTGGGGCAACATATCAGCGTGCGATGACGACTCTTTTTCATGATATGATGCATAAAGAGATCGAGGTTTATGTTGACGATATGATTGCCAAATCCCAGACGGAGGAAGAGCATCTGGTGAATCTGCTGAAGTTATTTAAAAGGCTTAGGAAGTTCAGGCTGAGACTGAACCCTAACAAATGCACCTTCGGGGTGAGATCGGGTAAACTGCTGGGGTTTATCGTAAGCGAAAGAGGAATAGAGGTCGATCCTGCTAAAATAAAAGCGATTCAAGAAATGCCGACGCCTAAAACAGAGAAAGAGGTACGTGGGTTTTTAGGGAGGTTGAACTACATCGCTCCGTTCATATCTCACCTAACAGCCACGTGTGAACCATTATTCAAGCTGTTGAAGAAAGATCAAGCTGTAACATGGAACAAAAATTGTCAAAAGGCGTTCGACAAAATAAAGCAGTATCTGCAGGAGCCTCCTATTTTGATACCCCCAGTGGCAGGTAGACCCTTGATCATGTATTTGACGGTTCTTGAGGGAAGCATGGGTTGTGTTCTCGGTCAACATGACGAGACAGGAAGAAAAGAGCATGCAATTTATTACTTGAGTAAGAAATTTACAGATTGTGAATCTCGGTACTCAATGCTTGAGAAAACTTGTTGCGCGCTAGCCTGGGCCGCCAAGCGTTTGAGGCAATACATACTGAATCATACAACCATGCTCATCTCGAAGATGGATCCTATCAAATATGTATTCGAAAAGCAGGCATTGTCAGGGAGAATTGCCCGTTGGCAGATGGTCTTGACTGAATATGACATTCAATACGTCTCGCAAAAGGCTATAAAGGGGAGTGTGTTGTCTGAGTATCTGGCAGAGCAGCCTATTGAAGATTACCAATCGATGAGGTTCGATTTTCCTGACGAGGATATCATGTACCTAAAGATGAAAGATTGTGAAGAGCCGTTGCCAGACGAAGGGCCAGAGTTGGGGTCCAAATGGAAGATGATATTCGACGGAGCTGTGAACGCTTACGGTAGCGGAATAGGGGCAATCATCACTACGCCACACGGGTCGCACATCCCGTTTACTACCCGATTGACCTTTCCAGTTACCAATAATGAGGCCGAATACGAAGCTTGTATAATGGGGCTTGAAGAAGCCATTGATTTGTGAATCAAGAATTTAGATGTATACGGAGACTCAGCTCTGGTGGTGAATCAGATAAAAGGGGAATGGGAGACACGTCAGCCCAACTTGATACACTACATGAATTATGCAAGGAGATTGTTGCCTTTCTTTGACAAGGTTGAGTTGCATCACGTACCGCGGGCAGAGAATCAAATGGCTGACGCCCTGGCCACTTTGTCTTCCATGTACAAAGTCAACTTCTGGAATGAGGCTCCCCGAATCATTATCTCTCGGCTTGACAGACCAGCTTTCGTATTTGCTATTGATGAAGCATCCGATGACAAACCGTGGTATTTTGATATCCTTAATTTCCTGAAGAACAAAGAGTATCCGGCTGGGGCATCCAATCAAGATCAGAAGACTCTCAGGAGATTAGCGGGTAATTTCTATTTGAACCCGGATGGCGTCTTATACAGAAGAAACCACAATTTGGTGCTATTGCATTGCGTAGATGAAAGAGAGGCAAAGCTGCTCATGGAGGAAACACACGAAGGTACCTTTGGTACGCATGCTGGTGGGCATGCTATGACGAGAAAGCTGCTGAGGGCAGGTTATTTTTGGCTGACTATGGAAACTGACTGTTTCAAGTTCGCAAGGAAGTGCCACAAGTGCCAAATCTATGCTGATAAGATCCATGTGCCTCCGAGTCCTCTGAATGTAATGTCATCGCCATGGCCATTCTCGATGTGGGGAATCGATATGATTGGAAAGATCGAGCCGACGGCTTCTAATGGGCACAGGTTCATCCTAGTAGCAATCGATTATTTCACCAAGTGGGTAGAAGCGGCGTCCTACGCAAATGTAACGAAGCAAGTGGTGGCCAGATTCATCAAGAGAGATATCATCTGCCGATATGGTATCCCCGAGCGGATAATCACAGACAACGGTTCAAACCTGAACAACAAAATGATGAAGGAGCTCTGTTAGAATTTCAAGATCGAACATCACAACTCCTCCCCTTACCGACCCAAGATGAATGGCGCTGTCGAAGCGGCCAATAAGAATATCAAGAAGATCGTTCAGAAAATGGTGGTGACCTATAAGGATTGACATGAGATGCTACCTTTCGCTTTGCACGGTTATCGTACGACGGTACGCACATCAACCGGGGCAACCCCGTTCTCGTTAGTATACGGGATGGAAGCGGTACTACTGTTGGAAGTGGAGATCCCTTCTCTGAGGGTATTGCGAGACGTTCAGCGGGACGAGGCAGAATGGGTGAAAGACAGGTTGAACCAATTGAGTTTGATGGACGAGAAGAGGCTATCTTCTCTAGCATACGGTCGTTTGTACCAGAGCCGAATGAAGAAAGCATATGACAAAAAGATACATCCACGAAGCTTTCAGACGGGCGACCTTGTGCTGAAAAGGATTCTCCCGCCGCAGGCAGATCACAGGGGCAAGTGGACACCCAACTACGAAGGGCCATACGTTGTCAGGAAAGTCTTTTCAGGAGGGGCGTTATTGTTGTCCACTATGGACGGTGAAGACTTCACGTCGCCTGTGAATTCGGACGCAGTTAAAAAATATTTTGCTTAAAATTGACCCGCTGGACAGAAAAAAGAGAGTCCAGGCAAAAATGGGGCATCCTGGCGAACCAAAAACAGAATGAAAGGTTCGGGCAAAAGTTAGGGATAAAATTGAAAAAATGTACACCCGCGAAGTTGAAAACCTACACTGGGCGGCTTCGGCAAAAAGGGGTATCCCGGTGAACTGAAAACCCGTAAAGGGCGGTTCACGCAAAAGTTAGGGATTTGAAAAGCAAATGACTGCGGTCCGAATTTGATATTGTAGTGAGCATCAATGCGGGAGAATACCTGAGGGGTCGATTATCAGATACAATCTCTTCGGAAGAGTGAATACTGGGAAAGCATTAGAGTCGGGCGAGTCATAGGAGGATCAGTCTGTGGTGTTCGTCTGCATCCCGTTGCCGACGTGTGTACAAAATTTAATTTGTCAAAATATTTATGCTTCTTGTGCATACTTGTATATTTGCTTTGCGTAGCTTCCTCTTTTCAGGAGTTACATCCCGTGTATAAAAAACTCCGCCCATTCAGGGGCCCAATCAATAGAATATGTTATTCAGTACTTGATGCTGGTTCTTTACTGTTTTGTGCATGATAAAACGCCTAAGTTTATTGAAACTAGCATGTGTATAACATCACTGGCCCTTGCCAACAATTGCTAAAGCTTTGAATTAACTGAAAATAACGTCACTAACCTGAATCGATTTGGTTGTATAGGTTTGTCTTGTCTTGTTTGTGTTGTTGCAGGTTTCATAGCCGTACGAGGAAGATGATCAAGAGACTGCAGTAATAAAAGACTCGACCCTCACGCAGGTCATGCATGTGCCTCCTGAAGAAGGATCGAATTCCCTAGCTAGTCGTAGCCTATCCAGAAGGACATGCTCCAGCAAAGTCGTTTATCCTTAGCAGAATTGGAGATTCCAAGATTATAAGGTTGTATTCGGACAATGTATCTCAAGCAGAGTGGATTTAGCCTCAGAAGATTAATATTTTGTGAGCTGTATTCAGACGAGTTCATCTTTTCCCGCAGGGTCATTTACTCTCCCCTATCGGAATCAGCGGATTTTCCCCAAGAGAATCGTCCCATCCCCAGTGGAGTTCTCTTTTCCTCAAGTATTTTCATTCCTCCCAGTGGAATTCGAAGATTAAGACTCCCCCCGACAGAGTTGGTTGTGAGTCCTGGCATTTATTTTGCCAGGATATCGTGTGATACCCGTTCACTCTCCAGCAGAAGTCTAATCCTACCAGGCGCATCTGCTATTCTCCAGCAGAGTTATATTCCCCAGCAGGGTGTTACTTCAACGAGGTGTTCGGTTTAAGTTCCCCATTTCCCAGCTGAGTCGGCTTCACTCTTCCAGCATTTATTTTGCTGGAATAATTCTGTAGCATCTGACTATCCCCCGCGGAGTTGGCATTATCTTCAGCATTTATTTTGCTGAAGAGGTTTCTGTATCCCGGCAGGTGGAGAGAGTTCTTGCTCCAATGAATTACCAAACGTTCAAAGTCTCGGCAGTAGACATTCAACGAAGTGTCAGCTTTGGCACTACTCCCCACAGAGTTAGCAGGATAAGTTTCTCTTTGTCCCCAAGCAGGGTTACTTACTTCCCCGCCAGGGTTTCTTGTTGAAGTTTCTCTAGTCCGACCAGCGGATTGTTTCCTTCAAAGTTGTTGTTACGTCAGCATTAAAAGGTTTCATGAACCAGAATTTCAGAGGCTGCCGCCAGTTGTCAGAGCAGGCGTCCGGTAGTTTGGTTTCCAAGTATCCCCAGTAGAGTCCGCCTCAAAGTTGCTGTAACGTCAGTGCTAAGAAGTTTGTGGGTTGGGATCGATGGAGCAATAAGCCCTGACGTGGACGGTGTATTCCTATATTGACTGGATTTCTTTGTGCTAGAGAAGTGGGGGTCCTAACGTGGACAGATTTATTTCCCCTGGCTGATAAGAGGTGTTAGTCCTAACATGGACAGGGGCGATTTCTCAGAATTGATGGAACGTGGAGTCCTGACGTGGACATTTCCCAAATTGACGATATGTGCTAGTCCTAACGTGGACCGATTTGATTTCTCCGTATTGATTGAAGGTGCAGTCCTGACGTGGACAAGATTGGTTATTCTTCGTGTTGATGTCCTGACGTGGACAATTTATTTTCAGCAAGTGTCTTCCTTCTTAATGGTGAACTGTGTGTCCTGACGTGGGCAAAGTTATAGTTTTTCGTGATGACAAGATGCGAGAGTCCTGATGTGGACAAATTTATCCTTCTTCGTGTTGTTGGCAGAGTGTGAGTCCTGACGTGGACAAGTCCTATTTCCCCAGCGGGTCGAAAGTACAGGAGTCCTGACGTGGAAAAATTTTATTTCTTCAGCAAGTCGAAGACGCGCGAGTCCTGACGTGGACAGGTTCTATTACTCCAGCAGGTTGAGATGTGAGTCCTGACGTGGACAAGTCTCACTTCCCAAGTAGATCAAAGAAGTTATTCCTAACGTGGAAAAATAAGATAGATTCCTTACGTGGAAAGTTTAGTCCTGACGTGGACGGATCCAGAAGAAATGGTATTCCTTACATGGAAAGAAAGTTGCATTCCTAACGTGGAAAAGAGGTGTTCCTTACGTGGAGAGATGATATTCCTAACGTGGAAAGAAAGATTGATATAGTATTCCTCACGTGGAAGGATTGGAGTCCTGACGTGGACATATCAAGTTTGTATTCCTTACGTGGAAAGAAAAAATTGATTCCTTACGTGGAAAGAAGATGTGTTCCTTACGTGGAAAGAGGTTATTCCTGACGTGGAAGAGTATAGTCCTGACGTGGACAGGTCCAGATTGAAGTTTAGTCCTTACGTGGACAGGGTTAGAAGAAGTTTAGTCCTGACGTGGACAGATTCAGAAAAGAAGTTAGTTTCCTTACGTGGAAAGCGAGGTATTCCTTACGTGGAAAGAAATTGTGTTCCTTATGTGGACAGAGATGCATTCCTTACGTGGATAAGTAGAGTCCTTACGTGGACAAACCAAGACAATAGATGGTTTCCTTACGTGGAAAAGCTATGTATTCCTAACGTGGAAGGGTGAGTCCTAACATGGACAAAGTATTCATAACCCAGAGAGTTTAGTCCTGACGTGGTCAGACCCAGACGAAGTCTTAGTCCTAACGTGGACGGTGTTATTCCTTACGTGGACGGTGTTATTCCTTACGTAGACAGTGTTATTCCTTACTTGGACGGTGTTATTCCTTACGTGGACAGTGTTATTCCTTACGTGGACAGTGTTATTCCTAACGTGGAAGAGTTTATCCCTAACGTGGACGATTTATTTCTGACGAGAAGGCAGACGAGCCATCCCCAGCAAAGTTGTTGAAGTTTTTCCGAGCAGATAGAGTCCTGACATGGACAAGCAAAGGACAAGAGTTTACTCCTAACGGGGACGATTTATTCCTGATGAAATGCAGACGAGTCATCCCCAGCACGGTCGCTACGAGATCAGTGGGTTGCCGTAACAGTCAGATTCAGCTGATGAATGTCGTTCCCCAAGCAGTGGTGCAGTTTATTTCGGCGATTGGCAAATTTCTGGGTTCTTAGTATTCAACCGTCTCGTACCTCGAATATTTGAAGGTCGTTCGCTCTTCACACAATCAGGTCCAAGTCGCTTGAATAGGGGCAGCTGTTGCACCCTAAAATTTGCTCAACCTCATCCACTTGGTTTATGTTTCAATATCATTAGCATTTGCATATAGAGGCATGTACATAGTTTAATCATCTTCATAGCATAGCATAGCAAGTCATCCAACAGGGGACCAATCATTATTCTCATCTCTAGAGGCCTATCAAGAGGTTATTATCCTGATTCAATCTCATTCAAGTCATCAGAAAAGAATTTGGAAGATATCAAGTCAATAGATCAAGCAGTTCATCTATCTCCTAACTGAGGGTATCTGAGGATCAACAAGTAAGTGGTGAGCTGTGAATTAAGAGCATGGAGAGTATCTAGACATCTTGGAGGACTTAGAAAGTCATCTGGAGAAGGAGACAAGTCATTGGTGTAGTCACAAGAATTGCAGTTGAAGACAGTCAACTAGGGTTTCATCTGGGGTCAACTCTAGGTCAACTCTAGGTCAATTGATTGATTGAAAGGCATTAAGGGCTATTGAAGAGATGTGGGGTTCATCATTTGACACATGGATAAGGATATGATGATATGCTAAGAAGAAATCAAGAGAAATCAAGGAGAAGAGGAGTTTCTAAATTAGGGTTTCTGTGTAAAATCCCCTAATTTAGGTCAAATTTCCAAGCAAGGTAAGTCAAAATTCAAGCTTCAAATGGATCCTTGGCCAACATGGAACTTGTATAGGATCTAAAGAACTTTAATTTGAGTGGTGGAAGACATCAAGTAGATTTATAGAACTCAAGTTATGGTCCTTGCAAGTTACAGGTCATCTGAGGTATCTGAAATTTTGTCTGTAAAAGTGACTTGACTTCCAAGCAATTTTTACCCCTCAAGGCGATTTCAAATGAATTTCAGGTAAACATAAGAATTGTTCCTCATTTTCTTAGCTTTCTAGAATGGTATAGTATGCCTTCATATGATTTGTGTAACTCTACTTATGGTCTTGGCAAGCAAAGGGTATTTTGGTCATTTGAGAATTACAGGTCATTTCAACCTATGCCCAAAACTCATACAAGGAAGCTTCAAATGGAAAACTTTACAACATCAAACTTGTTCCAAATGAAATTTTGAGTCTACAAAAGTGACCATGAGAGATTGGAAAGATTCATAGCACAAGGTTTCAAAATTGTTGGATTTAATGAATAAAAATGGACTTAAAAATGAGATTTTTCATATTTTGGCCAAATGAGGTGAAATTATAGGTCATTTTGAATGGAAAGATCATTTTGAGAACATTGGCTAAAGTAGAATTTTGAGCTTGGTTCATATTTTGGGAGTTATTCATGGTTACTTGTAATGGAAGATACATAAACCAAATCCAAGGGAAATCACACAAGGGAAGTTTCTCCAAGCTTCTAGGAGTTTCTAACCTCACCTATATATTGATATGAGCAACTCCATGCCATGGTTGGTGATTACATTTTCTCAAAACCACAAGTATAACACATTTCTCTCATTTTGCAAAAGCTTCTCAAACCCTCTCAAATCTCCATCAATTTCCACATTTCTTGATTGGATCATCATCAACACCTTTCCTAGATCAGAATTCCATCAAAGATTTGGTAGATTGGAGCAAGGATCGTGCCATCCATCTTCATCATCCAAGTTGCAAGAAGGTTTCAAGTACAAGATTCAAGGAGTTTGCACAAGATCCATTGCATACAGAACTCATAATCAAGGTTACTGATCATTTTCCAATCACTGCAAGCATCAGATCCAAGGGTTTCCATAGCTGTTTTCACCATTTTGCACCAGGTTAGTTTCTCTTCGAATTGGCTGAATTATCTAGAATCATGGATAGTTATTAGGTTAGAATGGTTAAGCATAGGTAGATGATTGATTTTGGTGAGTTTGAAGAAGTTCCATGAAGGTTGTTAATGGTGCATCAAAACTGTTAGAGCTTGTAACATCAAGAATATGGCACGAGAACCTTAGTTTTTTAGCTTAATTTGTTCAGCATGAAATGTAGATTAGGCTAGGGTAAAGATTGGAGAGAATTGGAAGAGTTGATATCAGGTGAAAATAGGGAAACTTAACTGTTATGTTCATCGGGTTTGTTTTTGGAGTGAGTTTTAGAAGGAGATGATGGCACGGTTGTGTAGAGGGAAGAAATTAGAGCATCTTTGCTCTTTACATCGCGAGCTTTCATGGAGAATTGAGGGCGTGAGGGAAGGTGGAAGATCTGGTCTGCAAGCTTGTGCATGGAGCTTCCATGGCAGAAACCCTAGCCATTTGGAGAAGACGCATGATATCCGTTGGATGAGGTCTTCCTCATTGACTCAGACCTTGATCGTGTGGTCCAAGTTTAAAGATGAAACGGAGGGAAACCCTGGGCACCAAAACGCCCCGTTTCATTTAAGTTTCTGAATGGGCTTTGAATTCCATTGCTAATAGCACCCTCCCCAATCAGGCCCAATGATAATGAACTAGTTTAATTGCTATTCGCACCTTTCAGAGTTTTTTTAATTTTTTGTTATAGTTTCTGGTTGAACTGGGCCCAGACGCGCTTGCTATGCGCGCCCCCCTGTCTGGGCCCATCCTTTATTTCAATTAATTTTTCATACTAGCTGCACCCCTTTCCAACTTTACTTCATTTTATTTTTTCTCAAAAATATTAAATCTTTTAAAAAAAATCATAATAAATAAAAAAATGCATATTTTCAATTGGTTCTTTTTGCATTATTTTCATAATTTTGTCAAGAAAATTCTCATACAAAAAAATTAATAATTCAGTTCATTTTCTTATTTTTGGCATATTTTTCTTTTAATTAGATGTAAATAATATTTTGTTTAATGCATGAATTTGTTAATTTTTGTTCTAATAATTGCTTTAACATTTTTGACCCATTCTTTTTAGGTTGATTAGTAGATAAGATTAGCTTGTATATAAAATTTAGTTCCCATTTTTAGGACTTAATTTTAGTTGATTAGTTTAGGTGAGAACAACATGAACAAAATTAGGATTTAAGTGATGACTTAGGTGGATTAGTTCATTTCCCTTAGGACCTAGAGATTGAATATTTTAGATATGGGACTATAGGGACTATGGGTAGTTATTAGATCCCTTAGAAATCACTAGGATTCCCCTACTGCTATTAGTATATACTGCTATATTTGATTGATTGGTGTGGTGTGCCCTCTGGGGATCATTGTTTGCCTGTATGGGTATTGGGATTGCTTGGGGATTGGGAGAGATGAAGGCTTGTGATGATGAAGCCATTGGAGATCCAGAGCTTGAAGACCAACTTCCAGAGGTGAAGAGGAGATTCTTGATGGCAGCTGTTGAGGAGACTAGGGTTTAGGAGCTAGGCAGAGCTCTAGATTAGAAAGCTTGTTTCTCAAACATGGAATGCCTTGTCTGCATCCATCCTTTCTCTATGATTCAAAGTCTCTTTCAAATATCCACCTCCTTCCTTTGGAAGGATCAGTGAATGTATTTGAAAGGTAGAACTTTTGAGAGGAAATTGTCCATATAATGTTAACAGTTAATGAACCACCCTTGGTAGGTAATTGACTGTCTAACATTCATTCACTTCATCTTGTTGACTGATGTTCATCCTGGAGATGGAGACTTGAAGAAAAGCCATTGCAGATGGAAGATTGATGACAAAGACCTTGCTTGAAGGCTGTGGAGAGGGAGATCGATGCTTGCTGAAGCTTGAAGACTGATGTGGAGCAGAGCTGCTGTGGCTGTTCATTTTTATGCTGTATTTCATTCTTGATGTATTGATTGGTTTTCTGGACTGTATTATTTGCTGTTTACCCTGTTAGGTTGAAAGTGAATCCTGTTCACTTTTGCCTATTGTTTTCTAGGTTCGAGGTTGAGTGGGACTCCCTTGCCTCGCTTGTATTGCTGCATCCATGCATTTTACTGCTTACTGTATATATCTGCTATTGTTTCTGTTTCCGTCTATTCCCTTAGGACCTCTGTTTCTCTCTGTGCAAGAGAGGAGCATGATAGACACTAGGTCTTAACCCATGCATGATAACATTAGGTTAGTTTGATTCCCTTCGTAACCGTAGGTTAGAGTTCTATCTTTTCTTCCTCAAAACAAACAGAAAGTACAATAAAATTTCAAACACAATAAAAGACACTTCTTCCGTAAAAGAATGTGAACTCATCAAGACGTCATTTTTTTGTCCGCTTGGACTGCTAATCAGAAAAACCTTTTTCAGAAGGAATAAAGTCAACCAAGACAGACTTGTGTCGTACGTGGCCCGAACTACGTTTGCTCTGATCTTCCATGCAGTGTGGAAGTACGTAGGCATAGGATGCGACATCCTAGCGAGCAACCTTCCCCTCCTTTCCTGTAGGTAGGCGAACTACGTTGACTCTGATTTCTCGTTCCAGACGGGAATACGTAGGCATAAAGTGCGATACTTTGCCGAGTCATTTTATCTTTCTTTTAACCCCCGACCTGTAGAGTAGATAGAATAACAATCCATACCCGAAAACAAGCATGGATCCCGTCGAGTACGACGGACGTGAGGGGTGCTAATACCTTCCCCTTGCGTAACCGACTCCCGAATCCAGGTTTTGGTTGCGACGAGCATACCTTTCCCGTGTTGTGAGAGGTTTACTCTGAGCGTTTCCTTTCCCTCCCGTGGGATAAATAACGCACGGTGGCGACTCTTCTGTTCAGCCGGCGCCGATTTTCGCAGTAGCGGCAATATGATTTTTCAAAGATTAAAGAAAAATGGAGAAAAAGAAAATAAAATGTGAAATGTTTGGTGTAGATAGCAATGATATGCAGTGCAAATCCAGATGGGCTTAAAATGGGGGTGTCATCAGTAAATGCGCTAGGCCCATATATTTAATCAGAAAACAACTCAAAAATATAAAGAAAAAGGAAAAACACGCGGTGCAGAAAGTAGAGATATGCAGTTCAAATCATCACTGGGCCGTGGATGGGGGGTGTGCATAGCCCTAAAGCCCAAGACTCCAATTAATGAAATGCCTCGTTTCATCGTTTCAGACTTCCCTCTTCAAAACGTGAAATTAAATCTCGGCCACACGATTCGATCCTAGTCAACGAGTCCTTGCATGATCCAACGGCCAGTTTATCATCTTCTTCCTTCAGCCAGGGTTTGGAATGAAGAAGCCATGGAAACAGAGCTATCGTGCTTCTCTTCATCACAATCGTATCACATCAATTCTTGCCCGAAATCCAAGATTTAAAACCCTAGAACACTCTAAATTTCATGCTGATCATGACCATCACCTTAGAATTCACTAAAATGTACTCAATCTCTAAACCCGATAATGGATCCAAATTATGCTCAAATCTCAATTCTGACCATTCTTGAAATTGATTGGCTCAAAATGATCACCACATGACCCTGATTAAAACTTGTTATAGAACTCTCATTAATTCACCATATCAAACACGTTCTTGGTCCAAACAGAAATGGGGTCACTATCTTGAACCTCACCAAATGATCTCAAAATCTCCAAAATCCATCTCCTACTTGTCTCTAACCATTCTAACCTAACAAATCTAACTAAATGCGCTTAAATTAGGGTGTAGAGTAAAAGTTGCAAACCTGTCAATTCTTGAATACCAGATAGGTCAAATCTTCAATTCAACCCTTCAATCTCTCCAAAATCACTCCTTGCACCAAGATCTTGCTACTGTTTGCAAAAGTTTTGATGGAGGATGCTTGAATCTCAGAATCTGATGGTGGCTTGCAGCTCCCAAAATCCAAATGCTATCTTCTCAATTCTTCATGATCTTGCTCTCAATTTGGTATGCACACACTCAGTATGATCAATGGAAGATGTTAGGATTGAAAGAATCAATGGAAATGGTGTGGAATATAGAAATTGATTTCAACTTGCAATGGAAGAAAATGAAATGGCAATCTCACTCTCCTCTCTAATCTCTCACCAACCCTGCATCTGAGCAACTTCTAATCAATATATAGGATGGTTCTAAACCATCCAGAACTTTCTGGAATCATCCAATGAGAATTTGAGATTCTCATGTCATGAGTTTTTGATTTCAAGCCATCTCACATACCAACTTGTGTTATACCTCTGGCAGCAGCTTGTTCTCCTTTGAAAATTTCCTTAGATGAGATGCATGAGATGTTAGGATGCTTTGCTAGCTTATGCATTGATCTTCCTTATGTTTTGCATATGTACCTTAATATGCAAGTAACCATTTTCCAAAGCAAGTCCATGATTTAGACCTCAAATCAAAAATGTGGCTAAACCATTGTTTCTAAAATGTTTTCTAGAGTCAAAATGATATATTACATGCCATGGTTTGGATGTGTAGCTTGAAAATTTCAATTTCCAACTTTGACTTATTTAACTTATGCCTTCATTTTAGGTCATTTTTACCACTTTGAGCTACAAGCCTTTTCAACATCTCATGACCTCCTTACTAGCCTTAAAAAATCATTTTAAGCAAGTTTGATGTTTAACATTTTTCCATTTGAAGCTTGGAAATAGGAGTTATGGCCTTATGCTTGAAATGACCTGTAATCTCCAAATCACCAAAATGCCCTTGACTTGTCAAAGCCATAACTTGAGTTCTACAAATCCTATCAAGGACTTATAGTACTCTCTAGAAAGCTAAGAAGATAAGGAACAACATTCATGTTAACCAAAAGTTCATAGGAATCATCCTTCTTGGGGAAAAGTTTGATGCAAGTTGGGTGACTTTCAAGGCCTCAGATTCACATACCTCAGATGACCTGTAACTTGTTAAAGCCATAACTTGAGTTCTACAAATCCTATGAAGGACTTCTAGTACTCAAATTAAAGCTAAGAGCAAGATCTACAACATTCATGTTGGGGGAAATATGAGATTGCAATCACATCTTGAGCTAAAATGCCTTGAAGACAGGGGTCAAACTAGGGGATTTTACATTGTCAAGCCTTAGAAACCCTAGCTTGAAACTTCTCAAGCTCTTCAATCATGATGATTTGACCTTGGAATCATCCTTATAATATCTCAATGCATCAGTCCATGATCACATGGCCCCTTGAATTAGGTCTCAACCTTGTTCAAATCATCAGTTGACCTAGGGTTGACCCAGTCAAACCCTAATTACACCACTCATGGCTGAGGCTTCTTAATCTTGCACAATGACCTATCTAGGTTTCAAAGTGATCTTCAACACTTCTCATGAGCTCTCTCAAGACCTCAAGTCCATTTTCATGGCCTCAGAATCATCTGAAAGCTTCCCACAATTCTCAAGTTAGGAGACACACAACCTTGGTTTCAACCACTCTCTTTGAGAATCCTTTAACTTCTCTGACAAGGATATCAACCCTTGAACACTTGAATAAGCTTCTTGGCTATCTTCATAGTCTTGTATAACTCTTGATGGGTAGTCATACCTCTTGATCTCCTGCACACATGTCAATGAAATACAAATGATAATGCTAATGTGAATGAAATGAAACATAAGCTAGGTAGAGAAATGTTGGTCAAATTTTGGGATGCAACAGATGCCCCTATTCAAACGGCTTGAACCTGACTGGGTGAGAAGCGAACGGCTCTCACCCAATCAAGGTACGAGATGGTTGAATACCAATAAACCCGGAAATTTGCCAACTGCACATGTACACGATACTCTGATGGGAATACATCTTCGAAAACTGAAATATTAGCCGCACGACAACTAGCTGGAGAATTGGTCACACGGTAACCGGTGATACATGGTCGATCATGCCGTCAGGTATCAAGATTCCTCGGGACTCATCAGGTCAATAATCAAGTTAAATCATGCCGTCGGGCATTCAAAGAAAACTTTCGGGCATCAGCCGAACTTCATCAGTAAGTCGGGAGTAGAATTCTCGGTCAATCATGACCCAGTTGGGGATATCCAAACTTCTGCCATCAGGCACTCCGCATCAGCTGAGAGAACTGCTTTGTTAACACGGTCGGACTTCAATCATCAAGTCTTCGAGGGAAGTTTCGACTTCGCTGTTCAGGAACCTGCTGGGGATGACACATCTCCGCTGGGGATTCTGGAGAACTATCAAGTAACTCTGCTTCGGGGATCCAGGAATCATTCTGGATGAATCATCTCTGCTGAGGAAATCAAGAATCATTTTGAACAAATAACTCCGCGAGGACTTCAAGAATCGTCCTGAACCGATAACTCTGCTGGAGATTTCAGGAATCATCCTGCGCAAACACTCTGATGGGGACTCTAAGCATCAACTTGAGCAACCAACTCTGGCGATGGAACTGGGGATTGTAAGAATCATCTTAAACGAACGCCTTCGCTGGAGAATTCAAGAATCATTTTGAGCTGAAGACTTCGCTGGGGACTTCAAGAATCATCTTGAGCAAGCGACTCCGTTGGGGATTTCAGGAATCATCCTGCGCAAACACTCTGATGGGGACTCTAAGCATCAACTTGAGCAACCAACTCTGGCGACGGCACTGGGGATTGTAAGAATCATCTTAAACGAACGCCTTCGCTGGAGAATTCAAGAATCATCTTGAGTCGAAGACTTCGCTGGGGACTTCAAGAATCATCTTGAGCAAGCGACTCCGTTGGGGAGAATTCAAGAATCATCTTGAGCAATCAATTCTGCGGCGGAACACCTGCAAAACAAGAACAGTAACAACCTAGCTCATGTTTAGTATGCATACGATCGACAATGGCGCAATGCTCCACACGGTGGAAGTGCTATGCGTTTATGATAGATGCTATGCAATCATGCAAAATGCTGCGATCCCATCGGCAAAATAAATGCTGAAGGGAGAATCCTCCTGTCAAGGAGAAAGAACCACTCTGCTAGGGGGAAGGAATCATCCTGCTGAGGAGAAAAAGGTCACGCCAATCTCAATCGGGCTTTGTGGGGAAGTGAACTTCAGTTGACTGCTGCAAGGGATCGGAGCTCTACGAGAACCCGGACCTGCTGAGGAAAGTGATGCCAATCGCGGAAATAAACTGCACGACATTTGCAGCCAGAGCTTTCTTGGAGGTAACGACTCCGCGGGGATATACAGCATCAGCTATTCAACATTCTACTGGGGAAAACCAATCATGGTCTCAACTGCTTCCAAGGACTCGGCTCTCTTGGGGATCTGCAAACTTGGCTGGGGAAGAAGGAATCATCCTGCTTCGGGGGAGAGTACGACTCTGTGGGGAATCTCAATTCCGCTGAAGACTTCAGTCTTGAACTATCAACTGCTGCATACTTCAGCGCATGACTCCGCTGGGGAGAGGCCGTTCCTTCAGGATGCATCTGATTGGGGAGAGAATCTTCTCTGCCTGGGGAAACATATGTCAATGCTTACGATCTCACTTTCAGACTCTGCGGGGGAGAGGCTGCTGAACCTTGCTGGAGAAGGAGGAATCATCCTGCTTGGGGATGCGCACGGCGCACTGTCTAGAATATGCTACACCTGCAACAACACAAACAAACAGACAAGATGCCCTTCTCAAAGGGAGCTATCAAGGTTATTATATTGTGACAATGTTCAAGTAATTCATTGTTTCAACAATCAGTGGCCTAGGCCAGTAAGTTTATGTATGCGCATTTTATATAAAACATCGGTGTTTTTTCGCAAACAAAACAGATAAATGCTAAGCAGGCAAACAGAATTGCTGAATAGTATACACTTTATTGATAACGAACCCCTGAATGGGTAAAAATGTTTTACAATGGATGCAAGCTCCTGGAATGAGGAAGCCGCGCAAAAATAAAACATAAATATACATCAGTAAATACAAATGTCGGCAACGAGGCGTAGACAAACACCATGAGTTGATCCCTCTATGACCCACTCGACTTCGATACTTCTCCGACGCTTCAGCTTCAGAAGAGATTGATTCAGATAAACGGCCCTCATGTCTTCCAAACCACTAAACAAAGAAATTCCATACGCGAAACACAGTCATTTGCTTTTTTCAAATCCCTAACTTTTGCGTGAACCGCCCTTTGCGGGTTTTCAGTTCACCGGGATACCCTTTTTTGCCAAAGTTGCCCATCCGGGTTTTCGACTTTGCGGGTGTACATTTTTTCAATTTATATCCCTAATTTTTGCCCGAACCTTTTTCCTTTTTTATGGTTCGCCGGGATGCCCCATTTTTGCCTGGACTCTCTTTTTACTGTCCAGCGGGTCGTTTTCAAGCAAAGTATTTTTTAACTGCGTCCGCGTTCACCGGGGATGCAAAATCTTCACCATCCATCGTGGATAACAACAAAGCTCCTCCCGAGAAGACCTTGCTGACGACATATGGACCTTCGTAATTGGGAGTCCACTTGCCCCAGTGATCGGAGTGTGGAGGAAGAATCTTCTTCAGGACGAGATCACCCGTCTGAAAGCTTCTAGGCCGCACCTTCTTATCATAAGCTTTCTTCATTCGGCTCTGGTACAGACGACCATGCGCAATCGATGCCAACCTTTTCTCGTCCATCAGGCTGAGTTGGTTTAGTCGGTTCTTAATCCATTCTGCCTCGTCAAGTTTCACGTCAACCAAAACTCGCAAAGAAGGGATCTCCACTTCTAACGGTAGGACAACTTCCATACCGTACACTAAGGAGAAAGGAGTTGCCCTGGTTGATGTACGTACCGTTGTACGATAACCGTGCAATGCGAATGGCAACATCTCGTGCCAATCCTTGTAGGTCACAACCATCTTCTGAACAATATTCTTAATGTTCTTATTGGCCGCTTCAACGGCGCCGTTCATCTTCGGCCGGTAAGGAGATGAGTTATGGTGTTCAATCTTGAAACTCTGGCACAACTCCTACATCATCTTGTTATTCAGATTCGAACCATTATCAGTAATGATCCGCTCGGGACTTCCGTAACAACAGATGATATCCCTCTTTATGAACTTAGCCACCACCTGCTTGGTCACATTAGCATATGAGGCTGCCTCCACCCACTTGGTGAAGTAGTCGATAGCTACTAGAATGAAGCGATGATCATTAGATGCAGTGGGCTCGATCTTGCCTATCATGTCGATGCCCCACATGGAGAACGGCCACGGGGAGGACATGACATTTAACGGGCACGGCGGCACATGAACTTTATCAGCATAAATCTGGCATTTATGACATCTCTTCGCGAATTTAAAGCAATCCGATTCCATCGTCAGCCAGTAATATCCTGCTCTCAGGATCTTTCTTGTCATAGCATGCCCGCCAGCGTGCGTACCAAATGTGCCTTCATGGACTTCTTCCATGAGCATACCCGCCTCTTTCTCATCTACACATCTGAGTAGCACGAGATCGTGGTTTCTTCTATACAAAACTCCATCGGGATTGAGATAAAAATTTCCAGACAGCCTCCTCAGAGTCTTCTTATCCTGGGTTGACGCTCCCGCGGGATACTCCTTAGTCATAAGGAAGGTCTGGATGTCATGGAACCATGGCTTGCCGTCGGAGGCTTCCTCGATCGCAAAGACGAATGCAGGTCTATCAAGACGAGAAAAGACAATTCTTGGGGCTTCATTCCAAAAATTGACTTTATACATCGAAGCCAACGTGTCTAAGGCATCAGCCATCTGATTTTCCGTCCTGTGCACATGATGGAGTTCCACTCGATCAAAGAACGGAAGTAGCCTTCTGACATAATTCATGTACGGCACCAAATTCGATTGACGAGTCTCCCACTCCCCTTTAATCTGGTTGATCACAAGCGCCGAGTCACCATATACGTCTAGGTTCTTGATTCTCAAATCAATTTCCTCTTCTAGACCCATGATGCATGCTTCGTACTCTGCTTCATTATTGGTGACTGGAAACGTCAGTCTCGCAGTGAACGGGATGTGGGATCCGTGGGGAGTCGTGATGATCACCCCAATGCCACTTCCGTAGGAATTAACCGCCCCGTCAAATATCAATTTCCACTGGGATTTCCTATGTGGCCCCTCGCCGGGCAACGGTTCATCGCAATCCCTCGCTTTAAGAAACATGATGTCCTCGTCAGGGAATTCAAATTTCATCGGCTGGTAATCCTCGATCGACTGTTTGGCAAGGTATTCAGACAATACGCTTCCCTTGATGGCCTTCTGGGACACGTACTGAATATCATATTCTGTCAACACCATTTGCCATCTGGCAATCCTGCCCGAAAGCGCTTGCTTCTCGAAGACGTACTTGATCGGATCCATCTTCAAAATTAGCATGGTGGTGTGGTTGAGCATGTACTGTCGTAAACGTTTGGCAGCCCAGGCTAGTGCACAACACGTCTTCTCCAGCATCGAGTAACGAGATTCACAATCTGTGAACTTTTTACTCAAGTAATAAATGGCATGCTCCTTTCTACCCGTCTCGTCGTGCTGACCGAGAACACACCCCATACTATTCTCAAGAACTGTCAAGTACATGATTAGTGGCCGTCCAGCCACTGGGGGTATCAAGATTGGAGGCTCCTGAAGATACTGTTTTATCTTGTCGAATGCCTTCTGGGAATCCTCGTTCCAGATAATCACTTGATCTTTCTTTAACAGTTTGAACATCGGTTCACACGTGGCCGTGAGCTGAGAGATAAACCTTGCAATGTAGTTTATTCGGCCCAGGAAACCACAAACTTCTTTTTCTGTTTTTGGCACTGGCATTTCTTGTATCGCTTTTATTTTCGCAGGACCAACCTCGAGGCCTCTTTCGCTCACGATAAACCCCAGTAACTTTCCGGACCGTACTCCGGAAGTACATTTGTTAGGATTCAGCCTCAGCCTGAACTTCCTAAGCCTCTCAAAAAGCTTCAGCAAATTGACCAGATGTCCCTCCTCCGTTTGGTACTTCGCAATCATGTCATCAACATAGACTTCAATCTCATGATGTATCATATCATGAAACAAAGTAATCATTGCTCGTTGGTAAGTGGCCCCTGCGTTCTTCAGACCGAAAGGCATTACCTTGTAGCAAAATGTTCCCTAAGGAGTGATAAACGTAGTTTTCTCCATGTCCTCCGGCGCCATCTTGATCTGATTGTAACCGGAGAAGCCATCCATGAACGAAAATACGGAGAACTGGGTTGTATTGTCGACCAACACATCAATATGACGCAGCGGGAAATCATCTTTAGGGCTCGCCCTATTCAAATCCCGATAATCGACGCACATACGTACCTTACCGTCCTTCTTCGATACAGGCACTATGTTGGCGACCCACGGAGGGTAAGTAGTGACCGCTAAGAAGCCATCATCAAGCTGCTTTTGCACTTCTTCTTTGATCTTAACGACCATATCTGGTCTCCTCCTCCTAAGCTTCTGCTTAACAGGAGGACAATCTTCTCGCAACGGCAAGTGGTGGACCACGATGTCAGTGTCAAGTCCGGGCATATCTTCGTATGACCAAGCAAAGACGTCACTATACTCTCTTAGCATCTCGACCAATCTTCGCTTGTCATTGCTCTGCAATGCGGCCCCTATCCTGACATTTCTGACAAGTTCTTCAGAACCCAGATTCACGATCTCGATCTCCTCTTCATGAGGCAGGATAACTTTCTCCTCTTGTTTCAACAAGCGGGCCAACTCTTCAGGAAGGTCTTCGTCTTCATCAATCTCTTCTTCGGCTTGATAGATCGGGCAATCGAAGTCGAAGTGAGCCGTAGAAGGTCCAGAGTCGATGTCATCTGCTAGGTGGATCCTGCAATAACAAGGGTTAAGTTTAAAACAAGGATGTGCAGGTTAGCACAAACCCCATTGCCATTTTATTGTTTTTCAAAAAAAATATAAAACAGGAATAACAGAGATCACAATATTTGAATACGAAGAAAACGCCTTTGATTTATTAACAAAATGCATGTACATAATCCAACAAGGCCCTGACAATAAAACCACTATGCCCCGGGTAGGACATAGGGTTGTACAATGATTGGAAAAAAGTAAATCATTACTCTTCGCTTGTCATCTGGATGATATCCTTGACGGACCAATTGTTGAGGCCCTCGCCTGGCTTGCTTGGCTGGATCCAAGAGTCGAGGTCACAGTCGCTATCTTCGCTGTCTTCAGACGCTGCGTTGATGCTCTCAAATATCACCCCGCCGCTGGTAAACTGGATCGGCCCTTTACCTTGCGACACACTGCTAGAAGAGGAGGCTTCAGCCGCAGGAGAATATCCCAACCCAAACCTGTCTTGCTTGTTAGGTATCTCCAAAATTCGCCCCCAGCCTGGGGTAGATCCGGCTTGGACAACGGCCCGAGCTTCCTTGAATGAGGAGAGAGTCATCTCTGGCTTTTCCGTGACTACAGGAGCTACGTCCTTCACTTTGACAGCTTCGAACGCTTGGCATAGAGTCTCATGGATTTCTCCATCCATCTCAACATACTTGAAGGACGACAAATGGCTCACCATTATGTCTTCCTCGCCACACACAGTCACGATGCTACCTCCGACAGCATATTTGAGTTTCTGGTGCAACGTGGAGGTCATGACACCAGCAGCATGGATCCATGGCCGCCCCAAGAGACAGCTGTAGGCAGGCATGATGTCCATAATATAAAAGACCGCGTCGAACGTTTCCGGACCAACTTGGATTGGCAGGGTCACCTCCCCGAAAACATGGCGTTTAGTCCCATCGAACGCCTTCACAACCAGATCACTGGGTGTGCAAATCACTCCACGAGTATCCAACTTCATTAATGCCTTCTTCGGAAGAACATTGAGCGATGAACCCGTGTCCACCAACACGTGCGACATAATCGTTCCCCTACACTCTATCGAGATGTGCAGAACGCTATTGTGATTCCTCCCTTTCGGCGTCAGCTCTAAATCAGTGAACCCTAACCCATTTCCAACATTTACGTGGGCTACGACCTCTTCTAGCTGATTTACCGATATTTCTTGCGGTACATATGCGGTGTTCAACACCTTCAGCAGTGCGTTGCGGTGTGCCTCAGAACACATCAAGAGATTCAGGGTGGAAATTTTCGAGGGTGTCTGATGGAGATGATCCACAATCTTGTAGTCACTCTTTTTAATCAACCGCATAAACTCCTCGGCATCTTTGACAAGTAAGTCTTTTTCCGCCCCACGAGGGATCTCTTCAACAACTTTACTTTTACCTTTATCGGCCGCATCAGCTCTGACCGCTTTATCCGCCACGACCTCTGGTGGCGCAAACACTCTTCCGCTGCGAGTAATACCACTGATTCTCGCAAGGTTCTCCACAGTCGACCCAAATGGTTCTAGCTCCAACTTCTGTCCGTTGCAGTAGACTTCAGCCCCATAATGCCACGGGACAGCATTAGTGCTTTCGAAGGGTATCGGCCCAGCTTTGGTGATAGTAATTGTGGGCGGCCTAGGCGCAGAAATAGTTATCGTCTGGCGAGGGATGGTGATGGTGGCAACCTCATCATCTTGCTTCAACATTACCTCTCCTGATCCACATTCGGCCCTCCAGCTAAACTGTAAGATCCCTTCAGTCATCAGACTTTGAATTCCCTCTATTAACTGTTCACACCCATCAGAACGTGTGACATAGTCCATGCATAGCTCTCCGCAACCTGGAAAGAACCCTCTTTTCATCAACTTAGCTTTAACGAAGCTAAGCGGCGTCTTCAGATCTCTGACGTTAGTCAACAAGTCCGCACTCTCGTCTCCGATAATGGCGTTCACTCCGCCTCCCCTATGATTCGGCATAGGATTCTTCGTGACATTTGGCACATTGTCCGAGAAGTTGATGATCTTGGCATCCACCATGTCCTGCACCTTATGCTTGAAGGCTTTGCAGTTCTCTATTGTGTGGCCTGGTGCCCCTGAGTGAAACTCGCAAGTTGCATTCGCGTCGTACCCTGGCGGCGGTGCCCCTGTCAAGGGAGCCAGCGTTCTCTTCTGGATCAACTGTAGCTGAAGCAAAGTCTGCAATAGTTGCGCGTACGACATGGGCGGTGTCTCGAGATGACGGCTCGACAAAGGTGCCCGATTCTGATACTTTCTGTATCCTTGTTGATTCGGTTGCTGCTGTTGTTGCTGCTGCTGCTGAACTGCCGGGATAGTTATACTGGCCACCTGCCGGTGAGGACCTTTACCCTTCCTTCGAGCGTTGGTCACAGCACTCGCTTCTCCTTCCCGTCTTTTACCACTATAAGGTTTCTTTCCGCCTCCTCCAGCTGAGGATGAATCACCTTGAATTTTCCCGAGTTTGATCCCATTTTCGATGTGCTCACCCGTGATAATGAGATCTGAGAAGGTTCTGGACATACCGCTGACCAATTTCTCATAATAAACCCCTGGGAGGGTGGCTACGAACATCTGCACAAGCTCACGTTCAACCATCAACGGCTGAACCCTGGCTGCCAACTCATGCCACCGCTGGGTGTACTCCTTAAACCCTTCATTGTTCCTCTGCGACAGATTCTGCAGCTGGACTCGGTTCGGGGCCAAGTCGCTATTGTATTGGTAGTGGTGCACAAATGCTTCAGCAAGATCCTTCCACGTGTGCACACTAGTAGGCTCCAGACTCATGTACCATTCGAGGGATGGCCCGGAAAGACTGTCTTGAAAGAAGTGCATCAGCAACTTCTCGTCATCAGAATGAGCTGACATTTTCCTGTAATACGATCTCAGGTGGACGCGGGGGCAAGTGGTGCCCTTATATTTTTCAAAGTCAGGCACCTTGAACTTATGAGGCACCTTAAAATCAGCAATTAGTCCCAACTTGGACATATCAACGCCCAGGGTGTTCTGGTTCTCGATATCTCTCATCTTATCCTCAAGTGCCTTGAACCTTAGACGTGCTTCAGCATTCAGCTCACCTTCAGCACCTCTCTGAGAGAACACATCGTCCTGACGATCCTCTAACCATGGCTGAGGCCCAAACAGATTCCCAACACCGGCATTGCCGTTGCCCAGCCCAACATTGACATTAGCTCCCAGACTCCCATTACCGACGCCCGTCGTATTGAGTCCCATGTTGGCCATCACATTGCCGTTGGCACTGCCGTTTCCCCCGTTCACGGGAACACCATTCTGTGGAGTTTCAACTGGTAGAGGAGTAGGCACAGTCCCACCATGGAGTACGCCATTGCTATCAACCCTTGAAATTAGAGGCTGAACCAAGGTTCTGAGCTGATCCTGGCCATTGGAGACCGCTTGCATGAGCTCCATGAAGCGATCCATTCTTTCGCGGAGTTCCTGAACATCAGTTTGCACTTGCTCCATGATTCTGGTTTGATTAGCTCTAGTCGGATAGCGGTGAATAGGTCTCTGATCAATCCTGGAACCACCTGAAACAACCTGGAAAACACAAAAGGGTTAGGAAAAACAACAAAGCGCTCGTTATGTAAATGCTTCATGCAAATGCAAACGTGTGTCTGTGCGTTAGGGAGATCTCCCCCGATCCTAGTGCCTGAGTGCCAGTGCTGATAATAATAAGAAGTACGAGTCCAATCATGGAAATAACAATCTCATATATAAAGAAAGCCCATCAAGGCCGTACACAATGTCAGCGAATACAAGATGAATCAACAGCGTGACCTCAGCCAACAAGCCTGGTGATGGTCAGCATACAACAATGATCAAAACAAAAGGAATACAAATAGTCAAGTACGGCCACGGGCGCGATACTCTTCTAACAACTCCTTCGTTTCTGGATGATCAGGCAGAGTGAGCAACTCCTCGACGAGTAATTCCCTTTGCACAATGGTGTACCGAAGACCTTCAACCAAATCTTCCCAGGCTCCTTCGCCGAAACAATCTTCTAACTTCCGTTTCTTGGACTCAAACGTCAGCTTGTGCCCCTTCAGGTTGGCAAGAGCCCTGTTGAGCTGGCCTTCGGCGGCATATCTGCGAGCTGTTTCTTCATCAAACCTCTTCTCACCAGCCTTCACCTGGGCTTCCAGCTTGGAGATCTGTAGCATCAGCTTATCCTCCCTCTCTTTCCTGGTGGCTAGGGAGGCCTTCCAGTGCTGGTTGAACTTGGATATCCTCCGATACGCTTCGTCCAAGTGCTGCTTCTTCGTATCCAGTACGTCGTTGACAGATTTGAAGTCTTGACCCATACGCTCACGCTCGGCTATCTGCTTAGTCAGGTCTATACCTAGCTGGTTCACCAGCTCTGTCTGCCTCTTGAAGGAATGAACGGCTTCGTTCCTCTCGCTTCGGAGCTGAGCCAATTCTTTCTCCAGTTCTTCGTTTGCCTGCTTCAATTCATCTCGCTCAGCTAACACCTGATTATGCTGCTGAATGGGCACAGAAATAGGCTCTTCAATCATTGGAGGGCTTTCTGGCTTGGCAGGAAGAAACGACATCCCTATAGCATCTGCTCTGGCTTTGATCCAAGTTACATACGGAGGGTAGGCTTGATTATTGCTTCTCCCCAGCAATGGTTTTCCCCTCTTACTGATACCATTCCATGCGCACTGATGCTTGGATAACAGATCCCCCTCTAGAAGACCAGTGAGGTACAGAGATTCCTGCACCTCTTCATCCTTCGGCGGAGCTCTCAAAGCATAAGCGAATTGTCGGACTAGCAAAGACAGATTGTAGTTTATACAACCCTTCCTGCCTATTAAAGGCACGTCTGGAAACCCGCTGCAGCTGAAGATAATCTCGGTACCCAACCTATCTCTGTCAAACCAGTCAATATCCTCTGCAGATAAACTCATCAGACGCTCAGACCACTCAGCTGTGGCTGCAGACGAAACAAAGGGACCCTTCTTGGGCAGATGACTATCAAGCCATTTATAAAGAAAGGGTACACAACATGAGACATTCTTACCCCTCCTGTTCTCGTTTTTGTAGTGGACGGAATGGTAGACATCCCCTATCAAGGTAGGGACTGGATTCCCTGATGCAAAGATGTGAAATGTGTCGAGGTCTACAAAATCGGGCATATTGGGGAACATAATGATGCCATATATGCACAGAGCGAGGATGGAGTTGAACACGACCCAACATCCGTCTTTGGCGCATTGCTGAGCCTTTCCCACTAAAAACTGCAAGGAGAAACCGGGAACCTTGTTCCAACTAGACAAAACCAACTCGGAGGCATCCAGATGAAGTGAAGGAGCTAAACTAGCCAGATCAGGCTCAGCATCCATATGAACAAAAGGCATCTGCCTCTTGATAGGCACACCTAACAAATCAGCATATTCCTCTAGCGTAGGTGCGAGAACAAAATCCTGGAAAGTAAAGCATCTCAACGGAGGATCGTAGAATTGCAGCAGAGCGTGCAACCCATTCAACTCGAACGCAGAGGGTTTACGAACCAAACTGAGCAATTTGCCGTAAAACTTTCTGAACTCATCCCTCACAGAATCATCTGCTAAAGCAATCAAACCGGTCAGCCGAACCACATCAGGGGCAGGGAACTTGTAAGCCACGGTCTTCCTCAGAGAACCCATAACAATACAATAGGAGGCAAGAAATCCTGGATCGGGGAAAACGGTACTTGCAACACAGACACACGTTAATGAAATGCAAATGAGTATGCAAAATAATGTAAAATGCAATCATGCAGCAGGAGATCAAGGCAACTGTGTTGTGGAGATTTTGTATCAACAAAACCATAATCCTGCTCTATCAAGAACAACCACTCTCTCTGATAAGAAGAAAACCCCGGTATCGGACCACAAATCTGCTTTGTCAAGAACACACACATATAGGACCATAAATCTTCTCTGTCAAGAACAACCATCTGATAATAAGGACCTCTGATACAGGACCCTAACTCTGCTTTGTCAAGAACAAACATCTGATAATAAGGACCTCTGATCCCAATCAACACCTGCTCTATCAAGAACAATCATACATCTGCTGATGAGATCTTCTGATCCCAATCATAAACCTGCTCTATCAAGAACACACATATATATCTCTGAATATAAGGACCTCTGATACGGGACCTAAGCTCTGCTCTGTCAAGAACAAACATCTGATAATAAGACCCTCTGATCAAAACCTGCTCTATCAAGAACAAATACACATGTGATGATAAGATCCTCTGATCCCAATCAAAAACCTGCTCTGTCAAGAACAATCATATATCTGCAGATGAGATCCTCAAATCCCAACAAAACTGATCCACTATCAAGAAAACCAGGTGGTCTGAAGGTCAAAGTTTCCTGCAATAAACCCAACCCTGCTCACAGGTATGGACCTAAACTGACTCAAGTTCGGCATCCTATGCGTTCATCAGCGTCACAGACATTCAAGAGGGGTGATACGATACCCAGAAGGTGTGGCATCACCAGCTCATGAAGCGGCCTCACTCGGCTGAATCACAAATGATCGGTTCCCAGAGTTGACAATCCTCCAAACCAACAACCCCCTCAACCCAAAGGGTTGAAAAAGAAGCCAACCGGGAGAACCTCATCTGAGCATGGATTTCATGAGACACTAGTGCCTGCCAAGCAAGCACGCACCCACTAATTTCCACAACTAATGCTATGTTCACTCAAGCCTGGGTCTGGCTTCTCACTCATCAGAATGCCCCTCCCATAACAGCACAGATAATCATATCATACTGAAAATAAAGTGCGGGAAATAAAAAATGCGATAAATAAACACAACCTAACAAGTAATCATACAAGCACTAGGATTGACTCTCGCAGGGGACGTCGGATCCCCAAACTGACTCGCATACGGGACGTCGGATCCCAGGAAACTATCAAGTCCCCAGCAGAGTCGCCAGCTGTCGCTTCCGTGAAAATAAGGTGCCGGCAAAACAGAAGAGTCGCCACCTTTCGTTATTTATCCCTCAGAACGGGAAAGGAAACGATCGGAAAAACCTGACGAAAAAGGTAAGACAAGGTCATCGCAACCATTGTCTGGGTTCGGGAGTCGGTTACGCGAGGGGAAGGTATTAGCACCCCTCACGTCCGTCGTACTCGACGGGATCCACGCTTGTTGTGTTTACTGGACGAGTTGGTTTATCTATCTACCTATCAAGGCTGGTCTGAAAAAGAAAAGAAAATGACTCGGCAAAGCGTCACACTTTATGCCTACGTATTCTCATCAGAGAATGAGAAATCAGAGTCAACGTAGTTCGACCTACTACGGGTTGCGGGGAAGGTGGCTCGCCAATACGTCAGTATTGTGCCTACGTACTCTCAACGGAATGAGAGATTAAAGCTTACGTAGTTCGGGATAATACGGATTACGGGAATCCAGATTCATCTGTTTTATCGAGTAGGGTTAAACAACAGTTCCAGCAGTTAGGGACAAAGCCTGTTTGCGGTGGCTCTGAAGTTTAACGACACTCTTTTCTTCAGAAAAGCTTCCTTTGAATTATGGGCCCACGGGGCAAAAAGGTTTGAAGTTTGTTTTCTGTCTTTTACGAAAGAAGTGTTTTTTTTCGTGTTTGCAATTTCAATCGCACTAGAGACTATGACCTGAGAGTGAATGCGTCGCCTGTCACCCAAAGGGTGCCATACTAAACATCCAGACTGTTGAAAAGAAGCTCTCCAACAATCCTTTCTCAGATAGCTTAAGGCTCGTAACGTACGAAAGAAATCATTCATGATTACTGTATCTTAAGCTGTTTGAGATGAGAAGAGAACAGGCTCAACTACGGGGAGACTATCAAGTCCTACTGTTGTCATGCCAAGGATTCATCCTATGGTTGAGGTTTGAAACAGAGAACTCCTAAAAATTGTCATGCATAGGTTTCAACCTAAATTTTTATCATCATTTCCTTATCAAAGGAAATGAGAGTCCTAAGGGATCATATCAATGATAAATAGAAACAGATAAAGCATCAACTTAAACAGTAAACAGTAAACGACTGTAAAATGCATGCAATGCAAGTGAGGGAGGAAATGTGTGCGGGGCAGCAGCCTCCACAAGCTCATCTCAACCTCAAGCTAGAATGAATAACAGTAATCATACTGAGGAAAATAAAACAACATGCTATCAAGCAAAACACAGTAAGCTGCAATCATACAGAAGAAATAACATGCTATCAAGCAAAATAAACCACATGGGCAAGGGAGCAGGGCTCTACCGAATACCCGCAAGCAAAGCCATACAGTAACAATACAAGCAGAGGGAGTAACTCAACCTCTAGTGCAATCATGCTCCTAGATTAAAGCTAGTCTAGATATGAGCTTATTCTAATGCATCAAGCAATTCAAACAAGGCACATCAATACAGAAAAGAAAACAGACAAGAAAGCAGCAGATCAGCAACTCCCTCTTCTCCAAGCCTCAGCTCTTCTGACATCAATTCAGTCTTCAGACTTCAATCACCCTTCAAGGCTACCATCTCTCATGACAAATATCAATTTGCTTCTCCAGGGTTTCAATCCATCAAACATAAGTATCAACTTATCTTCACTTCTCCAAGCTTCAGCTCCTCAGTCAATTCCACCTTCAGGCTTCACTCTTAACCACAAGTGTCAACTTGATTCCTTCAGATTCTCAATCACCAATGTAAGTGTCAACTCATCCTTCAAGCTTCAGCCCTGCACTCAATCTTAATTGAATCCTCTTCATAATTGGCGACTCATCCTTCAAGCTTCAGCCTTGCACTCAATCTTAATTGAATCCTCTTCATAATTGTCAACTCAGTCTTCAAGCTTCAGCTCTCTTACTTTACCAGTCTCAACTTGGTCTTCTCTTCCTGCAAGCTTCAGCTTCTCAGAGTAGTCCTTAATCACTTAGAAGTGTCAACTTCATCCTTCAATTCTTTAAGCCTCAGCTATTCATTCAATCTTTACTGGATCTTCATGGGGTCTTCAAGTATCAACTTGTTTCTTCTTGCTCTTCAAGCCTCATCTGCAATGGCAATGCTCAGGGAATCATCCTTTTCCACACTCTTCAATGAAGTCTTCATCTTCACACTCAAGCCCAACATCTTCAAGATACTCCAACCAGAAGAAATCACTTAACTGGATAAGCTAGGATATTAAACTGCTTATTGACCACCAAAGGTGACCTGTAAGGGTTCAACATCAACAGAATGGTTCCCTCAAAAGTTCTACTTCCTAGGTACCATCACTTATCCCTCCAAAGGAGAGAGGTGAATACCATGGGAGGACCTTGAATCATGGGGAGGAATGGAGGTGAAAGATACCATCCATGTTTAAGAAAGAAATTAACTAAGTCTAAGCTCTACTTAATTCCTAACCCTAAAACAACAACAAAACAAACAAGTCTTCAAGCTCTCAAGCTCCTTCTTCAATTTCCAAGTCTTCCACTATGCTCCTCCATGCTCCACAAAGCAAGACCAAGCCCACCAAGCCAAGCAAAAGCCCACAAAGCAAAGCAAAACAAAATACAAGCCCACAAGGGCAACACAAACAACAATCAACTACAAAAATCAATTAAAAATAGTATACTATTATATTAAAATCTAATATAATTTCTAAGGGATCCTACATGACTACCCTTAATACCCTATATGTCCCAATATCTAACTTGACCTAAAAACCCAAAATTCTAGTGTTATTGTGGACCTATGTTAAGGATTGACCTAAATCTACACAACCTAAAGTCATCTAATAAAAACTAATCAAAAATTAATCACAAAATTATGGAATAAATCCAGAGGGGAGCTAAAGTCCTAATCTAACTATCCTAAAAATAATGGTCCAAAAATATAAAGGGAACTAGCTAAACAAAATTCTACAAAACTATGCATCAACATAAAATGAATTAAAAGCTATTAAAAGAGAAAATATACAAAAAATATTAAAAATGCATGAAATGCAAATTTTTTGATTTTATAATTTTCTAGACATCAATGTGAAATAGGAGGAAAAACTACCATGCCAAAATCATTATTTTTCTATTTAATATGATTTTTCAAAGATTAAAGAAAAATGGAGAAAAAGAAAATAAAATGTGAAATGTTTGGTGTAGATAGCAATGATATGCAGTGCAAATCCAGATGGGCTTAAAATGGGGGTGTCATCAGTAAATGCGCTAGGCCCATATATTTAATCAGAAAACAACTCAAAAATATAAAGAAAAAGGAAAAACACGTGGTGCAGAAAGTAGAGATATGCAGTTCAAATCATCACTGGGCCGTGGATGGGGGTGTGCATAGCCCTAAACCCCAAGACTCCAATTAATGAAACGCCTCGTTTCATCGTTTCAAACTTCCCTCTTCAAAACGTGAAATTAAATCTCGGCCACACGATCCGATCCCAGTCAACGAGTCCTTGCATGATCCAACGGCCAGTTTATCATCTTCTTCCTTCAGCCAGGGTTTGGAATGAAGAAGCCATGGAAACAGAGCTATCGTGCTTCTCTTCATCACAATCGTATCACATCAATTCTTGCCCGAAATCCAAGATTTAAAACCCTAGAACACTCTAAATTTCATGCTGATCATGACCATCACCTTAGAATTCACTGAAATGTACTCAATCTCTAAACCCGATAATGGATCCAAATTATGCTCAAATCTCAATTCTGACCATTCTTGAAATTGATTGGCTCAGAATGATCACCACATGACCCTGATTAAAACTTGCTATAGAACTCTCATTAATTCACCATATCAAACACGTTCTTGGTCCAAACAGAAATGGGGTCACTATCTTGAACCTCACCAAATGATCTCAAAATCTCCAGAATCCATCTCCTACTTGTCTCTAACCATTCTAACCTAACAAATCTAACTAAATGCGCTTAAATTAGGGTGTAGAGTAAAAGTTGCAAACCTGTCAATTCTTGAATACCAGATAGGTCAAATCTTCAATTCAACCCTTCAATCTCTCCAAAATCACTCCTTGCACCAAGATCTTGCTACTGTTTGCAAAAGTTTTGATGGAGGATGCTTGAATCTCATAATCCGATGGTGGCTTGCAGCTCCCAAAATCCAAATGCTATCTTCTCAATTCTTCATGATCTTGCTCTCAATTTGGTATGCACACACTCAGTATGATCAATGGAAGATGTTAGAATTGAAAGAATCAATGGAAATGGTGTGGAATATAGAAATTGATTTCAACTTGCAATGGAAGAAAATGAAATGGCAATCTCACTCTCCTCTCTAATCTCTCACCAACCTTGCATCTGAGCAGCTTCTAATCAATATATAGGATGGTTCTAAACCATCCAGAACTTTCTGGAATCATCCAATGAGAATTTGAGATTCTCATGTCATGAGTTTTTAATTTCAAGCCATCTCACATACCAACTTGTGTTATACCTCTGGCAGCAGCTTGTTCTCCTTTGAAAATATCCTTAGATGAGATGCATGAGATGTTAGGATGCTTTGCTAGCTTATGCATTGATCTTCCTTATGTTTTGCATATGTACCTTAATATGCAAGTAACCATTTTCCAAAGCAAGTCCATGATTTAGACCTCAAATCAAAAATGTGGCTAAACCATTGTTTCTAAAATGTTTTCTAGAGTCAAAATGATATATTACATGCCATGGTTTGGATGTGTAGCTTGAAAATTTCAATTTCCAACTTTGACTTATTTAACTTATGCCTTCATTTTAGGTCATTTTTACCACTTTGAGCTACAAGCCTTTTCAACATCTCATGACCTCCTTAATAGCCTTAAAACATCATTTTAAGCAATTTTTATGTTGAACATTTTTCCATTTGAAGCTTGGAAATAGGAGTTATGGCCTTATGCTTGAAATGACCTGTAATCTCCAAATCACCAAAATGCCCTTGACTTGTCAAAGCCATAACTTGAGTTCTACAAATCCTATCAAGGACTTATAGTACTCTATAGAAAGCTAAGAAGATAAGGAATAACATTCATGTTGACCAAAAGTTCATAGGAATCATCCTTCTTGGGCAAACGTTTGATGCAAGTTGGGTGACTTTCAAGGCCTCAAATTCACATACCTCAGATGACCTGTAACTTGTCAAAGCCATAACTTGAGTTCTACAAATCCTATCAAGGACTTCTAGTACTAAAATTAAATCTAAGAGAAAGCTCTACAACATTTATGTTGGGGGAAAGATGAGATGGCAATCACATCTTGAGCTAAAATGCCTTGAAGACAGGGGTCAAACTAGGGGATTTTACACTGTCAAGCCTTAGAAACCTAGCTTGAAACTTCTCAAGCTATTCAATAATGATGAGTTGACCTTGGAATCATCCTTATAACATCTCAATGCATCAGTCCATGATCACATGGCCCCTTGAATTAGGTCTCAACCTTGTTCAAATCATCAGTTGACCTAGGGTTGACCTAGTCAAACCCTAATTACACCACTCATGGCTGAGGCTTCTTAATCTTGCACAATGACCTATCTAGGTTTCAAAGTGATCTTCAACACTTCTCATGAGCTCTCTCAAGACCTCAAGTCCATTTTCATGGCCTCAGAATCATCTGAAAGCTTCCCACAATTCTCAAGTTAGGAGACACACAACCTTGGTTTCAACCACTATCTCTGAGAATCCTTTAACTTCTCTGACAAGGATATCAACCCTTGAACACTTGAATAAGCTTCTTGGCTATCTTCACAGTCTTGTATAACTCTTGATGGGTAGTCATACCTCTTGATCTCCTGCACACATGTCAATGAAATGCAAATGATAATGCTAATGTGAATGAAATGAAACATAAGCTAGGTAGAGAAATGTTGGTCAAATTTTGGGGTGCAACAGATGCCCCTATTCAAACGGCTTGAACCTGACTGGGTGAGAAGCGAACGACTCTCACCCAATCAAGGTACGAGACGGTTGAATACCAATAAACCCGGAAATTTGCCAACTGCACAAGTACACGATACTCTGATGGGAGCACATCTTCGAAAACTGAAATATTAGCCGCACGACAACTAGCTGGAGAATTGGTCACACGGTAACCGGTGATACATGGTTGATCATGCCGTCAGGCATCAAGATTGCTCAGGACTCATCAGGTCAACAATCAAGTTAAATCATGTCGTCGGGCATTCAAAGAAAACTTTCGGGCATTAGCCGGACTTCATCAGTAAGTCAGGAGTAGAATTCTCGGTCAATCATGAGCCAGTTGGGGATATCCAAACTTCTGCCATCAGGCACCTCGCATCAGCTGAGAGAACTGCTTTGTTAACACGGTCGGACTTCAATCATCAAGTCTTCGAGGGAAGTTTCGACTTCGCTGTTCAGGAACCTGCTGGGGATGACACATCTCCGCTGGGGATTCTGGAGAACTATCAAGTAACTCTGCTTCGGGGATCCAGGAATCATTCTGGATGAATCATCTCTGCTGAGGAAATCAAGAATCATTTAGAACAAATAACTCCGTGGAGACTTCAAGAATCGTCCTGAACCGATAGCTCTGCTGGAGATTTCAAGAATCATACTGCGCAAACACTCTGATGGGGACTCTAAGCATCAACTTGAGCAACCAACTCTGGCGACGGCACTGGGGATTGTAAGAATCATCTTAAACGAACGCCTTCGCTGGAGAATTCAAGAATCATCTTGAGCCGAAGACTTCGCTGGGGACTTCAAGAATCATCTTGAGCAAGCGACTCCGTTGGGGATTTCAGGAATCATCCTGCGCAAACACTCTGATGGGGACTCTAAGCATCAACTTGAGCAACCAACTCTGGCGACGGCACTGGGGATTGTAAGAATCATCTTAAACGAACGCCTTCGCTGAGAATTCAAGAATCATCTTGAGTCGAAGACTTCGCTGGGGACTTCAAGAATCATCTTGAGCAAGCGACTCCGTTGGGGAGAATTCAAGAATCATCTTGAGCAATCAATTCTGCGGCGGAACACCTGCAAAACAAGAACAGTAACAACCTAGCTCATGTTTAGTATGCATACGATCGACAATGGTGCAATGCTCCACACGGTGGAAGTGCTATGCGTTTATGATAGATGCTATGCAATCATGCAAAATGTTGCGATCCCATCGGCAAAATAAATGCTGAAGGGATAATCCTCCTGTCAAGGAGAAAGAACCACTCTGCTAGGGGGAAGGAATCATCCTGCTGAGGAGAAAAAGGTCACGCCAATCTCAATCGGGCTCTGTGGGGAAGTGAACTTCAGTTGACTGCTGCAGGGGATCGGAGCTCTACGAGAACCCGGACCTGCTGAGGAAAGTGATGCCAATCGCGGAAATAAACTGCACGGCATTCACAGCCAGAGCTTTCCTGGAGGTAACGACTCCGCGGTGATATACAACATCAGCTATTCAACATTCTATTGGGGAAAACCAATCATGGTCTCAACTGCTTCCAAGGACTCGGCTCTCTTGGGGATCTGCAAACTTGGCTGGGGAAGAAGGAATCATCCTGCTTTGGGGGAGAGTACGACTCTGTGGGGAATCTCAATTCCGCTGAAGACTTCAGTCTTGAACTATCAACTGCTGCATACTTCAGTGCATGACTCCGCCGGGGAGAGGCCGTTCCTTCAGGATGCATCTGATTGGGGAGAGAATCTTCTCTGCCTGGGGAAACATATGTCAATGCTTACGATCTCACTTTCAGACTCTGCGGGGGAGAGGCTGCTGAACCTTGCTGGAGAAAGAGGAATCATCCTGCTTAGGGATGCGCACGGCGCACTGTCTGGAATATGCTACACCTGCAACAACACAAAGAAACAGACAAGATGCCCTTCTCAAAGGGACCTATCAAGGTTATTATCTTGTGACAATGTTCGAGTAATTCATTGTTTCAACAATCAGTGGCCTAGGCCAGTAAGTTTATGTATGCGCATTTTATCAAAAACATCGGCGTTTTTTCGCAAACAAAATAGATAAATGCTAAGCAGGCAAACAGAATTGCTGAATAGTATACACTTTATTGATAACGAACCCCTGAATGGGTAAAAATGTTTTACAACGGATGCAAGCTCCTGGAATGAGGAAGCCGCGCAAAAATAAAACATAAATATACATCAGTATATACAAATGTCGGCAACGAGGCGTAGACGAACACCATGAGTTGATCCCTCTATGACCCACTCGACTTCGATACTTCTCCGATGCTTCAGCTTCAGAAGAGATTGATTCAGATAAACGACCCTCAGGTCTTCCAAACCACTAAACAAAGAAAGTCCATACGCGAAACGCAGTCATTTGCTTTTTTCAAATCCCTAACTTTTGCGTGAACCTCCCTTTGCGGGTTTTCAGTTCATCGGGATACCCTTTTTTGCCAAAGTTGCCCATCCGGGTTTTCGACTTTGCGGGTGTACATTTTTTCAATTTATATCCCTAATTTTTGCCCGAACCTTTTTCCTTTTTTATGGTTCGCCGGGATGCCCCATTTTTGCCTGGACTCTCTTTTTACTATCCAGCGGGTCGTTTTCAAGCAAAGTATTTTTTAACTGCGTCCGCGTTCACCGGGGATGCAAAATCTTCACCATCCATCATGGATAACAACAAAGCTCCTCCCGAGAAGACCTTGCTGACGACATATGGACCTTCGTAATTGGGAGTACACTTCCCCCGGTGATCGGAGTATGGAGGAAGAATCTTCTTCAGGACGAGATCACCCGTCTGAAAGCTTATAGGCCGCACCTTCTTATCATAAGCTTTCTTCATTCGGCTCTGGTACAGACGACCATGCGCAATCGATGCCAACCTTTTCTCGTCCATCAGGCTGAGTTGGTTTAGTCGGTTCTTAATCCATTCTGCCTCGTCAAGTTTCACGTCAACCAAAACTCGCAAAGAAGGGATCTCCACTTCTAACGGTAGGACAACTTCCATACCGTACACTAAGGATAAAGGAGTTGCCCCGGTTGATGTACGTACCGTTGTACGATAACCGTGCAATGCGAATGGCAACATCTCGTGCCAATCCTTGTAGGTCACAACCATCTTCTGAACAATCTTCTTAATGTTCTTATTGGCCGCTTCAACGGCGCCGTTCATCTTCGGTCGGTAAGGAGATGAGTTGTGGTGTTCAATCTTGAAACTCTGGCACAACTCCTTCATCATCTTGTTATTCAGATTCGAACCATTATCAGTAATGATCCGCTCGGGAATTCCGTAAAGACAGATGATATCCCTCTTTATGAACTTAGCCACCACCTGCTTGGTCACATTAGCATATGAGGCTGCCTCCACCCACTTGGTGAAGTAGTCGATAGCTACTAGAATGAAGCGATGACCGTTAGATGCAGTGGGCTCGATCTTGTGCCTACGTACTTTCATCTGGTATGAAATATCAGAGCAGAAGTAGTTCGGGCGGACACAAAACCACAGGTTGATTAAGTGTTTAATCCGAGTAGGGTTAAACATCCGTTCCGGCAGTTAGGGACAAAGCCTGTTTGCGGTAGAACCGAAGTTTAATAACACTCTTTTTCTGAAAAAGAAGTTTGATTAATCCCGAAGGAAAAAGGTTTGAATTTGTTTTGTGTTTTTTAGAGAAGTGTTTTGAATTTGAGTGTTTATAATGTATGTTCTACTAAAGTCTAGAACCTAGGATCGAATGCGTCGCATATCGTCCTAAGGACGTATACTAAACACTTTAGGTAATTGAGGAGAAGCCCCTCAATCACCATTTCCCAAGTATAAGGCTCATGGCACAATATCCATCATCTTTATTAAGTGTGTTAAGGTTGTATGAAGATGAGAAGAGAAGACGCACGGAAGGTCTAAGGGAAACTCGGCCCTAACGTTGTCATGCAAAGTGATCCTAAAGTTTGGATTGAAAAGGGGAAACATCTATCCTAATGTTAGCATACTTGGATTGAACACCTAATGTCTCTCCTACTCCCATCCTAAACGGAGGGACTAGAAATCCTATGGGGATCATGGCAAGAAAGCACAAGAAGAACAAAGGAAGAATCAATCACAAGTAGAGAAATGCAAACACGAAAATGCAGAATTAGAATGGTGGGAGGGAGGAAAAAATGTGTGGGACAGCAGCCGCCACAAGCGCGTCTCGATCTCAACAGCGATGCAAGAATGATGCAAACACGTGGGAACAACAAGAGATGAAAGCAAACGAAAACTCGATTCGAACCACATACACAAGCATGTAACAAATGGAAAATGATCATACATATCAACAACATCATGATTAATCAACCACAAATAGTGGCAAACAGCCAAAACAATTCAATCCTAATGCATCACACTGATCTATGATGATTCGAATCGATACGGTATACGAACATGCAATAAAACAGCAAATATGGCATTCAGGCACAATGTTAATCGGTTAACCCCTAGGGTTAATCGGTTAACACTTTAAAATGTTTGAAAAATATGAAGTTTTGAACAGGTTAATCGGTTAACCCTATACATTAACCGGTTAAACCTGTTAACGTTTGGAAAATTTTGAAAGTTTGAATTGGTTAACCGGTTAACCATATAGGTTAACCGACTAACACTGCACCAGAAGTGAAAAAACAACAATAGAAAAAGCACTTAATGCACGAAATCACTTAATCAAGTGATCCAACAGATCAGCTTATCAAATAAGCACGAAATTACACCTGCAAACAGAAAACCAATAGACATGCAAACATGTCTATACAGCAAAATCGCAATTCACACGGATCGAAATTCACCAAAATTCAATTGAAAATGAAAATTATCATGGAAATACAAATAGGCTTTAAAATGTTATGGATCTAGAATCTCCAATCTTCGAAGCGGAGATTTGCTCCAGTTAGTGTTGATCTTGCTGTAATTGAGTAGTTCAAACGCTAGAAGTCCGAAAAACTTCGAGATCCAAGCCAATTATGGTTGTACAAACGAAGATCCACCAAATTCGAGTCGAAACGCTTTGAATAATCACTTCCAACTCAAGCTCCAAAATCAGATCTCAATTTGCATGAAAATTGATAATGAAAATTGATCCAAAGATGAGGATGGATGAAGGTTTATGCTCAAGAATCCATTGATTTCAATGAAAAAAAATCAATGAATCCTAATGAAAAAGAGCTTTGAGTATGGGTTTTGGAAATGGAGAGGTTGAGAGAATTTGAGAGAATTTGATCAATTCTGAAAAATGAATGTGAGAAATGAGAATTGGCCTCTTTTGGTTTGGAGTAGATCACTTAAATACCATCTAGGTTTGGATCCCAAAGGTGGGGTTTGGACTTTAGATTGGAAAGTTGGTTTGGAGCTAGGCATGGGAATTTGGAGGGAAAATTGAAATAACAAACTTTCAAGAACATTTTATATCCTTCTTTTTGGTAAAAATGAGTTTCAAGGTGATCAAAACTGGACCCCAAGTGCAAATGGCTTGCAAAATCACGTACAGGGCAAAATCTGCTATGGTTAACCGGTTAACCATATACGTTAACCGGTTAACACTGTTAAAACTTCAATTCTGGGCTGATTCTCCAATGGTTAATCGGTTAACCATATGTATTAACCGATTAACACCTTCAAAAATTTGAATTTGACGCCTTTTGAAGGGAAACCTGCCCGTTTGCCTGTTTCTCGCCGTTCTGACCTCTGCTAAGCTTTCGACACTTGCTCTTGAATACTGTGACTGTGATGATGCTGGATATAGACTGAATGTTGTCTCCTGATCTGAGCATAACCTTCAAAATAAAACAGGCCGCTCGACCGCTGGGCAAAATAAATGCCATTTCTTCTTATGCTCACTGCTCAGTTGCTTGCACGGGAATGAAACTTGAGCCACGGGAACCTTGATCCCTTGCCTCGAGAACCAATGTTATGCAAAATGCTGATGCCATATGAAATGCAATGAAACATAAGCTAGGTAAAGAAATAGGTTGGGCAAATTTTGGGGTGCAACAGCTGCCTCTATTCAAACGACTTGGACCTGACTGGGTGTGAAGCGAACGACTCTCAATCAATCAGGGTAAAAGACGGTTGAATACCGAAGAAACCCAGAAATTTGCAAACCACCGAATTGAGCATGATGAACGTCTCGAACATTCCGTCGGGGATGAGAGACCTAATCAAGTAACTCTGCTGAGGAACTCTGTAATAAAACTGGTGTCATGGTCCGAATAACACGTGAGTTGAAGGGTAGCATGTCAAAATTGTCAGAACCTAGATATTCGATGAACACAATGAATCGGAGAAACCTGCCGGAGCCTAAATACTCAAGGAAACGAGGAATACATCATCAATTGGAACTGGCCGGAGTATGAACACTCAACGAGATAAACTGGAACAACCCAGAGCTAAGATACTCACGTGAAGAACACACCGGAGCCAAGACACTCACGCGATAAACGAACGAAACAATCTGGAGCCAAGACACTCAACGAGAAACTAATGAACAAACCGGAGCCAAGACGCTCACGCGACAAACGCACCGGAGCCAAGACACTCAATGAACGAATACACCGGAGCCAAGACGCTCAACGAGAGATAAACGATACGAATCGGAGCCAAGACGCTCACGCGACAAACGAACGAAAGAATCGGAGCCAAGACGCTCAACGAGACAAACGAATAAAAGAACCGGAGCCAAGACGCTCAACGAGAGAAATGAACGAAAGAACTGGAGCCAAGACGCTCAACGAGAGAAACAAACGAAAGAACCGGAGCCAAGACGCTCAACGAGATACATCCGAGTTGGGGTACTCAATGAAGCAAATTAGAGGCGGAACACTCAATGAAACAAATCAGAGGCGGAACACTCAATGAACCAAATCAGAGGCGGGGATTCACCGGAGTCTGGATAATCAACGGATACAGGGATACGTCATGAACTGAACACTCACCGGAATCTAACTATTCAACGGAGCAGAAGTACCATCACAAGGTTCATCAGGATTAGAATAACCAAACGGAGTCTGGGCACTGCACGGGTGGAACAAAACGTCTCAAATTGAAAATTCACCGGAATCTGGATGTTCAACGGAGAAGTCGGGACCTGAAGATCACCTGTAGGGGATAGCAGTTACCTGAAATTAGAAAGGTAACAACCTAGCTCATGTTTCAAGATGCAGATGTTTGAAAATGGCGTAATGTTCCATACAAAATGGAAATGCTACGCATTTGGGTAGATGCTATGCACAATGCAAAATGCAAGGGAACCGCTCCAGCAAAATAAATGCTGGAGAGACGATGCCAACTCCGCTGGGGGAAAAACAATCCTGCTGGGAATAGCTTATACGTGCCAACGCGGTTGGACTTATGCTGAGGATCGAAATCTGACCGGCTAACTCAGCTGGGGAACATTCCATGAATGGCTTTCTGGAATACGAACTCTTCTGGGGACATAGACGAATCCACCGGGGAGACAAAACAGCTTGCTAAACAGCCACTCTCACCTACTGAAGAGAAACAATGCCACGACTGGCCTCCCGGGATACGGCTCTCTTGGGGGCTGCATCTTCGGCT
Organism: Lathyrus sativus; assembly: GCA_963859935.3. Taxonomy (NCBI): domain Eukaryota; kingdom Viridiplantae; phylum Streptophyta; class Magnoliopsida; order Fabales; family Fabaceae; genus Lathyrus; species Lathyrus sativus. Next base: position 550,647,431 of record OZ012738.1, on the reverse strand, counting down.
GAGGCTAGACGACTAGACGCTGGAATTGACCTTACCTGCCGGGAAGGATACAACTCTACGGGGAAATTAACTCTGTCGGAGACCTTGGTCTATACTGCTGAGAGTTGAATGCTTATAGACAATTGGTTGCAGAAAACCACGTGCTAACTCACTACTAGGGAAAATGCCACACCTTCCTGGTGGACGGAACCCTGATCTCGAATTGCTAGGGAGTAAGTATATACCTACAATCTGTGAGGATTGGCTGTGCACCGACCAACTGCCAGGGGCTACGGGTGTAGACTTGACTGCTCTCATTATCTTGCACATAACTCTACTGAGGATAGAGACGCCAACTCCAACTGCTGGGGAGTGGACTCTGGTTGGGGAGAATCGATCCCTGCTTGGGGAGACGAATCAATGCTCACAGTCCAACGCTCAGACTCTATGGGGGAACACAACTAAATTTGCTGAGGAGACTCCACTTCTGTTCTGAAAGAAATCCCATCCTGATTTGCCGGGGAGTGGGTCTCACACCTCTGCTTGTAACTCCTCTAGGGAAACGACGAGGATACATCTTTGACAACATGCCCCGAGGATCACAATCCTACAACAAAATGAACAAACAGACAAGATACCCTTCACAAAGGGACCCACCGAGGTTATCATCTGTGACAATGTTCAGGTAATTCAAAGTTTTAACAATTATTGGCCTAGGCCAACAAGTTTATGTATGCGCATTTTACCAAAAACATCGGGCGTTTTTCCGCAAACAAAACAGGTAAAAGCTAAAACAAACACGAGGTGAACAATGTACTGAATAGTATGTTCATTGATAAAATGGGCCTGTGAATAGGCAAAATGTTTTACAACAGATGCAAGCTCCTAGAATGAGGAAGCTGCACAAATATGTACAGAAATATACAAAAACATATACAAATGTCGGTGATATGGTGTAGACGAACACCGTGAGCTGATACCTCCATGACTCACTCGACTTCGATACCTTCCCGACGCTTCATATTCAAAAGAGATTGATTTAGGTAAATGGCCTTCGGGTCTCCCCAAACCACTAAGCAATGAAAGTTCACATGTGGACCGCAGTCATTTACTTTTTTTAATCCCTAACTTTTGCCTGAACTGCCCTTTCGGGTTTTCGATTCACCGGGATACCCTTTTTTGCCAAAGCCGCCTTTTCAGGTTTTCGACTTTGCGGGTGTACATCTTTTCATTTATATCCCTAATTTTTGCCCGAACCTTTTATTTTTCTGGTTCGCCGGGATGCCCCATTCTTGCATGGATATTCTTTTTCTTTCTAGCGGGTTATTTCAAGCAAAGTATTTTTTGACTGCATCCACGTTCACAGGGGATGCGAAATCTTCGCCATCCATCGTGGATAACAGTAAGGCTCCTCCTGAGAAGACCTTCCTGACGACATATGGACCTTCGTAGTTGGGTGTCCATTTTCCCCTGTGATCTGAGTGTGGCGGGAGAATCTTTTTCAGCACAAGATCACCCGTCTGAAAGCTTCGAGGGTGCACCTTCTTGTCGTAAGCTTTCTTCATCCGGCTTTGGTACAAACGACCGTATGCAATGGATGCTAACCTCTTCTCATCCATCAGACTGAGTTGATTCAATCTATTCTTTATCCATTCTGCCTCATCGAGCTTCACATCGACCAGAACTCTTAAAGAAGGACTCTCGACTTCTAGCGGTAGGACAACTTTTATACTGTACACTAGTGAGAAAGGAGTTGCCCCGATTGATGTGCGTACCATCGTACGATAACCGTGAAGAGCAAAGGGCAACATCTCATGCCAATCTTTGTAAGTGACAACCATCTTTTGCACTATCTTTTTGATGTTTTTATTGACCGCTTCGACAACGCCATTCATCTTCGGCCGATAGGGCAATGAGTTGTGATGTTCAATCTTGAAGTTCTGGCATAACTCCTTCATCATCTTATTGTTCAAATTTGAACCATTGTCAGTAATGATCCGCTCGGGAATTCCATATCTGCAGATGATGTCCTTCTTTATGAATTTGGCTACCACTTGCTTGGTAACATTAGCGTACGAGGCTGCCTCCACCCACTTGGTGAAGTAGTCGATGGCCACCAGGATGAAGCGGTGTCCGTTGGATGTAGTGGGTTCGATCTTGCTGATCATATCAATGCCCCACATGGAGAACGGCCACGGGGACGACATAACATTCAACGGGCACGGCAACACATGGATTTTGTCTGCATAAATCTGGCATTTATGACATCTCTTCGCGAATTTGAAGCAATCTGACTCCATCGTCAGCCAGTAATACCCTGCTCGTAATATCTTCCGAGTCATGGCATGTCTGTCGGCGTGCGTACCAAATGTGCCTTCATGGACCTCTTCCATAGGCAAGCTTGCTTCTCTCTCGTCCACACATCTGAGTAGCACTAGATCATGATTCCTCCTGTAGAGAACCCCATCTGGGTTGAGGTAGAAATTTCTAGACAACCTCCTAAGAGTCTTGTTATCCTGGGTCGACGCCCCCACCAGATACTCCTTGGTCTTGAGGAAGTTCTGGATATCATAGAACCACGGCTTGCCATCGGTGGCCTCCTCAATTGCAAATACAAATGCAGGTCTGTCGAGGCGTGAGATGGTAATTCTGGGAGCTTCATTCCAAAAATTGACCTTGTACATTGAGGACAAGGTTGTTAAAGCGTCAGCCATTTGATTCTCCGCTCTCGGCACATGGTGGAACTCCACACGATCGAAGAATGGCAACAGCCTTCTCGTGTAATTCATGTAAGGGACTAAGTTTGATTGCCTGGTCTCCCACTCCCCTTTGATTTGGTTAACAACGAGTGTTGAGTCACCGTATACATCTAGGTTTTTGATTCTTAAATCAATGGCTTCTTCTAAACCCATGATGCATGCCTCATATTCTGCTTCGTTGTTGGTGACCGGAAACGTTAATCTGGCAGTGAATGGGATATGAGATCCCTGGGGAGTCGTAATGATTGCCCCGATTCCACTTTCATAGGAATTAACTGCACAGTCGAATATTAGCTTCCACTGAGAGCCGAGCTCTGTTCCTTCATCAGGAAGTGGTTCATCACAGTCCTTCATCTTGAGGAACATAATATCTTCATCGGGAAACTCGAATTTCATCGGCTGATAGTCTTTGATAGGCTGTTCAGCAAGGTACTCTGACAGAACACTTCCTTTAATGGCCTTTTGGGATACGTATTGGATGTCATACTCTGTCAGTACCATCTGCCACCTGGAAATCCTCCCTGAAAGGGCTTGCTTCTCGAAGACATACTTGAAAGGATCCATCTTCGAAATTAGCTTGGTTGTGTGATTGAGCATATACTATCTTAAACGCTTGGCTGCCCATGCGAGTGCGCAACACGTTTTCTCCAGCATTGAGTAACAGGACTCACAATCTGTGAACTTTTTACTCAGATGATAAATGGCATGCTTCTTTCTGCCAGTCTCGTCATGCTGACCAAGAACGCAACCCATGCTATTCTCAAGAACCGTCAAATACATGATTAAAGGCCTTCTAGCGACTGGGGGTATCAAAATTGGAGGTTCCTGCAAATATTGTTTTATTTTGTCGAATGCCCTCTGGCAGTCCTCATTCCAGACAACCGCCTGATCTTTTTTCAATAGCTTGAACATTGGTTCGCATGTGGCTGTGAGCTGAGATATGAGTCGAGCAATGTAGTTCAATCTCCCCCAGAAACCACTAAATGTTTTTCTAGTTTTAGGCGTTGGCATACCTTGAATGGCCTTGATCTTGGCAGGATCAACCTCGATGCCTTTTTCGCTTATGATAAACCCCAGAAGTTTTTCGGACCGCACCCCGAAAGTTTATTTGTTAGGATTCAACCTCAACCTGAATTTCCTAAGCCTCTCAAATAGCTTCAGCAAGTTGGCCCGATGTCCCTCCTCCGTTTGGGACTTTGCTATCATGTCATAAACATATACTTCAATCTCATGATGAATCATATCATGAAACAAAGTGACCATAGCCCGCTGGTAAGTTTCCCCTACGTTTTTCAACCCAAAAGGCATTACCTTGTAGCAAAACGCCCCCCATAGTGTAATGAATATAGTTTTCTCCATGTCTTTCGGCGCCATCTTAATCTGGTTAAAGCCGGAGAAACCATCCATGAATGAAAATACAGAAAATTGAGCAGTATTGTCGACCAATATGTCAATATGAGGGAGCGGGAAATCGTCTTTAGGGCTCGCCTTGTTCAAATCCCGATAATCCATGCACATTCGTACCTTACCGTCTTTCTTCGGTACAAGTACTATGTTGGCGACCCACAGAGGGTAAGTAGTCACGGCCAAGAATCCGGCATCCAACTGCTTTTGGACCTCTTCTTTGATTTTAACGGCCATGTCTGGTTGTGTCCTTCTAAGCTTCTGCTTAACTGGAGGACAATCTTTGTGCAATGGCAAGTGATGAACCACTATGTCGGTGTCAAGTCCGGGCATATCTTCATAGGACCAAGCAAAGATGTCTCTATACTCTCGAAGCATCTCGATCAGTCTTTGCTTGATGTCACTCTGTAGTGCAACCCCTACTCTGACATTTCTGACCACTTCTTCAGACCCCAGATTAACAATCTCGATAACTTCCTCATGAGGCAGAATGATCTTGTCTTCTTGTTTCAAAAGCCGAGCCAACTCTTCTGGAAGGTCTTCATCCTCATCAATCTCTTCTTCAACTTGATATATCGGCCAATCAAAGTCGAAATGAGTCATGGAAGGTTCTAAATCAATGTCATTTGTAGTATGAATCCTGCAAGGAAAATGGTTAAATGCTTAAAAAAATAATGTGCATGTCAGCACAAACCACATTGCCATTTTATTGTTTAAAATAACACAAAACAAGAATAACAAAGATCGCAAAATTTGAATGCAAAGAGAACGCCCTTTGATTTATTGATAATATGCACATGCATAAGCAAGCAAGACCCTGACAATAAAACCTTTATTCCCCTGGTAGGACATAAGGTTGTACAATAATTGGAAAAAGCAAGTCATTACTCTTTACTGGTCACTTGGATGAAATCCTGGATGGACCAATTGTTGAGGCTCTTCCCTGGCTTGCACGGCTGGATCCATGCATCCATATCACAATCACTGTCTCCTTCCCCGTCGGACACAACATTGATCTGTTCGAATATGACTCCACCCTTAGTGAACTGAATCATCCCCTTCTAACGCGGCGCATTCTGAGAGGATGAAGCAGCAGAAGGATGATACCCCAAACCAAACTTATCTTGCTTGTTGGGGATGTTCAGCAACTGCCCCCAGCCTTGAGCTGAACCAGTCTGTACCACAACTTGAGCCTCTTTGAAAGAAGAGAGAGCCACTTCAGGTGCTTTGCTTGAGGTTGGAACCGAATCCTTAACTTTGACAGTTTCGAATGCTTGGCACAACATCTCGTGAATCTCACCGTCCACTTCTACATACTTAAAAGACGATAGATGTCTCACCATAATGTCTTCTTCCCCGCAGACCGTGACGATGCTGCCACCCACAGTGTACTTCAATTTCTGATGCAGCGTAGAGGTCACAGCTCCCGCTGAATGGATCCAGGGTTGGCCTAGCAAGCAGCTGTAGGCGGGCTGGATATCCATGATATAAAATACTGCATTGAAGGTTTCTGGCCCCACCTAAATGGGCAATGTTACTTCCCCGAACACGGACCGCTTGGTCCCATCAAAGGCCCTCACCACTAGATCACTGGGTGTACACAACAACCCACGAGTGTCCAACTTCATAAGCGCTTTCTTTGGCAATACATTTAAGGAAGACCCAGTATCCATGAACACGTGTGACATAACAGTTCCTCGACATTCCAGCGATATGTGCAGCGCATTGTTATGGTTCCTGCCCTTAGGCGTCAAGTCACGATCAGTGAAGCCCAAACCATTGCCAGCATTGACATGTGCAACCACCCCTTCGAGCTGGTTGACAGAAATTTCTTGAGGTACATATGCTACGTTCAAGATCTTTAACAAGGAGTTGCGATGTGCTTCGAAACAAAGCAACAAATTCAGTATAGAGATCTTTGAAGGCGCCTGTTGTAGGTGGTCAACTATCTTATAGTCACTCTTCTTGATTAACCTCATGAACTCTTCAGCATCCTTTACCAGCAAGTCTTTTTCTACCTTCCGAGGGGTTTCTTCAATGACTGCTTTGTCTTTACCTTTATCCACCCGGTCGGCCCCAAATTTAGGCGGCGAGAACACCCCCCCACTGCGGGTGATTCCCCCTGATCCAACTAAGTTATCCACAGACCCTACCAGTGGGTACTTCAAGTCCATCTTCTGTCCGTTGTAGTAAATCTCCGCTCCATAATTCCACGGGACATCATTGGTACTTTCGAACGGTATGGGGCCAGCTTTAGTTATAATAATCATGGGCGGCATGGGAGCAGAAATGGTGACGGTCTTATATGGGATGGTGATTGTAGTAATTTCATCATTCTGCTTGGTCAGTAGCAATTTCATCGTTCTGCTTGGTCAGCACTTCTCCAGACTTATTCTCATCCTTCCGATCAAATTGTAGGACCCCTTCGTCAATCAGACTCTGAATACTGTCCTTCAACTGATCACAACCGTCCAGACGGCTTGCACACTCAATACAGAACTCCCCGCAGCCTGGGAATATGCCCTTGTTCAACAACTTGGCTTTGATAAAACTCAGTGGTGTCTTTAGATCATCGACCTTCTTCATTAAATTCAAGTCCTCATCTTCGATAATTGCGTTAACCCCAGCCTGTCCATGGTTAGGCATTGGGTTCTGAATGATATTCGGCACGTCGTCGGAGAAATTGATCGCTTTGCTGTCCAGCAGGTCCTGGACCTTGTGTATGAAGGCTTTGCAATCTTCAATGGTGTGACTGGGTGCCTCGGAATGGAACTCGCAGTGAGCGCTCGTATCGTAACCGGGTGGAGGTGGTCCGGTCAGTGGAGTCAGCGTCCTCTTCTGAATGAGTTGCAATTGCAGTAACGCTTGAAGTAGCTGAGAGTATGGCATTGGTGGCGTCTCAAGTCATCTATTCGCTGGTCGGACTGGGTACTTTCTATACCCCTTCTAATTTTGGTTCTGCGGTTGCGGCTGCTGCTGTGGCGCTGTAGGGATAGTAATACTAGTGACCCTTTGTTGTTGATGGTTATGTGTCGGCTTTCTGTTCCTTCGGGAACCGGATACAGAGTTGGCTTCACCCTCTCTCTTCTTTCCTCCAAACACTTTCTTTCCTCCAGCTGAGGAACCTTCACCAGCCTAGATCTTTCCCAGCTTAATCCCGTTCTCAACTCGCTCACCAGTGATGATTAAGTCGGAGAAACTCCCTGACCTGTTGCTGATTAGCTTTTCATAATAAACTCCTGGCAAGGTAGCCACAAACATATCTACCAGTTCACGTTCAACCATAGGCGGTTGTACTCTGGCTGCTAATTCACGCCAGCGTTGCGCATATTCCTTAAAGCATTCCCCATTCTTCTGTGACAGATTTTGCAGCTGGACCCGGTTGGGAGCCAGGTCACTATTGTACTGGTAATGTATAACGAATGCTTCTGCAAGATCCTTCCAGCTACGCACACTCACAGGCTCCAAGCCCATGTACCATTCCAGTGAAGGTCCTGACAGACTATCTTGAAAGAAGTGCATCATCAAATTCTCGTCGTCGGAGTATGCCGATATCTTCCTGTAATAAGATCTCAAGTGGACACGAGGACAGGTGATGCCTTTGTACTTATCAAAGTCCGACATTTTGAATTTCGGTGGTACCTTGAGGTCAGGGATCAGCCCCAAGTTAGCCATGTCGAGCCCTATGGAATTCATATTCTCAAGGCTTTTCATCTTATCCTCAAGCATTTTGAATCTCCGGCTGGCCTCAGAAGGTAGCTCAGCCTCATCACCTCTCATTGAGAATACGTCAACTTGACGATCCTCGTTCCAGGGTTGATGAACATTTCCACGGACGATTCCCACAACTTCGGGTCCATAGAAGTTTCCATTTCCAGTGTTACCAGCATTAAATCCAGCGCTGTTACCACTTGTACCAATGTTACCATTAACAGCTCCAATGGTGCCATTACCAGCCCCAACATTGCTAGTACCTATTACAGCGTTCCCATTGCCTCCAGCGTTGGGAATGATCACAGTCGGTCAAAAATTGTCAGCCCGGGGAGTCTCCACGTGAGGAGGGTGTGTAGTTTCACCTCCGTGCAAAACCCCATTGGTGTCAACGTGTGCAATCAAGGGCTGCACGAGGGTTCTGAGTTGCTCCTGCCCATTGGCAACCACCTGCATGATGTCCATGAATTGGGACATCCTCTCCCTAAACTCTTGCATTTCAGCCTGAACTTGCTCCATAGCTCTGAGTTGATTGGCTCGGGTGGAGTAACGGTGAATTGGTCTGCAGTCAATCCTGAAACACACCTTCGAAAGAAAACACAGGGGTCAGATAAACACGTCCAAGGTACATGTTATGCAAGATGCTATGCAAATGAAATGTGTCTGTGCTTTTAGGAGAGATTCCCCCCGATTCTAGTTCCAGAATAACAGGGAGGCAAATGAGGAGTCAATTATGGAGACGAATCAACATCTGATATATAAAGAGCCAACATAGGCAGCATACAGGAGTGACTAAGTACAGCTGAATCAACGGTAACAGATTGACCCCAGCCAACAAGCCTGGTGATGGTCAACAATATAGTAGTGACTGAAAGCTACAAAGAATACAAAAGAAATCAAGTGCGGCAACAGGCACGAAAATCCTCCAATAGTTCCTTTGTCTCGGGGTGATCAGGCCTGGTGAGCAATCCTCGAATAAGCAGCTCTCTCTGTCTGACGGTGCTCTGGGTATCTTCAACAAAGTCTTCCCAGGCTCCCTCTCTGAAGTAATCTTCCAATTTGCGTCTCTTGGAATCATCCCTCAGTTTGCACTCCTTCAGGTTTGCTCCAGCTTCTTTCAACTTGCACTCAGCGTTACGCCTGAGTGATGCTTCAGCTTCGATCTTCTCGTTCTTGGCCTCGAGCTGAATCGTCAGCTTGGCGATCTGCTGCTTTAGCTTCTCTTCTTGCTCTTTGTGATTGGTCAGAGTAGTGTTCCACAATGCCTCGAATTTGGAGATCTTCAGATATGCCCTGTCCAAGTCTTGCTTCTTGGTGGCGAAAACAATATTAACAGCCTTGAAGTCTAACCCCAGATGCTCTCGAGCATCGGTCTCTTTGGTTAGGCTGGTACCTAAATGGTTTATCAACTCGGTATGCCTCTTGCAGGAGTACACAACTTCACTCTTCTCGCTTCGGAGTTGAGCAATTTCTTTCTCTAGCTCTTCGTTGGCTTTCCTCAAGTCTTCCTTCTCTTGCAGCACCTGGTTGTATTTCTGAATGTCAACCGTAGTGGGATTCTCAATCACAGGAGGATATAATGGTCTAGCAGCAGGATAAGGCATTAGAAACTTCGTGCCTCGCTCACGGATCCAAACCAGGTATGGCTCAATGGCTTTGTTGTTGCTCTTCCCCAACATTGCTTTACCTTTCCTGTGAAGATTTTTCCAAGCATGCTCAAGCTTAACCAATGCATCACCATCTAACAGCCCAGTGAGATACAGAGATTCCTGTATCTCGTCTTCTTTGGGGGACTCCTTCAATGCATAACCGAATTGCCTGATCAACAATGACAGGTTGTAATTGATACACCCCTTTCTCCCAATTAGAGGAACATTAGGAAAACCACTGCAATTATAGACGAGTTCTCTACCCAACATATCCCTCTCGAACCAAATGATATTCTCTGCAACTAAACCCATTAGACGCTCGGACCAATCTAAAGTGCCCACAGAAGAGACAAAGGGACCCGCTTGAGGCATGTGGTTGGCAAACCATTTGTATAGCAAGGGAACACAACAAGACACAATCTTCCCTTTCCGGTTTTCGTTCTTATAATGGATAGAGTGGTAAACGTCTCCAAGAAGAGTGGGTATTGGATTCCCTGAGGCGAGAATGTGGAAAGCGTCTACATCCACGAAGTCTGGCAAGTTAGGAAACAATATGGTACCATATATGCAAAGAGCTAAAATGGCGTTGAACACAATCCAACAGCCCTCCTTGGCAAACTTCTGAGCCTTCTCCACTAGGAAAGATAGAGGAAAACCATACATCCCATTCCTTTGAATCAATCCTCCTTTCAACTCAGACTCATCCAAGTGTAAAGCAGCGGCAAGATTGGCCAGATTAGGCTTAGTGTCAACATGATGGTAAGGCATTTGATCCTTGATGGGAGTGCCTAGCAAGTATGAGTATTCTTCTAGAGTGGGTGCTAGAACATAATCTGGACACACAAAGCATCTCAATGAAGCATCATAGAACTGTAGCAGAGTATACATGCCACTGATCTCGTGTGCGGCAGGCTTGCAAACAAATTTCAACAACCTCTTATATGATTTCCTAAACTCTTCTGCTACTGAACCATCAGCCAGGGCAATCAACTTCAGTATGGGACCAATGTCTGGAGTGGGAAATCTGTATGCTATTGTCCTCTTCAAAGTCTCCTTATCAGAAATACAGAACAAGACCACTAGAATCGGGGAGAGATACGCACCTGCAACACAGACACACGTTAATGAAATGCAACATGAAAATGCAAGGATGCAAATTCTAAGGATGCAGGCAGGAGATCAAGGTTGTTGTGTTGTTGAGTGAGAAGGGCCAAGATTCTGCTTCAACAAGAACATAGCACTGCTCTGATAGGAACCAACTGACCAGTACATCGGATTCAAACTGTAGAGAAAACCGGGTAGTCTGAAGGAAAAGGTTTCCTACATAACCCCAATCCCACTCACAGGTATGAACCTAATCCACTGATAAAGGTACGACATCCTATGTGTTTCTCAGTGTCACAGACTTTCAAGAAATGATGATACGTTCACCATTTCTGGTTTGGCATCATCACCCCCTGAAGAGGCCTCACTTAGCTGAGTCACAAATGATCGGTCCCCATAGTCGACAATCCTCAAATCCAAAATCAATTCCAATCCTAAGGACCAGAAAAGAAATCATCAAAGAGGATCTCGTCTGAGTGTAAATTTCATGGGAACTGGTGTTTGCCAATCAAACAGGTCCTCTACTAATCTCCACTCTAATGCTATATTTGCTCTCAAGCCTGTGTTTGGCTTTTCACTCATCAGAACTCCCTCCCCACAACAGCACAATAATGATAATATATGCTGAAAAGTAAAATGCAGGAAAGTAAAGTGTGGAAGTAAATAAAGTACAACACGTATGTACAAAAACCCAGAAAGATAAACCAAACAAGCGCTAGGATTGACTCGCATAGGGAACCAGTGTCCCCAGCAGAGTCGCCAGCTGTCGCAACTGCGAAAAACAACCGGCGGAAAACAAAAGAGTCGCCACCTTTTGTTATTTATCCCAAAGAGAGGGAAAGGAAACGATATAAAAAACCTAACGAAAAGGGAAAAGACGAGGTCATCGATGCCAAGTCCTGGATTCGGGAGTCGGTTACGCAAGGGGAAGGTATTAGCACCCCTCACGTCCGTCGTACTCGACGGGATCCATGTTTGTTGTCTATCTAAAGGGTTGTTTATCTATCTACGCTACAGGCTTTAGGACAAAAAGAAAAGAAAGAGACTCGGCAGAGCATCGCCGCTCTGTGCCTACGTATTCCCTCATGCAATGGGAAAGTTAGAGTCAACGTAGTTCGGCTAACTACGGGAGAAAGGGGGAAGGTTGCTCACCAAGACATCGCGTCTTGTGCCTACGTACTTTCATCTGGTATAAAAGATCAGAGCAGACGTAGTTCGAGCGGACACAAAGCCACAGGTTGATTAAGTGTTTATCCGAGTAGGGTTAAACATCCGTTCCGTCAGTTAGGGACAAAGCCTGTTTGCGGTAGAACCGAAGTTTAACAACACTCTTTTTTTGAAAAAGAAGTTTGATTAATCCTGAAGGAAAAAGGTTTGAATTTGTTTTGTGTTTTTTAGAGAAGAAGTGTTTTGAATTTGAGTGTTTACAATGTATGTTGTACTAAAGTCTAGAACCTAGGATCGAATGCATCGCATATCGTCCTAAGGACGTATACTAAACACTCTAGGTAATTGAGGAGAAGCCCCTCAATCACCATTTCCCAAGTATAAGGCTCATGGTACAATATCCATCATCTTTATTAAGTGTGTTAAGGTTGTATGAAGATGAGAAGAGAAGACGCACAGAAGGTCTAAGGGAAACTCGGCCCTAACGTTGTCATGCAAAGTGATCCTAAAGTTTGGATTGAAAAGGGGAAACATCTACCCTAATGTTAGCATACTTGGATTGAGCGCCTAATGTCTCTCCTACTCCCATCCTAAACGGAGGGACTAGAAATCCTATGGGGATCATGGCAAGAACGTACAAGAAGAACAAAGGAAGAATCAATCACAAGTAGAGAAATGCAAACACGAAAATACACAATTAGAATGGTGGGAGGAAGGAAAAAATGTGTGTGACAGCAGCCGCCACAAGCGCGTCTCGACCTCAACAGCGATGCAAGAATGATGCAAACACGTGGGAACAACAAGAGATGAAAGCAAACGAAAACTCGATTCGAACAACATACACAAGCATGTAACAAATGGAAAATGATCATACATATCAACAACATCATGATTAATCAACCATAAACAGTGGCAAACAACTAAAACAATTCAATCCTAATGCATCACACTGATCTATGATGATTCGAATCGATACAGTATGCAAACATGCAACAAAACAACAAATATGGCATTCTGGCACAGTGTTAATCGGTTAACCCCTGGGGTTAATTGGTTAACACCTTAAAATGTTTGAAAAATCTGAAGTTTTGAACAGGTTAATCGATTAACCCTATACGTTAACAGGTTAACCCTGTTAACATTTGGAAAATTTTGAAAGTTTGAATTGGTTAACCGGTTAACCATATAGGTTAACCGATTAACACTGCACCAGAAGTGGAAAACAACAACAGAAAAAGCACTTAATGCATGAAATCACTTAATCAAGTGATCCAACAGATCTGCTTATCAAATAAGCACGAAATTACACCTGCAAACAGAAAACTAATAGACATGAAAACATGTCTATATAGCACAATCGCAATTCACACGGATCGAAATTCACCAAAATTCAATCGAATATGAAAATCATCATGGAATGCAAATAAGCTCAAAAATGTTATGGATCTATAATCTCCAACCTTCGAAGCAGAGATTTGCTTCGGTTAGTGTTGATCTTGCTGTAATTGAGTAGTTCAAATGCTAGAAGTCCGGAAAACTTCGAGATCCAAGCCAATTATGGTTGTACGAACGAAGATCCACCAAATTCAAGTCGAAACGCTTCGAATAATCACTTCCAAATCAAGCTAAAAAACCAGATCTCAATTTGCACGAAAATTGATAATGAAAATTGATCCAAAGATGAGGATGGATGAAGGTTTATGCTCAAGAATCCATTGATTTCAATGAAAAAATCAATGAATCCTAATGAAAAAGAGCTTTGAGTATGGGTTTTGGAAATGGAGAGGTTGAGAGAATTTGATCAATTTTGAAAAATGAATGTGAGAAATGAGAATTGGCCTCTTTTGGTTTGGAGTAGATCACTTAAATACCATCTAGGTTTGGATCCCAAAGTTGGGGTTTGGACTTTGGATTGGAAAGTTGGTTTGGAGATAGGCATGGGAATTTGGAGGAAAAATTGAAATAACCACTTTCAAGAACATTCTAGATCCTTCTTTTTGGTAAAAATGAGTTTCAAGGTGATCAAAACTGGACCCCAAGTGCAAATGGCTTGCAAAATCACGTACAGGGCAAAATCTGCTATGGTTAACCGGTTAACCATATACATTAACTGGTTAACACTGTTAAAACTTCAATTATGGGCTGATTCTCCAATAGTTAATCGGTTAACCATATGTGTTAACCGATTAACACCTTCAAAAATTTGAATTTGTCGCCTTTTGGAGGGAAACTTGCCTGTTTGCCTGTTTCTCGCCGTTTTGAGCTCTGCTAAGCTTTCGACACTTGCTCTTGAATACTGTAACTGTGATGATGCTGAATATAGACTGAATGTTGTCTCCTGATCTGAGCATAACTTGCAAAATAAAATTGGCCGCTCAACCGCTGGGCAAAATAAATGCCATTTCTTCTGATGCTCACTGCTCAGTTGCTTGCACAGGAATGAAACTTGAGCCACGGGAACCTTGATCCCCTGCCTCGAGAACCAATGCTATGCAAAATGCTGGTGCCATATGAAATACAATGAAACATAAGCTAGGTAAAGAAATAGGTTGGGCAAATCTTGGGGTGCAACATATACATGATGATATGATGATTTATATGACTTAATATGATGATATTACCATGACTTTGATGAATTATATGATGATATGAGATATGATGATGATTGACATGATGATGAATATGATGAATGATGATGCACCTATGTTGTTATATGAAGATGATTTTGTGACGTGTGCATCATGCATTCATGTGCATCCGGACTTCGGTTCAGAACCTCGATTACTTTGGCTTCAATCCTATTGTGTGGATGTGAAGTGTTTTGATGTGCTTCGGTTCTTTAGTAGAATCGATCCTATTGATGGGGATCTATGGAGGGTTAATGGCCCAATGTCCATCGCGCTGTGATGATTGATACCACATTCATTGAGTTTATGTTGCATTTGCATTTATGAGCCTTTTTGTATAAATTATGATGTTGTGGCCTTCGAGGCCTATTGAAGGATATGAATGTGTTGAATATGAATATGAAGCCGTTTATACGTTGATTTTTATATATTGATTATTATGAATTGTTTACTCACCCTGCCTGTTTGAATGTTACCTCAACATGGGTAACGTGAAGATGACCGAGTTTAGCCATGGACGCCGTCGTGGAGTTATTTTTGAAGTTTTGAGTTTTTAGCCTTTTAGTTAGCTTAGAGGGCCTTGCTCTGATATGTAACATCGGGTTGGATTCTTTTGAGTTAAGCTATAAATCAGGGAAACCTTGATTTATGCCTTTGAGTTCCGCTGCTTTGTGCGATTTGATTATTTTGAGAAAACCCGTTGTTTACGGAGCCTTGACCGATTTTGTTGGTTTGGGAAATGTACGCCCTTTTGAGGTGGCTTTTTATGAAATTTAATAATTTACTCTGATATCTGTGTAATTTTGCCATGATAATTGTGGGGTAGAAAATAGTGTTACATTAGTGGTATTGGAGCAGGTCGGTCTGTCCGGCCAGGTTTTTATGTTGTTAGTCCCCTGTCAGTCGATAGTGTGAGAACACTATTGATGAGTTGTTTTCTTCTAACCCTGTTGGTGGTTACAGATGGCTGGAAGAAATGATCGTGTTATTGCTGATGCGCTGGAATCACTTGACCAAGTGATGGCTCAGCATGGTGGACCCCCAGATGAGTTTCGTGCTTTGGGAAAGTTTCAGAGGAATAATCCCCCAACTTTTGTGGGCACTCATGATCCTGATGGTACGCAGAAGTGGCTGAAAGTGATTGAGAAGATTTTCCGAGTAATGGCATGCACTGATGCTCAACAGGTGCAGTTTGGTACGCATATGCTAGTAGAGGAAGCTGAAGACTGGTGGGATAACACTCGTCAGAGATTGGGAGATGCTTGCATTGCAATAACTTGGGCTTTGTTCAAGGAAGAATTTTTGAGGAAGTATTTTCCGAAAGATGTTCGGGGCAAGAAAGAGGTGGAATTTCTTGAGCTGAAACAATGGAATATGACTGTGGCTGAGTATGCGACAAATTTTGAGTCTTTAGTAAAGTTTTATCCGCATTACAACCATACTGATGCAAAGATGTCGAAGTGTCTCAAGTTAGAGAATGGTTTGAGACCAGAGATTAAGCAAGGAATTAGGTACCAGCAGATTCGTCGGTTTTCAGAACTGGTGGATAGGAGCAGATTTTATGATGAGGATAGTCGAGCTCGATCTACTCACTACAAGCAGCTGAGTGAGAAGAAAGAGAAAGGTCATTATAGAGGGAAGCCGTATGTGACTTCTAGTGATAAAGGGAAGCAGAAGTCTTGTGATGGGAAAAAGCCAAGTGGGGGAGTGGCTACTGCTCTAGGTAAGTGTTATAAGTGTGGCGAGCAAGGCCACCGTGCTGAGAATTGCAGAGCGTTGAGATGTCATCGTTGTGGCAAGAGGGGTCATAAAGCTAATGATTATAAAGATGAAGCTCCGAATTGCTTCAACTGTGGAGGGAAGGGCCATATCAGTACCTAGTGCCAACAGTCGAAGAAGACTGTTACTGCTGCTCAAACAAGTGGCAGAGTGTTTGCTTTGAACGGTGCAGAAGAATCTAAGACAGATAACTTGATCAGAGGTACTTGTTTTATTAATGATGTTGAATTGATTGTTATAGTTGATACTGGTGCTACTCATTCATTTATTTCGCTTGAATGTGCTAAGAGGTTGAATTTGAAATTATCTGCTATGATTGGGAGTATGGTTATTGATACCCCGACTAATGGTTCTGTGACTACTATGTTAGTCTGTTTGAGCTGCCCTTTGACCATTTATGATAAGAATTTTGCAATGGACTTGGTATGTCTATCCTTGCATCAGATTGATGTTATTATTGGAATGAAATGGTTGAAGTACAACTATGTTCATATTGATTGCTACAGCAAGACCGTGAGGTTTCCTGAGTTCGGTGATGGTGGAGAGTTGACGTTTGTATCTGCAAAGCAAGTAGAAGAACTCTTGGAAGATGAGGCTCAAATGTTTGTATTGTTTGCATTGCTTCAAGTTGATTATGAAGCAGTGAGCGTGGAACTTCCAGTTGTTTGGGAATTTCCAAAGGTGTTTCCAGACGACATGAGTGACTTACCTCCTGAGCGTGAGGTAGAGTTTACTATTGATGTGATATCGGACACTAGTTCTGTGTTGATGGCTCCTTATCGGATGTCTGCATCTGAGTTAGGAGAATTGAAGAAACAATTGGAAGATTTGCTTGAGAAGAAGTTTATTCGACCGAGTGTTTCTCCATGGGGTGCTCCTGTGTTGTTGGTGAAGAAGAAAGACGGTAGTATGAGATTGTGTGTGGATTATCGGCAGTTGAATAAGGTAACGATTAAGAATAAGTATCCACTTCCTAGGATTGATGATTTGATGGATCAATTGGTGGGTGCTTGTGTGTTTAGGAAGATTGATTTGAGGTCTGGTTATCATCAGATTCGCGTTAAGCCTGATGATATTCTAAAGACAAATTTCAGGACAGGGTATGGACACTATGAGTATACTGTGATGCCGTTTGGTGTGTCTAATGCACCTGGTGTATTCATGGAGTATATGAATAGGATTTTTCATCCTTATTTGGATCAGTTTGTGGTAGTGTTCATTGATGATATCTTGATATATTCTAAGTCTGAGGAAGAGCATGCACGACATCTAAGGGTGGTATTGCACGTCTTGAAAGACAAGAAGCTCTTTTCCAAGTTGTCCAAGTGTGAGTTTTGGTTGAAGGAAGTGAGTTTCCTTGGCCATGTGATTTCTAGTGGTGGAATTGTGGTGGAATCGTTGAAGATTGATGTTGTGTTGCAGTGGGAGACTCCAAAGTCTACTACTGAGATTCGAAGTTTCCTTGGGTTAGCTGGTTATTATCGCAGGTTTATAGAAGACTTTTCTAAGTTGGCACTGCCTTTGACTCAGTTGACTCAAAAGGGTCAAGCTTATGTGTGAGATGTTTCTTGTAAGAAGAGTTTTGTAGAACTCAAGAAGAAGTTGATGACGGCTCCAGTGTTGATTCTTCCAAATCCGAGTGAGTCCTTTGTAGTATATTGTGATGCGTCGAAGATGGGTCTTGGAGGTGTATTGATGCATAATGGTCAGGTTGTTGCTTACGATTCTAGACAACTGAAGGTTCATGAAAGGAATTATCCTACACATGACTTAGATTTGGTCGCTGTGGTGTTTGAGTTGAAGATTTGGAGACATTATCTTTTTGGGTCCAGATTCGAAGTGTTCAGTGATCACAAGAGTCTGAAGTATTTGTTTGATCAGAAGGAGTTGAACATGAGGCAGAAGAGATGGTTTGAACTTCTAAAGGACTATGATTTTGAATCGAGTTACCATTCTGGTAAGGCTAATGTTGTAGCTGATGTATTAAGTAGGAAGTCCTTGCATATGTTGATGCTTATGGTTTGAGAGTTAGAACTGATTGAGCAGTTCAGAGATATGAGCTTGGTTTGTGAAGAGACTTCTAACAGTGTGAAGTTGGGAGTGCTGAAGTTGACTAGTGGTATTCTCCAAGAGATCGGAGAAGGTCAAAAGTCTGACTTGAGTTTGGTGGATCGTCTCACGTTGATCAATCAAGGTAACGGAGGTGATTTTCAGATCGATGAGAATGGTGTGATGAGGTTCCGAGATAGAGTGCGTGTTCCTGATGTGCTAAAAATCAAGAAGAGCATTCTTGAAGAAGGTCAGAAAAGCGGGTTGAGTATTCATCCTGGTGCCACAAAGATGTATTAAGACTTGAAGAAGTTGTTTTGGTGGCCGAGTATGAAGAAGGAAATTGCAGAATTTGTCTATGCTTGTTTGACTTGTCTGAAGTCGAAGATTGAACATCAGAGACCGTCGGGTCTGATGTAACCGTTGAGTATTCCAGAATGGAAATGGGATAGCATTTCTATGAATTTTGTGACATGTTTTCTGAAGACTTTGAAGGGATATGATTCGATTTGGGTGATTGTTGATAGATTAACCAAATCGGCTCATTTTATACCGATGAGGATCAATTATTCGTTGCAGAAGCTTGCCGAGTTGTATATTGATCAGATTGTGAAGTTGCATGGAGTTTCGTCGAGTATTGTGTCTGATAGAGATCCAAGATTTACATCGAGGTTTTGGGAGAGTTTGCATACAATTTTGGGTACTAAGTTAAGGTTGAGTTCTGCCTATCATCCGCAGACGAATGGACAGACAGAGAGAACGATTCAGTCTTTAGAGGATTTGTTGAGAGCTTGTGTGTTGGATCAAGGTGGATCGTGGGATAGTCATTTGTCGTTGATTGAGTTTACCTACAGTAATAGTTACCATTCTAGTATCGGAATGGCCCCGTATGAGGCTTTGTATGGTAGGAGGTGTAGAACTCTATTGTGTTGGTATGAGTCAGGCGAGAGTGTTGTACTCGGACCTGAGATAATGCAGGAGACAACTGAAAAGATCAAGATGATCCAAGAAAAGATGAAAGCGTCGCAGAGTCGTCAGAAAAGCTATCATGATAAGAAGAGCAAAGCACTTGAATTCCAAGAGGGAGATCACGTGTTTTTGAGAGTTACGTCGGTAACTGGTGTTGACCGAGCTTTGATGTCTCGAAAGCTCACATCGCGCTTTGTTGGTCCATATCAGATTTCGCAGAGGGTGGGGGAAGTAGTATATCGGATTGATTTACCGCCGTCGCTTGCGAATTTGCATGATGTGTTTCATGTATCCCAGTTGAGGAAGTACATTCCAGATCCGTCACATGTGATTCAGATGGATGATGTACAAGTGAGGGATGATTTGACTGTTGAGGCATTGCCTGTTCGAATTGACGAACGAGGAGTGAAGCAGCTGTGAGGTAAAGAGATTTCCTTAGTGAAGGTATTATGGGGAGGACCAGCTGGAGAAAGTTGGACTTGGGAACATGAAGATCAGATGAAGGAGTCGTATCCGACTCTGTTTTCTTGAGGTAATTTTCGAGGACAAAAATTCTTTTAAGTGGGGGAGAGTTGTAACACCCTAATTTTTAATTGGAATATTTTAATTTATTTATTTAATTGAGAATATACATTTTCAGTGATTTTTGGTAGTTTAGTGGATTATTGGAAAAATGTACATTTTTGGGTTATTTATTTGATTAATAGTATATAATATTAATTTATTAGTATTATTATTATTTAAAATAAATAATAGTGAAAGAAGGGTAATTTGGGCAATTGTGAGGAGTAAGTAAGGGTATAATGGAGAAAGCCCAATTGTGAGGCCCAAGTCTAGGTTTAACAAAAAGGGAGTTCTGAATGGTTTTAGGAGTCATTTTCTATTAATCTTAAGAATTGAGGCCAGAGAGCTTTGAAGAGAAAATTGGAGGCAGAAGCGTTGAAAGACTCCCTGACAGATTTGTGAAGGCTTTGAATCAACGTTTAAGGTATGAGGAGTATTGTCTTTTATAATTTTCCATGTGTAGATTTTGATGTAGTAAGGTTGATTTAAAGGTTAAGGGTTTTGAGGATAGAGATGAGAAATTATGATCTTTGGCCTTCGTGGCCTAAACCGATTATAGGTAAATCTAGTCGTGGTTCAATTGGGGAAAAAGGGATTTTGGCCTTCGTGGCCTAAATCTGGTTTTTGGGAACTCTGATTTAGGGATGTTTTAGAGGTAAGTATTCCTGACCGTTAGAGTATAATATGAGAAAGGGAAACCTTAGGCCTTCGTGGCCAAAACCTTGAATTGTTATATGACTGACCCTATAGGAATAGGAATATTCGAATGTGAGTAACTCTAATGCCTTAGGGTGTAATTAAAGGATAAATTGTGATTTAGGGCTAAATATGATTCGGGATTGGCCTAATAAACTGTAGGTTTTGTGCCTTTATTGCCGTAAGACCTTAGGAATGATTTTGGGATGTTTTCGGGGCATTGGGTAAGTGAATCGTAGAGTTTTTTTGGGTAGAAATCAGTTCTGGTGCATAGCAGAATTTGCTGTCATCGCACAGTCCGCCTAGAGAAGAAAGCTTCGCCTAGCAAAGAAAGCTTGGCCTAGCGAACCATGTTGTTCCCAGACTCGCCTAGCGAAGAAACTCGCCCCAGACTCGCCTAGCAAACATGCCAGCGAACGTAGCAGAGTTTCACGAATGTTGATCGTGTGCAGCGATGCGTTGATGTTTGATTATGTGATTTTTGTAATGAACTAACATGAGTATGACTGTGAGTTTTATGTGATGTATACATGATGGTTTATATGACTTAATATGATGATATTACCATGACTTTGATGAATTATATGATGATATGAGATATGATGATGATTGACATGATGACGAATATGATGAATGATGATCCACCTATGCTGTTATATGAAAATGATTTTGTGACGTGTGCATCATGCATTCATGTGCATCCGGACTTTGGTTCAGGACCTAGATTACTTTGGCTTCAATCCCATTGTGTGGATGTGAAGTGTTTTGATGTGCTTTGGTTCTCTAGCAGAATCAATCCTATTGATGGAGATCTATGGAGGGTTGATGGCCCAGTGTCCATTGCGCTGCGATAATTGGTACCACATGCATTGAGTCTATGTTGCATTTGCATTTATGAGCCTTTTTGTATAAATTATGATGTTGTGGCCTTAGAGGCCTATTGAAGGATATGAATGTGCTGAATATGAATATGATGTCGTTTATATGTTGATTTTTATACATTGATTGTTATAAATTGTTTTACTCACCCTGTCTGTTTGAATGTTACCTCCATGTAGGTAACGTGCAGATGACCGAGTTTAGCCATGGACGCCGCCGAGGAGTTATTTTTGAAGTTTTGAGTTTTTAGCCTTTTGGTTAGCTTAGAGGGTCTTGCTCTGATATGTAACATCGGGTTAGGTTCTTTTGAGTTAAACTATATACTGTTGAGTTATTTTGCTTATTTTTCCCTGATGAGGAAACCTTGATTTATGCCTTTGAGTTCCGCTGCTTTGTGCGATTTGATTATTTTGAGAAAACCCGTTGTTTACGGAGCCTTGACCGATTTTGTTGATTTGGGAAATGTACGCCCTTTTGAGGTGGCTTTTTATGAAATTTAATAATTTACTCTGATATCTGTGTAATTGTTCCATGATAATTGTGGGGGTAGAAAAGGGTGTTACAAAGAACTCCATTAGAGAAGGGAAAAACTCATCAATCTAAGGTAAGGGTGGGGTTTTGATCTTGTAAGAGTTAGTATGTTGAATGATGGGTAAAAGTTAGGTTTTGTTTTATGGGTGGAATGTTGTCCTATGTTATGATTGCTATGAATAATTGATAAATGATGAAATTGTTAGTTGATTTATGATAAACGATGTTTTGTTAACTGTATATGATGGGTTCTTTACCTATATGTGTGTGTGTTGTTTCTGTTTTAGAAATTGTTGAAAGTTTCTCCATTGTTGAGTTTTGAAGTTTCGAGTCAGAAGTATGAAATTGATGATGATATGTTGTTAATCCATGAGTAAAATATAGTATAGTTGAGTTTTAGGATGTTATTTTGGTATAAAATTGGGTCTATGATGATGGGGTTTAGTGGCATAGGCTCTAGTATGAAAAGTTGTTGTGAAATAGCTTTTAAAAAATGATTTTTGGGGTTGGGAATAGCGTGCGTCGACCTGATGCTACCAAAGTATAAAACTGTGGAAATTTGAACAAGTCGTGTCGACTCGCGGGCCTTGCATTGACCTGTGCACCCTGCACGTCGACCTTTGTGTCAACTCATAGGCAGAAAAACGCCAGAAACGGTTTCGCTCATAACTTTTTAACCGTTAATTTAAATAACGAACTGTTCGAAGCGTTGGAAAGATAATGAGTAGAGATTTAACATTATATAATTATATGAGCCATTTTTATAGTATTTTTATGTTTAATATGTTGACTGTTACGACTATTACTTGTTGTGCGTGTAAAGAAATCTTGTTGTAAGTGGCGAAACTTGAATGTTTTTCTAAAGAGGTTGTTGTGGTGTTATTGGTGTAAAATGAGCATGGTCGATATTGTTATTGTGATTGCATAAAATATGCATGTATGTCTATACTGTATGAAGTACATTTTTATGCTTGTTGGCCAATTTGGGCAGTGTACAATAACCATGGTGGCGAGTTATTGTACACGATGATGTTGTGTTGTTGTATGCATTAATAACCATAATGCATACATTTGTGGACAAATGGACCGTTGTTGGTGAGCCTAAAATCCCATTGTATGGATTAGGCTAGTAGATGATTCGGAGGTGATGAATCAGTGAGTGGTTACGATCCTAGGAGGTGGGGATCAGAATGGTGAACCTGAGTGTTCACGAAAAATTAGTATCACAAAGCATAATCATTGAGTCAGGTGTGAGTCTCATTGCATTAGATATTACATGTTTCTATGTTTCCAAACATGTGGTGTTGTGTGATTAATTAGTTTGTTATCATGGGATTTCATGTTGGTTGGTGAGTAAGTGGTGATGATATGGATGGTTGATTAATGTGAGATATGTAGTTGAGTTGTGGTTATGTTAATCTGATGTTTACCACTTAACATGCTTTCTTTTATATTATCATGATATCTCACCCTTCTGTTTAAATATTTCCTCCACGTGGGCAATGTGCAGATACTCTGTAGTAGGACTCAGGTGTGAGTTGAAGATGGAGTCTCCTTATCTTTTCTCTATAGTTGGTGTCTGCTCTGATTGTAACACTGGGGAGTCGTGGGAACGTTTTTATGATTTATATTTGCTTTGAGATTGTAGACATCTCCTTTATCATGTTTAGTTATTGTTTGATGGATTATGTGATTCCACGTTAACTTTTACATACCATGAAATGATAAACGAATTTATGATTCATCAGGGAAGATACACGTGTCAATGTTGTTAGAGAAAGATTGGTTCATGACACATATCTCTTGAGTTTTGATGATAACAAAGTATTGAAAGAAAAATGGTGTTATCTAATATGTGTTTGAAGTATGTTGTTTCTAAATATTGAAGAGAAGGCATTCAGAATCTGATATAAGGACGCATTTGAGAGGAGATGAGTTACTAGCTTCTGATGGATCAGAACCTAAAGAATACTCTCTAAGTGATGTCTAGCGTAGACTCTGAAGCTGAAGGCCTTAGTATTAGAAGAGAAACATATTGTCTCTATACTAAGTTAATGTATCAGCTTCTAGTGAACATTCAGAGTTAGTAATAAAGCTTGAGTTATCCGTACTGCAGAAAGCAAGCTGCATTGTCAAATCAACTTGTCAGTTAGAGTCTATGTTCACAAGACTCACGAAAAGTTAACATGCTTTATAGATATCTACTCTCAGTGGGTCTTTAGTACAAGATTACATGGAAGACGCAATGGTAAAACATGTCACACAATGGATTAATATCTTTTGGTGTATCTCTCTTCAACGTCTCTTGTACTATAGAAAAACAAAGACACTTGTTCAAGTTATCTCTTCTAACGGCTAGTCTTCTACAACTGCTATATAAGTTGCTGAAGATTCAAATTGAAGTCTTCAACAAGGAGAAATCAAAAAGGCAAATAGAGAAGGAAAGCCAAGAAGGATAAAAGTGTTCTACACTTCTGTTTGGATGGAGGAATAACAAGATCAACAATAAGCAACACACTCGTGTATGTATAATTTCTGTTATATGTTGTAAATTGTAATAAGCCTTAAGATTTCTTAAACATTAAATATCTTAAAAATCTTAAGTGCTTAAGGTTTTTGTTATGGTGATTATGCTGTACCTCTGATTTTGTATCAAGTACACCTTTTTCTCTATTCTGCTAAAAATGATTGTTTAGTAGTTTAGAAAAGTCTCTTGTTATGTGCTTGAGCATCAAAGTCTCTTTCTGAGAAGTTTGAGCCAAGTAAGTCTCCTGCTATATGTCGTAACCCAAAATTTGACCTTCCTTTTTTCCTTTTGCATAAGCATGAGCATTCACATCGTTGGTGTCGCTACTCGAAAATGCAACGACGGAGAGGTGAGAATGGAAGAATAGAAGAGTCGCCATCGAACTTTATTTATCCCATAAGGGGAAGGGAAAACATCGAGAAAACCCTAAGAAGGAAACAGATAAGATGGTCTCGCAACCAAGAGAAAGGGTTTGGAAGTCGGTTATGCGAAGGGAAGGTATTAGCACCCCTCGCTTCCATCGTACTCGATGTGAACCATTTTCTTGTCTATGCATGAAGGTATTTGCTAAAGAGTATTTCTTTCTAAGAGTGTTCTAAGGGGAGAGACATAGGTTGGAAACAGGGAAAAGAGACTCGATAGGACCTCGCGGTCCTATGCCTACATATTCTCAACAGGTATGAGAAAGTCAGAGTCAACGTAGTTCGTAAAACCACAGATAAAAAGATGGAAGAGTGCTCGACAAGGATTGGGGCCCTTGTGCCTATGTATCTTTATTCAAAAGAAGTAAAGAATCAGAGCAGCCGCAGTTCGACCTACGGTTTACTGGTGTTTCTGTGGATGATGTTAGTGTTTGTATTCTAGCAGTTAGGTGTATTGCAGCTCGCTTGTGGAGTCTTAGGCGTTACCTGTTTGCGGTAGAACGGACATAACATATCCTTTTTGAAAAGAGATAGTTTTCGCCATCAAGGCAAGATGTCACATTTGATTTGTGAAAGTTATTTTTAAGGGTGAAATAGGTCCTTGGATAGTAACCCCTTGCGGGTAGTACCCAATTCTTTATCTCAAAAGATTTATTGTGAAAATGATATAGAGAATATAGTCACCTCTTCATATTGAAAGACGAGTATCGAGACCACACACTCTAAAGTGAGTATACTGATACTCGGGGAGGAAGAAGTCTTCACTCAATCCTCTCTCTTTAGTTCAATATAAAGAGAACTTCATTCTCTTATTAAATATGTTGTGATCTTGAATGGTAAGTGCTTTACGACAGTGAAGCCTAAAGGTAATGTCAAGCACTCGGGATAGGAGAAGGCCTTCGCCTAACCACTCCACAACCACCCAAGTTTATTAGGAAAAGAGTTTTGAAAATGCACTTGGTACAAGTCCAAGGTTTTTCAGACTCAATAGAGAAAAGTTAAGAAAAGAAAGGATAGTGAATAGATCAGGGTAGGTTGATGGCGATGTGCGAAGCAATCAACTTACAAGGGTTGAATTCAAACAAGGTTAGTGTGGTTTGGCAGAAGAGATGTGGAAAGAGAGTGGGATACCCTAAGGTAGTCCAATTTGAAATGAGTTTGAAAGTGAATTGACGTTGGGTCAAGCCTCATTTGATCTTTATTTTGATAACATGTTCTAGCCTAGTTCATTTTTATATTTCTTAACAAGTAGAAAGAAAGCATGAAAAGAGACTAAAATATTACACTGTAATGGGAAGAGGGATACATATAAAGTACAAGAGATTGCGTAAAATAAATGGTCTCATTGTCAGGTATCCCAAGAGAAAGTTGTGTGTGTGAGGTATCCTAAACTAAACAATGAAAAAGAGCTCGGACAAAAATAACCAAACTAGGGTTTATGTACAAGTGATCAGTAATTTTTATACGTTATTTTACCATTAGTTTTAGTTAATCATTATATATGTTTAGTCGCATTTTATCGTTTTTATTTTATTTTACGCGTCGGTTTGGTATTTCCATGTTTTCTAGGTTCAGGTAAGCAATCAAGAAGAATTAGAGCAAAAACCGGGGAAAACAACATGAATTCGGAAGAGTTTTTGAAGTGGACCAGAAGCATGACATGGCCGCTCATGTCAGGCTGACACTGCCCGTGTCAGCATGCCTGGGGAAAAAAAAGTTGATTTCTTATAGGCAGTGAGCCAGCATGGCCGCCCGTGTCAGCTGACATGGCTCGTGTTGGCTAAAGCGCTTCATCTTCTAATTTTCTTTGATTTTTGACCTTTGTGATTCCTAAGGGTATTTTGGGTATTTTCCTATTGTTGGGTTGGACCTGAGACTATTTAAGACGTGTTTTGAAAATGAAAAGGGGGAATTTTAGAAAGAAAAGAATTTTACGATCAAGATTGCAGCGATCAAGGATTGGGGAAACTGAAGGTTTTCATGAGCGGAAGCAATTGAAGATCAAGGCAACCCCATTATCTTGTAATGTTCAATCTAATTGTTGAATTTATTTTAAATATTATGAATAGCTAAACCCCCCAATGCTAGGGGGTTGTCCCTGAATTGACTCTGTAATGACTTTGTTTTCTTTGAATTATTAATTTCACTGCTTTCTAATCATCGTTGTTATTGTATAATGTTCTTAAGGCTTTTCTTATCTGACAAATAAGGATTCAATTTACGGTTAACCTTAGGTTTGGAAAAACAATCGTTAATGCATCCTTTTGGACTTGTTTAAGTCTTCCATCTTTGTGACTTGTGTTGGTTTGCATTTCATATCTCTTTACATCTTGTAAAGACTTGTTTAAGTCTTTCATTTCATTTTCATCTATGATTGATTATGCATTGTGTTTACTTGTGCTTCTTGCATGATCCCTTAGGATTCCTAGTCCCTCTGTTTAAGATGAGAGCAGGAGAGACATTAGGATTTCAATCCTTTGTATGATAACATTAGGTAGTACCCTTTTATCTCAACTTTAGGACTACTTTGCATGATAACATTACGGTTTATAGTTCCCCTTAGAGTCTTGTGTATTCTCTTCTCATCTCAGAATCTCTTAAGACACTTAATAAAGAACGACGAGTGTTTTACGCTACGAGCCTTAAGTACATGAGTACCACTTCATTTCATCAGCAAAAGACAACAAATTGAGCCAAAACCTCATCATCACAAAGCTTCCCATAATGAAGTTCATCTTGTTCATCACTTTTGTTCCAAACCATCAAACCTTCCAAAATCCTCCACAACTAATAAACCATTAAAATTTTCACTCCAACACACCACAAATCATCCATAGAGATGGTCTAACTCATCACAACGCTAGAAAACCCCTCAATCAAAAAGTCAACTCTCACTTGGTCATTTTGTTGACCAAGGAGCCAAAACTCCAAATTTCACCATTCTGACCATTTCCATTCAGTCTAATACCCCAAACACCATCCATAAACATCATACCAACTATCCAAATCATCACATTCCATTTGTAACATCCCTAGCAAAGAGATCAATTTCTCACTTTTGTCGCTTGCAAGAGGATTTGAGCCATAAGATTAAAGTAGTTTCAACACAAACCAAGCATTACAATAGCATCCTAGAGGTTCCAGGAAGCTGTTTGCATCATCATCCACCATATGGAAGTGTGTTTGAATAGGAATTGGACTTACTCCAATAGGTAAGTTGATCACTACTGAAACTTCATGATTAGTGCACCATCTTTATTCATTTAAGTTGCTAAATTACTTGCCATGATGTAGTGTTTAATACCTCTATGCTAATTGGCCTTGATCAATGATGTTTAGCATTTCATGTTGATTTTAAATTTTAAGGTTCATATTGTTGTGTGATTTATTGGTTGCAGTAAAATGAAAATAAATGCAATTGAGTGATACCATTAGATTCCTTATTGAATTCTGAGCATGTTTGATTTTTACATTTTTGAATTTGGTTGAGAAATGAAGAAGATAGAATTTGAGGAAGGTTCGAAAATGGTGGTTTGGTAATGGGGAAGAAGAATATCATGATGGTGCGAGTTTTCATTTTAAATAATATATTTTATATTTTATTTAATGGTTGCATTTTAATAAATGAATTGGTATTGCGCCCCAATGGTAACATGTTGGTTTTTGTGTGTTGTGTGAGCGACCTTTTGGTGTTTTATTTTTTGTTCATTTTCATATTGAAGTATTATATATTATGTTTTGCACGCGCCTTCTAAACATAATGTAGCACATGACCTGGTGGTAACGGGTTCAAACCCCATGGGCTACATTTCCCTTATTTTTTATCACTAGTTCCTTTTTCTTTTTAACTAATTTCAATCATTTTATTTAATTCTAAACCTTCCTTTTTTTTAATACATCAAAATACCAAAAACATTTTTATTTATTTTATCCCAGTTATTCATTTTATTTTACTTTAAAGTATTAAATGTTAATTATCTTTTATTTATTTCTTTTATTTATCTTAATTAAAGCTTAAAAATCACCAAAAATATATTTTATTTTCTTTCCTTCCTACATCTCCTTTTAGTGCCTAAATATTACCTTTTGTGGATTTACTAGTTGCCTTGTTCATATACTTTTTCCCTGTTATCTTCATTAATTGTTTAAAATATTTTCAAATTGATTATTGAATGTGATGTTCATGTTTTGTCTAGGTTTTTTGTTTGATCTTTGATCCATGCGTTTGATACTTGCTCATGTAAATGTTGTCTTGTGTGATATACTTGTACTTTTCGACACTTTGATTTCCATTGTCTTGAATGCTTTAAATATTTGATATTTGTTCATGCTTTACTTCAAAGATATCCTTGTACTTAAAACTTGTTTCTTTCCCTAATTTTCACCTTTAAGTTGATGTTTGTCCTTGTGGATATATTTTGTGAATCGTTATACCATGTTTGCTTTAGATAGTTCATAATGATCTTGCTTTGATTTAAGTCTTGACTTGGTACTTAACTTGCTCTATTGAAGTATGCCTTGTAAACTTGTATTCATGCTCTTCCCGTTCACTTAAATATTGTATACCATGATCAAATATTTGTTCATAAACCTTGTACATATCCGTTGAATCATTTTTATTCCTTACTTGTACCTTATCTCATGTTTAACTTCTTTGTTGAATAATGGTTTATACTTGTATATACATGATGCCTAAACTCCAAGGAAGGGACTCATTGTTGACATTATTGTCACTTGCATATGGATATTTACATCTTCTTGTACATATATTTCTCATAATTTGTAATCCTTGAACTTGATATCCCTTAGGAAGTTTCTCTTAAGATCATTTACAACTTAGACACTCCAATTAGGATTTCCCCTTTGTTATCCTAACTCTTGGTTAGTGGCCTTTTATTTCAACTCTTGGTTGATAATTTTGGGTGATCATCTCAACTTTTGGTTGGTAGTCTCTTGTGGTGGAGTCAGCTTCGTGTAGTGTCCCTTAGCAATCCTAACTCTTGGTTAGCAGCTTTTGTTCCGACTTTTGGTCGAGGAGGATCTATTTTTCCTGGTTATCCTAACTCTTGGTTAGCAACTTTTATTCTAACTCTTGGTTAGTAGCTTTTGTTCCAACTCTTGGTTGACAATCTTTGCGATCCTAACTCTTGGTTAGTGGCTTTTGTTCCAACTTTTGGTTGATGAGGATTTATTTTCTTGGCAATCCTAACTCTTGGTTAGTGGCTTTTGTTCCGACTTTTGGTTGATGAGGATTTATTTTCCTGGCAATCATAACTCTTGGTTAGTGGCTTTTGTTCTGACTTTTGGTCGATGAGGATTTATTTTCCTAGCAATCCTAACTCTTGGTTAGTGGCTTGTGTTCTGACTTTTGGTTAGCAGCCTGGTTTATCAACTTTTGGTTGGATGTTATCCCTCGCAGTCGTTTTTTCGACTATTGGTCGGTAGTCCCCCTTTTACTCGTCCGACTATTGGTTGGCGATATTCCCCTGTTATTTTGACTATTGGTTGATAGTCCTCCATTTACTCTTCCAACTATTGGTTGGCGGTCTTTATTCATTGTTCCGACTATTGGTTGGTGGTCTTTATTCATTGTTCCGACTATTGGTTGGTGGTCTTCTTTCGACTCTCCTAACTCTTGGTTGGTAGTACTTCTTTTACTCTTTCAACTATCGGTTGATAGTAGTCCTGTGGCGGTTTCGATTATTGGTTGGCAGTCTCCTCGTTGTTCCGACTACTGGTTGGAAGTCTCCTCGTTGTTCCGACTATTGGTTGGTGGCTTTATTCCACGGTTTCAACTATTGGTTGATGCTTTGATTCTAACTATTGGTTGGTGATTTTCCTCGCAGTTCCGACTATTGGTTGGTGGTCTTTATTTGACGCTTCCAACTATTGATTGGTAGTTCTCCTTTGGAAGTTGTTCCCACTACTGGGTGGTAGTCCTATTCCTCCACAGCATAGTTGCTTGTTTCCAACTCTTGGTTGTAGTTTTCAGCTGTTGTCAGTTCATCTCCAGTCAGTAGGTCCCGTTGATTCTAACTATTGGTTAGCAGTTTTAGTTCCGGATTTCTGGTCGGACTTTATCCCCAGCAGAGTCGCTAGCTGTCGCTACTGTGAAAATGAGGTGCCGGAAAAACAGAAGAGTCGCCACCTTTCGTTATTTATCCCACAAGAAGGGAAAGGAAACAATCAGAAAAACCTGACGAAAAGGTATAAGACAAGGTCATCGCAACCAAGTCTGGGTTCGAGAGTCGATTACGCAAGGGGAAGGTATTAGCACCCGTCACGTCCGTCGTACTCGACGGGATCCACGCTTGTTTGTGTTTATCTGACGGGTTGGTTTTACTACCTACGCTAAAAGTCTGGTCTGAAAGAAAAGAAAAAGGACAGGACTCGACAGAACAATTGCTGTTTTGGGCCTACGTATTCCCTCGTGCAATGGGAAAGTCAGAGTCATCGTAGTTCGACTAACTATAGGTGAAGGGAAGGTTGCTCGCAAAGATATTGCATCTTGTGCCTACGTACTCTCAACAGGCTTGAGAGATCAGAGCGAACGTAGTTCGGGATAAAAAGGGGACACAGGTTTGTCTTTTTTATCCGAGTACGGTTAACAAACAGTTCCAGCAGTTGGTGTATGCAGCTCGA
Organism: Lathyrus sativus; assembly: GCA_963859935.3. Classification (NCBI taxonomy): domain Eukaryota; kingdom Viridiplantae; phylum Streptophyta; class Magnoliopsida; order Fabales; family Fabaceae; genus Lathyrus; species Lathyrus sativus. The sequence goes on along the minus strand of OZ012738.1, from coordinate 550,615,973 downwards.
CCATTGGAGACTTAGGCGTTACCGTTTGCGATAGAACTAAGAGTTAACAACACTCTTTTTCTGGAAAAAAATTCCTCGAATTATGGGCCCACGGGGCAAAAAGAAGGTTTGATATTTGTTTTCTGTCTTTTACGGAAGAAGTGTTTTTTATGGATGTTTGCAACTAATATCGCAATAGAGACTATGACCTACGAGTGAATGCGTCGCATGTCACCCAAAGGGTACCATACTAAACATCCTGATAATTGGAAGGAAACCCTCCAATAATCATTTCCTAAGTAGCTTAAGGCTCGTAACGTACGATATCAATTAACCTTTATTACTGTATTTTGATTTGTTTGAAGATGAGAAGAGAACGGACACAACTAAGGGGAAACTATAAAGTCCTAACAGTTGTCATGCAAAGGATTCATCCTATGGTTGAGGTTAGTAGGGAACTAACTAATTTTATCATGCATGGTTAGAAACCTAATGTCTGTCATAACTTCTCTTGAACAAGAGAAGTTAGAGTCCCTAAGGGAACATGGCAAAGGAAAGCAACAGCAAAAGAAATAATCTGAAAGAATAACGGTAAGTAAAATGCATGCAATGCAGCAATACAAGCAGAAGGAGACAAACTCAACTTCTAGAGAAAACAAGCAAAAGCAACACAAAACACAGGCAAGGGAGACAAACTCAACCTTCAGCCAACAAGCAAAGCCAAACAGTAACAGACCAGCAGAGGGAGACAAACTCGACCTATAATGCAAACAAGCAAAGGGAGGCAAGCTCAACCTTTCAATGCACTTAGGCCTAGAACCAACTACATGAAAGCCTATTCTAATGCAACACACCAAATAAGCAGTCACACAAATATAGTTAAACAACAAACACAACAGAGCAGCACAACAACACTCCAGCAGTCTGGCAGTCTGTCTTCTAGTCCAAGTTATTTGTCCAAGCTATCCATCAAGAGAGAAGGGAATAAGGACTTCATATTCAAGCTCCCACTTTCTCCATCAAGGAATGATATGAATTAGCACAAAGATTATTGCATGATGAGGGGAAGCATGATGGAAACCAAGGGAATCCATCATGGCACTCAACCACTCATCTAAGATTGGTATCCTCAAAGGTTTTACCTTTTGTGGTAGGCCTTTAGTACTTCCAAAGGAGGGACTAGGCTCTCACAAAGGAACCTTGCATCATCGGATAGGAAATGAAGTGCAAACCAAAGCAAACCACAATTATGAAAAAGGAAGAAACTCCTAAAGGCTCAAAAAACCTAATTCTACAAGCTCTAAAAGCACCTCTCTAAAGGGAACTAATACACCAAATTAAACCTTAAGATTAAATCTACAGAGGCATCAACATGTCTACTAAACCTTCAGAAAAGGTTTGGAAACTTATCATGAACTAAAGGTCACTTTTGAAGTTTAACTATGGGAGGTATTATGCTTGAGGCATCCTACAGACAGCCTAGATGTAAATCTAACTAAAACAGTAAATCAACTCCTAAAAATCTATAAAAAATCTTAAGTGATCCTAAAGGTATTAAGAACCTATGGTAAAAAATCCAGAGCTTAAATCAATGTTTAAAGGCACTAATGAAATTCTAAACCAAAAGTTGTCAAGTGAAAGTTCAAGTGGGGAAAGCTCTAAAAAATCTAGTTCAAAACTATGCTTAGAGTTGCCTGGAAAATTATGAAAAAATTCGTGAAGCATCCTTGCATTATTTCCGAATTTTGTGTGGAATTGGATTTTATTTTTGTTCAGTTTTCAATTTAATTTCCTTTTTTCTCTTTTTATTAGATCATTTAATTATAGAAATTGCCTAGTCTTCTTGTTGATTTTTGTGCTAGTGTTTGGTATAGAATTAAGACTTGATCTTTTGCTGGCTGGCAGTAGACACTTTGATATAGTTGCAGGAATTTTATCCTAATTTTTAGGTAACTCTAAGCATAGTTTTGAACTAGGTTTTTAGAGCTTTCCCCACTTGAACTTTCACTTGACAACTTTTGGTTTAGAATTTCATTAGTGCCCTTAAACATTGATTTAAGCTCTGGATTTTTTACCATATGTTTTTAATACCTTTAGGATCACTTAAGATTTTTTATAGGTTTTTAGGAGTTGATTTACTATTTTAGTTAGATTTTTTATCTAGGCTGTTTGTAGGATGCCTCAAGCATAGTACCTCCCATAGTTGAACTTCAAAAGTGACCGTTAGTTCATGATAAGTTTCCAAACCTTTTCTGAAGGTTTAGTAGACATGTTGATGCCTATGTATATTGAATCTTAAGGTTTAATTTAGTGTATTAGTTCCCTTTAGAGAGTTGCTTTTAGAGCTTGTAGAATTAGGTTTTTAGAGCCTTTAGGAGTTTCTTCCTTTTTAATAATTGTGGTTTGCTTTGGTTTGCACTCCATTTCCTATCCAATGATGCAAGGTTCCTTTGTGGGAGCCTAGTCCATCCTTTGGAAGGACTAAAGGCCTACCAAAAAAGGTAAAACCTTTGAGGATACCAATCTTAGATGAGTGGTTGAGTGCCATGATGGATTCCCTTGGTTTCCATCATGCTTCCCCTCATCATGCAATAATCTTTATGCTAATTCATATCATTCCTTGATGGAGAAAGTGGGAGCTTAAAGATGAAGTACTTATTCCCTTCTCTCTTGATGGATAGCTTGGACAGATAACTTGGACTAGAAGACAGACTGCCAGGTTGCTGGAGTGTTGTTGTGCTGCTCTGCTGTGTTTACTGTTTAACTATATTTATGTGACTGCTTATTTGGTGTGTTGCATTAGAATAGGCTTTCATGTGGTTGGTTCTAGGCCTAAGTGCATTGAAAGGTTGAGATTTCCTCCCTTTGCTTGTTTGCATTAGAGGTTGAGTCTGTTCCCTCTGCTTGTCTATTACTGTTTGGCTTTGCTTGTTGGCTGAAGGTTGAGTTTGTCTCCCTTGCCTGTGTTTTGTGTTGCTTTTGCTTATTTTCTCTAGAAGTTGAGTTTGTCTCCTTCTGCTTGTATTGTTGCATTGCATACATTTTACTTACCGTTATTCTTTCAGATTATTTCTTTTGTTGTTGCTTTCCTTTGCCATGTTCCCTTAGGGACTCTAACTTCTCTTGTTCAAGAGAAGTTATGACAGACATTAGGGTTCTAACCATGCATGATAACATTAGTTAGTTCCCTACTAACCTCAACCATAGGATGAATCCTTGGCATGACAACTGTTAGGACTTTATAGTTTCCCCTTAGTTGTGTCTGTTCTCTTCTCATCTTCAAACAAATCAAAATACAATAATAAAGGTTAATTGATATCGTACGTTACGAGCCTTAAGCTACTTAGGAAATGATTATTGGAGGGTTTCCTTCCAATTATCAGGATGTTTAGTATGGTACCCTTTGGGTGACATGCGACGCATTCACTTGTAGGTCATAGTCTCTAGTGCGATATTAGTTGCAAACATCCATAAAAAACACTTCTTCCGTAAAAGACAGAAAAAAAATACCAAACCTTCTTTTTGCCCCGTGGGCCCATAATCCGAGGAAGTTTTTTTCAGAAAAAGAGTGTTGTTAACTCTTAGTTCTACCGCAAACGGTAACGCCTAAGTCTCCAATGGTCGAGCTACATACACCAACTGCTGGAACTGTTTGTTAACCGTACTCGGATAAAAAAGACAAACCTGTGTCCCCTTTTTATCCCGAACTACATTTGCCCTGATCTCTCAAGCCTGTTGAGAGTACGTAGGCACAAGATGCAATATCTTGGCGAGCAACATTCCCTTCACCCGTAGTTAGTCGAACTACGTTGACTCTGACTTTCCCATTGCACGAGGGAATACGTAGGCCCAGAACAACGATTGTTCTGTCGAGTCCTGTCCTTTTTCTTTTCTTTCAGACCAGACTTTTAGCGTAGGTAGTAAAACCAACCCGTCAGATAAACACAAACAAGAGTGGATCCCGTCGAGTACGACGGACGTGAGGGATGCTAATACCTTCCCCTTGCGTAATCGACTCTCGAACCCAGACTTGGTTGCGATGACCTTGTCTTATACCTTTTCGTCAGGTTTTTCCGATCGTTTCCTTTCCCTTCCTGTGGGATAAATAACGAAAGGTGGCGACTCTTCTGTTTTGCCGGCACCTCATTTTCGCAGTAGCGACACCCTTTCTCAAACTCAAAACCACTTTCAATAAGAACCTTAACCTTAGGTCATTGACTTTTCAAACTAATTTTTCTTAAACAAATGCTTCAAGACATCTTAAGCATATTCAAACTCTTTTACAAAGACTAAAAAAACACAAACTTCAATTCAAACCTTTTCCCTTGGCTTTTCAATTTAAAAACCTTTTCAAACAGATTAGACATTAGTCATCCCTAGTTGAGATATAATTCTCCTACCCCATGAAATTCTGAAAAAAGATGATTGATTCTTTTCCACTTGAGAGAGGTATGTGGCATACATGTTTATTCTATATTCAAGTTGGAGCCCTTCTCTCAATGTGAATAAAAGAGCCCTCTTTCATATGCTTGTGGTGGTTCAAGTTGAGTATTCTCTTAAATATGACAACTTGTCTCTTTATTAAAATCCACCATAACAAACCCTTTTCAATTTTTACCCCGAACTACGAGATTTTGATCCTTTATTGGTACGTAGGCACAAGACTTTATGTCTTGCCAAATACAAAAACAATTAAAAAAACACGTTTCTTCTCATATCATCAATCAATCTCAAATAGAAAACAAATTTAACCTAACACAAATACCATAAGAGGTTCATATAGGATACTATAGATACTTAGGGTGTTAATACCTTCCCTTAGTATAACTAACCCCCGAACCTTAGATCTCTTTATTGCATTGTTTTTGCATATTTATGGGTTATTCTTTGTTTTCCCCTTCCCTTGGATAAATTAAAGATCGGTGGTGATATCTTATGATTTTTGAACCTAGTTAACTTAATAGCTATGGTCTCTAATTCTCACCATGACAACATGCTTCTAGAAGCACATTCATATTCACTACAGACAAAAAACACAACTCACTCACGATCAAGAGGTCCCTCATAAAATCTGAGACAAATTCTTCCTCTAATGGATTGTAGATTCTATACCTCAAAATCACACACCCTTCAGAGCATATTCCTTAGAAAATTCATCCATTTCACATGTAACACTACCTCACTCACTCTTCTATAAGAGCAACCTAATCATTGAGCAATCAAAAGACTTGGAAACCCTAAAGAAACTATGCTAAAATACTCTCACACCACTCACCAAAAGCTCTTCATTCAAGGTTAATAGAGCTTATAATTGAAGCTCTAATTAGCTCGATCTAAATCCCATCACAGAAACCGCTCACAGACAGAGACAGAAGAATGAGAAATCATTTGTATCAAACTGAGCTTAGAGAAAGAAGGAACGAAATTACCTTTCACTCTCACAGAGTAAAGAACTTATTGCCCTATTGATTTAATTGCTTTCCTTTCCTTTCATTTTGATTTAAGTAAATCCTTGTATTTGTAACCGAGATAACATATTAATGAAACAATTGGGGTATGGGTTTGTTGGGATGAGGGTTAATGTTCTTGAATGTTTGCTTCATTTGTTTGTGCTAATTTGATGTGCTTGATTCATGATGGTCTCTTTATGCGATTCACTTTGTTACAGTTCATGGAAATAGGAAATTTCATTTTGGTTGTTATCAGTTGTTTAGGATTTTAGTATGCTAGTTATTTGTGTGAGTAAGGTAGTCATGCCATAGACTGAGTTTGGAATTGTGAATGTTTTAGAGGTACATTTGGGCCTTTCATGGCCATTTTTTAAATAAGAAAGAGAGACTAAAGCTCGATTTTTGAAGGAGAAAAGGAGTCTGGTTCCCTGATCTTTGTTGTTTTTTTATGCTTCAGAATGGGCTAGATCTAGGTAGACCAGGCCTCATTCGTTACATGGTTCATGACCCGTGCCCTATTGGATATGGGCATGTGATTACTTAGGGCACACCCTTGTGATATCAACACACCACCCTTGGCCCCTTTATGTTTTTTCTTTTCTTTGTTTTTCATTATTACTTATTTGTTTTATCTTTCTCGATTATTTATTTAAAAAAAAGGATAACAACTTTTTCTTTTATTAAATAAGATAAAAATATGTTAGTGTTTTTTATAAAAAATATATATTAAAAATAATAATTAATTAAATAACATTATCTAATTAGCTTATATGATTGAATTAGGGTTTGTTATTTAATTATTTTTCTTCAAGATACCTTAAGATATTAATCTTGACTCACTATTTAAATTATTTGATCCTTAATTGAGTGTGTGTGTGCGCGCTTGCATGACCTTGATTGTTACTTGTTAATTGCATGGATGATTGTATGTCTTATTTTGATTGTATGATTTATTCTTTCATGATGACCTTTAATTATTAAATAAGGCATGAATATGCATGTTAAACCATTTCCATTTATTCCTCTTCAAATCCATTTTCAAACTCACAAACGCTTTCGTAAACAATAATCAAATGCTTGGTCCAACATCAAGCCATTTTCCTAATCAAAATAAAAAACACTTAATAATTATTCAAACATTTTTAATAATGATGAAAAAGGAACATGGTGCTTATCATGAGCTCCAGAAGTTAGGATTCGAGATGCTTATCTCGCCTATCCAAGCTCTCGCCAACTATTTGAGTTGAGATAAGTGGAGTTTTTCCCGTGAATGTTAATATTTGGAAATCCATTCAATATGATGAAAATGTCCGCTCTTTACCTATTTTGGATAAAAACAATATTTTCTGTCAAACACGACTAAATATCTTTCCCTAAAATTGACCGAAAAACAAATATTTTCTACCCAGAACTATGTAACCTTGAATTCTCTATTGCACCTTGAGATACGCAGAAGAGAGATTCAAAGTCTCATTAGGCACCCTAATAAAAAAACAAACCTTTTTGTCTTTTCTCTTCCCCTTAAATAATTTGAGAAGCCTAACATTTTTAACTAACACTAACGTGCAAAACTAACCAAATGGTTCTCATTGAGTACAACGGACGTGAGAGGTGCTAATATCTTCCCATTGTGTAACCGACTCCCAAACTGAATATTGCTTGTGATGACCATATCCTATCCTTTAATTTATGGGTTTTATGATATTTTCTCTTCCCCTCTTTGTGCATAAATAAAGTTCAGTGGTGACTCTGTTAGTCCATCTCACGAGCGTGCGATTGTGCTTTGCGATGTCGTTCTCATTTTTTGTTTGAAAAATTTGTGCAATCAGATTTGTGTGAATTTAACGGCATGCTAGCCCATGGGTGAAATAAATATTTTATCATATTTCATCGATGATTCTTCCAAATACACACATGTATATCTTTTGAAGCATAAAGATGATGCTTTTAATGCATTTAAAAGTTACAAAGAAGAAGTGGAAAATCAATTAAGTAAAAGTATCAAAGTCCTTAGGAGTGATAAGGGCTGTGAATACTTTTCTACTGAATTTGATGCATTTTGTGAAGAACATGGCATTATCCATGAATAATCTACACCTCGCGCACCATAACAAAATGGTATAGCCGAAAGAAAGATTCGAACATATCAATAGATGATGGATGCCATGCCAATGTATTCTGAATTACCATTCAATTTGTAGGGTGAAGCTTTATTGTCAGCTTGCCACATGATTAACAGAACTCTTTTAAAGAAAACTGGTATTTCTCCATATGAGTGTCGTTACTGTGAAAAAAGGTGCCGACAAAGACAGAAGAGTCACCACCTATCATTATTTATCCCAAAGGAGGGAAAGGAAACGATTAGGAGAGAACTAGCAAAAAGGGATAAGATCGGTCATCGCAACCAAATCTCGGGTTCGGGAGTCGGTTACGCAAGGGGAAGGTATTAGCACCCCTCATGTCCGTTGTACTCAACCGGATCCACGTTTGTTTGTTTATCTGACGGGTTGTTTATCTATCTACGCTAACGGTCTGGGTTAAAAGAAAGCAAAAGGAAAAAAGGACTCGACAAAGCATCACTGCTCTGGGCCTAGGTACTCCCTCGTGCAATGGGAAAGTCAGAGTCAACCTAGTTAGGCTAACTACGAGTGAAACGAGGAAGGTTGTTAGCCAAGACATCGCGTCTTGTGCCTACGTACTCTCAACAGGTATGAGAGATCATAGCGAACGTAGTTCAGGATAAAACGGAACACAGGTTTATTCCAGCAGTTAGGGACAACGCCTGTTTGCGGTAGAACCGAAGCTTAACAGCACTCTTTTCATCTGAAAAGGTTTTCCATTAAGGGAGAGCCCCAAAGGGAAAAAGCAATTTGATGTTTGTTTTTGTCTTTTATCGGAGAAGAAGTGTTTTTTATGAATGTTTGTAATTCATATTGCACTAGAGACTATGACTTAGGAGCAAATGCGTCACATATCGTCCTAAGGACGTATGCTAAACACTCTAGGTAATTGAGGAGAAGCCCCCCAATCACCACTTCCTAAGTAGCTTAAGGCTCGTAACGTACAGTACTCATTAGCCTTTATTATGTGTTTTGTTATTGTTTGAAGATGAGAAGAGAGAAAAGGATTCTACCGAGGACTAACCAAACCCTAATGTTGTCATGCAAGATGGTCCTAATGTTGAGTTTGAAAGCGAATCTATCCTATATGTTATCATGCAAAGGATTCAACCTAAAGTCTATCATCACTGTCCTTACACAAGGAAGTGAGAGTCCTAAGGGAACATGCCAAGGGAAACAAAACAAAGTTATCAAGCAGATGAAATATAAAATAACTGGATGCAGATGCAATGCAACAGTAAAAGCAAGGGAGACAAGCTCAACCTTTAAATGCAAACATGTCAAGTATGAAAGGCAGATAAACATCCAAGCAAAGGGAGGCAAGCTCAACCTTTAAATGCAAGCAAGAGATGCACAGAGAAAGCACACAAGCAAAGGGAGACTAGCTCAACCTTTAAATGCAAACATGAACTTAAGTAAAAAATACCTACACATGCGATTCTATCCTAATGCATTAAAGCAAAAAATTAATCATGAAGAAGAGGGGTAAACAAAATGAGCAACAAGGGAATCATCAAGTTTAGATGTGTGTCAACACAAGAGTCCATCAAAGGCTCAACCTCTTTATGGAATGCACAAAGTACTTCCTAAGGAAGATTAGGCTCTCACAAGAGGGATCCTAAGATTGTAGGATAGATGAGAAGAGTGAGGTGGAACTTAGTGAAAATCTAGGGTAATAGGTTAATGTGTACCAACACAGGAGTCCTCAAAGGCTCAACCTCTTTATGGAATGTACAAAGTACTTCCTAAGGAAGACTAGGCTCTCACAAAAGGGATTCTAAGATCAATGGATAGAGAAGGATGGAGGGATGATGGGAAGCATAGTGAGAACCTAAGGAACTCACCATGACACTCAACCAAATTCATCTTTATTCAGGAATAGTCCTTAATGGTTCAACCTCTTTATGGAATGCACATAGTACTTCCTAAGGAAGACTAGGCTCTCATAAGAGGGATCCTAAAATTAAGGACAAAGGAATGTGGAAATGGGAAGGATGAGAATGGGAGACATGATGAAAACCTAAGGAATTCAACATGTTACTCAACCAAGATCAAGCATCCAGGAATAGCCTTCAATGGTTCAACTCCTTTGTGGAATGCACAGAGTAATTCCTAAGGAAGACTAGGCTCTCACAAGGAGGATCCAAAAGAAGCTTAAGTTGTTGAGATGGAAGAGACAAAGCAAGGAAAAGCAAAGCAAAGGAATCACATAAGGAAGAGAAACCAATCACTAAAAGCTTCTAAGGAAAACTATGGTTAAAATATGGGAGCTAAACTCCAAGCCTAAGGGTGCTAACAGAATGCAAAACCCTAATGTGTACTATGGAAGATGCAAAGGGAAAGGGTGGTAAAGATCTACTCAAAACCCTAACTAAATGGAACTTAAAATCAAAAAAAAAAAATTACAATATCACACAATGTGTCCAGAATCAACATGCAAAATATTAGACATTTATTTGATGTATTGATGGAGAGAAAATCAGGAAGATGAACATGTCAATTTCACATTTCTACAAAAGCATATTAAAAGAAAATTCCATATTAAATGAAAAAGAAATGGAAAATCAAAATAAAAAATATGACAAATTCAATTACATGTTAAACTACCTAAAACATATTTTTTCATGATTTTAGGAATTATCTAAGTATTTTTATGGAATTAAAATGAAACAGAAAAAATAAAAGAAAAAGAAATGAAAAAGAAAATTAATGGACAAAAGCGTGGTGTAGTTAGCAGTCTATTTCAGTGTATTATTTGGGCTTACCAATGAGGGGGGTGTGGATAGCGTTGGCCCAGTCCAAACCAGGGTTTAACTAAATGAAACTCTGCGTTTCACTTAAGTGGGGAAGTCAATCCCCAGATGCAATCGTACGCGTCCATTCTAGATGGAGTCCAAGGATCCAACGGCTACGAAATTGCCTGAGATTTAAACTTAAATTGGAGGGAGCCCTCACAGGCGGTGGCCGGAGAAGACTCTGGTCGTCTTCTCCGGTGGGAGTGAACAGTACCAGTTTTGGAAACGTGCCAAAACTCGTGATTTTTTATGTCATTCTCTTCCTCTCACTTCATACAATAAGAATATAATTCTCTTTTTGGTTTTTGAAGCATAAATATGTGAAAATGAAGCTCCTCAAGAATTGATCAAGAACCAAAGATCGGTACAAACAGCCACAAAACCATACCAAAAGTCATCTACTCATCATTGTGGTTCCAAATATGTGAAAATGGCATGATGAAGGTTCCTAAACAATGAGCTATGGTGAAATTAAGATACCTGGTTTGAAGCTTGCGCAACAGCTCCAATGGCCACCAATTATTCAAGCTAATTGCCCAGAATCACTCCTTGTATCTTCCTCTAGCTCTTTGCAACTTCAATTTTACTTGAAAATAGAGGAAATCCCAAAATTAAAAATCACTTGATCACCACTTTTCTCCAACCGTTTTCTGTTATTTCTGGCTCCAAAGTTAGTTATTTTCAGTTGTGAATGATCAGAACATTATATGGAATGGATTTGGATGAGCTTCAGGCCCAATTGAAGCCCATGGAGTCCAATTCAAAAAATCCAAAGTTTTGGTTTTGAGCTTTATGGAACTCATGGAAAACAGAGCTTGAATGCTTGAAACTTTGTTCATATCACTTGCTTGTGGTGTAAGGATCATTAATGGTTGAGATTGAAGCCTTGGAAGTGAATCAATGGTGAATTTTGCTTTTTTTACTTCAAAGGGAAGCAACCTTGAATTTTGCCATGAAAATGGTTTTGAATTGCAATTCTGGTTTTGCCAATCTTCTTAGAACATTATTTGGACTCAAAAAATGCACCAATATGCCATGAATTGATTTAATTTGAATTGGATCCAAACTAGGCCTTTTCAAGCTTCCTTTCATGAAATTTTCTTCACACATTCTCCAATACAAGCCATATCAATGGTACCTTGAGGTTTGATTGAGCAAATGATCCTATTTTGAGCAACTTTCAAGTTGGAAAGATCTTCATTTGAATTATGCAAGGTGGTGAAATTGACCTATAATGAAAATGGCCTATAATTAAAGTTTCCCAAAATACCCCTGCCTTGCAAGCTCCATATCTTGAGCATCACAAATCCAATCAAGGACTTTTAGTACTCTTTGGAAAGCTAAGCCCATAAGGAACAACATTCATGCTTGGGTCAAGATATGGAGAGACATATTTCTAGCTCAAAAATATCCTGGAAGTTGGTTGACTTTCAAGTACCAAAATCACATTCATCTGATGACATGTAACTTGTCATAACTTGAGTTCTACAAATCCAATAAAGGACTTCTAGTACTCAAAAGAAAGATAAGAACATTCTCTACAAGTCTCATGTTGATGTGAAGATGAGATGAAACTTTTATCTTGAGTTATATGGTCTTGAAGTTAGGCACTGAGATAGGGGATTTTACACTGTCAAGCTTAGAAACCCTAGCTAAATAACTTCTCACACTCTTGAATATTGATGAATTGATCTTGAAATGATCTCTTAGGTGTCTCAACACAACATTCCATGATCATAGTTGCTTGGAGTTGAGTCTTAATCTCCTCCAATTTCACAGTTGACTGAGGGTTGACCAGATGAAATCCTAGTTGCACCACCTGTGGCTGTGGCCTCTTGTACTTTGCATAATGGCTTATCCAAACTCCATAATGACTCTCAAGACATACCATGAGTTTTCTTAATGCTTCACACCCACACCCATGGATTCAAAATCATTTGCTGAGCTTTTCATGGCCTTCAAGATAGGAGGTGTGCCCATTTGTATATAGCCACTTCTCTGGGGACCTTTGCCTTCTTTGATGAGGATATCAACCCTTGAATACTTGAATAAAACCTCTTGAATAGCCTTAGAACCTTGTGGTAACCCCTCTTGATAAGCACAACTCTCTCAATCCCTTGTATATGAATGATGGCATGCAAATGCTAATGCTATATGAAATGCAATGAAACAAAAGCCAGTTTAAGAAAAAGGTTGGGAAAATTTTGGGGTGCAACAACGAGGTATGGAAAGGCAGAGCACCAAATATTGGTTACTTTAGAGTGCGGGGGTGTGTGGCATATATAAAAGCATGGATCCTAACAGAACTAAATTGGGTCCTCGAGGAATAAAATATGCATTTATAGGATATGCACCAAGCAGTAAAGCATGTAGACTTTTAAACTTAAAGACTAATGTAATTGTAGAATCCCGAGATGTAGAATTTTTTCAAAATATTACTACTAAGGATAAGGAATATGAGTTTCCCACAAATAAAGAATATTATGAAGAAGATTCTTCTTGAATTATAGAGATACAACCTGAAAGTACTTCTCGGATTATTGAAACACAACCTGAGCCTATGATAAGTAAGAGAATCCGGAAAACAAAGGCTCTAAGACCGGAAGAAACAGATCCCTAACTTATTTTCTTTTATCTAGTTGAAGGAAATTGTGAGAATTATGCTCAGAGCATTCCAATCATTCTTATAGTAGAGAATGATCCTAAAACCTACAAGGAAGTAGTAGCTTCAAGAGACTCTTCTTTTTTGATGTCATCCAAGATGAAATGGATTCAATTATGTCAAATCACACCTGGGAGCTTGTTGATTTACCAAAGGGATCAAGACCCATTGGATGCAAGTGGGTGTTTAAAAAAAATATCATAGTGATTGTACTCTAAACACTTATAAGGTCAGATTAGTAGCAAAGGTGTTTAGACAAAAGAAGAGTGTTGATTACTTCGAAACATATACACCAGTGGCAATGACAACAACAATTAGAGTATTGTTTGCATTAACCTGTTTGAATGACCGTATAGTTCATCAAAATATTGAATAAGTTTACTAGTAATTCAAATAATGAACATTAGAAGACAATCACAAGAATTTTTTACTATCTAATAAAAATTAAAATTTTAGAGTTCACTACGATAGATTCTCCGCCATACTAAAAAAATATACCGATCAAATTAAATATCTAATGTGAAAGATTCATCCGATACATAAATTGTATAAGAAAAATATTAATTAAATCTTAAAACTATACACTAAAATCAAAATCTTAAAACTAAAAGCGGAAAGTATTAATTAAAGAAAATATAGAAGAGTAATTAATATATCATTTATTTTTAATATTAGATCAATAATAGTTAATGGATTTTTCTTCATCTCATAAATTAAATATGACTTGTAAAATTATAAATTTCATTCTTAAACAGCACTACCAGCTACATTCACAACTCAACTAATATATCTTTTAAAAAAACACATATCTACTCTATTACTCCATGTATTTAGCATGACTCTTGATATTACACAATTCAAGTATGAATGAATAATATATATAACATGAATGCAAAGTAACTCTAAATATTTACTATCAAATAACTAATATTTTTTAAATCTATTTTATATAATTGTGTAATATTTAATTATTTTATGTACAAATTATAAATTATAACATAAACTACAAAACTTTTTAAATTATACCATTTACCACTTGGAATTTAGACTATAAAAACAATTTTAGTTTTAGTTTGTAGTAATTTTATTGTGCTTTTTAAGTCAGGATCAAGTCCAAAGCAAATTGGCCTTTAATAAGGCCTCTAAATAATTTAAAAAATATATTTATAATATTGTTTTGACTATGTTCAATAAAAACTAGTCTTTAATATATTCAATAAAAAATAGTCTGTGATGTTGTAATTCATAAACTTTGATACGGATGAATATGCGTTCAACTCAAGTTAAATGCATTATTTTTTTAATTTTAAATATTTTAATTTTATTTAAATATATTTAAATAGTTTTTTTATCTTTATAAATTAACGTATTAGCAAAGGTGTTTAGACAAAAGAAGAGTGTTGATTACTTCGAAACATATACACCAGTGGCAATGACAACAACAATTAGAGTATTGTTTGCATTAACCTCTTTGAATGACCTTATAGTTCATCAAAATATTGAGTAGGTTTACTAGTAATTCAAATAATGAACATTAGAAGACAATCACAAGGATTTTTTACTATCTAATAAAAATTAAAATTTTAGACTTCACTAGGATAGATTCTCCGCCATACTAGAAAAATATACCGATCAAATTAAATATCTAGTGCGAAAGATTCCTCTGATACATAAATTGTATAAGAAAAATATTAATTAAATCTTAAAACTATACACTAAAATCAAAATCTTAAAACTAAAAGCAAAAAGTATTAATTAAAGAAAATATAGAAGAGTAATTAATATATCATTTATTTTTAATATTAGATCAATAATAGTTAATGGATTTTTCTTCATCTCATAAATTAAATATGACTTGTAAAATTATAAATTTCATTCTTAAACAGCACTACCAGCTACATTCACAACTCAACTTATATATCTTTTAAAAAAACACATATCTACTCTATTACTCCATGTATTTAGTATGACTCTTGATATTACACAATTCAAGTATGAATGAATAATATATATAACATGAATGCAAAGTAACTCTAAATATTTACTATCAAATAACTAATATTTTTTAAATCTATTTTATATAATTGTGTAATATTTAATTATTTTATGTACAAATTATAAATTATAACATAAACTACAAAACCTTTTAAATTATACCATTTACCACTTGGAATTTAGACTATAAAAACAATTTTAGTGTTAGTTTGTAGTAATTTTATTGTGCTTTTTAAGTCAGGATCAAGTCCAAAGCAAATTGGCCTTTAATAAGGCCTCTAAATAATTTAAAAAATATATTTATAATATTGTTTTGACTATGTTCAACTCAAGTTAAATGCATTATTTTTTTAATTTTAAATATTTTAATTTTATTTAAATATATTTAAATAGTTTTTTTATCTCTATAAATTAACGTATTTTTATTATTCGCGTCTGTATTTTTTTTTGGATATTTATATTTTGTCTTATTCATGAAATTAGTTCCTCTATTTTAAATTTAAACAATTTTGCTACCTCTATTTTAAATTTAAACAGTTTTAATTTTTTTTAAAATTTTTTCCATAGAAAATCGATAAAATTTATTGCATATTTTTTAACAAATTTTAAGTTTAGAATTAAAACCAAAAGAATTTTAATATTTAAGAATTATTTGTAAAAAATAAAATATAAAAAAAATTAAAAAAACATATCAAATTTTATCCAAAAATATAATATATATCAAACTACTATTTATGCTATTGTCAACATTCTTGTTCAAAACAAAATGCTATTATCAAATAAAAGAATGTATCAAGCATATTAGCATTTCATTAATGATGTGTATTATTTTTTATAAATTATTTTTTATTAAAAAAAGATTTTGAATAAGTTGGATTTATATTTTTCTTAGTGTTAATAATTTATTGGTCCTCATGAATTTTCTCAAATTCTATTTTAAACCTTTATTAAAAATTAGAGAATTGTGTTCTTTATGATTTTCCATCAGCTTTTTTTATTTATGTGAACAATTTTATAAATTCTTTTTATCAGTAAATATTCTAAAAAGATTTAAAATAAATTAAAATATCAATAATTAAAAAATTTCATAAAATTTCATAAAATAAATTATAAAATATTTATTATGACCAAAAATTGATTTAATATTTTTTTTATCATAATAACTTGTATTTTTATCACATATATTAAGTAATAAAAATAACAACATATTTTCATTTTATTCATAATGTTTATTTTTCTTTACATAAATGGCTTAATATAATTATTGTTAAATATTTCTCTTCAAAATATTTTTTTAAAAATATTAATTTTTGTTTTTTAGTGTAAAATAATTTATTGTTCTATCTCAAAATCTATTTTAATGTTATCACTTCTTTCTGAGAAGTTTTGGTCCTCAATGATTTTCTGTTACCATTTTTAATTTACTAGACAAATATTTAATGGAACATGATTAGGTGTATACATATGTAAATATGAAGTACAAAGGAATCAATACGAGGTTGTGGATTTAATGGATGAAAATAACAAGATAGTTGATTAGTTCAAAAATTTCTATTCGTCATTGTTGGTGATATTTATTATCAATGTCACTCACCTACACATAATCATTGCACATAGTCAGATATATATGTTTTCTCAATATCAGATTTGATTGCTCATTCTTATATTTATGGTTTTCAATTAAATAGAAACTAGTTTATGAAACCATTAAAAAAATATTTGATTGAATTATATCATCTCAGCACTAAAAAAAATTTCCTCTACGTAAGACATTCACCATAAACTTAGCATAATAATTAAAAATATATAATTTTCTCATCAATAATCATAAAACAACAAATAATTCTTGAAAACAAAAACCACTAAAAAATCAAGTAAAAACTACCAGAAAAATTAAAACAAGGGTTGGCAATTAGCCTTCTAGGAATGATGGTTGTAATACCCTAAATCCTAAAACTTATATTAAAAGTGTTATGCAACATATTTAGGATACTACTCTCAAACAACACGCATACTTCACATTTAAGTCAAAATACTTGTAGCGGAATTTCATCTTAATGTTCACAAGCTTAAATTATCTAAAAAATTCTACATACTAATTCAAAATATCATCATTGAATGATTAACTCAACAACAAAACGAAAGAAGACACCTCATTCCCGATGTTACAAATCAGAGCATTTAACTGACTAAAATCGGTAAATGATAAAGTAAATTAAGATGAGCTCCAAGTCCATCTTCCAACTCACAACAACTACTACTCATGTTTCTGAGTATCTGTACACATCATACATTAACACAAAAATAAAACAACAAAAGGGCGAGAATATGCTCAAATATGTTAGCGGTGCAAAAGACTAGGAAGGTTTGCATAAACAACAATAATAACAATCATCAACAGGCAATGTATTCACACAAAAATCATCAATTCACAAATGCAAACATGCATGCAATGTGACAACAGCTCAACTCTATATGCATGTGGTACCAACTCAACAATGGTTCTTCATACGAACTGGGTCCCAACATTTGAACCCCGAGCCCTCTCACTTAAGCTCTAGAAAAGTCACTCGTCTCATCATCTGATCTCGTGACTCGCCTCTTTTACAATAACAATAACATATGTTGTATGGAATATGATAATGCAATGACAAAATTACAACAATGATTATTATCCCACATCTAACCGTAAACAAACATGCATTTAAACTTATCATTAATAGTTCTCACTCTGAACTACGCATCCCAAAAATCATAAGCAAGTATTTACAGAACTTCAGATAATTATACTTACACTTCAAAATATATATTTACACATCGAATAAACATCCACATAACACTCAATCATATCAATTCATCGTATCATTGCTTCATCATTAGTTCATTCATTTACAACGATTAACTATTCGTTCTTTACCGTTAACCATTACGTAATACATAAAAAAAATTTGTTACCATATTCAAGTACCTATATAGTATCTTAATACATCACTATGGGGTATCCATATGCGTCAGCTCTCCAACATTTCAAATTGTGCCTCAAACAGATTCACGAAACTCAAGTTATGATAAAAATAATATTTAAAAAAAAATCTGCCTTCATGATTCGAATCATGTGTAATTTTTTATTCACATCAAATCAAGAAGAGGCCACCAGGATGCTATGATTCAAATCAAATTTTACAGTGTAACTCCATGATTCAAATGAAATCAATCTGCAGAGTTTTTCTACTAGTTTTTCACCATTAGAGGCCTTCCGGGCCTCCTATTTCTATTTCGTAAAAAGTCAAATGCTCAGAATAATTCATGCATAAATTATACCACATTAAACATGTTAATTTCACACCAACTAACAGCTTAATTCTTCAATTACTTACAGATTCAAAATCACGTTTAACTTTATCTCCTCTAGCCCCTAACCCTCATACACCATAACAATTCACATCCCAACACCCAAACACGTCATATCATGAATTTAACAACAAATATCAATTTCATAACTTTGAAAACATATCATACTACACATATTAATCAATCAATTACAATAATTAGGCATTATCCATACAACTTTCATCAAGAATACGTAAACATCACCAATGGTAGAATTAAAGGAAAACCTAGAGGAGAGTGTGAGTGTACTTTTGAATTATGAGTGATGCAAAACTAGGATAGTAAAGCGCTATGTGTATTTGACGATATCCTCCTATTCTATATGAGCATATTAGTATTAGAAAGCATTAAAATGATTTGGAAAAGGAGTCTGTATCATATATGCATTACAAACCTGTTTTTTTTTTAGAAAAATGAATTGAAAAACAAGTTTTTGGGTGGTCAAAGCTTTTCCGTTCAACAAATAGAATCTTAGATCGGCTCTCATGAATGAGTATTAAATTTTATAGCCAGTGCCCAAAGGTTTCCTCACTTAGGTCGACACAAAGGTGACACGACCTTCATGGGCCGACCTAAAACCTTCATAAGTCGGCATGAGTACCTTAATAGGATGACCTATTTGTTTGATAGGTTGATACATATGATACCCCATTTCAAAAATTTCATTTTTTCCCCACCAAATTGAACTCCTTTTGCCCATTATTTCACATACCTATATATACTCATACATGCATCATATTCTAGTAAGGTACTAGTGCGAAACCTAAACGAAACCAGAATTACAAAATTTTTCCATCATCTTCAACCTTTCTTCTATGCATACACACAATCAAACTACACATAATCATCTTTTGATTAGGTGACCATCTAGGTTAGGGTTGATAACGTCAAATTATGTTAGTGTAACCGAGAATATTGGGTTGGGATCCTTGTGTGTTTCAAATAAGAAAACTAAGTTGGGGTTTTTCTTCAAGATCATAGGGATTTGAAGGTTTTTAACAAGATCATGCAAACACGGATTCGACCAAGTGAAGGCCTTGGGAAAAAGTTATTTATTGCAAGGGAGTAGCGCAAGACAGTGAATCGTGTTCGGGAATATTAAGTTCAACAAGTGTGTGCTAGGGATTAATCTGACCGAGCGAAAATCTTGAAGACGAGGAAGTCTTGAAAGCAAGTAGTCAAGAATAAGTGGATTGTAAAAACATTGTTGGTAACTTGATCAAACTTCAATCATAGATTTGGAGGTGGTAGAATCAACAACAAACCATATGGTTTATGAGGTTAGAGTTCTTCATCTCTTCTATAAATATTTTTTCAAGGATAAGTTTAATTACATGTATCTCAATTTGATTTCGGATATAGGGCAGATGTACCTATAGCGAGGCCGTTTGCGGAACTGCCTAAACAAGTCTTTGTGTCTCTCTCTATCTCTCTATTTCTTTAATTGTTATTTTTGCAAATTATCGAGTTTATATTTGTTTGATAAATTCGATCAAAAATTATTTTTCAATTATCTTTTGAAGTGTTGTTGTTGATATAATCATAATCACTTTGGTTGTGATTAGCTTTTAAACATCAACAAAAAAAATTGAATTTCCAATCATTATTTATCACACACAAAGTGTTTGATAAGTTTCCTTTGAGTATTTTAATTGATTTGTGCTCATTGGAAATAAGCTTTATGAATAGCTTTACATTAAATTGATTCATGAAATAATCGTTGTTGAACAATTTGTGTTCATTATCATCCAAATTGTTTTACATTACGCATATCCGAAAATTTCGATAGTAGGTTCGGTTAGACGATTCAATTCGTGTTGTTTCCGTTGTGCCATAAAAATTTTGAAAACTTATTTTTCAAAAAGTTTTGTTTTTAAATTTATGATCTATTCACCCCCTAGATCGAAGCCTATCATCTGACAAGTGGTATCATGAGCTCCGGTTAATTCAGTGCTTAAGATTTACTTTTTAGAAGATTGGCTACCGAACCTAAGGGAGCGTACAATAGAGCACCAATTTTTACCAAAAAAAAAATGATGGCTATTGGGAAGTTCTTATGCGTATTCATGTCAAATTTGTTGACAATGTATATGGGACACCATAAAAAATTGTCCAAATTAAATAACAATTATAACACCCTTTTCTACCCCGCAAATATAATGGCAAATCAATCATATTTATGAGAGTAAAATATTGAACGCAATAAAATCATCTCAAAAGGGCACACATTTCTCAAAATTTTAAATATAGTCAATGCTCCATAAACAACGGGTTTTCCCAAAATTACTCAAAAGGCAGCGGAACTCAAAAAGGCAATAACCCAAAGTTTTCCTTGCGCAGCAACATAATCAAAATAACAATAATCAACAAAACATGGTTTAACTCAAAGACCCCAACTCGATGTTACACTATCAGAGCAAGACCCTACAAGTCAACCAAAATTCAAAAACTCCAAAAAGTCCTCAACGGCATCCACGGCTAAACCTGGTCATCTGCATGTTACCTACGTGGAGGCAACCTTCAAACAGGCAGGGTGAGTAAAACGATTCATAATAATCAATATAAGAATTAATATATAAAATGGCGCCATTTTCATATCTAACATCATCAGAATCATCAAGGAACATCAAAGGTCACAATATTATAAATTACACCAAATTGTCACATAAATGCAAATGCAACAAGACTCATACATGTGGTACCAATCAACAAAATTCGATGGACACTGGCCATCAACCCTCCATAGATACACAACAGTAGGACCGATTCTACACGAGAATCGGAGCATAACAAAATACCCCACATCCGCACAATGGAACTGAAGCCACAAGAATCAAGGTCTTAGACCGAAGTCCGGAATGCATATGAATGCATGATGCACATGTCAATATCATCCTCATAAAAAAACTCATTAGGTGCATCATCATTCATCAAAATCATCATAATAATCATGTCATCATAGAATCATCAAAACCTCATGGAATCAACATCACAAATCATCACAGTTCCTCATGGGAATTCATCATGCAATCATGTATTAATCTCATAAGAATGACAATTATACTCATGGGCACTCATCATACGGTCATGTATTAATCACATAGGAATCACAGCTATACTCATAATAATTCATCATACATTCATTTAATCACATAGGAATCACAACTATACTCATAGTAATTCATCATACATTCATTTAATCACATAGAAATCACAGTTACACTCATTGTAATTCATCAGGAAAATCACAACATCAAAACATCAAGACATCACTGAACCAGAACATAATTCGCGAAACTCTGCTACGTTCGCTAGACAGTTTGTTGTGCGAGTCTGGGGCGAATGTTCGTCGTGTGAAGCATCATTCATTGTGCGAACTCACGATTACAGCAAATCCCTGTTACGCACCAACACCAAATCTCAGAAGAATCATAGTCATACTCATGGTAATTCACCAAAGGAATCACAACATCAAAACATCAAGACATCACTGCACAAGATCAGAATTCGCGAAACTCTGTTGTGTTCGATGTGCGAGTTTAGGGCAAATGTTCACCGTGCAAAGCATTCTTCGCTGCTCTAACTCACGATTACAGCAAATCGTTGTTACGCACCAGCACTAAAACCATTCTAAAAACCTCTATGATTTCCTCCCCTAATACCCTAAATCATTCCTAAGGTATTACAGCGATAAAGGCACAAAATTTCCGACTTATTAGGCCAATCCCGTATCATATTTATGCCTCCAATTCCCATAATTTCTTACAAATACCCCACAGTCATTAAAGTGCTCACAATCAATTACCATATACGGTTAAAACCTCAACAACAAACTTTGGCCACGAAGGCCTAATTTCCCTTATCTCAAATCAGCCTCAAACCTATCAGACCATCAGTTCAAATCCCTTAAACTCCTTGAACTCACCATCAGAAAGGCAACAACAATTCAATACTTAAAATCCCTAAACCCTTAAATTGGCTTTAAACACATTGAATCACATATTGAAAACAATGAAGGCAATACTCCCCCCCCCCCATACCTTAATTGTCGACTCTAAGCCTTTCTCCTTGATTCTTGGAAACCTCGCGAAGCCTTACATCAATCCTCTTTCTCAGAGCTCTGGCCTCTATTTCTTCTTTTTTCACGGTCTAACAAGAATGAATCCTAATTCCCTCAAAATCCCTTTTTGTTAAACCTAACTTTGGGCCTTAAAATTGGGCTTTCCAACTTCACCCTCACTAACTCCTCCTCAAATGTCCATTTTTTCCTTAATTCACTTATATTTATTTAAATTAATAATAATACCAATATATTCATATTATATACTATTATTTAAATAAATAACCCAAAATCCATAATTCTCAATACTTCATACCAACCACCGCAAATCACCAAGAATACGAATATTTCTATTTAAATAAATTAAACAAATATTCTAATAAATTTGGGGTGTTATAACAATGACCAATGGAGGTGTTACCGTACCTAAACTGGAAGCGCAATGGGATGCTAATGATTGTAAATTTTGGTCGCATGATTGGAAGGCGAAAAATATTCTCATATCCCCTTTTGGTGTTGATGAGTTTTATCGCGTTTCTCATTGTAAGACTGCCACGGCTATGTGGGACGCATTATAGATTTCCAATGAGGGTAATAGTGATGTCAAACAAGCTAGGATTAACCCATTAAATCAAGAGTTTGAGCTATTTTATATTGAGCATGGTGAAATCATTGCGGATATGCGAAAATGGTTTACACATCTTAAAATGCGCTAGATAATCTTGTTTCCAATGAACTTGCTACTAACAAAGTTTTGAGGTGTTTAAGTAGGGAATGGCAACCTAAGGTCACCGCTATCAAATACAAAAATGATCTTAAGTCGCTTGATCTCACGACTTTGTTTGATAAGTTGGAAGAGCATAAGTAATGATATGTGCTTTCTGCAAGTATACAGAGTACGTCAGAGTAATACAAAAGGTTGTCAAACTCACAGGGCCCTAATGGTCAATCTATCATAAAATATTGTTACGGTGTTTACCTAAGGTGAAAATAAGAAAGGTTTATAATGGGAACATAATGAAAAGAATAAAGTTTTTCAAAGATGTAATACTGGAATGTGGCTCTCATCAACCAACAATACTCTTATTCTTTCTAATCAGACTTACCTATGGGGAAATATTTTCTTCCTTGGAAAAGATTTAATTAAAAATGAACTGTCACTTTCGATTTTTTGGAACCATACTTTATCTCTAATCTATACCAGCTGCCCACGCTGCACCAGTCGCTTATTTCGTTAAAGTAAAAAAAAAATCCTTTTTTTAATTTAATCACCTCTTTAACACAGTTGAAAAGTAATCTTGATTGAAAAATTTAACTTCTAGAACTATTAAACTCTCATAATTAATTAGCAAAGTGCTTTCTCTATTTTTATTAGCCAAGGAATAGTCAATTTTAACCTTAAGTGTCAGAAGGTTTTCGATCTTAATCGACATGGTCACGGTCCTACTTTCGTAGTAATCGATCAAGTTAAACACATAAAAATTGTATTAAAATCAACAGTCCCAATAGCAATCATAAAGAAACAACATATGAAGTACCGTCGAATTAACGGTCCTTACATTCCAGCACTAATGATTTATCTAGACATGGTTACGGTAAACATTTTGATTTTGGTAAAAAAGAATTAAACATAATAAGTGATTTTAAAATAAAATGGTTGCAATGAAAGTAAATAATGTAAGATAAGGCGATAAAGTAAGCGGTGTAATAAAAGTAAATAAAATAATGTAGTGCGATGGAAATAAATCAAAGTAAGGCAAGGCAATGAAATAAATAAAGTAAAGTAGTGCGAGAAAATAAATAAAGTAAGACAGTGCGATGAAATAAAGTAAACAATGAGGAATATATTAAGAACTTGTTCCAATCAGAGGCTTAAATCTGATACAAGAAATAAACTTTGACAGAAAGTAAATGGAAGCAGGATTAAAATCTATAAAATAAACTGATCCAAACTCAATACAAGAATAATGCAATAACTCCCCAATGTAAAGAGTTAACGGTTTTGGAATGTAAATTTATGACCTAAGTTGTACTAAGCTTGGATGCTTAGAAAGTGAAAACCAAGTCCTATTTATAGTGAAACATTTCCTTGGAAGTCAATTTGAGCTTTCAAAAATCATGGGAGAGAAAATCTCTAGTTATGGCTTCATTTTCCTACCGTCTTTGACTGGTCCACGAAAATCAAAGATGGTGTCCGTTATCTACCCTTGGTGACCACCATGTTCATAAAGTGAACACGACTTGGTCTCATGACCATTGAGTATGGGAGAAGGCCTACAC
This sequence comes from Lathyrus sativus, assembly GCA_963859935.3. Taxonomy (NCBI): domain Eukaryota; kingdom Viridiplantae; phylum Streptophyta; class Magnoliopsida; order Fabales; family Fabaceae; genus Lathyrus; species Lathyrus sativus. The sequence goes on along the minus strand of OZ012738.1, from coordinate 550,591,242 downwards.
CTCATGGCTCCTCTATGGTCAACGCCATGTGTGTAATTAACACTTAAATCTCCCATTTTCGATCTTTTAAGTTCATTTCTTTGTGAAAGGCTCTTATTAGGCTATCCACCTGAAAACAAGACATAATACAACATAATACTATTAAAGAATAATAAAAATAAACTCAATAGCATGTGAATTTGGGTCGAAATATACGATACATTTTTATGTCATCAAACTCTCTCACACTTAGACCATTGCTTGTCCTCAAGCAATCAACCAACATGGTAAAAAGAAATAAGTAAGGTTTGAAACAAAGTCACAACGAGACTCTAATCATATGTGCCACTATGCCATGGTTAGATCGATAGGTACTAAATATTAATACCAAGGATACTGTAATGACACAGATCCATATTTCACGGTCAAAGACTCCCCCCTTATGCAAACCAATCTGAATCATGCTATTATAACTCAACCTAGGTATCTTGTTCTTTTTCTCCCCATTTCATTCAAGTGCAATCACATTAAGCCCGTTATCCTTACACGTACATGGTAAGTAAACCAGTTTGTGACTATGATCTCATTGTTATTTTATTTTTTCTCTTTTTCTTGGCAATTATGCTTAAGCATCAACTGAACTTAAAAAGTATGCCCTGTTGGGCTAAGTGATCGGGTAGGACCACCTAACTTAGAGGGAACGTATCTTATCATTCACTTTCCTCTTAATTGTTTTTTATTTTAGATCAAAGATCACACACTTATTTGAATTGGCTTCTTACTTAGCATGTACTTAGGATGGTGTTGGATGCTTAAATAAACTACTTAGAGGTTATTTTAAAACTGAACTCAATTTTTCGGCATAATGGGTACTCAAATCGATTTTGCATACTTAGGGAGTTTAGGATGTTGAGACGACATCGATTTTATCGAAACTTTTCCAAGTCTCGCTAACATAGCCTAAATTAAAAACAACCTATATACTTTCAGAATGTGTGCCATGAGTAAAAAATAATTTTTTTTAGGGGTCTAAGTTTTGAGAAATTCAATAAACAGCTAAAAACCATGCATAAAGACTCGATAGCACATGCAAAGCCTCAACTACAACACTGAAACAAATAAAATCCTAAAAACATAAAATGAACTAGTAAACAGTAAATCTAACTAGAAAGCGATAAAAATAAAAGTGGTAAAGTTCCTCCCCCACACTTAAATCAAACATTGTCCTCAATGGTTTGATAAAAGGTGGAAAAAGGAAAGATAGAACATGTATGAATGCTACTTCATACCACCATGGCCAAATCCACTTTGATCATGCCTTTGTTATTCATGTCTTCACTAACCACTTCTGCTTCGACAGCGGGAATTTTAAGATACCTGCTTTTGTTGAAACTTCTCTTGCATGGTACGCATATTCCCTAGCATGGCTGCTTGTTGGAGTTGTTCATCGTGAATTGATGTTGTGCTGCTTGTTGGTGCTCCATCTGAAATGCCATGTTTGCTTGGGTTTCTCATATCAATTGCATATGAATATTCATTTTAGCTTGTGATGCCTGCATGTCTTGCATGTAGCCCATTGTCTCTTATTGATGTCAGTGCATGAGGTAAAATAGACTATCGACCCCGCCATTAAGAGATATTTGACTGTACAATTCTTGAAATAACTCATCGTATTACTCGCTTTTAGAGGAAGTACCTACAAAAATGTTAGGAAAATATGGTGTGGCGTGTGCAGGTGGAACCTGACCATGCGAAGAATGAGAAGGAGGTGAGTTACAGACAAGAGAGACATGCTTTCTCCTATCATACTCATTATCGGTGTCACCAACAGCAGTGACATTCGTAGGAATTCCCGTGGGCACCAGCTCATCTCCAAGATTATCATATAGAGGTTTTTCGCATAAATATGGCTCACCCGTGGCAAGAAATCCATCTCTTTATTTACTGCAAATTCAAAAAATAAAAGGAAAATATTAAATTAAAAACTTGTGGGTTGCCTCTCATGCATCGCTTCTTTTTACGCTTTTAGCTCGACGGCCCAAGAGTGTAAGTACTCATGGTGGTTCTCTCGAGAAATGATTCATCGGTCTAACTTTTAATAATATTCCATTTCCAAGGCCACTTATCAAGCCATCTCTCATATCCCTCACCTTTTCTTTTTTTTCTTCTATGGGGTGGTTCATCCTTTGGAACTTGTGGCGCTGGTTCTGGCTCTACCATCTTTTCAAGGTTAGGATTACTTATTTCATCTACCACATCAAAGGACCTTCCCATTTTGGAACTAGTGATCTCCCTAGTTTCATGGTGTCGCTTCCGCGAAAATAAGGTGTCGGCAGAACAGAAGAGTCGCCACCTTTCGTTATTTATCCCTCGGAGCGGGAAAGGAAACGATCGGAAAAACCTGACGAAAAGGGTAAGACAAGGTCGTCGCAACCATTGTCTGGGTTCGGGAGTCGGTTACGCAAGGGGAAGGTATTAGCACCCCTCACGTCCGTCGTACTCGACGGGATCCATGCTTGTTGTGTTGTCTACGGGTGAAAAACAATCTATCTACGGCTGCTAGATCTAAACGGAAAGAAATTGACTCGATAGAGCGTCGCGCCCTATGCATACGTATCCTCATCAGAGAATGAGAAATCAGAGTCTACGTAGTTCGGGAAACTATGGGGGAGGTTGCTCGGCAAGATGTCGCGTCTTGGGCCTACATATCCTCGTCAGAGAAATCATAGCATGACGTAGTTCAGGCTAACTACGACTAGATAAAGGTGTTCTCGGTCACACAGGGGTGAGAGATTAAGTTGACGATACTAGCGTACGCATTCTAGCAGTTAGGTGGACGTTGCTCGACCATTGGAGACTTAGGCGTACCTGTTTGCGGTAGAATGGACATAGTATGTCGGGTTTTAAAGGTATGGGAACCTACGGGAACTAGAACTACAGTCTGGTCTCAAATGCACTCGGGCAAGAGAAAAAGGATAACATCAGTCGTCAACGGGAAAGTCTCGATCGCACAACAGCGAGGAGAACAAAAGGTTAGTTGTTAGTATGCTCGCTAGGATATCGCATCCTATGCCTACATATTCTCATCAGAGAAAATCAGAGCAGTTGTAGTTCAACCTACAGCTAAAACGGGGAACGGTGGCTCGCCAATACATCAGTATTGTGCCTACGTATTCTCGTCAGAGAAATCAGAGCGGGCGTAGTTCGACTACGCTACAGGGGAAACTTTGCTCGCCAATACATCAGTATTGTGCCTACGTATTCTCGTCAGAGAAATCAGAGCATGACGTAGTTCGACTACGCTACAGGGGAAACGGGTCTCGATTGCACGGGGGCAAGAGAAGGGGATACAGACCTACGTCTAAACAGGAAGGAACTCGGGACACACACGCAAGAACCTAAGACATAGGAGTGAATGCGTCGCATGTCACCCGAAGGGTACCATACTAGACATCCTAGACGATTGAGAAGAACTCCTCAACTGTCATTTCCTACGTATCTAACGATCTCACAATACTCGACGGTTGCCTGAAGACTTGAAGAAGACGATGATGATGAACGAAGCAGCTCCTGGGCTCCTGACGTGCGCGCAAGCTCCATTCCAATCTTCTCCTCTCTGGGTCTTTGATGATGACGCTTGAATCAGAACAATGTAACGCTTAGACCATCATGGTTCGACTTATACAAGAAATCAAGCTCTAAGAGGTAGCGTATTGATATCCGTGTCAAAGACAAGATGGAGAAATGATATCGAAAATCATTCTCCAATTGAATCGTGTTGCACGGCCAGCCAACAATAAAATCGGGATAAAATCGGATGGAAACGACAATAGGAGAGAAAATAGGAGACAAATCCACTAACAAATGGAAATAAAATGCTACGCCAATTAAATTCTATTAGAAAGCATTCTGAAGAATTAAATCTAATGCGTATAGAAAATATAAAAACAATTCTATCTAAAATATTCTATTCTATGAAGTAAATCTATGATAATAGCTATATACTCTATAAAGAAAATAGAGAAACTATATTAAATCTATAACACCCTATAATATGCTAATTACAACCTATTCTAGGAATTATTCTACTTAAATTCTATTAAGAGAAAATATACTAACAATTATAGTCTAAGCATACTAAACTAAAACAATTCTAAAGGAAATTAAATCCTAATTATCATCCTAACATGCTAATCAATTGCTAATTATATTCTAGAACTATTAAGCTATTCTAGAAAATACAATTAAATGTCATACAAGAAAATTAACACAAAAAAAATAATACAGGGTGGGGGTGCATTGATTTACAGGGGATGCTTCAACAAAAAAATACAGGAAACTGGGCCTAGAGCCCAGCAAAAATGTACAGCAATGGGGAGGGGGGAAGCAAAGCAAACCGGGGGTGTTGATCAGTAAAACGTACAGGGCCCAACCCATTAGCCCTCGAAATAATAATCAAAAACGGGGGTTTATTGGCCAAAAACGGAGGGTGTACGGACGAAAACCAACAACAGGCCTAAGGCCCAACCCATTGCCACGTGACCCAATGATCCCACTAACCCTAATTCTCAATTCCTCTTCACTGTTCACTCTTCTACACCGTTCTTCCTTCTCAGCCTCTCTCTCTCGTGCGAGCTTCTCTTTCGCTCCCTCAATCTCTCTGAGATCAAACACAATTCAAAACCTGTACAAACACTCACGAAATCTTCCACCTTACAACTAAACCAGGTGACAGAGATGAGGACCTTTGAAGGTTCTCGAAGATCTTGATGTTACCGGATGAAGGTACCGATTGTTCTTCTTGATGAACATGTTGAAGGAGCTGAAGAAACCTGTGGTTGATGGATTGACGAATCTTCAGATGACGTTGATGGAGGATCTTGAAGATTCTCGAACAGATCTTGGACGACGATCTGGAAAGCTTTGAAGTTGGATGAAGGTTCTAGGCGACGAAATCTGGAGAACTTCTAAAAAGCGTGTTGAATGGATGAACTGCGATGAACACGGTGTGTTTTTAGGCGAAAACGCTTAGAAGTTTTGAAGGCTCGATGGTGAAGATCTTCATGGATCTGGAAACTCATGAAGAATGTGATGAACATCAAGCACAATGAAGATTGGCTTCTGAAGAACCACACGAACGTGGACGAAGAATCGATGAAGATCCGGATGTATTTTAAGGCTTCTTGAATGGTTGATGAACAATGGAGGTCTGGGATCTGGAGAATCGCCATTGATGAAGGTTACCACGAACACGTATGGATCTTGGTGAGGATTCTGGAAAATCATGAAGGACAAGGATGAAGGTTGAATAAACTTCATCAGTTTCTGGGCGAATCTGGGAGAAGGCGGTTGAAGATTCACGGCGGAACTGATGGAGTTCTGGAAAAAGGGATGAACGGGATGAATTTCACATGAAGTTTCCGGCGAGAAACGGTTACCGGCGTCTTTCCGGCGACGGTTGTGGCGGTCCCTGCGGCGGCTGCATGGCCGGCGGCGAGTGGTACGGTGGGACGGAAGAGAGCCACGTGGCTCACATGCAGTGTGTGTGGGGAGGACGCGTGGGGATTGTGGGCCACGCAGAAGAGTGAAGTGGCGTGCTCTAGATGTGAAACGTGGCGATGGAAAATGGAATGGCTGAACATGAGAAGCACACGTGGGAAATGAAATGGAAGAAAAAGAAAGTGGCTCGTGGAGGGCTTATATAGATGACACTTGGCACGAGCTGGACTGGGGTTTGTGGGCCTCTAAAAATCTGACACATGGCCCACGAATTTAATAACTCTGACTAATATCTAATTAACATGATTAATGAATTAAAACCTAATTAAACTCCACTAAACAAAAATTAAACCTGCATTTAAAGTCTAACTGAAAATTAAGACCACTCTAAACCTAATTAAGGCTACTAAACTCAATCAAAACCCTAATTAAACACAATTAAATGCTAACAAAATTTTAAAACAGTGATTAAAGCCTAAATTGCAAATTAAGACTATTCTAACCTAATTAAATCTAATAAACTCAATTAAAATGAATTAAGCCCCCTAATTAATCTAATTAAATCCTAAAAGGATTAAATCTTAAAACAAAACTCTAATATCTATTAAATCTAAAAGAGAATTAACTATTAAATTCTAATAGTTTCTAGACAAACAAAAAATAGAAAAAACTCTATTAATTCTATTTAAAAAACCTAGTAAAAAGAATTTCCTATGAAAATCATTTTTTTTTAAAAACTATTATCTAAAAACAATTTATTCTTAAAAAGAAATTAAAACTAAAATCTATTTAAAAACAATTAATATCTATTAAAAACTATCTAACTAACACCTAGAAAAATCAATTAAATCTATAAAAATTCTAGAAAATAAGGGAAAAACCTAAAAATAGCGAGGAAGCCGATTAAATCGATTAGCGAACTATATCGAACTAAACGGTAAAAATCCCGGACACCGAGATGGCCTCAAAAACAACAGCGAGAGCTGAAAACACTGGGACGAGCACCAATTCTCAAAATACGTCCCCGTACTGGTCTGGAATGCCTGAAGCGTGATCAGAGGGCTGTAATCCCGATAAAGTCAACCTGATTTGAAAAAATGCAATGTACGTGGTATGCAAATGCAAAATGAAATGAGTCGAAACATGAGCCAAATTGTGATAAGTAGTTGGTCAAATTTTGGGGTGCAACAACTGCCCCTATTCAAACGGCTTGGACCTGAAGGGTTGAAGCGAACGGCTTTCAAACATTCAAAGGTAGAAGACAGTTGAATACCAAAGAACCCGGAAATTTGCCAACTACACAAGTACACGGTACTCTGATGGGAACAAATCTTCGGAAACTGAAATCATAGTTGCACGACAGCTAGCTGGAGAAATACTGATCTGAACCTCCGTCAGGATGACTCTCTGATTTATCTGATATCATTGCATCCTCAAATCATCTAGGGATCACTGGTTACACGGTAACAGGCGATCTGGCACCACACAGGTAAACGATACTCTGGTCGGTAGGAACATCTTCAAAACTGAGCAAGACAGTTGCACGACAACTTGCTGGGGAACTGGTCACGCGGTAGCCGGGGAAAAGTCTGATTTTAAGTCTCCATCAGGATGATCATCTAATTTTGCTGTAGATATTCGTCCTCAATTCATCAAGGGGTCACTGGTTACTCGGTAACCGGTAATGGATGGTCGATCATACCGTCAGGCGTTCTGTGTCATAGCAGAAGAATTCCTCGGGACTCGTCAGGTCATTAGGAACTTTTAAACAATCAAGCTATTCATACCGTCAGGCATTCAAAGACATTTTCGGGCGTCAGCCGGACTTCGTCAGTAGGTCGAGAACAGAATTCTTGGTCAATCATGAACCAAATAAGGATATACAGTCTTTTACCGACAGGCACTCTGCATCAGCTGAGAGAACTACTTCGTTAATACAGTTGGACTTCATCAGCAAGTATGGGGTTTCGGCACCGCTGCCGGACTTCAATCATAAAGTCTTCCAAGGAAAGTTCAGCTTCTATGTTTAAAACCTGCTGGGGATGACACATCTCCGTTGGGGATTCAGGAGAGCTATCAAGTAACTCTGCTTCGGGGATTTCAGAAATCATTCCGGGTGAATCATCTCTGCTGAGGAAATCAAGGATCATCTTTAACAAATAACTCCGTCGGGGACTTCAAGAATCATCCTGAACCAATAACTATGCTGGAGATTTCGGGAATCATCCTGAGCAAACGTTCTGCCGGGGACTCTAAGCATCAACTTGAGCAACCAACTCTAGCGACTTCACCGGGGATTTTAAGAATCATCTTAAGCACACAACTTCCCTGAGGAATTCAAGAATCATCTTGGGCAAACGACCTTGCTGGGGAATTCAAGAATCATCTTAACCAAACCATTCTGCGGAGGAACACCCGCGAAACAAGAACGGTGGCGACCTGGCTCATGTTTCGTATGCATATGCTTTGATAATGACGTAATGCTCCACACGGTGGAAATGCTACGCATTTAGGATAAATGCTATGCAATCATGCAGAATGCTATGGCCCCATCAGCAAAATAAATGCTGAAGGGAGCATCCTCCTGTCAAGGAGAAAGAACCACCAATCTCAATTGGACTCCGCCTGGGGAAATGATCTTCGGCTGACTGATGCAGGGGAACGAAGCTCTACGAGAACCTGAACCTGCTCATCTGGGTATTCAAACCACAACTGCTGAGGAAAACGATGTCAATCGCAGAAATAAACTGCACAACCTTCGCGACGAAACTTTCCTGGAGAAAACGACTCCGATGGAGAAAAACAGCGTCAGCTATTCAACACTCTACTGGGGAGCACCAATCATGGCTCAAACGGCTTTCCAAGGACTCGGCTCTCTTGGGGAACTGCAAACTCGGCTGGGGAAGAAGGAATCATCCTGCTTATAGGGGAGAGTACGACTCTGTGGGGAATTTCAATTCTGCTGAAGACTTCAGTCTGGAACTATCAATTGCTGCACACTTCAATGTATGACTCAGCTGGGGCGATGGTGATCCTTCAGGATATATCTGGTTGAGGGAGAGAATCTTCTCTGCTTGGGGATACATATCAATGCTCTTGGTCCCGCATTCAGACTCTGCAGGGAGATGCTGCTGAACTCTATCGGGGATATCAATCCTGATCTGCTGAGGGTAATCTTGCATACGCCTTATGGAGCCTGACCCTTCTGGGTAACACCTGCTAGACTATCAAGTCTGATGAGGAATACCTGTGTATCAACACTGCTGGGGATATCAATCTTTAGCTACTCAGTATACAACTCTGTTGGCGATGTACCGATCCTATCAAGGAAACACCTCTGGCGACTGCGGAAGATAACAATCGATCCCTGAAATTGAATCTCACTTCATTGAGGAACACAACCCTGAACGGTCCTTTTTGAACACCCTAAGTCCTTATAGGGTACGAAGCAATCTGCTGAGCAATAACTCTTCTCTGTCTGACATCAAAGTCTACTCGTCTGGAGGTTACTCAGTGAGGGAATCAATGTTGAACTCTGCTTGAGGAATGAGTCAATGACCTGGACTCGGGGGGAAAAGGAGTCAAACTCGGACTCTGTAGGGATACAACATTGCATCAGTCCCACTGCTAGGGAAATAAACCCAAATCTGTCGGTCAGGGAAAGCTTCAGTCTCAACCCACTTAGGAAAGTAGCACATCAGGCTAATCAACGTTCAATGCTTGGGATGGCCATACTCTGCCGGGAATATCAATCTTGCCCTGCTGAGGATAATCTTGATCCTACTCTGATAAGGGATGAATGTCATCTCAATTTGCTGCAGTCTCAAACTGCTCAGGGGAAACAATCTCAAACTGTACGTCTCTGCTGAAAAAACAATCCTGATTCAATAACATCAACACAGGGAATACAGAATACCAATCATGGAGCTGGGATCAATCGAGCCTTGTGTCGGGGAATGCAACAACATATGAGTCACTAGGAGTCATCGGGCCAGGTACAATTAGGCTTTTTTCGGTTTAGGGATAGGTTTATAGTGATAGGGATTTATTTCTGGTTACCAACAAAAGTGGATTTGAAAGGGAAATACTAGACGAGAACTAGCATTCAAGGTGGACTATCAGACGAGAACTGATAGCAACATATGTTAGGTTGTCAGACGAGAACTGACTTACGGTTTGCCAGACGAGAACTTTAAAACTGTGTTGGCCAGACGAGAACTGGTTGAACAATAGGTTACAGAAAAGGTGACCAGACAGGGCTGGTTTCTGGTTTGGATTTCAGACGAGAACTGAGCTCTGGCTTGCCAGACGAGAACTGGACTTTGAGACGATTTGGTTACAAGGTTCAACCGAGTAACAAGTTAGGCTGTAGGATAACAATCCAATGACAGCAAGGCTTCTTCAGAAGGTTCAGGTTTTTGGTAGGGTAATGACACGATTCCCCGACACTCAACTCTTGCTAGGGTGAACAAACTCATTTGAACAACTTGCCTCAGTGCAATTCAACTTGCCCCAATCCGACTTTTGGGAAAATCCATTCTGAACAGAAAGCGGCTGGCGACGAGACAATCTTCAGATGGCTTGCCCCAACATCTGTACAACAGGAGGATTCATCCTCAACTAACCAACTCTCAGCATGGCTGGTTTCAATATACTTCTGAAGTAGCTTGCCCCTGAACGAGCGTTGAGCGACTTAACATGCCCTGATTGAACACTGGAGGGATCTGCCCTCAAATCACAAGAGTTCTGGATAGCTGCCCCTGATTGGGTCCCGAGAAGATCAACTTCTGATCAACTGCTTCTTGAATAATCTTCCCCATAATCAACCGATACTCCGGGACTTGTCCTCAGACTAACTGATTCCAAACTCACAGGAAGTCAATGCCCCAGATTCACAGGGTTTCACGGTATACCATTCTGATCCAGACTGCTAACGATTCAGTCCTGATTGATTATTCCTTGTGGGAATTCCTTCGGATCAACTACTGACCTGCAATTAAAATTGTTTATTCACGAATGGTAATTTTAATGCAGTGTTCATGCAGATTTCGAAAAAATGTTGTCACTCATTTACGTGTCATGATAGTGAGTGACGAATGAACCAACAGTTCAAACATAGTGCTAATTCGATCAGTGACAAATACAACAAGGATATGATTAGAAAATCATGTAGGAGTCAGGTTACTCAACCTTATCGTAATGCGCTTTCAGAATAAACCCTGCCTCAATTAGGTCTTTTAAGGGTTGTATCATGGTTGGGTTCACGGTTCGTGAAACAAAGGATATTTGGCTCAAATCATGATTTGTACCCACCCCTTCTACGTGATGATCTCCGATCCTAAAGTTCAGTTAACTTGGCTCGAGCGCTCGCCTCTTCGAGAGGTATGTTGAATATTGGGAACAACTGGTTAAAGAATTCACAAGGTGTTTCGGAGTGACAGTTACTCCTTTTTCGTTTCGGTGCCTGTATCTACACGACTTTGTCCTTGTTCGAGGATTTTTCTTTTTATATCCTTTCTTTTTCATTCTTTTGATTCCCTAATTTTTGCCTGGACTGACTCTTCAGAGTTCTTTTCGATTTTTCTTTTGAAGTCCAGCGGGATGCCCTGATTTTTGCCTAAGTATTTGCTTTCCAGCTATTCTTTTCTTTTTACTTAGCGGGCTTTCTTATTCCTTTTTTTCTTTTTCTTGGAACAAGTCGTGCGACACTGGCTGTCTGGATTCATCCGAGAGGTTTATAACTGTCTCACTCCTGATTGGTGAGGTTTAACCATTGTGGTGGACGAGGTACGACCTCTGGGGAAGAATGCGACGTGATTGGTCCTCGAAAGGCAACACTCCTCTGTAAGACTTGAACGCTCGGTCAAGCTAACTGACAACTACCCTGCCCCGGGTTAAGATGTGAGGGTTTAAAAGTCCGAAAGAACTCCTACTTCTCGGCTCGAAGTGGTTAACAAGGGACTAACTCCTTATCTCTCCAGTGTTTAGGGGATTTGAAACAATGCCTTGTACGTCATCGGCAAGGTTTTATCTGAAAGCATACGATCATCGGTTATGAGTATTTATTTTCTTCATCCTCCCTCCAATCTTTACTAATCATAGTGATAAAGTGGAGAAAATAAAGTGCAAGTGTCAATGCAATGCAGTAAATGAGTGACAACGACATGATTAATTCAGAAAAATGCATAGTCACTTTATTAATATTACCATTCGAAACAAACAATGTTTAACAGCAAGTAGTAACTAACAGAAAAAATGCAAATGATAAAAAGTCCGAGGACTGCCAATGCTGAGGACGTCTGCCCGTCTGGACCACTGGTCTCTGAAAATAACCCTCTGAATCTGCAAGCTCAAACAGCTGAGAGGTTGTCATGCACAGCCAAAACTCCCTCGGGAAAGGAAATGCACCCTTTATCGATCAACTGTTGCACTTTTGCCTGAAAAGCTTTGCAATCTTCAGTTGAATGCCCCGGAGATCCACCATGGTAACCACACTGAGCATGGGGATTGTACCCAGGAGGGTAAGGCTCTGGCACGGGCTTGAGAGCTTTGGGTTCCACCAAAGAATTCTGAATCAACTGTGGCAGAATTTGGCTATACAGCACAGGCACTGGATGAGAAGGAGCATTCCTTCGTTCCAAGTTGTTACGAGGCCGGTTCTGATCCTGACGCTGATTCTGATAACCTCGGCCACGGGCTCGTGGACTTGCAAGAGGAGCGACATAAAGTTCCCGATGTGGTGCCATAGGCACAATTGTCTGTCGAGACACGGAAGATATTGACCGCTGAGAAGACGAAGAACCAACAGACTTCACCGATTCGTCTTGAGGATACCCAACATCATTCATGATTGCATTGACCACAACTCCTTCTTCAGTTTGAAAGCTGTAGAGAGATTCAGTTTCACTAGCCTGACTGCCTGAAACATTCTGGATTCTTCCAGTCTTTACACCATACTCGATGCGCTCTCCTGCCCTTACCAATTCAGAGAAATTTGGTGCCTTTCCAAGCATTCTTTTGAAGTACATGCTCTGCAAGGAGTTTACGAACATGCCTTTCAACTCTCGGTCTAGAAGCGGTGGTTGCACTCTAGCAGCAAATTCTCTCCATCTCTGAACATACTTTCTAAAAGGTTCATTGTTCCCTTGAGACAATTCTTGCAGCTGTATGCGACAAGGAGCCACATCAAGATTGTAGTCGTACTGTTTCAGAAAAGCATTGGCTAAATCCCCCCATGATCGGATCTGATCACTTTCTAACTGCATATACCAACTCAGAGGTGCCCCAGTCAGACTATCTTGAAAGCAATGAATCATCAACTTGCCGTTGTGCACAAATGAAGTCATTCTTCGGCAGAACATCACCAAGTGTTGCTTCGGGCAACTATCTCCTTTGTACTTTTCAAACCTCGGCATTCTGAACTTCGGAGGTAACACTAGGCCAGGAACCAGACACATGTCTGCAGCACTAGGGTTAACAGCGTCCTTACCTTTCAAGGCTTTGAATCTTTCATCCAATGCACGAAACCTTCTAGCATACACGGGAGCAAATGGGTCTTCAGTCTTTGCTATCGGGACCTCTCTTCGGGACTTTGGCACAGGGAAGGCAACACCCTGGTAGTCTGAGATATCAACCGAAGGAGAACGTTCACCTCGGACAACAAACTGCTCATGTAGACCTCGGTCTTCAACAGAAGGTCGTACAAGCTGAGTTGCTGTAAGGTTGTTCACTTGCGGGAAATCTTCGTCATGCGTAGATCCATACAAAGGATTGGACGTCACAGTGAAACCTGACAAGGTATCAACAAACTGGAAGCTGCTCTCTGACATAGCTACCAACAACTGTCAACTGACTTCACTGCTTGACTCTGATCAAATCTGCTTCAACCCCTTGGTCGTCTTAAACACTCACCTTCAGAATCAAAACAACGGCCGGATAAGAGCTCTAACTAGCTAGAGTATGGCATGAAATATGATGCAGGAATGTTCATGCAAATGCAATGCAAGATGCAGCAAACACGGGATCACAACCCCCACAAAGCTCTGATTGCTGCTGCGCTGCTGACGGGATAAGTCTGCTCTGACGAGAGAAAACCAAGATATCGGGTAGGCTGGAAGTCAAGTTTCCTGCAAAAACCCTCCCACTCACGGGTATGGACCTAAACTGACACAAGTTCGGCATCCTATGCGTTCATCAGCGTCACAGACATTCAAGAGGGGTGATACGATACCCAGAAGGTGTGGCATCACCAGCTCATGAAGCAGCCTCACTTGGCTGAATCACAAATGATCGGCCCCCAAAGTCGACAATCCTCCAAACCAACAACCGTCTCAACCCAAAGGGTTGAAAGAGAAGCCAACCGGGAGAACCTCGTCTGAGCGTGGATTTCATGAGACACTAGCGCCTGCCAAGCAAGTGCGCGCCCACTAATTTCCACAACTAATTCTATGGTGCACTCAAGCCTGGGTCTGGCTTCTCACTCATCAGAGCTCCCATCCCACAACAGCACAATAGCAACAGATAATAATATAGTGCGGGAAACGTAAATACATCAGTAATATACAACATAAAAGTAAACACCCACAGACACGCAAACAAGCGCTAGGATTGACTCTCGCAGAGGACGTTGGATCCCCAGATTGACTCGCTTTCGGGATGTTGGATCCCTAGGAAACTATCAAGTCCCCAGCAGAGTCGCCAGTTGTCGCTTCCGCGAAAATAAGGTGCCGGCAGAACAGAAGAGTCGCCACCTTTCGTTATTTATCCCTCGGAGAGGGAAAGGAAACGATCGGAAAAACCTGACGAAAAGGGTAAGATAAGGTCGTCGCAACCGTTGTCTGGGTTCGGGAGTCGGTTACGTAAGGGGAAGGTATTAGTACCCCTCACGTCCTTCGTACTCGACGGGATCCATGCTTGTTGTGTTGTCTACGAGTGAAAAACAATCTATCTACGGCTGCTAGATCTAAACGGAAAGAAATTGACTCGATAGAGCATCGCGCCCTATGCATACGTATCCTCATCAGAGAATGAGAAATCAGAGTCTACGTAGTTCGGGAAACTACGGGGGAGGTTGCTCGGCAAGACGTCGCGTCTTGGGCCTACGTATCCTCGTCAGAGAAATCAGAGCATGACGTAGTTCAGGCTAACTACGACTAGATAAAGGTGTTCTCGGTCACACAGGGGTGAGAGATTAAGTTGACGATACTAGCATACGCATTCTAGCAGTTAGGTGGACGCTGCTCGACCATTGGAGACTTAGGCGTACCTTTTTGCGGTAGAACGGACGTAGTATGTCGGGTTTTAAAGGTATGGGAACCTACGGGAACTAGAATTACGGTCTGGTCTCAAATGCGCTCGGGCAAGAGAAAAAGGATAACATCAGTCGTCAGTGGGAAAGTCTCGATCGCACAGCAGCGAGGAGAACAAAAGGTTAGTTGTTAGTGTGCTCGCTAGGATATTGCATCCTATGCCTACATATTCTCATCAGAGAAAATCAGAGCAGCTGTAGTTCAGCCTACGGCTAAAACGGGGAACGGTGGCTCGCCAATACATCAGTATTGTGCCTACGTATTCTCGTCAGAGAAATCAGAGTGGACGTAGTTCGACTATGCTACAGGGGAAACTTTGCTCGCCAATACATCAGTATTGTGCCTACGTATTCTCGTCAGAGAAATCAGAGCATGACGTAGTTCGACTACGCTACAGGGGAAACGGGTCTCGATTGTACGGGGGCAAGAGAAGGGGATACAGACCTACGTCTAAACAGGAAGGAACTCGGGACACACACCAAAGAACCTAAGACATAGGAGTGAATGCGTCGCATGTCACCCGAAGGGTACCATACTAGACATCCTAGACGATTGAGAAGAACTCCTCAACTGTCATATCCTACGTATCTAAGGATCTCACAACACTCGACGGTTGCCTGAAGACTTGAAGAAGACGATGATGATGAACGAAGCAGCTCCTGGGCTCCTGACGTGCGCGCAAGCTCCATTCCAATCTTCTCCTCTCTGGGTCTTTAATGATGACGCTCTAATCAGAACAATGTAACGCTTAGACCGTCATGGTTCGACTTATACGAGAAATCGAGCTCTAAGAGGTAGCGTATTGATATCCGTGTCAAAGACAAGATGGAGAAATGATATCGAAAATCATTCTCCAATTGAATCGTGTCGCACGGCCAGCCAACAATAAAATCGGGATAAAATCGGATGGAAACGACAATATGAGAGAAAATAGGAGACAAATCCACTAACAAATGGAAATAAAATGCTACGACAATTAAATTCTATTAGAAAGCATTCTAAAGAATTAAATTTAATGCGTATAGAAAATATAAAAACAATTCTATCTAAAATATTCTATTCTATGAAGTAAATCTATGATAATAGCTATATACTCTATAAAGAAAATAGAGAAACTATATTAAATCTATAACACCCTATAATATGCTAATTACAACCTATTCTAGGAATTATTCTACTTAAATTCTATTAAGAGAAAATATACTAACAATTATAGTCTAAGCATACTAAACTAAAACAATTCTAAAGGAAATTAAATCCTAATTATCATCCTAACATGCTAATCAATTGCTAATTATATTCTAGAACTATTAAGCTATTCTAGAAAATACAATTAAATTTCATACAAGAAAATTAACACAAAAAAAATAATACAGGGTGGGGGTGCATTGATTTACAGGGGATGCTTCAGCAAAAAAATACAGGAAACTGGGCCCAGAGCCCAACAAAAATGTACAACAATGGGGAGGGGGAAGAAAAGCAAATCGGGGGTGTTGATCAGTAAAACGTACAGGGCCCAGCCCATTAGCCCTCGAAATAATAATCAAAAACGGGGGTTTATTGGCCAAAAACGGAGGGTGTACGGACGAAAACCAACAACAGGCCTAAGGCCCAATCCATTGCCACGTGACCCAATGATCCAGCTAACCCTAATTCTCAATTCCTCTTCACTGTTCACTCTTCTACGCCGTTCTTCCTTCTCAGCCTCTCTCTCTCGTGCGAGCTTCTCTTTCGCTCCCTCAATCTCTCTGAGATCAAACACAATTCAAAACGTGTACAAACACTCACGAAATCTTCCACCTTACAACTAAACCAGGTGACGGAGATGAGGACCTTTGAAGGTTCTCGAAGATCTTGATCTTACCGGATGAAGGTACCGATCGTTCTTCTTGATGAACATGTTGAAGGAGCTGAAGAAACCTGTGGTTGATGGATTGACGAATCTTCAGATGACGTTGGTGGAGGATCTTGAAGATTCTCGAACAGATCTTGGACGACGATCTGGAAAGCTTTGAAGTTGGATGAAGGTTCTAGGCGACGAAATCTGGAGAACTTCTAAAAAGCGTGTTGAATGGATGAACTGCGATGAACACTGTGTGTTTCTGGGCGAAAACGCTTGGAGGTTTTGGAGGCTCGATGGTGAAGATCTTCATGGATCTGGAAACTCATGAAGAATGTGATGAACATCAAGCACGATGAAGATTGGCTTCTGAAGAACCACATGAACGTGGACGAAGAATCGATGAAGATCCGGATGTATTTTAAGGCTTCTTGAATGGTTGATGAACAATGGAGGTCTGGGATCTGGAGAATCGCCATTGATGAAGGTTACCAAGAACACGTATGGATCTTGGTGAGGATTCTGGAAAATCATGAAGGACAAGGATGAAGGTTGAATAAACTTCATCAGTTTCTGGGCGAATCTGGGAGAAGGCGGTTGAAGATTCACGGCGGAACTGATGGAGTTCTGGAAAAAGGGATGAACGGGATGAATTTCACATGAAGTTTCCGGCGAGAAACGGTTACCGGCGTCTTTTCGGCGACGGTTGTGGCGGTCCCTGCGGCGGCTGCATGGCCGGCGGCGAGTGGGACGGTGGGACGGAAGAGAGCCACGTGGCTCACATGCAGTGTGTGTGGGGAGGACGCGTGGGGATTGTGGGCCACGCAGAAGAGTGAAGTGGCGTGCTCTGGATGTGAAACATGGCGATGGAAAATGGAATGGCTGAACATGAGAAGCACACGTGAGAAATGAAGTGGAAGAAAAAGAAAGTGGCTCGTGGAGGGCTTATATAGATGACACTTGGCACGAGCTGGACTGGGGTTTGTGGGCCTCTAAAAATCTGACACATGGCCCACGAATTTAATAACTCTGACTAATATCTAATTAACATGATTAATGAATTAAAACCTAATTAAACTCCACTAAACAAAAATTAAACCTGCATTTAAAGTCTAACTGAAAATTAAGACCACTCTAAACCTAATTAAGGCTACTAAACTCAATCAAAACCCTAATTAAACACAATTAAGTGCTAACAAAAATTTAAAACAGTGATTAAAGCCTAAATTTCAAATTAAGACTATTCTAACCTAATTAAATCTAATAAACTCAATTAAAATGAATTAAGCCCCCTAATTAATCTAATTAAATCCTAAAAGGATTAAATCTTAAAACAAAACTCTAATATCTATTAAATCTAAAAGAGAATTAACTATTAAATTCTAATAATTTCTAGACAAACAAAAAAATAGAAAAACTCTATTAATTCTATTTAAAAAACCTAGTAAAAAGAATTTCCTATGAAAATCATTTTTTTTAAAAAACTATTATCTAAAAACAATTTATTCTTAAAAAGAAATTAAAACCAAAATCTATTTAAAAACAATTAATATCTATTAAAAACTATCTAACTAACACCTAGAAAAATCAATTAAATCTATAAAAATTCTAGAAAATAAGGGAAAAACCTAAAAATAGCGAGGAAGCCGATTAAATCGATTAGCGAACTATATCGAACTAAACGGTAAAAATCCCGGACACCGAGATGGCCTCAAAAACAACAGCGAGAGCTGAAAACACCGGGACGAGCACCAATTCTCAAAATACGTCCCCGTACTGGTCTGAAATGCCTGAAGCGTGATCAGAGGGCTGTAATCCCGATAAAGTCAACCTGACTGGAAAAAATGCAATGTACGTGGTATGCAAATGCAAAATGAAATGAGTCGAAACATGAGCCAAATTGCGATAAGTAGTTGGTCAAATTTTGGGGTGCAACACATGGTCCTCTAACTTTCTCTTTTTATGCAAGACCTCAGGCCACAGTGCATTGGTGTGGATATATTCTAATACCTCCACATACATTTTAGATTGGGAGTTTACCTTAGCTTCCATAAACCTTTGCGGGAAAGGAATTAGTGGGGTATATGGAGGAGGAACAACAATATGTGCTTTCTTTTGTACCTCTTCGACAACCTCCCTTTCTAGTGGTGTCAGTGGATTTTTCTCAATCTCTACTCTTTTTACCAGAACTTTTCTCAACCTCATGATCACTCTCCTTAGGATTTTTGATTTGTTTTTTTACTACTGGTTGTTACAATATTCACATGTCTCTCAGGGGAGGGTCCTAGAGATGTCTATGCAAGTAGGGAGATTTGAGTCTCCAATGCATTATTGTGAGTCGCAAGGGATTCGACCATAGTGTTTAACTACCTAAGGGTTTTGTTAGTACTGATACTTTATTTTCTAAACTCTTCATTTTGGAGATTTTGTGTTGCCACAAAACATTGCATCATAAATTCTAGCCTAGATGAGTTTGCGTCGCAATGAAATCCTTCATTAATATTTCGAGGTTGGATTTATGGGAATCTTAAGGTTCCTCAAAATACTGGGAGTGGTAATTATAGAGAAAAATTGGGTGATACATTGTAATAGAGATAAGAGTGTCTTAATCTAGATGAAGTAACTATAGGGTATGATATTTAACGTAATTGGTCCCCGACAACGACACTAAAATATGTTGTGTGCTTTCCGCAAGTATACGAAGTACGTCAGAGTAATACCAAAGGTTGTCAAACCCACAGGGACCTAATGGTCAATCTATCGTTAACTATTGTTACGGTGTTTATCTAAGGCGGAAATGAAAAAGGTTTATAATGGGAACAAAATGAAAAGAATAAAGTTTTTCAAATATGTAATACAAGAATGTGGCTCTCATCAACCAACAATACTCCTATTCTCTCTAATCAGAACTACCTATGGGGAAATATTTTCTTCCTTGAAAAATAGTTAATTAAAAAGGAACTGTCACTTTCGATTTTTAGGAATCCGACTTTATCTCTAATATATACCAGCCACCCACACTACACCAGTCGCGTGTTGCATTAAAGTAAAAAATCTTTTTTTTATTTAATCACCTCTTTAACTCAGTTGGAAAGTAATCTTGATTGGAAAATTTAACTTCTAGAAATATTAAACTCTCCTAATTAATTAACAAAGTGCTTTCACTATTTTTATTAACCAAGAAATAATAAATTTTAATCTTAAGTGTCGGACGACTTTCGATCTTACCCGACATGGTCACGGTCCTACTTTTGTAATAACCGATCAAGTTAAACACATAAAAATTGTATTAAAATCAAAACAACCCCAATAGCAATCCTAAAGAAACAACACATGGAGTACAATCAAATTGACGGTCCTCACATTCCAGCACTAATGATTTAGTTGGACATGGTTACGGTAAACATTTTAATTTTTGTAAAAAGGAATTAAACATAATAAGTAATTTTAAAATAAAATGGTTGCAATGAAAGTAAATAATGTAAGGTAAGGTGATAAAGTAGCGATGCAATGAAAGTAAACAAAATAAAGCAGTGTGATGGAAATAAATCAAAGTAAGGCATGGCAATGAAATAAATAAAGTAAAGTAGTGCGAGAAAATAAATAAAGTAAGTTAGAGTGAAGAAATAAAGTAAACAATACAGAATATATTAAGAACCAACTCCAACCGGAGGCTTGAATCTGATAAGAGAAATAAAGTTCAACGAAAAGTAAATGGTGGCAAGATTAAAAGTTATAAAATAAACTGATCAAAACTCAATACAAGAACAATGTGATAACTCCCCGATGTGAAGAGTTTGCGGTTTTAGAATGTAAATTTATGGCCTAAGTTGTACTAAGCTTGGATGCTTAGAAAATGAAAACTAAGTCCTATTTATAATGAAATATTTCCTTGAAAGTCAAGTTGAGCCTTCAAAAATCGTGGGAGAGAAAATCTCTAGTCATGACTTCATTCTCCAATCATCCTTGACAGGTCCATGAAAATCAAAGATGGCGTCCACCATTTACCCTTGGAGACCGCCATGTTTACAAAGTGTACATGACTTAGTCTCATGACTGTTGAGATGTGGGAGAAGGCCTACACCTCATGGCTCCCTCTATGGCCAATGCAATGTGTGTAATTAACACTAAAATATTCTTGTTTTGCTTCATTTCTTCGTGAAAGGCTCTTATTAGGCTATGCATCTGAAAACAAGACAAAATACGACATAATACTATAAAAGCATAATAAAAAGACACTAAATAGTATGTGAATCGGGTTGGAATATACGATAAATTTTTACGTCATCAAGCAAGAGCTTAGTTGCTTAGAAAAATATAAAAAAAAAGTGAAAAGAAAGTGAAAAAGGAGAAAAGGAAAAGACAAAGAAGACATGAAGAAATTCTGAGCTTTAAAGGCTTCTAGCTCAAGGTTCAGCATTGTGAGCATAGTGATAATAAAAGCGATGATGACAAGAATTCGTATGAAGAGGATATGAGGTTGTTCGTAAAGAGATACCAAAGGTATATAAGGAAGAATCATGTTAAATATTCCGACAAGAGCATAGCCAAGTTTAGAAGGTTGACAAGCTCCTTAAAGGATGATGAAAAAAGGAAGATTAAGCTTAGAAAATCTTGCTATTATTATGGTGAAGTCGGTCACTATAGACCGGAATGTCTAATAAGGAAGAAAGACAAAGAAAAGAGTCATCACAAGACTTATAGAAATTCTAGGAGGGCTTATGTCATTTGGGAGAGTGCAAGTGAGTCCTCTAGTGAGGAAACATAACTTCAAGTGTCGAATCGGCTCGGATTTTCCTTATGGAAAATAGAAAGAAAAAGAAAAATGTAATTTTTTCTAAGCTTGAATGTATTAACGATTTATCCTATTTTTAATTACAAAAGGCCTTTGAAGATCTTCATAGAGAAGCCTTAAGAGCTTTTAACAAGTTAGCTTCACATGAAAAAATTCATTTTAAATTTAAAAACTAAAGTGTTAGAATTCGAAAGGAAGTTTGAAGCTATTAAGAAATCTATGATAGATATTCAAAGTGATAAGAGTGTGGATGTAAAACCTCCTAGGTTTGGTTGTGAACATTATCATAATAGACAAGAGGAAGTAAAATATCTCCAAATAAAATTGGATGATGCCTTGCAACCTGATATTGTGTTTTCTATTGATCCTTCCAAGGTTGAAAAGCCTTTAAGCCATTCTAAAAAGAAGCGTAAATATATGGATTAGGACTGTAATAGCAAGGTCATGTCTCATAAAAACCTATCTTGTCATTATTATTGAAAAAAGGGTCATACCATTGAAAGGTGAAAATTTAGGAAACTATTTGTTCCTAAAGGAACTATTCAATGGTTTCCTAATTAAAACTTTGATCTCACTCACTATCAAGGACCCAATGAAAATTGGGTACCTATTTCCTTTGTTTAAATTTTCAGGTTGAATGACTTTACTCTACTGAAAAGATATGGTATCTTGATAGTGGATGTTCAAGGCACATGACAAGTGACATATCCCTCTTCATTGACTTTGTTCCAAAGAGAAAAGTGTTGTTCACGTATGGAGATGTTGCACCCCAAAATTTGACCAACATTTATCTATTCATCAAGAGTTGTGTGAGGCTTTGAAGCTAGACAAGAAAGTTATTTCAATGTTCAAAGGTTGATAGCTTTGCCAGAGAACTCAAGAGATCCTCAGAGGAATTGGTTGAAACCAAGGTTGGGTGCCTCATAACTTAAGAGTTGTGGGAGCTCCCTCAGATGATTCTGAGACTATGAGGTTGAACTTGAAGCTTTGAGAAAGCTTATGAGATGTCTTGAAAGCCATCATGAAGCCCAGAGAGGTCATTGTACAAGAATTCAGAAGATTCAACCATGAGTGGTAGAATTAGGGTTTGACTGGGTCAACCCTAGGTCAACTGCAGATTTGGAGAGGGTTGAGACCTAATCCAAGAGCCATGTGATCATGGAATGATGTATTTAGATACTATAAGGATGATTCCTAGACCAACTCATCATGATTGAGGAGTTTGAGAAGTTTTAAGCTAGGGTTTCTAAGGATTCACAGTGTAAAATCCCCTAGTTTGATCCCTATCTTCAAGGAAGTTTAGCTCAAGATGTGATTGTCATCTCATCTTCCCCACAACATGAATGTTGTAGAGCTTGTTCTTAGCTTTCATTTGAGTAGTAGAAGTCCTTGATAGGATTTATGGAGCTCAAGTTATGGCTTTGACAAATTACAGGTCATCTGAGGTATGTGAATCTGGGTCCTTGAAAGTCACCCAACTTGCAGACAACTTTTGCCCTAGTAGGATGATTCCTATGAACTCTTGGTCAACATGAATGTTTAAGGGAATTTCTTATATTTCTAGAGAGTACTAGAAGTCCTTGATAGGATTTGTAGAACTCAAGTTATGGCTTTGACAAGCCAAGGGCATTTTGGTCATTTGGAAGTTATAGGTCATTTCAAGCATAAGGCCACATCTCCTACTTCCAAGCTTCAAATGAAAAAATATTCAACATCAAACTTGCTTAGAATGATGTTTTAAGGCTATTAGGGAGGTCATGAGATGTTGTAAAGGCTCATATCAAAAAGTGATAAAAATGGCCTAAAAATGAGGCATAAGTTAATTCAAGTGAATTTGAAAAATGGAAATCCCAAGTTATAAGTCCAAACCATGTCATGTAATAGGTCATTTTGACTCCAAATGACATTATAAGAACAATGGTTCAGCCACAATTTTTATTTGAGGCTTGCATCATAGGGCTGCTTTGGAATTTGACTACTTGCATCTTAAGGTACCAAACCAAAACAAGGAAAAGCTCAATAAACAAGGAAGATATGCATTGCAACTTACCCTAAATCTCATGTAAGGAGAAATTCAAGTCAGAAACCAAGGTTACAAGGCATATGGCATGGCATAGCATGTGGTGAGAAATGAGAATTCAAAGTACCATGACATGAAAAGATGAATTTCTCATTGGATTGTTCTAGGGAGTTCTAGATTGTTCTAAACCTCTCTATATAACCATTGTGACTTGCTCAGATGCAAGGTTGGTGTTAATTGGTGTAGAGAAGAGAGAGTGAAATCAAAAAGCTTCCATTGCAAGTCACATTCAATCTCTTGATTCTTCTTCATTGCTATCCCATTTTTCTTCATAAACCTTCTCCATAGATCTTTCTGAGTGTGTTCATACTGGTTTGAAGCTCCATCCATGGAAGATTGAAGCTTGCCATTGGAAATTGCAAGAAAGCAAATCACATTCGAATTCAAGTATACAAGCTCTCTCCTTCAAATCTTTTGCATACAGAAGAGTTTTCATCATCCAAGGAGTGTTCTTGAAGAGTTTCAAGCCTTGAATTGAAGATCTACCATCACTACCAATCCAAGAAGCCAGGTTTACAAAATCCCTTCCACCTCCTAATCTAGGCATGGTTAGGTTAAGTTATTAGTTTAGAACTGTTAGAGACAATTAGGTGACCAATTCTGATGAGTTTAGGAGTGATTGGTGAAGTTTCAACTATGGATGCCAATTCTTGGATGAGCAAGATCGTGTGAAATAGTGAGTGATAATGCTAGTTTAATAGCTTGTTTTAACTCATGGAATGTGAGGATCATTTTTATGCAAAGGAATCTAAGTTTGGTTGAGGTCGAAGATTGGTCATATTTTAAGATTGCTTGAGTTGCACCTTCGGGTTTGGTGATAGAGATTGTTTCAATGAAAACTAAGACCATAGTCGTATTCAGCGTGGAAAATGGATCAAGTTTGTGTTTTATATTTTTGATTTTGATCAAGAGATGAAGGAGAACGAAGAGGTGGAAGTTGGTGCATGAACTTTGAATTTTCATGGAAGTTGCAGCAAACCCTAGTCTCAAGGTTAGAGACGATCTCCAAGCCGTTGGATGAAGAATTGACCCTTGACCAAAGACCAGATCTAATGGCTCGCGTTTAAATTCGTTTTGGAGGGGAATCAGAAATCCAATGAAACGAAGCGTTTCATTAAACGCTCTTCTGGGCTTTAGTGGATCAATTCTATTCCCACCCCCTATCAGGCCCAATCAGTTTTATAACTATAATTTGTTTCTTTTCGCACCGCTAGTTTTTCATTTCTTTATGATTTTAATTGGTTTTCCTGAATCATCATTGGGCCAGGCGCTTTTCTGTGTGCACCCCCCAGTCTGGGCCCAAGCATATATTGAACTGCTTATTGTTGCTGATTGCACCCATCTCCATGTTTTCATATTATATTTTCTCCATTTTTTTCCAAAATTTAAAAAATCATGATAAAATGAAAAATCAATATTTTTTAATGGGAGTTTTTTTCTCCCTTTTCATATTTTTGTCTAGAAAAATATAAAATAAAAACATTTTGCATATCATGCATTTTTGTATTTTTTGCATATTTTCTTCTTTAATTGCTTTTTAATTCTTTTAAGTTGATACCTTAATTTGTAGAATTTAGTTTAGGTAGCTCCCTTAATATTTTTAGGTCAATCTTTTTAGGGTAGTTAGATATATGTTCTGGTTCCCCCTGGATTAATTCCATATTTTTGTGATGAATTTTAGGATAGTTTTTATTAGATGCTATTAGGTTGTGTAGAATTAGGTTAAAACTTCAACATAGGTCCATAATAACTTTAGATTTTGGGTTTTTAGGGCAGTTTAGACTAAGGGGCATATATGGGTATTAAGGGTAGGTATGTAGGATCCCTTAGAAATTATATTAGGATTTAATATAGTAGTATGCTATTTTTAGTTGATTTTTGTATTGGTTGATTGTTTGTGTTGCCTTTAGGGCATGTTTGCTTTAGTTGCTTTGCTTTGTGGGCTTGGAAAGCTTGGTATCTCATTGTGGAGCATTAAGAAGCATAGTAGAAGACTTGAAGATGCATTGAGGAGCTTGAGAGCTTGTTTTTATTTCTCTTTTTGTGTTGTTTTAGGGTTAGGGATTAGGAAGAGTTTAGATGTAGATAACTTCTTTCTCAAACATGGATGGTATCATTCACCTCCATTCCTCCCTATGATTCAAAGTCCTTCCATGGTATACAACTCTCTCCTTTGGAGGGATAAGTGATGTACCTGGGAAGTAGAACTTTTGAGGGAACCATTCCTTTGATGTTGAACCCTTATAGGTCACCTTTGGTTGTCAGTAAGCAGTTCAATATCCCCCAGCTTATCCAGTAAGTGATTTTCTCTGGTTTGATTGTCTTGAGAGATGCAGAGCCTGAGCTTGAAGATGAAGACTTCAATGAAGAGTATAGAAGAGGATGAATCCTTGAGCATTGCCATTCCAGCTGAAGCTTGAAGAGCAACAAGAGCAAGTTGATACTTGAAGATCCCTGAAGATTAGGTGAAGCCTGAAGGTGGAGCTGATCAAGAAGCTGAAGCTTAAAGGAGAAGATAAGTTGAAACTTATGTTGTAGGGTTGAAACCTGGAAAAGCAATTGTTATCTATCAAGAGTGATTGAAGTCTAAAGACTGAACTGCTGTTGGAAGAGCTGAGGCTTGGAGTTGAGAGAGGAGTTGATCTGTTTTCTTCTGTTTTCTTTTCTGTATTGCTGTGTTTTGTTTGACTTGTTTGATGCATTAGAATAAGTCCATATCTAGAATAGGTAGAATCTAGGAGCATGATTGCACTAGAAGTTGAGTTGATCCCTCTGCTTGTACTGTTACTGTATGGCTTTGCTTGCGGGTATTCGGTAGAGCCCAGCTCCCTTGCCCATGTGGTTTGTTTGCCTGATGGCATTTCATTTCATTTTATCTGTATGATTGCAGTTTACTATTTATTGCTTGATAGCATGTTGTTTATCTTTCAGTATGATTACTGTTATCCATTCTGGGTTGAGGTTGAGATGAGCTTGTGGAGGCTGAAGCCCCACACACATTTCCTCCCTCACTTGCATTGCATGCATTTTACTGTTAAGCTGATGCTTTGTCTGTTTGGTGTATCATTGGCATGATCCCTTAGGACTCTCATTTCCTTTGATAAGGATTTGATGATAGAATTTTAGGTTGAAACCTATGCATGACAACTTCTAGGAGTTCCCTGTTCAAACCTCAACCATAGGATGAATCCATGGCATGATAACAGTAGAACTTGATAGTCTCCCTCCTAGTTGGGCCTGTTCTCTTCTCATCTCAAAACAGTTTAAGATACAGTAATCATGAATGATTTCTTTCGTACGTTACGACCCTTAAGCTATCTGAGAAAGGATTGTGGGAGAGTTTCTTTTCCACAGTCTGGATGTTTAGTATGGTACCCTTTGGGTGACATGCAACGCATTCACTCTCAGGTCATAGTCTCTAGTGCGGTTGAAATCGCAAACACAATAAAAAACACTTCTTTCGTAAAAGACAGGAAATAAACCGTAGTTTCCCGAACTATGTGAGCTCTGATCTCTCATGCCTGTTGAGAGTACGTAGGCACAAGACGGCGATGTCTTGGCGAGCTACCTTCCCCCATAACCCTTCGTAGGCCGAACTACGTTGACTCTGATTTCTCATTCTCTGATGAGAATACGTAGGCATAAAGTGCGACGCTTTGCCGAGTCATTTTCTTTTCTGTTTCAGCCAGCCTTGATAGATAGATAGAATAAAACCAACCCGTCCAAGTAAACACAACAAGCGAGGATCCCGTCGAGTACGACGGACGTGAGGGGTGCTAATACCTTCCCCTTGCGTAACCGACTCCCGAATCCAGACAACGGTTGCAATGACCTTGTCTTACCCTTTTTCGTTAGGTTTTTCCGATCGTTTCCTTTCCCGCTCAGATGGATAAATAACGAAAGGTGGCGACTCTTCTGTTGTGCCGGCACCTTATTTTCGCGCAAGCGACAGGAGATAATAGAAAAGGTGTTATACTTGGAAAAGATAGTGTAGGTTGAAAAACCTCTGATGTAATGCTAGTTGATGGCCTTAAACACAATCTTCTAAGCATAAGCCAAATTTATGACAAGGGTTTTAAAGTTGCCTTTACAAAAACTTATTGCTTGTTTGTGTATGATGAAAATAAGGAATGTGTGTTTAAGGGCTAGAGGGTTAATAATACTTATATGCTAAACTTAGATAAGGTATCCTTGGATGGAACTAAATATCTAGCCACCTTGAGTGAAAACTCTTGGTTATGACATAAATGCCTAGCTCATCTTAACTTTGACCTATTGAACAAAGTATTCTCAGTTGCAGATGTTGTTTGTTCTTGATAGAGCAGATTTTGAGTGGGGTCTGAAGATCTCATCAGCAGATGTTGTTTGTTCTTGATAGAGCAGAGATTTGGGGTCTGAAGATCTCATCAGCAGCTGTATGTTTGTTCTTGATAGGGCAGATTTTTGATTTGGGGTCTGAAGACTTCATCAGCAGATATTTCTTGATCATACATCAGAGGTACTTATTTTTAGACATTTGTTCTTGACAGAGCAGAATTATGATCCTATGTATATGGTTCTATCAGATGATTGTTCTTGGCAGATCAGATTTGTGGTCCTACACCGGGGTTTTCTTCTCATCAGTGGTTGTGGTTTTGTTGATACAGGATCTCCACAGCAGTTCCCGGATATATTATTGCATGACTGCATGTTGCATTAGTTTGCATGATCATTTGCATTTCATTAACGTGTGTCTGTGTTGCAGGTACCGTTTTCCCCGATCCAGGATTTCTTGCCTCCTATTGTATTGTTATGGGCTCTCTCAGAAAGACCGTGGCTTACAAGTTTCCTACCCCTGATGTGGTTAAGTTGACTGGTTTGATAGCTCTAGCAGGTGATTTTGTGAAGGATGAGTTCAGAAAATCTTATGGCAGGTTGTTCAGTTTGGTTTGTAAGCCTTCTGCGTTCGAGTTGAATGGGTTGCACGCTCTGCTGCAGTTTTACGACCCTCCGCTGAGATGTTTCACTTTTCAGGATTTTGTTCTCGCGCCTACGCTGGAAGAATATGCTGATTTGCTAGGTGTGCCTATCAAGAGGCAGATGCCTTTTGTCCATATGGACGCTGAACCTGATCTGGCTGGTTTAGCTCCTTCACTCTACTTGGACGCCTCCGAGTTAGTACTGACTAGTTGGAACAAGGTTCCTGGGTTCTCCTTGCAGTTTCTGGTGGTTAAGGCCCAGCAGTGTGCCAAGGACAGGTGTTGGGACGCGTTCAATGCCATCCTCGCTCTATGCATATATGGCATTATCCTGTTCCCCAACATGCCTGATTTCGTAGACTTTGATGCATTTCACATCTTCGCTTCAGGGAATCCAATCCCTACTTTGATAGGAGATGTCTATAACTCAGTCCACTACAAGAATGAGAACAGGAGGGGGAAGAATGTCTCTTGCTGCGTACCGTTGCTGTACAAATGGCTTGATAGCCATCTTCCCAAGAGGGGTCCTTTGTCTTGTCTGTTGCCACAGCTGAGTGGCCTGAGCGTCTGATGAGTCTATCTGTAGAGGATATTGATTGGTTCGACAGGGACAGGTTGGGTACTGAGGTGATCTTCAGTTGCAGCGGGTTTCCTAATGTGCCTCTGATAGGTAGGAAGGGCTGCATAAACTACAATCCGTCGTTGCTGGTTCGACAGTTCGCGTATGCTTTGAGGACTCCGCCGAAGGAGGAAGAGGTACAGGAATCTCTGTACCTCACTGGTACTCTAGAAGGGGATCTGTTGTCCAAGCTTCAGCGTGCATGGAATAGTATCAGTAAGCGAGGAAAGCCTTTGCTGGGAAAAAGCAACAGTCAAGCCTACCCTCCGTACTTGACTTGGATCAGAGCCAGAGCCAATGCTATAGGGATGCCGTTTCCTCAGGCCAAGCCAGAAAGTCCTCCAACGATCGAAGAGCCTACTACTGTGCTCATCCATCAGCATAACCAGGTATTAGCTGAGCGGGATGAATTGAAGCGGGCGAACGCAGAACTGGAGAAGGAGTTAGCTCAGCTTCGAAGTGAAAGGAACGAGGCCGTGCATGCTTTCAAAAAGCAGACCGAGTTGGTGAACCAGCTAGGTACAGACCTGACGAAGCAGATAGCCGAGCGTGAACGCATGGGTCAAGACTTTAGGGTTGTCAACGACGTACTAGCTACGAAGAAGCAGCATTTGGACGAGGCATATCGGAGGATATCCAAGTTCAACCAGCACTGGAAGGCTTCCCTGGCCACCAGGAAAGAGCGGGAGGATAAGCTGATGCTGCAGATCTCCAAGCTGGAAGCCAAGGTGAAGGACAGTGAACAGAGGTTTGATGAAGAAACCGCCCGCAGATACGCTGCCGAAGGCCAGCTCAACAAAGCTCTCGCTAACCTGAAGGAGCACAAGCTGACGGTTGAGTCCAAAAAGCGGAAATTAGAAGATTGCTTCGGCAAAGGAGAATAGGAAAGTTCAGTTCAGGGACTTCAGTATACCATTGTGCAGAGGGAACTACTCGTGGAGGGGTTGCTCACTTTGCCAGATCATCCAGAGACGAAGGAGTTATAGCAGAGTATCGCGCCCGTGGCCGTACTTGACTAGTTGTATTCCTTTTGTTTTGATCTTTGTTGTATGTTGACCATCACCAGGCTTGTTGGCTGAGGTCACACTGTTGATTTGTCTTGTACTCGCTGATGCTATGTACTGCCTTGATAGGCTTTCCTTTATATATGAGATTGATGTTTCCATGATTGGGCTCGGACTTCTTCTTATTATTATTATCAGCACTGGCACTAGGATCGGGGGAAATCTCCCAAACACACAGACACACACATGCATATGCATGAAGCATTTTCATGGCGTACATTTTGTTGTTTTTCCTAACCTTTAGTGTTTACAGGTTTTTCAATTTCATAGGTCCCAGACTGTTTCCGGTGACTCCAGGATTGATCAGAGACTCATTCACCGTTATTCAACTCGAGCTAACCAGACCAGGATCATGGATCAAGTGCAGACAGATGTCCAGGAGCTCCGCGAAAGGATGGATTGCTTTATGGAACTTATGCAGGTGGTCACCAATGGTCAAGACCAGCTCCGAACTTTGGTTCAGCCTTTGATCTCCAGGGTTGATAGCAACGGCATACTTCACGGTGGGGCTGTGCCTACTCCTCCACCAGTTGATACTCCGCAGAATGGTGTCCCTGTGGCCGGGGGCAACGGCAGTGCTAATGGCAACATGATGGCCAACATCGGACTCAATGCGACGGGCGTCGGCAATGGGAGTCTGGGAGCTAATGTCAACATCGGGCCGGTCAACGGTAATGCTGGCGTCGGGAATCTGTTGGTGCCTCAACCGTGGCTTGAGGATCATCAGGATGATGTGTTTTCTCAAAGAGGTGCAGAAGGGGAGCTGAATGTTGAAGCGCGGCTCAGATTCAAAGCACTTGAAGATAAAATGAGAGACATTGAGAATCGGAATACTTTGGGCGTTGATATGTCCAAGCTGGGGTTAATTGTTGATTTCAAGGTACCTCCTAAGTTCAGGGTGCCTGACTTTGAGAAATATAAGGGCACCACTTGCCCTCGTGTCCACCTTAGATCGTACTATAGAAAGATGTCTGCCTATTCCGAAGACGAGAAGTTGTTGATGCACTTCTTCCAAGATAGTCTTTCTGGGCCATCCCTCGAGTGGTACATGGGCCTGGAACCCACTAGCGTGCGCACCTGGAAGGATCTCGCTGAAGCGTTTGTCCATCATTATTAGTACAATAGCGACTTGGCCCCGAACCGAGTTCAGCTCCAGAACCTTTCGCAGCGGAATAATGAAGGATTTAAGGAGTACGCCCAGCGGTGGCGTGAGTTGGCTACTCGGGTTCAACCGCCGATGGTTGAGCGCGAGCTCGTGCAGATGTTTGTGGCTACCCTCCCGGGGTTGTACTATGAAAAGTTAGTCAGCGGTATGTCTGGGACGTTCTCAGCTCTCATTACCATGGGCGAGCACGTCGAGAATGGTATCAAGATCGGGAAAATCCAAGGTGAGTCCTCCTCAGCTGGAGGAGGTGGAAAGAAACCTTATGCTGGTAAACGACGAGAAGGCGATGCGAGCGCTGTGACCAATGCTCGAAGAAAGGGCAAGGGCCCTCAGCAGCAGATAGCCAGTATAAATATCCCAGCAGCTCCGCAGCAGCAGCAGCAGCAACAGAATCAACAGGGATATAGAAAGTACCAGAATCGGGCACCTTTGACAAACCGTCACTTCGAGGCACCGCCCATGTCGTATGCGCAACTCTTGCAGACTTTGCTTCAGCTTCAGTTAGTTCAGAAGAGGACGATGGCTCCCTTGACAGGGGCACCTCCACCAGGGTATGACGCAAATGCCACTTGCGATTTCCACACAGGGGCACCAGGCCACACAATTGAGAACTGCAAAGCCTTTAAGCACAAGGTGCAGGACCTGGTAGATGCCAAGATTATTAACTTTTCCGATAATGTGCCCAATGTCACGAAGAATCCTATGCCGAATCATAGGGGAGGCGGCGTGAACGCCATTATCAAAGAAGAAAGTGCATATCTGTTGACTGATGTCAAAGACTTAAAGACGCCGCTTAGCTTCGTCAAAGCTAAGTTGTTGAAGAAAAGGTTCTTTCCAGGATGCGGAGAGCTATGCATGGACTGTGCTACACATTCTGATGGATGTGAGCAGCTGGTAGAAGGAATCCAAAGTCTGATGACTGAGGGTATTTTGCAGTTCAGCCGGAGGGCTGAAAGTGTATCAGGAGAGGTAGTGCTAAAGCAGGCCGATGAAGTCGCCACCATCACCATTCCTCGCCAACCAATAACTATTTCTGCGCCCCGACCGCCCACAATCACTATTACTAAAGCTGGGCCGATCCCATTAGAGAGCACTAACGTCGTTCCGTGGCATTATGGAGCTGAAGTCTATTGCAACGGTCAGAGATTAGAACTGGAGCCGTATGGGTCGACTGTGGAGAATCTCACAGGAATCAGTGGTATTACCCGTAGCGGAAGAGTGTTTGCACCGCCGGAAGTCGTGGCAGAGAAAGCGGTCAGAGCTGATGCGGCTGATAAGGGTAAAAGCAAAGTCGTCGAAGAGACCCCGTGTGGGGTAGAGAAGGATTTGCTTGTCAAAGATGCCGAGGAGTTTATGCGGTTAATCAAAAAGAGCGACTACAAGATTGTAGACCATCTCCATCAGACGCCTTCAAAGATTTCTATTCTCAACTTGTTGCTGTGTTCTGAAGCGCACCACAACGCGCTACTGAAGGTATTGAACGCTGCCTACGTACCACAAGAGATATCCGTGAATCAGCTAGAAGAGGTGGTGGCCCATGTTAATGCTGGCAATGAGCTAGGTTTCATAGATTTAGAGCTGACGCCTAAAGGGAGAGATCACAACAGCGCCTTGCACATCTCGATAGAGTGCAGAGGCACAATCATGTCGCATGTCCTGGTGGACACGGGTTCGTCGCTTAATGTTCTTCCGAAGAAGGCATTAATGAAGTTGGACACTCGTGGATTACTTTGCACACCCAGTGATCTGGTGGTGAAAGCGTTTGACGGAACTAAGCGCCACGTTTTCGGAGAGTTGACCCTGCCAATCCAAGTCGGTCCGGAAACGTTCGACACGGTCTTTTATATCATGGACATCATGCCTGCCTACAGTTGCCTCTTGGGCCAGCCATGGATCCATGCTGCTGGTGCCGTGACCTCCACGTTGCATCAAAAGCTCAAATATGCTGTCGGAGGAAGCATAGTAACCGTGTGTGGTGAGGAGGACATAATGGTGAGACATTTGTGTCATCCTTTAAGTATGTTGAAATGGATGGCGAAATCCATGAAACTCTCTTCCAAGCATTTGAAGCCGTCAAGGTGAAAGAGGTAGCTCCTGTCGTCACAGAGAATCCAGAGATGAATCTCTCCTCATTCAAAGAAGCTCGGGCCGTCGTCGAAGCCGGTTCCACCCCAGGCTGGGGGGCATATTTTGGAGATACCAAACAAGCAGGATAAGTTTGGATTGGGGTATTCTCCCGAAGCTGAAGCTTCTTTTTCTTCGTCTAGCAGTGCGTCACGGGGTAAGGGGCCGATCCTATTTACCAGTGGCGGAGTGATTTTCGAAAGCATCAACGCGGCGTCTGAAGACAGCGGGGATAGCGATTGTGATCTCGACTCTTGGATTCAGCCAAGCAAGCCAGGCGAGCGCCTCAACAATTGGACCATCAAGGAAATTATCCAGCTGACAAGTGAAGAGTAATGATTTACTTTCTTCAATCATTGTACAACCCTATGTCCTACCCGGGGCATAGCGGTTTTATTGTCAGGGCCTTGTTGGATTATGTACATGCATTTTGTTAATAAATCAAAGGCGTTTTCTTCGTATTCAAATATTGTGTTCTCTATTATTCCTGTTTTATATTTGTTTTGAAAAACAGTAAAATGGCAATGGGGTTTGTGCTAACCTGCATATTCTTGTTTTAAACTTAACCCTTGTTATTGCAGGATCCACATAACAGATGACATCGACTCTGGACCTTCTACGGCTCACTTCGACTTTGATTGCCCGATCTATCAAGCCGAGGAAGAGATTGATGAAGACGAAGACCTTCCTAAAGAGTTGGCCCGCTTGTTGAAACAAGAGGAAAAGGTTATTCTGCCTCACGAGGAGGAAATTGAGATCGTAAATCTGGGTTCTGAAGAGCTCGTCAGAAATGTCAGGATAGGGGCTGCGCTGCAGAGTGATGTCAAGCAGAGATTGGTCAAGATGCTTCGAGAGTATAGTGACGTCTTTGCTTGGTCATACGAAGATATGCCCGGACTTGACACGGACATCATGGTCCACCACTTGCCGCTGCGAGAAGATTGCCCTCCCGTTAAGCAGAAGGTTAGAAGGACGAGACCAGATATGGCCGTTAAGATCAAAGAAGAAGTGCAGAAACAGCTCGATGCTGGCTTCTTAGCGGTCACCACTTACCCTCCGTGGGTCGCCAACATAGTGCCTGTACCGAAGAAGGACGGTAAGGTACGCATGTGCGTCGATTATCGGGATTTGAATAGGGCGAGCCCTAAAGATGATTTCCCGTTGCCTCATATCGATGTGTTGGTCGACAACACAACCCAGTTCTCCGTGTTTTCGTTCATGGATGGCTTCTCCGGTTACAATCAGATCAAGATGGCGCCGGAGGACATGGAGAAAACGACGTTTATCACCCCCTGGGGAACATTTTGCTATAAGGTAATGCCCTTCGGTCTGAAGAACGCAGGGGCCACTTACCAGCGAGCAATGGTAACTTTGTTTCATGATATGATTCATCATGAGATCGAGGTCTATGTTGAT
This sequence comes from Lathyrus sativus, assembly GCA_963859935.3. Lineage (NCBI taxonomy): Eukaryota > Viridiplantae > Streptophyta > Magnoliopsida > Fabales > Fabaceae > Lathyrus > Lathyrus sativus. Next base: position 550,556,395 of record OZ012738.1, on the reverse strand, counting down.
GACATGATTGCAAAGTCCCAAACGGAGGAAGAGCATCTGGTCAACTTATTGAAGCTTTTTGAGAGGCTTAGGAAGTTCAGGTTGAGGCTGAATCCTAACAAATGCACTTTCGGAGTGCGGTCCGGAAAGTTGTTGGGGTTTATCGTAAGTGAATGAGGTATCGAGGTTGATCCCGCGAAAATAAAAGCCATTCAAGAAATGCCAGCGCCGAAAACAGAAAAAGAAGTCCGTGGTTTCTTGGGCCGAATAAACTACATTGCAAGGTTTATCTCTCAGCTCACGGCCACTTGTGAACTGATGTTCAAGCTTTTAAAGAAAGATCAGGCAATTACTTGGAATGAGGATTGCCAGAAGGCATTCGACAAGATAAAGCAGTATCTTCAAGAACCTCCAATCTTGATACCCCCAGTGGCTGGACGGTCGTTAATCATGTACCTAACGGTTCTGGAGAATAGTATGGGGTGTGTTCTCGGTCAGCACGACGAGACGGGCAGAAAGGAGCATGCCATTTACTACTTGAGTAAAAAGTTCACTGAGTGTGAATCTCGATACTCGATGCTGGAGAAGACGTGTTGTGCACTAGCCTGGGCTGCCAAACTTCTACGGCAGTACATGCTCAATCACACCACTATGCTAATTTCGAAGATGGATCCGATCAAGTACGTCTTCGAAAAGCAGGCTCTTTCGGGCAGGATTGCCAGATGGCAAATGGTGTTAACAGAATATGATATTCAGTACGTATCCCAGAAAGCCATCAAGGGAAGTGTATTGTCTGATTACCTTACCGAACAGTCGATCGAGGATTACCAGCCGATGAAATTTGAATTCCCTGACGAGGATATTATGTTTCTCAAAGCGAAGGATTGCGATGAGCCGCTGCCCGGCGAGGGGCCAGATAGGAAATCCCAGTGGAAATTGATATTCGATGGAGCGGTTAATTCCTATGGAAGTGGCACCGGGGCTATCATCACGACTCCCCACGGATCCCATATCCCGTTTACTGCGAGACTGATGTTTCCAGTCACCAACAATGAGGCGGAATACGAAGAATGCATCATGGGTCTAGAGGAGGCGATTGATTTGAGAATCAAGAATCTAGACGTATATGGTTACTCAGCGCTTGTGATCAACCAAATTAAAGGGGAGTGGGAGACTCGTCAATCGAATTTGGTGCCGTACATGAATTATGCCAGAAGGCTGCTTCCGTTCTTCGATCGAGTGGAACTTTATCATGTACCCAGGGCTGAAAATCAGATGGCTGATGCCTTAGCCACGTTGGCTTCAATGTATAAAGTCAATTTTTGGAACGAGGCTCCAAGAATTGTCCTTTCGCGTCTTGATAGACCGGCGTTTGTCTTTGCAATCGAGGAAGCCGCTGACGGCAAGCCATGGTTCCATGACATCCAGACTTTCCTTATGACTAAGAAATATCCTGCGGGTGCGTCAACCCAGGATAAGAAGACTCTGAGGAGGCTATCTGACAACTTTTATCTCAATCCTGATGGAGTGTTGTATAAGAGAAACCACGATCTCGTGCTACTCAGATGTGTAGATGAGAAAGAGGCGAGTATGCTCATGGAAGAAGTCCATGAAGGCACATTTGGTACGCACGCCGGCGGGCATGCTATGACGAGAAAGATCCTGAGAGCAGGATACTACTGGCTGACGATGGAGTCGGATTGCTTCAGATTCGCGAAGAGATGTCATAAATGCCAGATTTATGCTGATAAAGTTCATGTGCCGTCGTGCCCGTTGAATGTCATGTCCTCCCCGTGGTCGTTCTCCATGTGGGGCATCGATATGATAGGCAAGATCGAGCCCACTGCATCCAACGGTCATCGCTTCATTCTGGTAGCTATCGACTACTTCACCAAGTGGGTGGAGGCAGCCTCGTACGCTAATATGACCAAGCAGGTGGTGGCTAAATTCATAAAGAGGGACATCATCTGTCGTTACGGAATTCCCGAGCGGATCATTACTGATAATGGTTCGAATTTGAATAACAAGATGATGAAGGAGCTGTGCCAGAGCTTCAAGATCGAACACCACAACTCATCTCCTTACCGGCCGAAGATGAATGGCGCCGTCGAAGCCGCCAACAAGAACATAAAGAAGATTGTTCAGAAGATGGTTGTGACCTACAAAGATTGGCACGAGATGCTGCCATTCGCGCTGCACGGTTATCATACGACGGTCCGTACGTTAACCGGGGCAACTCCTTTCTCCTTGGTGTACGGTATGGAAGTTGTCCTACCGTTAGAAGTGGAGATCCCTTCTTTGCGAGTTTTGGTTGATGTGAAACTCGACGAGGCAGAATGGATTACGAATCGTTTGAACCAACTCAGCCTGACGGACGAGAAGAGGTTAGCATTGATTGCATTTGGTCGTCTGTACCAAAGCCGAATGAAGAAAGCTTATCATAAGAAGGTGCGTCCTAGAAGCTTTCAGACGGGTGATCTCGTCCTGAAGAAGATTCTTCCTCCACACTCCGATCACCGGGGCAAGTGGACTCCGAATTACGAAGGTCCGTACGTCGTCAGCAAGGTCTTCTCGGGAGGAGCTTTGTTGTTATCCACGATGGATGGTGAAGATTTTGCATCCCCGGTGAACGCGGACGCAGTTAAAAAATACTTTGCTTGAAAGCGACCCGCTGGACAAAAAAAGAAAGTCCAGGCAAAAAAGGGGCATCCCAGCGAACCAAAAACAGAATAAAAGGTTCGGGCAAAAATTAGGGATATATTGAAAAAATGTACACCCGCGAAGTCGAAAACCTACACTGGGCGGCTTCGGCAAAAAAGGGTATCCCGGTGAACTGAAAACCCGCAAAGGGCGGTTCACGCAAGAGTTAGGGATTTGAATAAGCAAATGACTGCATTCCGCGTGTGGACTTTCATTGTTTGGTGGTTTGGAGGACCTGAGGGTCGTTTATCTGAATCAATCTCTTCCGAAGCTGAAGCGTCGAAGAAGTATCGAAGTCTAGTGGGTCTTAGAGGGATCAACTCATGGTGTTCGTCTACGCCTCGTTGCCGACATGTGTATATACCGATGTATATTTATGTTTTATTTTTGCGCGGCTTCCTCATTCCAGGAGCTTGCCTCTGTTGTAAAACGTTTTTACCCATTCAGGAGTCTGTTATCAATAAAATGCATACTATTCAGCAATTTTGTTTGCCTATTTAGCATTTATCTGTTTTGTTTGCGAAAAAGAACGCCGATGTTTTTGATAAAATGCGCATACATAAACTTACTGGCCTAGGCCACTGATTGTTGAAACTATTAATTACCTGAATATTGTCACGAGATAATAACCTTGATAGGTCCCTTTGAGAAGGGTATCTTGTCTGTTTGTTTGTGTTGTTACAGGTGTAGCATATTCCAGACAGTGCGCCGTGCGCATCCCCGAAGCAGGATGATTCCTCCTTCTCCAGCAGAGTTCAGTGGCCTCTCCCCGCAGAGTCTGAACGCAAGACCGTGAGCATTGATATGTCTCCCCAGGCAGAGATGATTCTCTTTCCCCAAGCAGACGCATCCTGAAGGAACATCACCTCCTCAGCTGAGTCACGCGCCGAAGCATGAACTCATTTCCCCAGCACCGGGTCACAAGTGCAGGTTTCATAGAAATGTTTGGGCGCCGAAGCATGAACTCGCTTCCCCTGCACCGGGTTACAAGTGCAGGTTTCGTAGGAAACAGTTCGTACGCCGAAGTATGCAGCAACTGACGGTGCCAGACTGAAGTCTCCAGCGGAATTGAAATGCCCCACCAGAGCTGTACTCTCTCCCGAAGTCGGATGAGTCCATCTTCCCCAGTAGAGTGTTGGAACAGTTGATGTTGTATTCCCCGGCAGAGTTGTACTCTCCCCCGAAGTCGGATGATTCCTTCTTCCCCAGCGGAATTGAAATTCCTCATCAGCGAAGCAGTTGGGACCATGATTGGTTTTCCCCAGCAGAGCGTTGATCAGCTGATGCTGTATATCCCCAGAATTGTACTCTCTCCAGCGAAGCAGAATGATTTCTTCTTCCCCAGCCGAGTTTGCAGATCCCCCAAGAGAGCCGAATCCTTGGAAGTTGATCAGACCATGATTGGTTTTCCCCAGTGGAGTGTTAAGCAGCTGAAGTTGTTTCCCCACAGAGTTATTATCCCCAGAAGAGTAGCCGAGACGGCCACGCAGTTTACTCCCGCGATTGATATCGTTTTCCCTCAGCAAGTCCAGGTTCTCGTAGAGCTTCGTCCCCCTGCAACAGTCAACTGAAGGTGTTTCTCCCGCAGCAGTCAACTAAAGTTGTGTCCCCTGCGGAGTCCAATTGATATTGGCGTGACCATGTTCTCCTCAGCAGGATGATTCCTCTATCTGAGTAGTTCTTTCTCTTGACAGGAGGATTCCCCTTCGGCATTTATTTTGCTGACGGGATCGCATCATTGTGCATGATTGCATAGCATGTATCATAAACGCATAGCATTTCCACCGTGTGGAGCATGGCGCCGAAGCATATGCATAATAAACATGATCTAGGTTGTTACCGTTCTTGTTTTGCAAGTGTTCCGCCGAAGGATCAGTTGCTCAGGATGATTCCTGACATTCTCCCCAACGAAGTCGCTTGCTCCAGATGATTCTTGAAATCCCCAACGAAGTCTTCAGTTCAAGATGATTCTTGAATTCCTCAGTAGGGCCGTCTGCTTAAGATGATTCTTAAGCTCCCCAGTAGTGTCCCCGACAAAAGTTTCCCAGGATGAGTCCTGGAATCCCCAACAGAATGTTCGCTCAGAATGGTTATCGGTTCAAGATGATTCTTGAAGGTCCCCGGCGGAGTTATTGGTTCAAGATGATTCTTGAAGTCCTCAGCAGAGTAGATTCCTCCGGAATGATTTCTGGACCCTCGGAGCGGAGCTACTTGATAGTTCTCCAGATTCCCCAGCGGCGAAGCGTCCTCCCCAGCAGGTTTTCTAAACGGCGAAGTTAGAATCTCCTTTGAAGACTCCACGATTGAAGTCTGACCGTGTTAATGAAGCAGTTATCTCAGTAATGCGGAATGCCTGATGGCATGATCAACCTGATGGTTGAAGTCCGGCTGATGCCCGACAATTTCCTTGAATGCCTGATGGCATGATCAACCTGATGGTTGAAGTCCGGCTGATGCCCGACAGTTTCTATGGATGCTTGATGGCATGATCGACTATGTGCTACCGGTTACCGTGTGACCAATTCCCCAATGTATGTTGTTTTAACGGCGAGGTCAGGTTATGTTTGTTTCCAGCGGCGACGTTGGGTATTTTAGTTGTCTAACGGCGATGCCAGATTCTCTAGTTTTCCAGCGGCGATGTCAGGTGATTTAGTGTCCAGCGGCGATGTTGGGTGTTTTAGTGGTCTGACGGCGATGTCAGATGATTTTGTTGCTCCAGCGGTGATGTTGGATGTGTGTTTCGACGGCGAGGTCAGATTATGTTGAGTACTTGACGGCGATGTCGGGTATTTCTCGGAGTTGTGTTTGTTTTTGACGGCGAGGTCAGGTTATGTCTGTTTCCAGCGGCGATGTTGGATGTTTGTTTTTTGACGGCGAGGTCATATCATGGTTGTTTCCAGCGGCGATGTTGGATGTTTGTGTCTGACAGCGATGTCAGGTTCCTCAGTTCTCCAGCGGCGGTGTTGGATGTTTGTTTCCCAGAGTTACGTTTGTTTCTGGCGGCGATGTCAGGTGGTTCTAGTTCTCCAGCGGCGATGTTGGGTATTTTGGTTGTTTGACGGCGATGTCAACTGATTTAGCTTTCCAGCGGAGATGTTGGGTATTTTGTTTGTTTCTGACGGCGATGTCAGATGATTTAGTTCTCCAGCGGCGGTGTTGGGTATGTTTGTTTCTGACGGCGATGTCAGGAGATGATGTTTGTCCCAGCGGCGATGTTGGATGTCTGTTTTTGACGGCGAGGTCAGATTCTTTGATTCTCCAGCAGCGATGTTGGATATTTGTTTGTTTCTGGCGGCGATGTCAGGTGATGTAGTCTTCCAGCGGCGATGTTGGATGTTTGTTTCTGACGGCGATGCCAGATTATCCTTTAGTTCTCCGGCGGCGATGTTGGGTGTTTTTGTCAGACTCTTTATCTTTCCAGCGGCGATGTTGGGTGTTTTGGTTGTTTTGACGGCGAGGTCAGATTATGTTTGTTTCTGGCGGCGATGTCAGGTGATTTAGTCTTCCAGCGACGATGTTGGGTGTTTTGGTTGTCTGATGACAATGTCAGAGGAATTTAATGTGGATAACTGACGGCGATGTCAGATCAATATTTCTCCAGCTAGCTGCCATGCAGCTATTATTTCAGTGTTCGGAGATTTGTTCCCCTCAGAGTACCGTGTGCTCGTGCAGTTGGCAAAGAAAAGACAAAGAAAAGAGTCATCACAAGACTTATAGAAATTCTAGGAGGGCTTATGTCATTTGGGAGAGTGCAAGTGAGTCCTCTAGTGAGGAAACATAACTTCAAGTGTCGAATCGGCTCGGATTTTCCTTATGGAAAATAGAAAGAAAAAGAAAAATGTAATTTTTTCTAAGCTTGAATGTATTAACGATTTATCCTATTTTTAATTACAAAAGGCCTTTGAAGATCTTCATAGAGAAGCCTTAAGAGCTTTTAACAAGTTAGCTTCACATGAAAAAATTCATTTTAAATTTAAAACTAAAGTGTTAGAATTCGAAAGGAAGTTTGAAGCTATTAAGAAATCTATGATAGATATTCAAAGTGATAAGAGTGTGGATGTAAAACCTCCTAGGTTTGGTTGTGAACATTATCATAATAGACAAGAGGAAGTAAAATATCTCCAAATAAAATTGGATGATGCCTTGCAACCTGATATTGTGTTTTCTATTGATCCTTCCAAGGTTGAAAAGCCTTTAAGCCATTCTAAAAAGAAGCGTAAATATATGGATTAGGACTGTAATAGCAAGGTCATGTCTCATAAAAACCTATCTTGTCATTATTATTGAAAAAAGGGTCATACCATTGAAAGGTGAAAATTTAGGAAACTATTTGTTCCTAAAGGAGCTATTCAATGGTTTCCTAATTAAAACTTTGATCTCACTCACTATCAAGGACCCAATGAAAATTGGGTACCTATTTCCTTTGTTTAAATTTTCAGGTTGAATGACTTGACTCTACCGAAAAGATATGGTATCTTGATAGTGGATGTTCAAGGCACATGACAAGTGACATATCCCTCTTCATTGACTTTGTTCCAAAGAGAAAAGTGTTGTTCACATATGGAGATGTTGCACCCCAAAATTTGACCAACATTTATCTATTCATCAAGACTTGTGTGAGGCTTTGAAGCTAGATAAGAAAGTTATTTCAATGTTCAAAGGTTGATACCTTTTCCAGAGAACTCAAGAGATCCTCAGAGGAATTGGTTGAAACCAAGGTTGGGTGCCTCATAACTTGAGAGTTGTGGGAGCTCTCTCAGATGATTCTGAGACTATGAGGTTGAACTTGAAGCTTTGAGAAAGCTTATGAGATGTCTTGAAAGCCATCATGAAGCCCAGAGAGGTCATTGTACAAGAATTCAGAAGATTCAACCATGAGTGGTAGAATTAGGGTTTGACTGGGTCAACCCTAGGTCAACTGCAGATTTGGAGAGGGTTGAGACCTAATCCAAGAGCCATGTGATCATGGAATGATGTATTGAGATACTATAAGGATGATTCCTAGACCAACTCATCATGATTGAGGAGTTTGAGAAGTTTTAAGCTAGGGTTTCTAAGGATTCACAGTGTAAAATCCCCTAGTTTGATCCCTATCTTCAAGGCAGTTTAGCTCAAGATGTGATTGTCATCTCATCTTCCCCACAACATGAATGTTGTATAGCTTGTTCTTAGATTTCATTTGAGTAGTAGAAGTCCTTGATAGGATTTATGGAGCTCAAGTTATGGCTTTGACAAATTACAGGTCATCTGAGGTATGTGAATCTGGGTCCTTGAAAGTCACCCAACTTGCAGACAACTTTTGCCCTAGTAGGATGATTCCTATGAACTCTTGGTCAACATGAATGTTTAAGGGCATCTTCTTAGATTTCTAGAGAGTACTAGAAGTCCTTGATAGGATTTGTAGAACTCAAGTTATGGCTTTGACAAGCCAAGGGCATTTTGGTCATTTGGAAGTTATAGGTCATTTCAAGCATAAGGCCATATCTCCTACTTCCAAGCTTCAAATGAAAAAATCTTCAACATCAAACTTGCTTAGAATGATGTTTTAAGGCTATTAGGGAGGTCATGAGATGTTGTAAAGGCTCATATCAAAAAGTGATAAAAATGGCCTAAAAATGAGGCATAAGTTAATTCAAGTGAATTTGAAAAATGGAAATCCCAAGTTATAAGTCCAAACCATGTCATGTAATAGGTCATTTTGACTCCAAATGACATTATAAGAACAATGGTTCAGCCACAATTTTTATTTGAGGCTTGCATCATAGGGCTGCTTTGGAATTTGACTACTTGCATCTTAAGGTACCAAATCAAAACAAGGAAAAACTCAATAAACAAGGAAGATATGCATTGCAACTTACCCTAAATCTCATGTAAGGAGAAATTCAAGTCAGAAACCAAGGTTACAAGGCATATGGCATGGCATAGCATGTGGTGAGAAATGAGAATTCAAAGTACCATGACATGAAAAGATGAATTTCTCATTGGATTGTTCTAGGGAGTTCTAGATTGTTCTAAACCTCTCTATATAACCATTGTGACTTGCTCAGATGCAAGGTTGGTGTTAATTGGTGTAGAAAAGAGAGAGTGAAATCAAAAAGCTTCCATTGCAAGTCACATTCAATCTCTTGATTCTTCTTCATTGCTATCCCATTTTTCTTCATAAACCTTCTCCATAGATCTTTCTGAGTGTGTTCATACTGGTTTGAAGCTCCATCCATGGAAGATTAAAGCTTGCCATTGGAAATTGCAAGAAAGCAAATCACATTCGAATTCAAGTATACAAGCTCTCTCCTTCAAATCTTTTGCATACAGAAGAGTTTTCATCATCCAAGGAGTGTTCTTGAAGAGTTTCAAGCCTTGAATTGAAGATCTACCATCACTACCAATCCAAGAAGCCAGGTTTGCAAAATCCCTTCCACCTCCTAATCTAGGCATGGTTAGGTTAAGTTATTAGTTTAGAACTGTTAGAGACAATTAGGTGACCAATTCTGATGAGTTTAGGAGTGATTGGTGAAGTTTCAACTATGGATGCCAATTCTTGGATGAGCAAGATCGTGTGAAATAGTGAGTGATAATGCTAGTTTAATAGCTTGTTTTAACTCATGGAATGTGAGGATCATTTTTATGCAAAGGAATCTAAGTTTGGTTGAGGTCGAAGATTGGTCATATTTTAAGATTGCTTGAGTTGCACCTTCGGGTTTGGTGATAGAGATTGTTTCAATGAAAACTAAGACCATAGTCGTATTCAGCGTGGAAAATGGATCAAGTTTGTGTTTTATATTTTTGATTTTGATCAAGAGATGAAGGAGAACGAAGAGGTGGAAGTTGGTGCATGAACTTTGAATTTTCATGGAAGTTGCAGCAAACCCTAGTCTCAAGGTTAGAGACGATCTCCAAGCCGTTGGATGAAGAATTGACCCTTGACCAAAGACCAGATCTAATGGCTCGCGTTTAAATTCGTTTTGGAGGGGAATCATAAATCCAATGAAACGAAGCGTTTCATTAAACGCTCTTCTGGGCTTTAGTGGATCAATTCTATTCCCACCCCCTATCAGGCCCAATCAGTTTTATAACTATAATTTGTTTCTTTTTGCACCGCTAGTTTTTCATTTCTTTATGATTTTCATTGGTTTTCCTGAATCATCATTGGGCCAGGCGCTTTTCTGTGTGCACCCCCCAGTCTGGGCCCAAGCATATATTGAACTGCTTATTGTTGCTGATTGCACCCATCTCCATGTTTTCATATTATATTTTCTCCATTTTTTTCCAAACTTTAAAAAATCATGATAAAATGAAAAATCAATATTTTTTAATGGGAGTTTTTTTCTCCCTTTTCATATTTTTGTCTAGAAAAATATAAAATAAAAACATTTTGCATATCATGCATTTTTGTATTTTTTGCATATTTTCTTCTTTAATTGCTTTTTAATTCTTTTAAGTTGATACCTTAATTTGTAGAATTTAGTTTAGGTAGCTCCCTTAATATTTTTAGGTCAATCTTTTTAGGGTAGTTATATATATGTTTTAGGTTCCCCCTGGATTAATTCCATATTTTTGTAATGATTTTTAGGATAGTTTTTAATAGATGCTATTAGGTTGTGTAGAATTAGGTTAAAACTTCAACATAGGTCCATAATAACTTTAGATTTTGGGTTTTTAGGGCAGTTTAGACTAAGGGGCATATATGGGTATTAAGGGTAGGTATGTAGGATCCCTTAGAAATTATATTAGGATTTAATATAGTAGTATGCTATTTTTAGTTGATTTTTGTATTGGTTGATTGTTTGTGTTGCCTTTAGGGCATGTTTGCTTTAGTTGCTTTGCTTTGTGGGCTTGGAAAGCTTGGTATCTCATTGTGGAGCATTAAAGAGCATAGTAGAATACTTGAAGATGCATTGAGGAGCTTGAGAGCTTGTTTTTATTTCTCTTTTTGTGTTGTTTTAGGGTTAGGGATTAGGAAGAGTTTAGATGTAGATAACTTCTTTCTCAAACATGGATGGTATCATTCACCTCCATTCCTCCCTATGATTCAAAGTCCTTCCATGGTATACACCTCTCTCCTTTGGAGGGATAAGTGATGTACCTGGGAAGTAGAACTTTTGAGGGAACCATTCCTTTGATGTTGAACCCTTATAGGTCACCTTTGGTGGTCAGTAAGCAGTTCAATATCCCCCAGCTTATCCAATAAGTGATTTTCTCTGGTTTGATTGTCTTGAGAGATGCAGAGCCTAAGCTTGAAGATGAAGACTTCAATGAAGAGTATAGAAGAGGATGAATCCTTGAGCATTGCCATTCCAACTGAAGCTTGAAGAGCAACAAGAGCAAGTTGATACTTGAAGATCCCTGAAGATTAGGTGAAGCCTGAAGGTGGAGCTGATCAAGAAGCTGAAGCTTAAAGGAGAAGATAAGTTGAAACTTATGTTGTAGGGTTGAAACCTGGAAAAGCAATTGTTATCTGTCAAGAGTGATTGAAGTCTGAAGACTGAACTGCTGTTGGAAGAGCTGAGGCTTGGAGTTGAGAGAGGAGTTGATCTGTTTTCTTCTGTTTTCTTTTCTGTATTGTTGTGTTTTGTTTGACTTGTTTGATGCATTAGAATAAGTCCATATCTAGAATAGGTAGAATCTCGGAGCATGATTGCACTAGAGGTTGAGTTGCTCCCTCTACTTGTACTGTTACTGTGTGGCTTTGCTTGCGGGTATTCGGTAGAGCCCAGCTCCCTTGCCCATGTGGTTTGTTTGCCTGATGGCATTTAATTTCATTTTATCTGTATGATTGCAGTTTACTGTTTATTGCTTGATAGCATATTGTTTATATTTCAGTATGATTATTGTTATCCATTCTGGCTTGAGGTTGAGATGAGCTTGTGGAGGCTGAAGCCCCACACACATTTCCTCCCTCACTTGCATTGCATGCATTTTACTGTTAAGTTGATGCTTTGTCTGTTTGGTGTATCATTGGCATGATCCCTTAGGACTCTCATTTCCTTTGATAAGGATTTAATGATAGAATTTTAGGTTGAAACCTATGCATGACAACTTCTAGGAGTTCCCTGTTCAAACCTCAACCATAGGATGAATCCATGGCATGATAACAGTAGGACTTGATAGTCTCCCTCCTAGTTGGGCCTGTTCTCTTCTCATCTCAAAACAGTTTAAGATACAGTAATCATGAATGATTTCTTGCGTACGTTACGAGCCTTAAGCTATCTGAGAAAGGATTATGGGAGAGTTTCTTTTCCACAGTCTGGATGTTTAGTATGGTACCCTTTAGGTGACATGCGACGCATTCACTCTCAGGTCATAGTCTCTAGTGCGGTTGAAATCGCAAACACAATAAAAAACACTTATTTCGTAAAAGACAGGAAATAAACCATAGTTTCCCGAACTACGTGAGCTCTGATCTCTCATGCCTGTTGAGAGTACGTAGGCACAAGACGGCGATGTCTTGGCGAGCTACCTTCCCCCATAACCCTTTGTAGGCCGAACTACATTGACTCTGATTTCTCATTCTCTGATGAGAATACGTAGGCATAAAGTGCGACGCTTTGCCGAGTCATTTTCTTTTCTGTTTCAGCCAGCCTTGATAGGTAGATAGAATAAAACCAACCCGTCCAAGTAAACACAACAAGCGAGGATCCCGTCGAGTACGACGGACGTGAGGGGTGCTAATACCTTCCCCTTGCGTAACCGACTCCCGAATCCAGACAACGGTTGCGATGACCTTGTCTTACCCTTTTTCGTTAGGTTTTTCCGATCGTTTCCTTTCCCGCTCAGAGGGATAAATAACGAAAGGTGGCGACTCTTCTGTTGTGCCGGCACCTTATTTTCGCGCAAGCGACAGGAGATAATAGAAAAGGTGCTATACTTGGAAAAGATAGTGTAGGTTGAAAAACCTCTGATGTAATGCTAGTTGATGGCCTTAAACACAATCTTCTAAGCATAAGCCAAATTTATGACAATGGTTTTAAAGTTGCCTTTACAAAAACTTATTGCTTGTTTGTGTATGATGAAAATAAGGAATGTGTGTTTAAGGGCTAGAGGGTTAATAATACTTATATGCTAAACTTAGATAAGGTATCCTTGGATGGAACTAAATATCTAGCCACCTTGAGTGAAAACTCTTGGTTATGACATAAATGCCTAGCTCATCTTAACTTTGACCTATTGAACAAAGTATCCTCAAAAGATTTAGTAGTTGGTCTACCTAAAATAAATTTCACCAAAGACCATCTATGTGAAGCTTGTCAAATGGGAAAGAAAATAATAATCTCTTTTAAATAGAAAAATTTTGTTTCTACATCAAGACCTCTTGAGCTTCTTCATATGGACCTTTTTGGCCCCTATAAGACCAAAAGCATAGGTGGAAAATATTATGGCTTTTCTATTGTAGATGATTACTCTAGATTTTGTTGGGTCTTGTTTTTGTCTAGTAAGGATGAGACCTACCCGACTTTTAAACAATTTTCTAGATTATTCCAAAATAAAATGAATTTGAAAATCATTTCCATTTGAAGTGACCATGGAGGAGAATTCCAAAATCACCTCTTTGAAATTTTTTGTGACAAACATGGCATTGATCGTAATTTTTCCGCTCCTAGAACTCCATAACAAAATGGTGTTGTGGAACATAAAAATCATATTTTAGAGGAGTTAGCAAGGAATATTGTAAATGAAGGTAATTTGCCTAAGTATTTTTAGGCGGACGACATTAACATGGCTTGCTATGTCATGAATAGGGTACTCATACGTCATATTGTAGAAGAGACCCCCTATGAACTACTTAGAGGTAGAAAACCTAAAGTTTCTCACTTACATGTCTTTGAATGTAAATGTTATATTTTGAATAATGGTAAGGTTAATCTTGGTAAATTTGATGCAAAAGCCGATGAAGGTATCTTCCTTCGATACTCACAATCTAGTAAGGCGTATAAGGTTTATAACAAGAGATTACTTATAGTTGAGGAGTTCGTACATGTTAAATTTGATGAGACCCACCCAAAATATGTTGGGAAAGGTGTCGTTTTTCATGAAGTATGTGTATCTTCTCCAGAAATTCTTAATGGAACCGAACAAGGGATTGATCACCCTAAAGCGGTAAACAATGATAAGAAAGAAGATGACAATCATGAAGAGGCAAATGAAGAAAATCTAACTATAGTGGAAGATCTACCTTTGACTTAGAAGACATCAAAGGATCACCCTATTGAAAATATACTTGGGGATATCACAAAAGGCGAGACGACACACTCTAAGATAAGTAATTTATCATTCTGTTTTCGTTTCTCAAGTAGAGCCTAAAAATTATAAAGATGCATTGCTTGATGAGCATTAGCTTATGGCCATGCAAGATGAACTAAACCAATTTAAAAGAAATTATGTTTGAGACCTTGTCCCTCGTCCTAAAGATCATCAAGTAATTGGCACCTGATGGGTTTTTAGGAACAAGCTTAACAAAAATGGGGTGATAACTTGAAATAAAGCTCAGTTAATGGCGCAAGGCTATAACCAAGAGGAGGGCGTCGATTTTGAGGAGACTTATGCTCTGATGGTTCGCCTTGAGGCTATACGTCTTCTACTAGCCTACGCTTGCGCTAAAAATTTCAAGTTATTTCAAATGAAGTTGGAAAGTGCGTTTATAAATGGTTTTATTAATGAAAAAGTGTATGTATATCAACCCCCCAGTTTTGAAAGTCACGAGTATTGAAACTATGTGTACAAGCTTAAAAGAGCTTTGTATGGTCTCGAACAAGCCCCTAGGTCTTGGTATAAGCGATTAAGAAATTTTATAATTGATCAAGGATACTCAAGGGGAAAAGTGATACTACTTTATTCATTAAGCGCCTAGGGAAACACATCTTTCTAGTTCAAGTTTATGTAGATGATATTATCTTTGGATCAACTAATATGCAACTTATAGAATAATTTAATAAGTTTATGCATAGAGAGTTTGAGATGAGCCTTATGGGGGAGTTGAATTACTTTCTTGGTCTTCAAATCAAACAACTTAAAGTGGGTACATTGGCGTGTCAAACAAAATATTTTAAATATTTTCTAAAGCGTTTTGGCATGGATGATGCAAAGTCTATTGATACAACTATGGCCACCAATGGTAATTTGGAAAAGAATGTAAATGGTAAGGATGTAAATGTGAAGAAATATAGAGGTAAGATTAGATATCTTATATATCTTACTGCATCTAAGTCGGATATCATGTTTAGTGTATGTATGTGCGCCTGTTATCAATTGGCTCATAAAGAATCTCACTTAAATAACGTAAAACATATTCTTAGGTATCTTCACGCACTACTACAAAAATACCTTTCATAACACCAATTTTGTAATGGCTATAGAGATAACTGTGGTAATACTTTATTTCTAGGCGTTTTTTTTTTGTATTTACTAGAGGACATGTTACAATGGTCAAATGAAGCAACCATGGTGAAATGGTACATGGGGTGAAATGGTTCGAATCCCAGCACCTACAGTTAGCCATTTATCGTGATAAAAATGTTATTTACCTTGTATATTACCATAATTTTTATTAACAACCGTGATGAAAGGTTATACTTTATTTATATATAAGCGGAGTTATCTATGGCTTCAGTATATTACAGTCGTCTCTCTCAAAACAAAACCCTAACAACTCTTCCACGTGTCTCTCTCAAAACAAAACCCTAACAACTCTCTCACTATTCTCTCTCATATGGAAACCCCAAAACGAAACCATAACAACAAATCTTAGCCAATGGATATTTACAGGTTCATTTTCTCTATAGTTTTTTTCAAAATCTGTTTCAATAGCTTGTTTCATGATTTTTGAACTTCTTTTTTGTTTTTACTTGTAGGTATGGATGCTTCTTTCAATAAAGAGGACGAATATGAATTTATCCTTACAAACTTATGTCAAATATCCAGAATAACTTCCATTCAAATTCTACCCAAGTTTGATGGTCTAAATTTATCTTCATCCTTATTTCATTGATAACGCACCTTTGTGGGACATGTATGGTATGTTTCTGAAGCATTTTATGACTTGGCATATTTGTTGTATTATTTTGTTGTTTATGGTTTGTTGTTGATGGATGTTTTTGATGAATGTTATTGTTAATGTTTGTTTAAAAGATGAGTTTATTATATATTATTTAGTTTGAATGTTTTTGCAATCCCTTACCGAATATATAACTTTCTAAACTGTATTAGAAAATTATGATATGATAGATAAAATTGTATTAGAAAATAAATAAACGTTCAATTCTTAACAAGAATTCTTCACACTGTTAACTGCATGTTATTCTTTGACCGTTAGAACTTGGTTTAATGATCCTTGATCTTCCACCACCCTCTCTCCATCTCTAATTATGTATGTAAACTAAATAATATTTTACAAAAACAATTAGAGGTGAAGTCAGGGGCGGTTGAAGAACTAGGATCCTTAAATGAAGTTTTTACTATCAAAGAAAAAAATACATATAAGGTGTTAAAGATCGCTTGTCAAGCATTGAATGTGAACTTATTCTTCTAATAAAACTTAATTTGTCATATTCTAGTGTTCTAATGGAGATTAGAAGGTTATATGTTTAGTGAGCATTGGTGAAATAAGCATTCTACATCACTTTTAATAAACTCAAGTCTATATTTAATCACGGTTGTTTAGAACAATCATAATTAAATATGTTGCATTAGATAATATCACGACGGTTGGTTAAAGTAACCGTTGTAACAGGTAGCGTGCTACATGGATACAATCACGGTTACACGACCGTGGTGGAAATCATCATACATAAAATCACACCTTACAACACAACGATTGGACCCGCATGGTGGTATCCCTTTTTCAACTGTTGTTATATGTGTTTTCTGTAGTAGTGATGGTACCTATCAATATGGACTTTGGTATTATAAGGGAAGCGATTGTACCTTGGTTGGATACACCGACTCCAATTTTGCTGACTACAAATCAGATAGGAAGAGCACTAGGGGGATAAGTATACACAATATGAAGTCAGATGCATATATTCATTGAGATTCTTCATCAAGACAATAACGTTGCGAAACACATTGTCTCATGTGTTTTCCATCATAAAAAAGGGCATTATGTGAGTATACTTTTGGATTTTGAGTGATGTCAAAACTAGGATAGTGTGGCATTACGTATATTGTAGGGTATCCTCCCATTCTAGATGAGTATCTTAGTATTATGAAGCATTAAAATGATTTGGAAAACAAGTTTTTGGGGGGTCAAAGCTTTTTAGTTCGACACATAGAATATTAGGCCGACTTACATTGATCAATATTAAAGCTTGTAGCCAATTCCCAGAGGCCCCTAGTTTAGGTCGACACATGGGCAACACGAGACCTTCATAGCCAACTTGAAACCTTCATAGGCTAGCCTGAGTACCTTGATAGGGCGACCTATTTCTTTGATAGGCCGGCACATGCGATATTCCATCTCAAAAATTTCATTTTATGCTTAACTAAATTTCATTCCTTTTGCCCATTATTTCCCATACCTATATGTACTCATACATGCATCATATTCTAGTAAGATACTAGTGTAAAACCTGAATAAAACCAGAATTACAAAGTTTTCCCATCATCTTCAACCTTTCTTCTAAGCATACACACAATCAAATTACACACAATCATTTTTTGATTGGGTGACCATCTAGATTAGGGTTGATAAGGTCCAATTAGGTCTGTGTAACCAAGAATATTGGGTTGAGATCCTTGTGTGTTTCAAATAAGAAAACCAAGTTGGGGTTTTCCTTCAAAATCATTTAGATTTGAAGGTTTTGGACAAGATCATGGAAACACGAATTCGACCGAGTGAAGACCTTGGGACAAGGTGGTTCTTTGCAAAGGAGTAGCACGAGATGGTGAATCGTGCTCTGGAATCTTGTGTTCAACAACTACGTGCTAGGGATTAATCCAACCGAGAAAAACCTTGAAGACGAGGAAATCTTGCAAGCAAGTAGTCAAGAACATGTGGGTTTGATGCGTCCGCAAGTGTACGGAAATATCGAAGTAATATAAAAGATTGTCGAACCCACAGAGACCAATGTCAATCTACCGTTATCTATTATTACGGCGTAAAGCTAAGGCTATTGGAATTAGGAAAGTTGAATGCGAATGAAATTAAACACAAAGAAATAAAGATAATTGATTTATGGAAAGGATGGTAAAGGGATATCGGTATGCAAGGAATTAGTTATCGGGGATTCGACAGGTCACCGGTGCTTTCTACTCTTTGCAAACACTTTTAAGAAGAAAATAACGATTTAAAGACCTTTGTCTCACGATGGTTGTTGACGCTAGTCGCAACTCTAAGGAGGAACGTATGCTGTCGCTATTCCGTTCGGGGTTAAAATTACTTTTTGAAAACCATTAAGTTCTAATCCCTTTTAAAGCGTTGTCACTGTTTTTAAAAGGAATGCCTAGTTTTTACTATCTGGTCTTAGCCGCAGCTGTCGCTTGTTGGTTCGTACCTTAATATGGTTTCCCACTGTCGTGGCAAAACCACCGTAAATAGCTTCTCACTGTCGTGACAAAGGTTTATTTAGAATTTAGATTAAAAACTACGGCCAGAAAGGTTGTTTGTAAAAAGGGAAGATGCCGGTTACTATCGAATCCTATCCTACTGATTCAGTTACATACCGATAAAACTAACTTAGCTAGACATGATAATTAATGCAAACGGAAATAAACATAAACAACAGAATAGTAAAATATGCATTATGAAAGAAATAAAGTAGTAATTTAATTAATAAGAACCTGGAAAGTAGTACTGATAGTCATCCACAATGTCGGCAGGATTCTACTTTGGCCAATTGGCCAAATAAAATTGCAGAAAGAAAAATACAAAGCTCTGAACAAAAAGGGAAAAAGGAAAAGAAATAAAAGTAACGATGACTTCAATAGAACTTTGGCAGTCCTTCGGGATGAAGAATCCACCCCCTTTTCTCTGTGAATCTCTTGTCTATTTATAGGAGATATTTCATTCTTCAACTTCCAGAGATCATGGGTGAGTTATGGAGGGAGTGGGTGTAACTTCCAGTAGTGGGCAGTGAGTGGAGAAAGTGTAGGAAGAAATTAAGTTAAGATTGACCGTGACTTCAGATTCTGCGTTTTTGACTGCATGACGGTCGTCATGATATGTGACGGTCGTCACCCGTGTGACGGTTGTCAGGACTGTGTGACGATCATCACAGCAGCAAAATCCGCATCTGCTGTTTTTCATCTGTTTTCCTTCCATTTCTTCTTCTTTTCTTTCTTTAGTCCAAATTCTCCCCAATCTGCTAAACAGAGTGAATTAATCATATAATAGAACATAAATCAAGATAACTTAATAAAAGTTACAAATAAATGCATATAAATCAAGCCAAATAAACGATATGATTTCGCATTATCAAACACCCCCCACACTTAAACCATTGCTTGTCCTCAAGCAATCAACCAACACGGTGAAAAGAAATAAGCATAGTTCGAAACAAAGACACGATGAGACTCTTATCATACGTGGCTGCTAGGCTAATGTTAGATCGATAGGTACTAAATATCGATACCAAGGATAACGTAACGACATAATTTCAAAAACTCCCTACTTATGCAAACCAATCGGAATCATGCCATTATAACTCAACCTATAACTCATGCTCTCTTTCACCCCATTTCATTATAGTGCAATCACATTAAGCCCGTTATCCATACACATTCATGGCAAGTAAATCTGTTAGTGACTATGATCTCATTATTATTTCATTTTTCTCTGCAAATATGCTTAAGCATCAATTGGACTTAAAGAGTTTGTACCGTTAGGCTAAGTGCTCGGGTGAGGAGCACCTAACTTAGAAGGAACATGTCTTTTTCTTCATAATTTTTCTTTTCTTTCTTAGTTTCTCATTTTAAACTAGATATCATACACTTATTTGCATCGGTTTCTTACTTAGTGTGTTTAGAATGGTGATGACTGCTTAAATAAACTACTTAGGGATTACTACAAGAACTTGGAGCTTTAAGGTCTCGGCATAATGGGTACTCAAATTGATTTTGCATATTCAGGGGGTTAAGGTTGTCAGGACGATATCAATTTTATCAAAACTTTCCCAAGTTTTTCTAACATAGTCTAAACAGCCTATATACTTTCAGAGTACCATCTCATGAATCGAAGCAAAAATTTTGTTGGAGGTTAAAATTTTGAAAATTTTGAAATTTTGAAATTTCGGGGAGATTGAATAACAAGCGAAAACCACGCATAAAGACTCGACAGCACATGCAAAGACTTTGACATAGCATTAAAAGTAGATAAAAACAATAAATCAAACTAAAAGGCAATAAAATGAAAGCGATAGAGTTCCTCCCCCACACTTAAACCAAACATTGTCCTCAATGTTTTAGTAAAAGGTGGAAAAGGAAAGATAGAACCTGTATGAATGTTACTGATCTTGCTATCCTTGTCTTTGTTGATCACTTCTACTTCGGCGGCGGGCATTTTGAGACACTTTGTTTGTGTAATTCTCGAACCAGCTCATCATGTTGCTCGCCTCCAGAGGAAGTACTCATCATCAGTGTCCCCACCAGCAGTGACACTCGTAGGAATGTCTGTGGGTATAGCTCATCTTCTCAGATCGTCATCTAGAGATTTTTCGCCTAGAAATAGCTAAAGCGTAACAAGCGATACATTTCTTTATTTTCTGCAAATTTAAACAAACAAATTAAAATAAAGACCTTGTGGGTTGCCTCCCACACAGCGCTTTGTTTAGCGTCGATAGCTCGACGGCTAAGGAGTGCAAGTACTCATGGCGGTTCTTTCGAGAATGGTTCCTCGATCGAACTTTGAATAGTCTTCGGTTTCCATGGCCACTTATCAAGCCATCTCTCATATCCCTCACCTTTTCGTTTCTTTCTTTTGTAGGGTGGTTCCTTATTTTGAACGCGTGGTGGTGGTTCTGGATCTATCCTGCGTATCAGCTTTTCAAATTTGGGCATAGTTATTTCATCCACCACCTCAAAAGTTAATCGTACCCTTTTAACAGTAATAATGACCTTAGTTTCACGGTCCTCGAATTTTCTTTTCCTATGAGGGACCTTAGACAAAGGTGCATTGGTGTGGGTATTTTCCAGTACCTCCACATGTGTTTTGGATTGGGAGTCTACCCTGGCTTCCGCAACCAATTGTGAGAAAGAATTAGGTGGGGTATAGGGAGGAGGAGCAACAATGGGTGCTTCCTTCTCTACCTCTTCGACAACCTCCCTTTCGGGTGGTGTCGGTGGATTTTTCTCAATATTTGTGCTTTTCTCACCAAAACTCTCCTCAGACTCATCATCACTCTCCCTAAGATTTTCTATTTGTTCTTCATTACTGGTTGTTACAACATTCACATGGCCTTCTGGGACGGGTCCTAAAGGTGTTTGTCTAAGCAGGGAGGTTTGTGCCTTCAAAGCCTCGCTGTGAGTTGCGAGGGAATCGACAATAACGTTCATTTGCTTAAGATCTTCATTAATTTGGAGATGTTGTTTTCTAAAGTCTTTGTTTTGGAGAGTTTGTGTCTCCACAAAACGCTCCATCATAGATTCTATCCTAGAGTGAGTAAACGTCTCTTCGAATTCTTCTAGTAATAGTTCAAGGTTGGACGTGTCGAATTCTTGCGTTTCCTCAGAATATTGGGAGTGGTTATCATAGAGGGAATTTGGTCGAGAATGCGTCGTATTGAAATCTTCTAATAATATTTCGAGGTCAGATTTAAGCGGATCTTGTGGTTCCTTAAAATACTGGGGGAGGTAGCTATAATAATGGGGATGGTAGTTATAAGAGAAATTTGGGTTATACATAGTAATTGATGATAAGAGTGCCTTAGTCTATACTATGCAACAACGGAATCACAATATTGACTGTCGGTCCCCGGTAACGGCGCCAAAAACTTGATGCGTCCGCAAGTGCACGAAAATATTGAAGTAATATAAAAGATTGTCGAACCCACAGAGACCAATGTCAATCTACCGTTATCTATTATTATGGCATAAAGCTAAGGCTATTGGAATTAGGAAAGTTGAATGCGAATGAAATTAAATGCAAAGAAATAAAGATAATTGGTTTATGGAAAGGATGGTAAAGGGATATCGGTATGCAAGGACTTAGTTATCGGGGATTCGACAGGTCACCAGTGCTTTCTACTCTTTGCAAACACTTTTAAGAAGAAAATAACGGTTTAAAGACCTTTGTCTCACGATGGTTGTTGACGCTAGTCGCAACTCTAAGGCGGAACGTATGATGTCGCTATTCCGTTCAGGGTTAAAATTACTTTTTGAAAACCATTAAGTTCTAATCCCTTTTAAAGCGTTGTCGCTGTTTTTAAAAGGAATGCCTAGTTTTTACTATCTGGTCTTAGCCGCAGCTGTCGCTTGTTGGTTCATACCTTAATATGGTTTCCCACTGTCGTGGCAAAACCACCGTAAATAGCTTCTCACTGTCGTGACAAAGGTTTATTTAAAATTTAGATTAAAAACTACGGCCAGAAAGGTTGTTTGTAAAAAGGGAAGATGCTGGTTACTATCGAATTCTATCCTACTAATTCGGTTACATACCGATAAAACTAACTTAGCTAGACATGATAATTAATGCAAACGGAAATAAACATAAACAACAGAATAGTAAAATATGCATTATGACAGAAATAAAGTAGTAATTTAATTAATAAGAACCTGGAAAGTAGTACTGATAGTCCTCCACAATGTCGGCAGGATTCTACTTTGGCCAATTGGCCAAATAAAATTGCAGAAAGAAAAATACAAAGCTCTGAACAAAAAGGGAAAAAGGAAAAGAAATAAAAGTAACGATGACTTCAATAGAACTTTGGCAGTCCTTCGGGATGAAGAATCCACCCCCTTTTCTCTGTGAATCTCTTGTCTATTTATAGGAGATATTTCATTCTTCAACTTCCAGAGATCATGGGTGAGTTATGGAGGGAGTGGGAGTAACTTCCAGTAGTGGGCAGTGAGTGGAGAAAGTGTAGGAAGAAATTAAGTTAAGATTGATCGTGACTTCAGATTCTGCGTTTTTGTCTGCATGACGGTCGTTATGATATGTGACGGTCGTCACCCGTGTGACGGTCGTCAGGACTGTGTGACGGTCGTCACAGCAGTAAAATCCGTATCTGCTGTTTTTCATCTGTTTTTCATCTGTTTTCCTTCCATTTCTTCTTCTTTTCTTTCTTTAGTCCAAATTCTCCCCAATCTGCTAAACGGAGTGAATTAATCATATAATAGAACATAAATCAAGATAAATTAATAAAAGTCACAAATAAATGCATGTAAATCAAGCCAAATAAACGATATGATTTTGCGTTATCAGGGTTGTAGCAACATTGTTGGTAACTTGATCAAACTTCGGTCAAGGTTTTGAGGTGGTAGAATCAACAACAAACCATAGGGTTTGTAGGATTAGAGTTCTTGATCTCTTGTATAAACATTTTTGCAAAGATAAATTTAATTGCAGGTATCTCACTTTAATTTTGAATTGAGGGCAAACACACCCATAGAGAGTCCGATCGGGGAACTACCTAAACAAATTTTTATGTGCGTGTGTGTGTATGTCTCTCTCTCTCTCTCTCTCTCTCTCTCTCTCTCTCTCTCTCTCTGTCTCTCTCTCTCTCTCTCTCTCTCTCTCTCTCTCTCTCTCTCTCTCTCTCTCTCTCTCTCTCTCTCTCTCTCTCTCTCTCTCTCTCTCTCTCTCTCTCTCTATATATATATATATATATATATATATATATATATATATATATATATATATATATATATATATCTATTTCTTTAATTGTTGTTCTTTCAAATTACTGAGTTCATAGTTGTTTGATCAATTCGATCGGAAATTTTTATTCAATTATATTTTAAAGCGTTGTTGTTGATATAATCATAATCACTTTAATTGTGATTGGCTTTTAAACATAAACCAAACAAATTGAATATCTAATCGTTATCGACCGTACACAAAGTGTTCGATAAATTGCCTTTGAGTATTTTAATTGATTTGTGTTGATTGGAAATAAGTCTTACGAATAACTTTGCATTTAATTGATTCATGAATTAATAGTTATTGAACAATTTATGTTTATTATCATCCAAATTGATTTATATTACACATATCCGAGCTTTTCTATAGTAGGTTTGATTAGACTATTCGATTCAGGTTGTTTCCTCTGTGCCATAAAAATTTTGAAAATAATTTTTGCCAAAAAGTTTTGTTTTTAAATTTGTGATCTATTTACCCTCTAGATCAAAGCCTACCGTCTAACAAAGGGTGGGAATTTCTCTCTACCCCTCTTATAATATACACCTATAGTAGAGTAATCTTCCCTCTTACCTAATTTTCTAGCAATCTCTAAACTTTGGCTATGCTGATTTCCTTTTCAAAATCGTTGTTCTTGCTCTTTCTCGCTTGGTCTCTTGCCTCTCAATTTCCAAAGTGTTTTCATGTACGGTAGAAAGTTCAAACTATCACCTTTTCTATTTAAATGAAAACCAAATTCCCTTTAATTATGCTAATCCTCCTTTACCCCCAACTTACTTCCATGTTCCCTATATTACCCTGACTCCTCGTACTAACTCTAATTTCTTTTATTTTAAATTTTAATTCTAATAACCCAAATTTCCACCAAATTGTACTATTTCTCTTATTTTTCTACAAGTATCTTATTTTATTTTAAATCTAAATTTCCTCCAAATAACATTATTTTTAATCATTCCTCTCAAATTAAATTAATTAAAATTAATCCAATTAATTTGTACTATTCCATTAACTCTCTCCAATACCCGCCAAGACACATATATTCACCAATCATCCAAATAAATGCATATGAATTAATTTAAATAATTAATTAGAACAAAACTAAATTCAATTAAACAATTTAATTGGATTAAGGGTGTAATAACTCTTCCCTACTTATAGATTATTACCCTTGAAAATTATCTGAATGAAACAACTCCAGATAAGACTCTCTTATCCGACTCTCCAACTCTCATATCATGCTTCCACCAATAGGCCCTCCCCAAATAACCTTCACCAAGATGATCCCTTTACCTCTCAGTTGTCCAACTTATCGGTAATCAATTTGCACTAGTGATGTCTCTATAGTCAAGTTATCTCTCACTTGTACATCATCCATTTGAATCACATGATACAGATCTAAAACATGCTTCCGAAGTTGAGACACATGAAACACACTGTGAAGATTCGAAAGATACGGTGGTAGAGAAACTTTGTAGACCACTTCTCCTACTCACTTCATAATATGATAAGGACCAATGAAACACGGCGTGAGCTTTCGAGATTTTAAAGCACAACCAACACTTGTCATCAGAGTGACTTGCAGGAATACATGATCTCCCTCTTGGAACTCAAGTGTTTTCTTCCTCTTATCATGATAACTCTTTTAGAGACTCTATGAAGCTTTCATCTTCTCTTGAATCATCTTGATCTTCTCGGTAGTCTCCTAAAGAATCTCAGGTTTAAGCACAACGTTTTCAATAGAATCATACCAACACAAAGGTGTCATACACCTTATACCATACAAAGCCTCAAGCGGTGCCATTCAAATACTAGAATAGAAACTGTTGTTGTAAGTGAACTCAACCAATGGTAAGTAACTTGCCAAGTTACCTCCCAACTCCAAAACACAAGCTCTCGGTAAATCCTCCAAAGACTGTATGGTTCTCTCTATCTGATCGTCCATCTGTCGATGATAAGCAGAACTCAACTTCAACTTAGTAACCTTGAATTCCTGCAAACTCCCCAAGAACCTCGATGTGAATCTCAGATCTCTATCAGAAACAATACTCGAAAGAATAACATGCAAGATGATAATTTTCTCGATATACACCTCAACTAACTTCTTCAACGAATAACTAATCTTTATTGGAATGAAATGATTTGATTTAGTCAATCTATCCACTATAACTGATCAGTGATTTTTATACGTTATTTTGCCATGAGTTTTAACTAATTATCTTATACGCTTAGTTGCATTTTATTTCCTTTTATTACATTTTATGCGTTGGTTTGGTATTTCCATTGTTTTTAGGTTCAGGTACACAATAAATAAGAATCAGAGCAAAAACCGGGAAAAACAACAGTAGTTCGGAAGAGTTGTAAAAGTGAGACAGGGGGCTGACACGACCCGTGTTGGCTGAAGCGAGTCATCTTCCAATTTTCTATTTTTTTGGGCCTTTGTGATCCCTATGGGTATTTTGAGTATTTTCCTGTTACTGTGTTGGACCTGAGAGTATTTAAGACATATTTTGAGAAGGAAAACATAACTTTTTGGCTATAGAAGAATTGCACTATCAGGATTAGGGAGACCAAGGTGATTGGGGAACTGAAGGTTTTTATGAGCGGAAGCCATTGAAGATCCAAAAACCCTCTTATCTTGTAATGTCTAGTTTTTATTTTGTATTATCTTTGAATATTATGAGTAGCTAAACCCCCCAATGTTAGGGGGTGTCCCTGATTTGAATCTGTAATGACTCGGATATTATTATTGCACTGACATTTTCATTGTTTAATAACTGATTTGATCTCTAGTTGTTCTTAATGCTTTCCCCGTCGGATTAACATGGTTTGATTTACGATTAATGATTAGGCTGGATTGCCGTTGTTAAGGCTCTACTTTTGATCATCTTATAGTAGATATCACCTAGGACTAGGGATACCCTATAAGAACCGTAATAATTCTTGATAATTGATTGCTTAATCTCACTTATAATTCTCTATGGACGTAGAAATTAGGGTAGACGATTAAAGGTTTTCTCACTATGGACTTAGGAGTAAACATTATAAAGAATCAGTAATTAAGTAGTTACAATAAGTCGTTGCATGTTAATTCAGAGTTGATACTGAGTCGGATCATACGTCTTCCCTAGCAGTTTACTCATATTTGTTTAAACCAATTAGTCAATTTTCCCTTTTTCTTGAAAATATTTTTATAATTAAACAAAAACCTTTTTTAAAACCCTAGAGCTTTTGTTTGACTAAAATAAAACCAGAACTCTATATCGTCAAGCAGTCCTTGAGATCGACATTTGGGGAAATCTCCTTTATTACTACATTGGCAAAATAGTACACTTGCTATTTTCCCGATGAAGTTTTTGGCAGAATCATACCAACACAAAGGTGTCATACACCTTATACCATACAAAGCCTCAAGCGGTGCCATTCAAATACTAGAATAGAAACTGTTGTTGTAAGTGAACTCAACCAACGGTAAGTAACTGACCAAGTTACCTCCCAGCTCCAAAACACAAGCTCTCGACAAATCCTCCAAAGACTGTATGGTTCTCTCTATCTGACCGTCCATCTGTGGATGATAAGCAGAACTCAACTTCAACTTAGTAACCTTGAATTCCTGCAAACTCCCCCAGAACCTCGATGTGAATCTCAGATGTTTATCAGAAACAATACTCGAAAGAATACCATGCAAGCTGACAATGTTTTCGATATACACCTCAACTAACTTCTTCAACAAATAACTGATCTTTATCGGAATGAAATGATCTGATTTAGTCAATCTATCCACTATAACCCAAACTAAATCATTCTCTTTAAAAGTCTTAGACAAACTCATCCCAAAATCCACAACAATACCATCCCAGTTCCATCCAAGAATATCCAATGGTTGCATCAAACCCAACGTTATTTGATATTCAATCTTCGACTTATGGCAAGTCAAACACACATAAATGAACTCGGCTATATCCTCCTTCATTCTTGGTCACCAAAACATTTTCTTCAAGTCTTGATACATTTTAGTAGCATCGAGATGAATACTTAGATAACTTCTGTGACCTTTTTCATGAATACTCTTCTTAAGTTCTGGTACATCAAATACACAAACTCGGTCACAGAAACACATAACACCATTCTCATCTATTCTAAAATTCACTTCTTTACCTTGAATGATCAACAATAACTAGTCAATCAATTCTAAATCTGATTTATAATCTTTTATGATTTTTTTTAAAAATACCACTGATCAATTTCAACGTACCAAACTTCACATTGTTAGGAACCCTTTCATACTAACATACTCATACATATTAAAATAAAGTAACACAAAACAATAAAGGATAAAATTTACATAAAAAGATCGTTTGATTGAATATGTATGTTAAATATTTTTAAATGCAGTCCTTCAAGACATTTCCCATTAATAGGGATAGGTCTTGCCTCACATTTGGCGTGTTCTTTCCTCTTTCATGGTATTTTCAATTTCTTCAATCCATATGTCGTATTTTCTCGTAACGTTGTTTCATGTCAATAATAAATTTAGTTAATGATAGCAAAAGCAATACACAGTTTTTCCTCTCTCTCTTAAAATTGCTAACTAAATTGTTAACCAGATTAAGAAAATTAGTTTTGTTATTTAGAGAAACGTGAGATGAGTGTGATGCATGATTTCCAATTGGTGATTCATTCGGCAACAAATTGCTTCCTTTTCCTTATTATTATTATTATTATTATTATTATTATTATTACTATTCATTTTTTTGTTATCTTTTTTTTCTATTTTATATTTATTTTTATCATTTAATTATTCAATTTTTTACTGGTTCTTGTTTTTAAATATTTTTTTATTCTTTAACAGAAAATGAATCTTGGAAGAGGGGAGGTGCTACAATATGTAGTAGTAATAGCGTAATTTATAGTAGTAATAATGATTTTGTTGCGTGGATAAAAATATCACGTATGATTTTTTTTAAACATTTTTCTCTTTTGTAAAAAAAACAAACAATAATAAATTATGTAAAATAAATACACACTAGTACATTAAAAAAACGGGTCACTAGTATTAAATAATGAAAAAAAGTCAAAAAAAAATGAAGAGATATACATAAATAATATTATTCTTATTATAGTATTCTTTTTTTATACATAAGATATTAATATTATATTTATTAATAAAAATATTAAATAATAAGAAACAATGATATTTTGATTTTTTTTTAATTTGTGTTTGAGACAAAAGATTGTCCCATGATTTAGTGTCTTATCCCTTATTTTTTTAGCAAACCAAACACACTCAATATATATATATATATATATATATATATATATATATATATATATATATATATATATATATATATATATATATATATATATATATATATATATATATATATATATATATATATATATATATATATATATATATATATATATGGGAGTGTGTTTTTGTGTTATAGAAAGTAGTCACACCTCAAAATTATGGATCAATTGTATGAAGAGGTTGAAGAGCCAGTGAGTCCTTTTGGACAATATCTCAACAACTCTACAATATGTTCTTATATTTTTGGCTTTCTGGAATTAACTATTCCATTTGATGATTCACTAATTATACCTTTAATCAAAGATGTTTTCATTCCTATCAATCCACGTTTCTCCTCTATTATGGTTCTATATCGCTTCCATACTTTATTAATTTCAATTAATAGTTCACAATTTACATATCAAATTTTAACTATTATTTAATTTACAACAGGTAAGACACGAAGATGGCAAGATGAGATGGCAAAAAGTTGAAGTGGAGCCTGGAGAGCATGTAAAGATTCCTAAATTTTCTAAAACCGCAAACTCATCATCAATTGAATTATACGATAATCATCTTAGTGAATATGTAACAAGTATTTTAATTGAAAGAACACCACAAGAGATACCACTTTGGGAAATTCATGTTATAAATTATCCAACAACAAATGCTGTTAGCACCATAATATTCAAAATTCATCATTCACTTGGTGATGGTTACTCTCTCATGGGTGCTCTTCTTTCTTGTCTTCAAAGAGCTGATGATCCTTCTCTTCCGCTCTCTTTTCCTTCACGACCACAACTGAATTCAAAATACGAAGATAAAACCCTAATTAAGAAGTTATGTTTTGGTGTAAACTCGTTTTTTAACTCCATATCTGATTTTGGATCAAGCATAATCAAGATAAGAATGATTGCAGATGACATAACACCTATAAGATCAGGAAATGGAGGAATTGATTCTCAGCATATTATCTTCTCAGACATATTATTCTCCCTTGATCAAGTCAAAGAAATCAAATCAAAACTTCGAGTGGTAAGATTATTAGATATATATTAACCATTAAAACTAGAATCTAATTTTTTTAATTATAATAAAAATATATGCTTAACTCTTAAATGATATTATTTTATTATTATTAAATAAATTAGTTAAAAATATCTTGATTAATTTTTGCATGGTGCAGACAATAAATGATGTGGTTTGTGGCATGATCTTCTATGGACTTAGACTATACATGGAAGAGATGAATGAGAGGACAAAAACATCAGATTCAACTGCATTGGTAATGTTGAATACAAGAAATATTAAAGGTTATCAATCATTGAAGGAAATGCAAAAACCAGAATCCAAAGGTCTTTGGGGGAATAAAATTTCTTTCTTACAAATACCAATACCTAAGCCAAACCAATCAGGAATTTTCAACCCTCTTGAGTTTGTTTGGGAAGCACATGATGTAATAAATAAGAAGAAGCGTTCTTTTAGTGTTTATCTCATAGGTTTGCTCATGGATTTGGAGATGAAATTAAGAGGGCCTGAGGTGTTATTAATATTTATTTATTTTTGCATGTTTTTTGAACCTGATTGATTTATTATATTGTATATTTTAATGGATTTGTGTTTTAGGTGATAGCTCAAGAAATCTATAACACTATTGGAAATTCGAGTGTTCTTATCTCAAACATGGTTGGGCCAGCAGAAAAGATGGTTTTGGCAAATCATCCTGTAAGTGGACTGTATTTCACCATGACATGTGGACCTGAGGTATATATATTTCAAGTAATATTTAAGATTTTAAAGAAGTATTTTGTGTTGTGTATAAGTAACTGAAGATAATAAAATGTGAAAAAAGACATAAAAATAAATTTGATATTCTAATAATGTTCTAACACACTTTATTTCTTGTGTGATTGTAGGATGTGAATATCACTATTATTAGCTACGTGAAAATATTAAGAATGACCATGAAAATTTTAAAGGGATTTATAGATGAAGATAAACTGAAGTTCTGCATGGAGAAAGCATTTGAAGCCATATTCAAAGCGTCTTTGGAGATCTCTGATATTCCCACCAAAAAATAATTAGGATGCAAACAAGAATGATCTTGAAGTTAGTATGAATAAGACCACATGTTATGTATTATAAATATTTAAATAAGCATATCAATGCATAATTTATATGATTATAATATTATATATTGGAGTGAGAAAATATATATTGTGTCTAAAAAATAGGTCCATAATTCAATCAGCTCAAGAACATTGTAAAAAGTCAAAGGAGTAATCAGACAGATTTAATATGGCGGTCATGAGACCGCACAATCCGATCAAAATTAGTGTGTGGCAGATCAAGTGTTCTTGAAAGATTTGTTATTGTAACATTTTAATGAATGCGACAATGTCTCTCTATTAAGGGGTAAAATGGTTCCTCTTAATCCCACGTTCTAATCCAGCAATGGGATAAACCGATTCTTCATCCAAAACCTGGCCCAAGGGTCATGTCTTTAAATACTCAAACCTCTAGGGTTTGAGATGAGAATATTCATATATCTTCAAACAAAAGGATTTTTTCTGGTATATCATCAACACAATGCATTTTATTTAGTATTTCATAATTGCAATTGGTGTCCACTGGTCCAGTAAAACTAACTTGATCTCCAAATTCAATCTATACACTCTTGCTGATGACGGGGACACAATTTTTTTTTATTTACAAATTTGAGACATGGGAAAAGCATATTATTCAATCGTTTGACGTCAAATTCGCCGCCTTGTAGGGATTTACCGACACCACTTAAGCTCTCAACCTCATTTAGTTATTGAGATTATAGTGCTTCAAACCCTCAAACCTTGCTTATAAGTCTCTCCTCAAACCTTGCTTATAAGTCTCTATAGCTTCTTTCTATACATTTTTTTATAGTTTTAGAAGGGAATTGTTTGTTTGTCACACGAAGTGAAGATTAAGCATAATTCGATGATGGTTACATGTTGTTATGGCGCACAATACCTAAGTGTTTGTAACTTTGTTAGCTTCTCTTGTTGTCAAAGCCCCGCTTTTTCAACTTCATCCCCCACCTCATCTTCAGATTCACATCGCAGTTTCATCAGCATTGCCTACGACGTTAGGGTGAGAAATTGTTCCTTGTTTTCAACTCTTACAGGCTATTCGTTAATTGTTGGGATCCAACAACCTGTTGAACATCACCTATAGTACATATACTGATTTCCCATGCCATAAAGGAGTGATCGATTCAGATTGAAAAAATCTTATAGAATACAAATTCAAGGAACAGTAGTGTACAAGAGAAGATTCACATAAAACTGCAATCCCTGAACCAATAAGAGATACTAAAAAGATCCAAAAATCACAAAGCTATCGACAACACAGGCATAAAACTCTTTCCCCTGATCTAAAAGGAGGAAGATGTAGCCATACTCCTCCTAAAGCTTTCCATCCTAGGTGGACGAAAAGATATGAGGAAGATGTTCAGGTCCTTATGCAGAAGAAAACTCCCATGTCCATGCCCTTATGCACTAGAGTAGTCACTAAAGCTCTAGAGCTACAACAAGGTTGTATATCTAGATGAACATGTCGAGCATGTACACGACCGACTCAACTACTATAATGACATCTGACCCGTGAAGTGAAAGCTCTTTCCACTAACCCTGGTCGAATCAGGAATGACCTAGTATAAGTCCCTTCCTGATGGAACTATAGACTCTTAGTTTGAGTTGTTTGAAGCTTTCACCGTGAAGTTTATCGCTAGGAATAGGAAAACGGCTACCATGGTCATGCTTAGCGGAATCATGCAAGTTAAGAATAAAACTATGCATTGATACATTGATATTTTTTTCACCTAAGTGGTAATAGTGGCATGACACCAAGAAAAAACCTCCCTCACAATTATTTTCACTTACAAGGCTTAAAGCAACTTTGGTGAAATGAAATATAATTTAGAGAGAGCAAGAAGAGATATAAATTCCAAAGAAATAAATAAGTTAGAAATTCTAGTGTGAAATGAAGAGGAGAGACGCCTCATATATATATGAGAAGAATTTTCGAAAAAAAGAAACGATCCATGGACCAAATTAATCATTTAATCAATTAGGACATGATCCTAATCGATTAGATACCTCAAATAATAGATTACTTGAACTCATTTTAGAAAGTTTGGATAGAGAATCATTATCAATCATTAAGACTCTATCATAATCTATTATATTATTAGTTTTGCTTCTTTTAATTGATTAACTTTAGGATCTAATCGATTAGATAGTTAAAAAAATTCTTTTAACGTAGCTAACAATTTCCTAATCAATTGTCTAAGGCTTAAAAATATTTTTCCTTAATTGCAATTTTGATCCTCCTATTTTCTTTATTTTTTAATTTTAATCCCTCTATTTTAAAATACGGATTTTTATCCCTAAATTTAGTTTTTTTTTTCATAAATAACTTTAGTTTCATTTAAGCTTAAATTTTAATGACATGACAATCCACTTAATGAAGCGTCACTACGACGTTTGAAATAACAAAATGTTAATGGACATCACGGTTACAAGCACAACCTTCATGCTATTTAGGCACAAAATTTTATTTGCCACCTTATGGCAGCAATAATCTATATTTCCCCTGTCTCACAATGAGTAATCCATTTAGAGTAAAAAGTGTCATAAAATGAATGTCCAATTTCAAATTTAATAGACCTTTTTCAATTATAGCCTCTAACTAGTAACAAACTTGTGCGGACGCACGAGATAAGTTTTTGGATAGGATATGATTTTGGACACACATTTGTTTACGGATTGTCATAAAAATAAGAAGTTGAATTTTTTTTAAGAATAATAGTAAGTTAATGTTAAATGAGTAATACATGTAGAACGTGAAATATAAACAATAATAATATGAATAATATGATTAAAAATAAAAATTATTAAAACATGTATTAGATAAATTAGTCGTTTTAGTATTTTTTTTTATAAATAAGACAATTATTTTATAATAGAGAATACAACTATAAGATATCCACTCAATATTTTTTTAATAAGATCATTTAATCTTTTTTACCTATTTGAAAAAATTGGTCGATAAATCTCTATTATTCAATATTTGAATCAATAGTTTCATTTTTTCCGTTTCATATAATTTTTACGATATGAGACATCAAAATTCATTAAAAATTTATTGACTCACAACATAATTAGATAAGTTGTTTCATTTTTTCTATTTCATATGATATTCACGATTTGAGAAAACAAATTTTATTGACTCACTACATATTCAAATCAATAGTTTTATTTTGTCGGTTGCATATAATTTCCATGACATGAAGAAACAAAAGTTATTGAAATGTTACTGATTCACAACATATTTGCATCAGTAATTTCATTTTTCCATATTATATTATTTTGTCCGACATAATGGCACTCAAATGTACATTGAAAATAATAATTATAAATATTTTCTTGTGTAGATCTAACTAGTTATGTTCTAGGTCACTTTAAAAATAAAATAAAACCAAAATTATTCAGAATAAATATTAAAATCAATTATATTTTACACTTTATTCACATGCATTTAAATTTAACTAATTTTGTTTTCATATTAATCAAATATATTTACTTAAATTTTATGATAAAATATTTTAATTCTATAAATGAACCGCTTATTTGACCGAATATATTTTTGGATGCGTATTTTTTTCTATATTATAATAAATACAAGATATTGAAATAAAGACAAAATTTAATTATAATAGTAGTAGAAATAAATAAATAAATAAATAAGTTGTTTGAAATTAAATTATTCCAAAACAATTTGTAGTATCTCGTGTTGTAATTTCATTCGATGATCAATATTTGTTGTTAATACTACCGTAATTTCATAGTAATTATATCAGTGTAGCTTTTATATTTGTTTTATCAATTGTGCTATGTTTACACTATTTTTTCACACACAGTATATTATATCGTAGAAATTAACCAAAGAAAATGTTATTGCACAGAAATCAAGATAAAACAAATTATTTTAAAAAATTGAATGTATGTATAGAATGTACAAATATAATATGTTAGTGTAAAAAAGAGATGTGAAGTTATCATTTCTCTTGTGTTATGCATATGCTGTAAGAACACAGATTGTTTCTTAGTAATATCTCTATGTTTTGATGATAACTCTTATGAAATTTTGTATTAAAGAATTATATACTCTAAAATTGGTTCATGAATATTTGCTGCAGATAATTAAAGTATATATATGTTGCGGTGAAATTTGGATGTCAAGCTATTGATTAACTTGAATCTTAATTCATTTACAACCGGTCTTTGATTTATCCGAAGGAAAGGTTAAAGAAAGGAAAAACCTAAAAGGGAGAGATCTAAGGTTCGGGGGTTGGTTAAATTTAGGGAAGGTATTAGCACCCTAAACTTCCGTAGTACTCTACGGGAACCTTTTGTTTATTTTTTTTATTTATTTCATTAATTATTTTGCTTTAGGGTATATACAAAGGATTGAAAATTAAAAAAGACATAGGGGTTAATTCTAAGTTTACTCGGCAAGACATCGCATCTTGTGCCTACATATCCTTACGGGAATGGAATCAGAGTAACTGTAGTTCCCCTCAAAAGGGATGTTAGAAACGTCTTGACTGTGGCCAAGGTTTCAATGGGGAATAAACGTATCTTAGGGACACGCTTACGCGGAGTGTAGAAACTCCAATATCTACGTTGTAAATTGTTAAGTGAATTAGGGTTAGGTTAGGGATTCCACGGCGGAAAACCTTAAAACAGAGTACGGCGGCTCTTTTGGCCTAACACTAGGATAAAAGCAATTTTGCCCACGGAGGGACACCTAGGCTAAACAAGGTTTGATCCATTAAAGGGGTAAGGCTATTGACTCGGCGGCCAAAAGGCTGGACCTAATTCTTCGGAAGGATAAAACTGTACAAAATGTGAAAATATGACAAATCATTATATGGAGGAATAATTAAGGTACAAAAATAAGAAAAGTAATAAAGGCAGAGGATATAAAGAAACAAAGAAACATTTCTGAAAACATGAAGAATATGAAAATATGTAATGACACTTAAAATGAAGTGAGGGAGGAAAATAGTGTGGGGCTGTGGCCACCACAAGCACATCTCAACCTCGAGCATGCACATGAAATGCCAAACGAAAGAAAAGTAATAAAAGGGTACATAAAATGACACGACAAACATCAAACATCAGGAGTTCCTTACGAAAAGGTTTTAATTTTTTAATATTTTAATTATAAAAAAAGGTTTTAATTTTTTAATAAAAAATATTTAAGTTAAAATTATAAAAAAAAAATTAAGTTTAAATTATAAAAAAAAAGTTTTTTGGGGAAAAAGTCTTTTCAGTTTTTTTAGAACAAAAAAGGCTTTTCATCCCAAAAAAAAGACTTTTCAGTTTTTTGGGAAAAGGCTTTTCAGTTTTTTTTGGGAAAAGGCTTTTCAGTTTTTTTTGGGAAAAGGCTTTTCAGTTTTTTTTGGGAAAAGGCTTTTCAGTTTTTTTTGGGAAAAGGCTTTTCAGTTTTTTTTGGGAAAAGGCTTTTCAGTTTTTAAAAAAGGTCTTACTAAAAAAAAGGTTTTAATAATAAATAAAAAAAAGGGTTTTGATTTTAAAAAAAGGTTTTGTTAAAAAAGGGTTTTGATATTAAAATCTAGGGACCTAAACACACATGGAGATTAACATGGCAAAATATGCACATAAACATGAAAAAGCAAAAGGTTTAGTAATTTAACGGACCTAAACACATTAACATGGTAAAATATGCACATAAACATGAAAAGGCAAAAGATTTAGTAATTTAACCTACGAAGCGGAGGTTTGCTTCGGTAAATGTGAAAAAGGTTTGAATAAGGGAACACTAGAGAGCTCCAATCCTTCTGACGAGTTGTGGGAACGACCGCCTTTCTTCTCTGGGGATCTCCTTTGTTTTTCCCTTTCTCTCTCCTCTTTTCTGAAAAAAAACCTTCTGACCCCCTTTCAACAAGGCAACACATGTATATATAGGGAACAAATTAGGGTTAAGACCAAATTGTCAATAATGTCCCTAAAGCCCCTTTTAAAGCCCAAACTAAATAATTAGTTAAGAAAAAATATAATTTAAATAATTTAAAATGATTAAAATAAACTTAAAATAAAAACTAATAATCCTATTGATTCCTAAAATCAAAAATATTATAAAAAGAACAAAAAAATTTTTAATATTTTTTATTTTATGAATTTTTGGATATTTTTATGAATAATTTAGAAAAAGGTGAAAAAAATAATATTTAAAAAAATGATTTAATTAAAATACGAAAATAATAATTAAATAATAATAAAAAACTATTTTTGTTATTTTTTAATGAAAGATAGAAAAATTTAGAGTAAAAAATAATAAAAAACAAAAAGTGACAAAGGTGAGATTCGAACTCTCAACCTCTCACACTCACAACTCCTTACACATGTCCTCTTGCCAATTATGTCATTTTTACTTTTTAGAAAAAAAATACATGCCATATGATATTTACCTGCAAAAAGTCAAACGACTACACAAATTTGTTAGTAATTGATTAAATGCAATGAAATGCGACGACAAATCTTAGGGCAAAATTTGGGGTATTACAGTTGCCCCTATTTAAATAACTTCACCGGGTGATTCGAGCAACGGAGACTCGAGAAATCGTGGTGGAGGGATTTAAATACAGATAACCGAAAATTTTGCCTTTAGACGCAGTGCTATGCAATGATATGGACAAAACAAAACGAACTATAATGCTAAATATAATATGAATCCGATATGATGCGTATGATGAAAATGACAAATGCACGGATACAGACGAAACAACGTCACAAGGAACGACCCACCGAGGAATTGCACTAGGGAAGAAGACATGTCATATCTGGAAGAACGTCGGGTAGACACGACACAAAATTGTTGATAGGTGCCAAGTAAATTAGAAATTGTCTGCAAGGTAAGACGCGGGTAAAACACAAGCTCAGGAGAAAAACGCAAATGGGGATAAAACACCCATGATGCCAAGTAAATAAATTTTGCCCACAAGGTAAGACGCGAGTAAAACACGACCTCAGGGAGAAAAAAAAAGTAAATGGGGGTAAAACACCATGATGTTAGGTAAACCCAGGAATATCTGGTAAACGGGGAATAAAACACCCGGGATAAAGGTACATGGGGGATAAAACACCCAAGGATAGAAGGTAAGTGGGGAGTAAAGCACCCAAGATAGACATGTAAATGGGGAGTAAAGC
Source organism: Lathyrus sativus (assembly GCA_963859935.3). Taxonomy (NCBI): domain Eukaryota; kingdom Viridiplantae; phylum Streptophyta; class Magnoliopsida; order Fabales; family Fabaceae; genus Lathyrus; species Lathyrus sativus. The sequence continues at coordinate 550,518,369 of OZ012738.1, read as the reverse complement.
ACCCAGGATAGAAATGTAAATGGGGAGTAAAGCACCCAAGATAAAAATGTAAATGGGGAGTAAAGCACCCAAGCTAGAAATGTAAATGGGGAGTAAAGCACCCAAGATAGAGAGGTAAATGGGGAATAAAGCACCCAAGATAGAAATGTAAATGGGGAGTAAAGCACCCAAGATAGAAATGTAAATGGGGAATAAAGCACCCAAGATGTGCACATGTATAGGAATTATGCTATGACATATGATCAAATGCAAATGTAGACGTCGACGACAAGACTCGACTCTTTCTGTGAGATGACAAAACTGGAGGACTGATTCCTCAACACGGAGATCACTGTCATTCTATTAAACTGTATCAAGTTGATAGTCACTGTAGGAATGATGAATAACTGCTTAGGGATTATGCGAGTAAACTGCCCCAGGTCAAATGAACTGATAGTTGCTTCAGCTATCTGATTCGTGGAATCGACTGTTTTGCTGTATCCTCGGAGGGCTTGCCCCAGTCTGAGTCTTGAACAATTCTCTGGATAAACCAAATCTGAGAAGATATTGCCTTGAACAAATCTTGAATTGATTCTTTGACAGGATGTAAAAGGAACTTGCCCCTGATAAGATCACTTGACCAAGTTTCTCATTGTTTGAAAATTCCTTAGAGGAAAGCCAGTTTGCAAACAAAATATTCATACAAACATGGTAATGCAAAGTTCATGCGATTTTTGAAAAATTATTTTTGAAAGATGGAAAATACATGAGTCGTTAGTCAGAACAAGGCGGTTCAAGACACTCAAAGTTTAAAATAAAAGTGTATTGCCAAAATAAATGATTCGCAAGGATCTTTTGGAGTCAGGTTACGCAACCTTGTTGTAGTATACTTTCTAAATAACCCTGTTTCAGTTACGTCTTTTGAGGGTTGTAACATGGTCTGGTTCACGGTTTATGAAACAAAAGATAAAGGCTCAAAATTTATTTGTACCCACCCAATCTACGTGATGATCTTCAGTCCTATGCTCAGTTAACTCATACTATGCACTCAGGTTCCCATAAGTTAGGGATTTCATTGATCGTAGCAGTGATGATTCAGAAGTCAAAGGGACCTATAAAAAGGCAGCCACTACTCCCCTATAACATTTGATTGTTTTGACATTGAGGATTTTCAAGATAAGGATTTAAAAATCTCTTTGTATTATCCCTAAATTTTGCCTGAACTGTTTATTTTAGAGTTTACAGTCAGCGGGATGCCCCAGTTTTGCCTAAGTCTCCTTCATAGGTTTTGACTTAGCGGGCTTCTTTTGATTTTTTTATATTATTTTTTTGTGTGAAGGAAAGTGACTGTTTGATTTTAATGATTACGGTGAACCATCATCGACCTTTTGATTAGAAAACATCTTCGACACTTGTTTGACGTGTGCAAAGGAAAATTTGTTAATGAAAGGTGTATCGTATGAACACACAACCAAGTTAACTGAGAACTACTCATCCCAAGGTTAAAATTGTGGGTTTTTTGTAACGAAAGAAACTCCAACTTCTAGGCTCGAAGGGGGTAACGAGGGATTAACTTCCTTATTTCTCCAGTGTTTGGGAATTGAAACAATGCCTTACATCGTCAACAAGGTTTAATTGAAAGCATACTGACAGCAGTTATGGGTATAACATTTTCGTCATCCTCCCTCCGATCTTAGCATATCAAAATTTTGGACAAGAAGTAAACATTTGAAAAATAAAGCATAAAGATGCAAATAAATGGGCGGAAATGAATTGAATCAAAAGTCGCAATGCTTATTTCATTAATGAAAGTACAAACATAATTGAAAGCAAACAACTTAAACAAAATAAGGAAAATGCAAACAACGAGAAAAAAAAGGCCCAATGACAAAGCTTCAATTCTGATGTGTTGGCAAGGGATCTGTCTGGACGCTCGGACGACTATCCGTAAAATCAAGTATTCCGGCTCTAATCAGTTCACGCACCCTAGCTTTCAATGCAAAACAATGCTCCAAGTCGTGGCCTAAGGCACCCTCATGAAAAGCACACTTTAGATCAGCCCTAAATCCAACTGAAGGATTAAGAGGAGGTGGTAAAGCCTTTGTAGTGATCAGCCCTTGTCGAACTAAGTCAGGATACAACTCTGTGTAAGTCATGGGAATAGGATCAAAGTGATCCTTGTTCCGATTCTGGTCTTGTCTGATAACTGGGTGTTGAGGAGTCTGAGCTGGCTGTGGAGCACTAACAGGTTGAGATCCCTGGCGAGGCTTCCTTGATTCAGTTATGACAGCATTGGCCTGTTCATCCTTCTTCTTATGGAAATTCCCGTAGGGTTTCTTTGCACCATTAGAAGATTCAACAGCTTTGGATACTTTACCATTTTTCAAACCTTCTTCTAACCTCTGACCAATAGTCACCAAATCTGTAAAACTTGAAGAGACATTCCCGATCATCTTTTCCCAATAGAAAGGGGACAAAGTATCCATGAACAATCCAGTTAATTCCTTTTCTGCCATAGGGGGTTCAACTTGAGAAGCTAACTCTCTCCAACGCTGAGCATATTCCTTGAATGACTCTTTTTCATTTTGAGACATATTTTGTAATTGACGGTGATCGGGAGTCATATCCAGGTTGTATTTGTATTGTTTCATGAAAGCGTTAGCGAGATATTGAAAGCAACGGACACTGTTATGCTCTAAGTTCATATACCATTTGAGAGAAGCACCACTCAAACTGTCTTGAAAGCAATGGATGAGCAATTTCTGATTGTTGGTGTAGGCCGCCATCTTTCGAAAGTACATGACCAGATGAGCTCTTGGACATGAGTGACCTTTATACTTCACAAACTCAGGAGTCTTGAATTTGGCAGGCATAACGAGACCGGAGACTAGGCACATATTGTCGGCATCTATATTGAAGAAATCAGTACCCTCAACAGCTTGGAGTCTCTTATTGATGATTTGATACTGTTCACGGGTAATCTCAGGCTCAACAAAATCTTCATGGTCTTCCCCTTGAACACTGGCAACATTGTGCTCATATAGAGGATTCTCAAAGGGAGCTCGGATAGTTTGATTAACAGTGTGGACCACAGGTCTAGTCTCGGTAAGGACGGGAGCTTGAAAAACCGGTCTGGCAGTCTGACCAATTGTAGCAGACGATGCAATAGGCGGAGAGTAGTTAGGAGGTAAACCAAGCTCGGGCCAAGTAGATGGTGGCACTGGAACAAGAGGTGGATCAACATCCGAAACTTCCTGAATGACGGTCCTTTGACGTGACTCTCCTTTGGAAATCAGTACTTGGAGCATCTCGGTGAGTTTGGTCATGCCTGATTTTAACTCATCGATCTCCATTCGGATCTCTACATTATATGCCTCTTGCTCTGACATCTTACGTCTATAATTAGCCCTGGTCTGATATCTGTGTCGAGGAATCAGCTTGACGACTCAAAGGTACACTGGAAGACGAGAGAACCGAGAATGAGAAACCGGGGGACAAATGCAATGCAAAAATGTGATGCTGATGCCATGCAATGGTTTCAAGAATTTCAACGGTCGATTGCGAATATTGCTTTTTAAGAAAGTTGGAAAAAATTTTAGACTTTAAAATGTAAGGCTTTTCGAATTTGCAAAGGACTGCTGAATTCCTTGAAACTAGAAATAATATGATGCTTTATGGATGCGAAGCACAAATACAGATAAGCAAACAAAAGGTCCTAAGTTAGAGGAACAATGAATGGAGTCAAGGTCTACCCTTCCCAAAGAGGTATGTACTATAGGTTGATTGTACCTGCAGAACAAGGGTTCTAAATCAGTGCCCAAAGTCATCAGTCCATCTTTCGGATATTATCGACTTCCCGACTGACTCGAGAGTCAATAATATTCTCAAGAGAACCTCTTTTAAGTGTAGCATCGCGTAGCAACCATTGTAGGACTACTCCCATATAGTTCCCGCACTACGTCCTATATAAGGTCAAGATGGTGTAAAGGTACTACGGTTCCCAGTATCACAGACTCCAATCGATAACGGTAAAAGTTTTCACGACTACACTCGATCAACCGAACCATTTTCTAAAGTGTCTCAACTGAGCGGTGATTCTCGATTTAGCTTAGTCGGGACTCACTCCCTATAAGCCTCGTCGAATATATCAGCCATCCTATCATAAGGTCGCTCAAGTCCGGGTGTAGGACTTATCTCACAACACAGTAACTCCAAGTAAGGTACCCCAATATATACATACAAGTGAGCAAAATATATAATAAAACAAATATATAAAGAAAAATAAACAAAATAGGGATAACCCTCAATAGTTAGGACTCCCCAGTGAAGTCGCCATTTTTTGTTGCGGTGAAATTTGGATGTCAAGCTATTGATTAACTTGAATCTTAATTCATTTACAACCGGTCTTTGATTTATCCGAAGGAAAGGTTAAAGAAAGGAAAAACCTAAAAGGGAGAGATCTAAGGTTCGGGGGTTGGTTAAATTTAGGGAAGGTATTAGCACCCTAAACTTCCGTAGTACTCTACGGGAACCTTTTGTTTATTTTTTTTATTTATTTCATTAATTATTTTGCTTTATGGTATATACAAAGGATTGAAAATTAAAAAAGACCTAGGGGTTAATTCTAAGTTTACTCGGCAAGACATCGCATCTTGTGCCTACATATCCTTACGGGAATGGAATCAGAGTAACTGTAGTTCCCCTCAAAAGGGAGGTTAGAAACGTCTTGACTGTGGCCAAGGTTTCAATGGGGGAATAAACGTATCTTAGGGACACGCTTACGCGGAGTGTAGAAACTCCAATATCTACGTTGTAAATTGTTAAGTGAATTAGGGTTAGGTTAGGGATTCCACGGCGGAAAACCTTAAAACAGAGTACGGCGACTCTTTTGGCCTAACACTAGGATAAAAGCAATTTTGCCCACGGCGGGACACCTAGGCTAAACAGGGTTTGATCCATTAAAGGGGTAAGGCTATTGAGTCGGCGGCCAAAAGGCTGGACCTAATCCTTCGGAAGGATAAAACTGTAAAAAATGTGAAAATATGACAAATCATTATATGGAGGAATAATTAAGGTACAGAAATAAGAAAAGTAATAAAGGCAGAGGGTATAAAGAAACAAAGAAACATTTCTGAAAACATGAAGAATATGAAAATATGTAATGACACTTAGAATGAAGTGAGGGAGGAAAATAGTGTGGGGCTGTGGCCACCACAAGCACATCTCAACCTCGAGCATGCACATGAAATGCCAAAAGAAAGAAAAGTAATAAAAGGGTACATAAAATGACACGACAAACATCAAACATCAGGAGTTTCTTACGAAAAGGTTTTAATTTTTTAATATTTTAATTATAAAAAAAGGTTTTAATTTTTTAATAAAAAATATTTAAGTTAAAATTATAAAAAAAATTAAGTTTAAATTATTAAAAAAAAGTTTTTTTTGGGGAAAAGTCTTTTCAGTTTTTTTTAGAACAAAAAAGGTTTTTCATCCCAAAAAAAAGGCTTTTCAGTTTTTTGGGAAAAGGCTTTTCAGTTTTTTGGGAAAAGGCTTTTCAGTTTTTTTGGGGAAAAGGCTTTTCAGTTTTTAAAAAAGGTCTTACTAAAAAAAAGGTTTTAATAATAAATAAAAAAAGGGTTTTGATTTTAAAAAAAGTTTTGTTAAAAAAGGGTTTTGATATTAAAATCTAGGGACCTAAACACACATGGAGATTAACATGGCAAAATATGCACATAAATATGAAAAAGCAAAAGGTTTAGTAATTTAACGGACCTAAACACATTAACATGGCAAAATATGCACATAAACATGAAAAGGCAAAAGATTTAGTAATTTAACCTACGAAGCGGAGGTTTGCTTCGGTAAATGTGAAAAAGGTTTGAATAAGGGAACACTGGAGAGCTCCAATCCTTCTGACGAGTTGTGGGAACGACCGCCTTTCTTCTCTGGGGATCTCCTTTGTTTTTCCCTTTCTCTCTCCTCTTTTCTGAAGAAAACCTTCTGACCCCCTTTCAACAAGGCAACACATGTATATATAGGGAACAAATTAGGGTTAACACCAAATTGTCAATAATGTCCCTAAAGCCCCTTTTAAAGCCCAAACTAAATAATTAGTTAAGAAAAAATATAATTTAAATAATTTAAAATAATTAAAATAAACTTAAAATAAAAACTAATAATCCTATTGATTCCTAAAATCAAAAATATTATAAAAAGAACAAAATTTTTTTTAATATTTTTTATTTTATGAATTTTTGGATATTTTTATGAATAATTTAGAAAAAGGTGAAAAAAATAATATTTTAAAAAATGATTTAATTAAAATACGAAAATAATAATTAAATAATAATAAAAAACTATTTTTGTTATTTTTTAATGAAAGATAGAAAAATTTAGAGTAAAAAATAATAAAAAACAAAAAGTGACAAAGGTGAGATTCGAACTCTCAACCTCTCACACTCACAACTCCTTACACATGTCCTCTTGCCAATTATGCCATTTTTACTTTTTAGAAAAAAAATACATGCCATATGATATTTACCTGCAAAAAGTCAAACGACTACACAAATTTGTTAGTAATTGATTAAATGCAATGAAATGCGACGACAAATCTTAGGGCAAAATTTGGGGTATTGCAATATACATCCAAGAGCAAATTAATCTGAACATAGAACTATGGAAGGCTCTGAAGAGTCAGAATCATCTTATAGAAGAATCTGAGCGCTGTCTGCAGAAGAATCTGAATCAGAAGCTACAGAAGAATCTAAAGCAAAAGCTGCAGAAGGATCTGAAGCAAAAGACTCTAATAGATCTGAAGACTCTGAAGCATTGAAGAACTTTGTATGAGAGTTAAGAAGCACAGTTTTTCAGAAGACTCTGAGAGTACTACACGTTGTATGTATTGAGGATCTGATTCATAAAACTCTGCTCTGATAGAACTACACGCTAAAGCACACTTGCTGCATTACTCTGATTCAGCAAAATCTTATGGGTATCCAAGACTCTGATAATGCAAAATCTGATGGTTAACTTTGCTGAAAAGAAATACTTATTGAAGAAGAATTCAAAGTAACATCTTTTGATTTGCCTCAACTACTCTTTCCTCTTTCATGCTTGACACTAGAAAACATACCAAAAGCATTTCTCTGTGCATTCTACTTCTAGGAAAGGTCATGTGATGTAAAGACAAAAAGGTTCAGGCCTTTTTCAGTACACAGCCTCCAACGTCAAGACTTTGTGGACTACTGTGCATATAAAAGCAAGTCTTCATCATCTTCTTCAGAAGTGATTAAGAACTAACGAATCTTGTATAGAAACTCTTACAAGCTCTCATAAAATATTCTTATTGCTGAGTTTATTCTTTTGTTCTTAACATTAAGTGAAAAAATCACTGTTGTGATAAAGCTTGTTAGAAGCATTCATACACTTGTATCAATCTTACATTTTATTGTAATAGTTCCTTAAGAAGATCCAGTTGGGATCAGTAGTTCTTGAGAAGACTTTGAACAGTTGTTCTTAGTGCTTACTATTGTAATCAGTTGATTAAATAGTGGATTAAGTCCTTGTTTGAGAAAGGCAAATCACTATAGGTAGGGTGGACTGGAGTAGTTGAGTTCAACGAACCAGGATAAAAATACTTGAGTTTTTACTTCTAAGTTTTTATCTTCATACTTATTCAACCCCCCTTCTAAGTATTTTCTCAACTTCAGTTGGCATCAGAGCTCCGGTTCTATGTGTGCTACCACTTCACAATGACAGAAAAGATCCAGTGAGAAAAAATTTTATACTTATATTTGGTTGTTTATAATGGCTGATGTTTCAACATCTAACAAGTATGAAGAAAGAGACAAAATCAGTACTAAACCCCCTATGTTTGATGGGGAGAAATTTAATTATTGGAAAGACAGGATTGAAAGTTTTTTCCTTGGTTATGATGCTGATTTATGGGATTTGGTCATAGATGGATATGTTCATCCCATTGATGGGAATGGCAAGAAAGTAGATAGAAAATCTATGACAGAAGCCCAAAAGAAGGAATTTAGAAATTACCACAAGGCTAGAACAATATTGTTAAATGCAATATCTCACACTGAGTATGAAAAGATCACTAATAGAGAAACTGCATTTGACATGTTTGAGTCCTTGAAAATGACTCATGAGGGAAACTCTCAAGTCAAGGAAACAAAGGCTCTGACTCTAATTCAGAAGTATGAAGCTTTCAAGATGGAAGAAGCTGAATCTGTTGAAGCCATGTTCTCCAGATTTCAAATACTTACAGCTTGACTAAAGGTTCTAGATAAAGGTTACTCTACTGCTGATCACGTGAAGAAGATCATCAGAAGCTTACCTACCAGATGGAGACCTATGGTGACTGCACTGAAAATGGCTAAAGATCTGAACCAGATTTCCTTGGAGGAACTAATCAGCTCACTAAGGAGCCATGCAATTGAACTTGAGGAAGATGAGCCTCAAAAGAAAGGTAAGTCAATTGCCTTAAAATCTAATAAATCTGCTAAAGCGTTGCAGGTAATAGAGGAAAGCTCTGAAGAATCCTCGTCTGAAGATGAAGATGAATTATCCATGTTGTCCAGAAGAATAAACAAACTCTGGAAGCATAAAGGAAAGAAGTTTAGAAACTTCAAGAAGCCTGATCAAAGAAAGGAATCTTCTAGACACAGAAGATCTGGCAAAAAGGAGGTTGTCTGCTACGAATGTAAAGAACCTGGGCATTACAAAAATGATTGTTCAAAGCTTCTGAAAGAAAAGCCTAAAAGAAAATTTGATAAGAAGAAGAAGGTTATAATGGCAACCTGGGATGATTCAGATACATCTGAATCTGAATCTGAGGCAGAAGAAGAATGTGCCAATGTAGCATTGATGGCAGACATAGAAGATCAGGAGGAAGGAATTTCAGGTTCTGAATCTGACTCTGAATCTGACTCTGACGCTGAAGAGGTAATGGCTAAACTCACTAAAGATGAACTTATCAAAGTGTTATCAGAGGTTCTGAAGAGCTATAATAATATTAAGCTCAAATACAAGGAACGTCAAAGCAATCTTGTATCTGAGAATAATATTCTCAAATCAGAAGTGGTTGAGCTAAATGAAAAGAACTTAAAAATGAAAAATGATTTTGAATTAGCTCAACAAGACTCTGATTCTGAAACTGAGTCTGAATGCAAAAATATTTTGGAAAAGTATGACTACAACTTTCAGAAGTTTCTTGCTAAAAGCATAGACAGAAGCAAAATGGCTTCTATGATCTATGGAGTTAGCATAAATAACAGAAAAGGAATTGGATATAAATCTTCCTCTGATTTAAATCCAAAACCTGTTGATAAAATTATCATCAAGAAGACTCCTTTATATTCCAATTTTAAATTTGGTCACTTGAATGATATTGAACACACTCGTTGTGAAAAGAACATTCATGTGTTTAAATCTAAGGCTAGTCAGAATAAACCCTATGTTGAAAAACAGAAGTTTAGACGAACCTTCAGAACAACTAACTCAAAAGGACCCAAGAAGATCTGGGTACCTAAGAGTAAAATAATTCTTGTTGCAGATGTTCTTAGCAGCAAGGTCAGGACGCCAGTCATGGTACCTGGACCCTGGATGCTCGCGACATATGACGGGAGAAAGGTCTATGTTCCAAAGTCTGGAGCTTAGATCTGGAGGTGACGTGAAATTTGGAGGGAATCAGAAGGGCAAGATCATTGGATCTGACACTATTGAAAATGGTAACCTTCCCTCTATTACTAATGTTTTACTTGTAGAAGGATTAAAGCATAATCTATTGTCCATAAGTCAATTAAGTGACAATGGTTATGACATAGTCTTTAATCAAAAATATTGTAAAGCTATTAGTCAAAAGGATGGCTCAATCCTATTTAGTGGAAAGAGGAAGAACAACATTTATAAAATAAATCTTTCAGAACTTAAGGTTCAGAATGTTAAATGCCTCTTGTCTGTTAATAAAGAGCAATGGGTCTGGCACAGAAGATTAGGGCATATTAATATGAGACGTATATCTCAGATTAATAAACTTAATCTTGTCAGAGGACTTCCTAAGTTGAAGTTCACCTCAGATGCTCTTTGTGAAGCATGTCAAAAAGGGAAGTTTTCAAAATCCTCTTTTAAATCAAAAAATGTTGTTTCTACTTCCAGACCATTAGAATTACTTCATATTGATCTGTTTGGACCAGTGAAAACTGCATCCATCAGAGGCAAGAAGTATGGATTAGTCATTGTTGATGACTATAGTAGATGGACATGGGTAAAGTTCTTAAAACACAAGGATGAGTCACATTCTGTGTTCTTTGACTTTTGCAAACAAGTCCAGAATGAAAAAGATTTCAAAATTATAAAAGTCAGAAGTGATCATGGTGGTGAATTTGAAAACAAATATTTTGAAAAATATTTTAATGAAAATGGCATTGCTCATGATTTTTCCTGTCCTAGAACTCCACAACAGAATGGAGTTGTAGAGAGGAAAAATAGAACTCTGCAAGAAATGGCCAGAACCATGATCAATGAGACTAATATGGCAAAGCACTTTTGGGCAGAAGCAATCAACACAGCATGTTACATTCAGAACAGAGTGTCTGTAAGACCTCTTCTGGAAAAGACTCCCTATGAATTGTGGAGGAACAAAAAGCCCAACATTGCCTATTTTCATCCTTTTGGATGTATTTGTTTTATGTTGAACACTAAAGAAAATCTTAGCAAGTTTGATTCTAAAGCACAGAAGTGTTTCATGCTTGGATATTTTGAACGCTCTAAGGGCTACAGAGTATACAATACTGAAACACAGATTGTGGAAGAATCTATACATGTTAGATTTGATTATAGGTTTGGCATTGAAAAGCCAAAGCAGTTTGAAAGTTCTGCAGATAGAGAAGTAGTCTTCACAGACTCTGAAGGCTCAGAGGTAGACAAAGCTCAAGTGAAGGAACCAGAAGCAACGCCAGATGCAATTCCTTTAACTTCTCAGATGAAAAACTTAAATATTTCTGAAGAATCAACTGTTAGAGGATCATCTTCCAGAATTAAAGCTTCTCATCCAGAGAATGTGATCATTGGAAAGAAGGATGACCCTATCAGAACAAGATCCTTCCTCAGATCCTCTGAAGCATCATTATTTGGATTGGTGTCAGTAATTGAACCAACCACTTTGGATGAAGCTCTGCAAGACAATGACTGGATTATTGCCATGCAAGAAGAGCTAAATCAGTTCACTAGAAATGATGTGTGGGACTTAGTTCCAAGACCAAAAGGATTCAACATAATTGGAACTAAATGGGTCTTCAGAAACAAGCTTAAGAAGAAAGGAGAAGTTGAAAGAAATAAGGCAAGGCTTGTTGCTCAAGGGTATAGTCAACAAGAAGGTATTGATTACACTGAAACTTATGCTCCAGTGGCAAGGTTAGAATCTATACGCCTTCTTATTTCATTTGCTGCACAATATAACATCACTCTATATCAGATGGATGTTAAAAGTGTCTTTCTAAATGGTATTATAGAAGAAGAAGTTTATGTTCACCAGTCTCCTGGTTTTGAGAGTGAAAAATTTCCAGAACATGTTTTCAAACTAAAGAAATCTATGTATGGTTTAAAACAAGCTCCCAGAGCTTGGTATGAGAGGTTAAGCAATTTTCTTCTGGAGAAAATTTTCATCAGAGGCAAAGTGGACACAACACTCTTTTGTAAAACATTTAAGAAAGATCTTCTAATTTGTCAAATATATGTGGATGATATTGTATTTGGATCTACCAATACTATGCTGGGAAAGGAGTTTGCTCAATGTATGCAAGCAGAATTTGAAATGAGCATGATGGGAGAATTGAGATTCTTTCTGAGAATTCAAGTCAACCAAACTCCAGAGTGCACCTACATTCATCAGACCAAATATGTTAAAGAACTTCTGAAGAAATTTAACATGACTGATAGTAAGATGGCAAATACTCCCATGCATCCAACTAGTACACTAGGAAAGGAAGAGGTAAGTAAGAAAGTAGATCAGAAACTCTACAGAGGTATGATAGGATCTCTTCTCTACTTAACTGCTTCTAGACCTGACATTCTGTTCAGTGTATGCTTATGTGCAAGATTCCAATCAGATCCTAAAGAATCTCACTTAACTGCTGTTAAGAGGATTCTAAGGTATCTGAAAGGTACTACTAACGTGGGTCTGTGTTACAGAAGATCTGATAAATATACATTAGTTGGATTCTGTGATGCTGACTATGTTGGAGACAGAGTAGAGCGTAAAAGTACTTCTGGAAGATGTCAGTTCCTTGGAAGTCATCTGATCTCATGGTACAGCAAGAAGCAACCCACAATTGCACTTTCTACAACAGAGGCAGAATACATTGCTGCTGCTGGATGTAGCACGCAGATGCTCTGGATGAAGAGTCAGTTAGAGGACTATCAGATCTTTGAGAGTAATGTATCTATCTTCTGTGATAATACTTCTGCTATATGTTTGTCCAAAAATCCAATTTTACACTCTAAGGCAAAACATATAGAAATTAAACATCATTTCATCAGAGACTATGTTCAAAAGGGTATTATAAACTTAGCTTTTGTTGATTCATATCATCAATGGGCTGATATTTTTATAAAACCCCTTGCTGAAGATAGGTTCAAGTTTATTCTGAATAATATTGGTATGGATTTTTGTCCAAAATAATATTTATCAGAGGCAAACTTCTCAGATGCAAAATGTTTAATGCTGTGAAGTATTTCATCTGTTAATTTATTCATTTTCTTGAATTATTTTACTTGTGTAAATCTGAACTAACAATGCTCAGAGGATCTGAACGTTGTCCAACATTTCATTTCTCAAGAGATTTCAGAAGCACAAGCAAGCAAACACGTGTAGCTCAGAAACTGAAAAGGTAGAGTGCACCTTTACTGAATTAACGTTTGAAGTACTGCTTTGAAAATCTGATTTTTCTTGATTTTCCCCCCATCTGTCAGAATCATAATTGTTGTGCAATGATGTTTTTTACTTTTTCATTTAATGCTATGTGAAACGTGCCTATGTGACTGTTTGTGTATCTGATTTTATCTATAAATATCACAAATCACACCATTTCACACTTTTCACCTCACGAACCTTTTATGCATTTTTGTCGTCTCTTTGCTCTCCATCTAAACCCTAAACCTAAAACCTCTCACTCAATAACATCAATGGCATCTTCTTCATCAACATATGCTTAGATGCAATCAATCATTGTTGTTTCTGCTCCTAATGCTGAAGCTTACAAAGAACCTGTGAGAACTCTTCTCACTCCAACTATAGAACTGGAAGTTCTGAGTGAATGCTTCATAGACTTTTAGTCCATTGAAGAAAATGGATTTAATTTTTCCTCAACCATCCAAACTCAGAGTTGGACAAAGTATTTTGACAGGCTTATGGGTCCTGTTTATCCAACTTTGGTGAAAGAATTCTGGATACATGCTCAGGTGTGCCCTAAATTCATCCATTCTTTTGTCCTTGGAAAGGAGATAGTGATTACTAAAAAGCTGATCAGACAACTCATTGGGTACTCTGAAACTGATGGTGAAACCAGTCTACAATCTGCTCGTGTGGATCTTGCTGATGTGTTTCAAGAAGTTACTATTTCAGGGGAACTAACTAGCAAAGTAAGGGAACTGAAGCCAGTCTACAGGATCTGGGCCAAGATTTTGATGAGTTCCATCTTTCATAGAAAATCATCAAATTCCCCAGATTATGTCAGTGCTGAACAATTATACTTTATGTTCTATATGAGCAAGGGAAAGAAGGTGGACTTGCCTTATCTTCTGTTCAGTCACCTTCTGAATCATATAAAGGAAACTAGAGAAGATGTAAGAGTCAAAACTGGAAAAGTTAGGAATTGGATTCCTTTGGGTAGACTAATATCATACATTCTAACAGAGAATGGTCTTGCGAAATATCTGTATGACACTGGATTGACAGAGGATCTGTCATATGTCATAGGTTCTGTCATCAATGGCAATACTCTGAAGAGGATGAAAGTTATCACAGAGCTTGCCAGCAAACCTAAGAAAATTGCTACTAAGGATGTCAGCAACAGAAGGATTCCTGTTGAAGATTTTCCAATGTTCACTGCTGACGAACCAAGGGAGATCATCTTATCCTACATAGCTGATTGTCTGTTAAATGGTGTTCCTCTACCTGTGAACATCGTCCAGAAGGAAGGAGAAGTTCTGCCTAATCCTGTTAGAGAAAGACGTTCAAAGAAGATTGTTGAAGAAGGATCTGAGGCTCAGCCAAAGAGAAAAGCCTCTGAAGCTGCTGTTAAGCCTCAAAAGGTAAAGAAAGTGAAACCCACTCCTCCAGAAGCAAGTCTGGAAGACATAAGAGAAACTATCAAACAAGTATTAACATATGATCCAACTCCAACCATTCACTCTCCATTACCTTCACCTCCTCCATCACCTTCTAGACCACAATCATCTGTACCACCATCATCTAGAATTCATACATCTGAACCCCCTCCATCTCAAACTACACATTTTCAACCATCTTCTGTATAAACTCCAAGTGAACCACCTCAAACAGAAATGCAACCAGAACATCAATAACAAGAGCCATCTCAGCCAGAACCTCAACAAAAACAACAACCAGAACGTCAACAACAACAACAACAACTACAACCAGAACAACAACAACAATTGCCAGAACATCACTCTCAACCCATTTCATCTGAACCTCCCCAACCAACACCATCTGAACATCCCTCAATAATAGAACAACCCTTACCTGTTCCAGAACCCTCATATGACATTCTTGATCTGGAACCACTTGCAACCATGGTTGTCTTGTCATCCACCTCATGCCACTCCACTGAATCATCTAATTCTGAATTAGAAGTTCACTCACACTCTTGTTTACACATTCCTGATCCACTCAAACCTGCATTTTCTGATCTATCAGCACCTGACCAAATAAATCGTAAACTTTCACTTTGTTCAAATTTCAACCTCTCAGATTTTCAAAATTCATCATCTGAAGCTGAAATTTCACCAACCCCTACACCTCGACTCACCATACCATAACCATCTGAACCTCAACCATCTGCACCTCAACAATATGCATCTCAACCATCCGAACCTCAACCATCTGAACAACCACCATCTGATTCAACACCTCCTAACACCACTTGTGAACAACCTCAGCCAAACTCTGAATCTGCTGAGAAAGTGACTCTTGAGGAATTTCTTTACCCCAACCCTAGATCAAATGTTGATAAACTGTTTGAAAATTTCAAAAAGGAAGTTCGTATGGGGATTGCACGTGTGGAAGAAGAGTGTTTGTTCAGTATAGACCCTGTTAAGTCTGAAGCTGCTTGGGATAAAGTTATCTCTAAGTTCAACGTGGTGGCCTCTCATCTCAAGACAGTCTGTGCAGAAGATGCTAAGGCAAAGTTTGCTGAGTTGGTAAGACAGACTCTGATGAGCATTCCCAAACCACCAGTGCTGCTTCTGGAAGCTGCTTCTACTGAAGACTCTCCATCTGAAGACGTTGCATATGATATGGACATTGATGCATCTGCATCTGAAGTAAAGGCTGACAATTCAGAACTTGTGAAAGAAGTTAAGGAAACCAAGTCCTGGATGATCAAACAAGAGCAAACCACTGAAGAGATTAAGACTTAGATGGCCAAGCAAGAAGAGTCTACTACAAAGATCACAGATCTTCTGACCCTGATTGCATCTCGTCAACCTTAGTTTATTTTCATGTTTTTGCACTGCTGTTTTGCATCTGTTTTCCCTTGCTTGTTTTTTTTATCATCTGTTATGTGAACCATCTGAATGAATGAAATTGTTTGCTTTGCTTTTCTTCTATTATCTTTTCTGTCTTTACACATCTTTTTGATTATGACAAAAAGGGGGAGAAAAAGAATCTGATTGTTCAATCCATAAGCAAATACTAAAACAAAATTCAGACATATTATTAACTATCTTTGAATTTAAGTCTTTCAAATTCTATTGTTTCATCTGACAAAATAAATTCATTGAAGTTATCCTGAGAATTACCCAACCAGACTCTGATTCTTGAAGCAAATTGTACTCTGAGTCTAAACGCAAAACCAGACTCTGTGTTTGAAAGAAGTCATCAGACTCTGATTAACTAGACTCTGTGTTTGAAAGAAGTCATCAGACTCTGATGAAATACACTCAAGCAAAAAGGGAAGTATTCTTTTCCTTAGAGTATTAATTTCAGGGGGAGATTCTTAATCTCAGGGGGAGTTATAATTATTATTTTTTATTATTGAACAAAATTTCTCATGTTTTGTCATCATCAAAAAGGGGAAGATTGTAAGAACACAGATTGTTTCTTAGTAATATCTCTATGTTTTGATGATAACTCTTATGAAATTTTGTATTAAAGAATTATATACTCTAAAATTGGTTCATGAATATTTGCTACAGATAATTAAAGTATATATACATCCAAGAGCAAATTAATCTGAACATAGAACTATGGAAGGCTCTGAAGAGTCAGAATCATCTTATAGAAGAATCTGAGCGTTGTCTGCAGAAGAATCTGAAGCAGAAGCTACAGAAGAATCTAAAGCAGAAGCTGCAGAAGGATCTGAAGCAGAAGACTCTAATAGATCTGAAGACTCTGAAGCATTGAAGAACTTTGTATGAGAGTTAAGAAGCACAGTTTTTCAGAAGACTCTGAGAGTATTACACGTTGTATGTATTGAGGATCTGATTCATAAAACTCTGCTCTGATAGAACTACACGCTAAAGCACACTTGCTGCATTACTCTGATTCAGCAAAATCTGATGGGTATCCAAGACTCTAATCATGCAAAATATGATGGTTAACTTTGCTGAAAAGAAATACTTATTGAAGAAGAATTCAAAGTAACATCTTTTGATTTGGCTCAACGACTCTTTCCTCTTTCATGCTTGACACTAGAACACAGACCAAAAGCATTTCTTTGTGCATTCTACTTCCAGGAAAGGTCATGTGATGTAAAGACAAAAAGGTTCAGACCTTTTTCAGTACACAGCCTCCAACGTCAAGACTTTGTGGACTACTGTGCATATAAAAGCAAGTCTTCATCATCTTCTTCAGAAGTGATTAAGAACTAACGAATCTTTTATAGAAACTCTTACAAGCTCTCATAAAATATTCTTATTGCTGAGTTTATTCTTTTGTTCTTAACATTAAGTGAAAAAATCACTGTTGTGATAAAGCTTGTTAGAAGCATTCATACACTTGTATCAATCTTACATTTTATTGTAATAGTTCCTTAAGAAGATCCAGTTGGGATCAGTAGTTTTTGAGAAGACTTTGAACAGTTGTTCTTAGTGCTTACTATTGTAATCAGTTGATTAAATAGTGGATTAAGTCCTTGTTTGAGAAAGGCAAATCACTATAGGTAGGGTGGACTGGAGTAGTTGAGTTCAACGAACCAGGATAAAAATACTTGAGTTTTTACTTCTAAGTTTTTATCTTCATACTTATTTAACCCCCCTTCTAAGTATTTTCTCACCTTCATATGCATATTTCATACTCTTGGAAGTGTAAGTAATAATGTCCATGTCAATATTGAGTTAAAAAGGTGCACATAAAAGGTTTTATTTGATGATATAAAATACTTCTATTAAATTCTATTAGATTGTTTGACATTAAGTAAATACATATTGTGCATTTATCTAAAAGATAGTTGTCAAATATATACTTAATATGAATTTTGTTAGAGACGTAAATACATTCATGCTATGTATTGATTGATTATTTAAAGTTCAATATACAAAAACATTGTTCGTACTAGCATATTTATAATAATATATTAAATAAGTATATGCTTCTACATTTATTAATATAAGGTTCAACACATAATATAAATGCTTATTTGTCAAAGTCAAGCAATATCTGTTGTATTGTTACATGAGCTACAAAGTATAAAGTTGTTTGTATTACATAGTGTTTACTTATCCCTATGATAGTAGTACTTGATATCTAGAAATGTGGTATTCAAAGTCTATACTCTTTGTATTAAAAAAACTGTCGAACTTATTTTTGCCCATAATTGATTCATCTGTCACACAAATTTTATGCATATTTCAATGTCTTCTACCGATTGTCTATTATGCATTGTCAATTTTTTCAGTATACTTTATTGTGATGTTGATGTTGATATAAGAGAAATATGTAGTTAATATTGTACCATTTAGTAACTGAACAAGCTACTAAATCTTTGTTTTGTATTAGTTATATCTCTTACTACTAGTTGAGATTTAATTCAAACTACTACAGAAAAGCCATACGACAATGGTTGAAAAAGGAATACCATAACGACTGATCATCCGTTGTGAGGTAAATGGTGATTGTATGTCTGTTGCTTTCCACCAAAGTTGCGAGACCATGATAGTAAGGCAGGACACATACTACCTACCACAACGGTTACTAGTATCAACCGTTTTGGTATATACATTTATGAAAATAAGATTTAATCACGGTTAAAATAAATAATGGTTGTTGAAAGTACCCAGGTTTATTATAAAATATGTAAATTGCTTGTTTTTCAATAAATCTCACAACAACATACAACCATTCAAATTGATGAAAAGGTATATAATTTGAAAATTAAACTATTCTTGAAAACCAATTTACACAAACCATTGTTTTCCAAATTGCACGCGTCTGATCATTCATTTCCCGATCTTTAACATATAAAATATGGTTCAATGGTCTAAGTCCTTCATGACATATTCCTTATATTCTAGTTTAATTTGAATAATATCAATAAATTGTTGTTATTCAAATTAAACTATAAGAGAAGATATGGATGTGATGAAGGAATCAGGTAATTGAACCACATCCTATATGTTAAAGAGCGAGAGATGAATGATGAGACGAATGCAATTTAGAAAACATTGATTGACATAAGTTGATTTTCAAATACAACTTAATTTTCAGGTTATAAGTTTATATGTCAATTTAAATGAAATGTATTTTTAGTGAAAGATTAGTGAAGCAAACAATCTACATAGCATATAATAAACTCAACTTCATCTACATAGCATATAAGAATTTAAAGAACAAAACATTGATAAGTCACAAGAAGCTTCTTTCTTGTGACTTAACAATGTTTTGTTCTTGTTCTAAAAACATTAATCAACAACAACATACATACATTAACATTTATTGACAACACAACAACATTAGAAAAAAGGTTCAAGAACGCAAGATATATAATAAATAATAACAGCATCAAATTATGAAGTTCTGAGAACTTTAATCAACAACAACAATATACAAGAGCATACAACAACACAAGGTATTATGTAATGTTTCAAGAACACACATTTTTTAAAACTAATTGTGGATCTGGAACAAATTATGAAGTTCATCTAGTTTATGAAGTTATGAAGAAGAAGTACAAGGTAAATGAAGTTTACACAATAGCTTCATACTTCTTATATTTTTCTTCATAGCTACACAAATCATATGTATCATAGGCAAAGTATGCGCTTTGTTAAGGTTGTGAAGAGGAATCTGAAAAAATGAGAACATTCACCAAATGAAAAAATGAGAACCCATTTTTAATAAGAAACGTAAACAAAAGTGAAGCATAAGTTTAATGGACGAACCTCAAGTTAGCTATTGGTGAAGATGTTATCTTATTGAGTATGCTTTCGAAATAAAACCTACTTCAATCAGGTCTTTTGAGGGTTGTAACGTGGCTTGGCTCACAGTTTTCTGAAAGAAAAAAAAAAATTTAGGCTCAATGTTTATTTGTACCCACCCATTCATCATGATGTTTTTCGGTCCTATATTCAGCTAACTTAACGCGATCACTCATTTCTTAAAAGGAGTTTTGATATGGTTGAGAAAACATTGAGGCTTTGGAAATGGCAGTTACTTACCTCTTTGCTTTTGGTGTCTGACCACACGACTTTGTTTTTTACTGAGGATTTTTGTTTTGTGATCCTTTTAGTTTCTTGGGTCTTCCATTTTCCCCTAACTTTTGCTTGAACTGAGCCTTTTGACCCTAAAGTCCATCAGGATGTCCCAATTTTGCCTAAATCTCCTTTATAGGTTTTAATTTAGCAGACTTCTTTTTTCATTTTTGATTTATGAAAAAATTGTGTGACTTTAAGTTATTTTGACTTTGTTGAAAAGATTGTGACTACCTCATTCCTTGGCTAGTTGAGGGATAATCATTATGGATTTTACCCCTAGCCTCATAATGTATGAGAGATAGGTATGGTGGATCCTCGAATGTTCACTCTCTTTTTGAAAGTATGGACGCTCGATCAGCTTAACTGAAGACTACTCTGTCCCAGGTTAAAATTGAGGTTTTTTTTTGTACAAAAGGAAGCTCCTACTTTAAAGTTCAAAGGGGTTAAAGATGGATTATGTTCCTTATATCTTCGGTGTTTGGGGATTTAAAATAATGCCTTACATCATTAGAAGGGTTTTATTCAAAAGCATATAACTAGAGATCTTGCGTTTTCACTTTCGTCATCCTCCCTCCAATCCTCTGCCCATGCAAGAGATTGGGTATCATTTGCATTATAAAGTAGAAAAAACATTTTATGAGTGAATACAGATGGATTACTTCAAGACAAACATACTTGTTGCATTAATCATTCAAAACAAACAAGTTTTTACATGCAAAAACAAATTCATTAACAAACAAGGAAAGTTACATATGAAAAAGAAGTAAATGAACTAAACATCTGAATATACATATGCCTAAAGAACATCCTTAAACACCAGAGCACTCATCAATAATATCCAAAGAGGAATCTGCTTCATGCTTGAGCAACAAATTGATTTGGACCTTGGGATCACCCATTTTGAAGGACAAAATACCCCCTTTGGCCAGATTTTGCACTTCCTTCTTGAGAGAAAACCAATCTTCGATGTTGTGTTCGGGTGCACCTTGATGAAATGCACAAAATGAATTGGCTTTGAAATACCACATATGACTCTTAGGGATAGCAGGTGCTGCCTTTGTCTTGGCCAACCCCTTCTTCACTAGGACAGGAAACAACTTGGTGTATGACGTTGGAATAACATCAAATTGAGTATTTCTTTGATTATTTTCCTGATGACTAGGTTATTAAGAATGTTTATCAGAATTCTAATAAATCAACCGACAAGGATGTTGATAAGTCGGTTGCTGCTGGAATTATGGCTGATAGACTAAAGGTACTGGTGTTATATTCATGACAGGAATAACAACGTCAATTGTAAGAGCAAGAATTGTCTCTACATGTTATCTCTATGTTTTGATGATAACAATTAAGTATTTGTGGAAGAACCATTTTATGTTCTAATCTTTGTTGTGTGCAGATAATTAAATAAAGATATCAAATTAATAAACTATATCAAGAAGTGCTTTAAATTCAATATGGAGTTACTTTATGTGATGTGACATAAAGCGCTTATTAAAAAAGCAAGTCTGCCTCTATATCTGTTCACGGTCAGAAAGTTCCAAGGATGATGTATATTGCAGTTGCAATGCTCCTGTGGATTCTGCTCTGAGAAGTGCATCTGATCTAAAAGCAATCAAAGTGTATTGAAGAAGCAAGTATGGCTCTGTATCTGATCACAATCAAAAAGATACAAAGATGTTGTATATTGCAGTTGTAATGCTCTTGTGGATTCTGCTCTGAGAAGTGTATCTGATCTGGAAGCTATCAATGCATCTGAGATATAGTCCTCTGAAGAACCAAGCTCTGAAGACTCTGATGACTTGAAGCTTTGAAGGCTAAATGCTCTGAAGACCAAGTGCAGAAAGACTCTAAAGACTTAAGGGTTCTGAAGATCAAGACTCTGAAGATATAATCCTCTGAAGAATTACGTGTTGAAGACTCTGACGACTTGAAGCTCTGAAGGATGAAGGCTCTGAAGACCAAGTGCAGAAAGACTCTGAAGACTAGATTCTGAAGATAAAGATTATGTAGCTTCACCCAGATGAAGACGTGTTAATCAGATAAGCTGTTGCTATCAACTCTGATAAACAAGGTGCTGAAGTCAGACTCAGATGTTATTATGCTATCATACCAAAGTAGTTTTTGAACTACTCATCAGATACATCATCAGAAGAAACAAAGCCAGAAGCTGATCTTTCCAAGCTGATAAATGAAGATCACATCATTTATGGATAAGACCTGTCTCCCACAATGATATATTAACGTTGCAAGAAAAGGAAAAGAAAGTGATGTCAGCACTATACAACACGTGAGTATTCTATCTGTTGGGAAATGACCGTTGGAATATTTAAATGGACACTTCTACCCTCACAATGTCTCTCTTGGATGCACTATAAAAGAAGAAAATATGTTTCATTCAAATGTTAGCAAAGTAATGAGCTCATTACAAAGCAAGCCAGCTTGTTACAAAGCAATGATGCTGACAAGTGAAGTTAGCAACATAGTTGATTAACAAGAAAAACTTTATGCTAAGAAGCCGCAGTGCTCACATAAGAAAGCTTTTAAGCAATATGGAAACTAATGTTCTAATAATCTTATAGAGATTTATCTTTAGATTAATTTCTGTATTAGGAAGCAAGGAGTTGTTGCTCAATACTTGCTATGTACTTAATTAGGAGTAATCTGCTTGATAAGAAGCACTCATGTAATCTCTGGAAACACAAATTCAACTTAGAATTAGTGGTTCCTCAAGTGATCTTGTGAAAATCAGAATACTTGAGATGACAAGTGACAGTTGTCATTTGTGGTATCTAATAGGAGATCTAAATTGATCGGATTCTATTAGATGTCAATGAACGTTATATCCTAAGGGATCCCTGAACGTGTCATTATCTATTTGTTAGTCGCCTGCGGTTAGCTTGTGCAACTGTAATCAGTTGGTTATAGTGGATTAAGTCCTTGCTTGAGTGAGGCGAAATCACCTTGGAAGGGTGGACTGGATTAGCTTGGGAGTTTCTCAAGTGAACCAGGATATATCATGTGTTCTTTACTTGTGTTATGATTTATTATATATGCTTCTGTAATGCATCTTAAATAACTCTATAGAAAGCAACAAGTGAAGAAACTCAGAAAAAGTTTTAATAGAGTAAATATCCAATTCACCCCACCCCCTTTCTTGTGTATTTCTCAAACTTTTAGTTGGTATCAAAGTTGTGGTTCTGTTATTGATGGATATCAAATACCTAACAGTGTCAGAAAAAGATCCAAAAGTTGTGTGAAGAAACACTCTTGGTGGTTTTTCACTTCACTTACAATTTCAGTCTAATATCAGTTTTTGATGAAGTTGAGTACTAAAATTGTAATCAAATGGGTTATCTTGAGCCAAGTCAGTGATTAGCTGAAGTTTGAAGTTTTGAAGTTTTCAACAACAAAATTTTATCCACTAGAGCTTGGAAGAAGATTGAAGAATCAACTGACAAGAGAGACTCATCAAATAAGAAGTTTTATGTTGAATGCTTATCTTGTAATACGTTTGGATATACAACATATTCGCTCAAAAAGATCAAATCATCAGAAAGTAAGAAATCTTGTTTGCTGAAGATTATTTCTATGTGAGTATGAGATGTTTTCAAAAAACGGATTAGTCCACTCTTGACTTTCTCATGAAAAGCTCATTGGGAATTATCTTTAGTAAGTAAAGAAATATTGTTGGCTAATGAATTTGACTCATAGGAACTTCAAAATAAAGTCTGCAGAAAAGGGCTGGAACAGAGATAATTCAAATTTTGAAGCAATGGTCCTCCTGATTCAAGGCATCAGAATGTTGTTGTCCTTGAGAAGCTTCAAAGAAATCTGTAGATGTTTCGTGTAAAAAAGTTCACTAACTCATCATGGATATGATGTAAGATGAACTCTTAGATTTTTTTAAGTAGCATGGAAAATTAAGTTATGTTAACTTAAGATTTTATCTCAGTTGAACAAACTGTAATTGGTCAGATGTTATCAAACATTCTTTCTCAGAAGTTCATAATGATTGGATCCTGAAGTCAAGTTGTTCAGAAAGATACAATGACAGAAGTCATTCAATCTGGTTTTAAAAGGGATTTAAGTCACTGGTGTTGTTCATAATGAATAAGTCAGTTGACATTCTTTTTAGAAGCAAATGTACTGTCAACTCTGGTTGAAATAACTCTGTACGAGTTAGCTCAGCATTAAGATAAAGTCTGATGGAAGTTAGATGCTCTAATCATGAAGACCAACTTATTTGTGCTATATGTCTCTCAGAAATCAGATGGATGATGTGTTGATGAAGATACTGCAGAACACAACCAAAGGATATGAGATCAACTCAGAAGAGAAATTCAGAAGGTCCTACTTCAGATGTTGTTACTGGCTCCTCTCATTAGAACAAGATCCTTCGTCATATCTTTAAGGCTAGTCAGCAAGAAGGTTTTGACTACACAGAGACATATGCTTCTGTGGCAAGGTTAGAATTCGTACTCTTGTTAATTTCCTTTGTTGCTCATAATAACATAAATCTAAATCAGATGAATATTAAAAATACTTTTTAAATGGTTTAATTGAAGAAGAAGAAGTATGTGTTCATCAACCTCCTGGTTTTGAAAAATGAAAGATTTCCAGAACACGTTCTATAAATTAAAGAAATCATTCTATAGCCTAAAACAAGCTCTCGGAGCTTGGTGTGAAAGGATGAGTAATTTTCTTATCGAAAATAATTTTATCAGAGGAAAGATTGATAACATTCTTTTTCATAAATCAATTAAGAAAGATATTTTAATATGTCAGATTTATGTAGATGATATTTTTTTCGGAATAATAAATATTACACTTGGAAAGGAGTTTGCTAAGTGTATGCAGGCAGAAGTTAAAATTAAGCTACAGAATGATTTGAACGTCAAGCCACAACACTTCAGAAGATTTTGAATGTTTTACAAGAAGCGAAACTACATAAGACTTTGAGAAAGCAACTCTACAGAAGACTCTGAACGCACCTATCTCAAAGGCTGCAACTGCGGAGGCTCTGAGAATCAGATTATGCATGGCTTTGAAACGTCAGCAACAAAGCTTACATCTGGATAACAAGGACATCTGAAGAACGAAGATCTTCTCTGATCTGAAGCATTCCTCTGGATGAATAGTTTACTGAAACATTCACTAGAGCTTAGCTGCATAGATCTGAAGCGTTTCTCTGGATGAACAGCTTACTGAAACATTCGCTAGAGCTTAGCTGCATAGATCTGAAGCTTACTCTGGAACTTCATCAGAAGATCTGAAGCTTACTCTGATAAGAAGAAGACGAAACTTCATCAAAAGATCTGATATAAGAAAAGCAGAGTAGCAACTTCACAATCTGAAGAATCTATTGTGGAAATCAATGAAATCTAGTATCTGAACCATATCAGTATCAAACCCTCTGAAGAAACATTTCTGGGCTTGATGTCATTGATGGAGCTATCATCTGTTGATGAAGATCTTCTGGGAAAAGACTAAATGTCAATGACAAGAAGGATTAACTAACATAACTCTAATAGTTATGGTTTGAAAGTATGATGTAGAAAATCTCTCCAGAAGATAAAGCAGAAGCTTTGATAGTTTCTGAAGAAATATCATAAAGGAAATTTGTTCAGTAAAGTTGTTGATACATGACTATATTTATTGATGTTCACTTTCTTCTGAACTCTTAGGATTGAGTAGAAGTATGAACTTGAGATTGAATTTGATAATAAGCTTGGAATCAGAAACCAAAGATGGGTTAGCAGAAGAAGTCACCATCAGATATGCTGGTTGATAAAGAGCAAGATTGTCATTCAAATAGATGCTAGAAATACATCTTAGTTTGATAATAGTTTGTGATGATCAACTATGTCTATTCAAAGGATAAATTCTTATGATGCAAGAAGTCAGCAAGTTTCCTCAGCTCATAACTTTTTTGAAGCTTATGCTTATTATGAGAAACTAGTGTTCATCAGAAAACAAGTTGTCTGGAAGAAGATAAAGAGGCGTGATCATTGGTATGTGAAGATGGATGATCAGAAGATGAAGACCAAAGGAAGAATCTGGAATTCATAACTATTGTTCAAGATGATACAAACATAAGAGGAGATATAGTTCTATTCAAAAGAAAGGAATCCGAAGAAGTCATTATGATTCTAAAGAAGAATGTAGCAGAAAGAAGATTAATCTGTCAGAGAGCAGCCAGCTAAGACTCTCATGCTTTCAACGTACAATCTGGGAAAAGAAGAGGTTAGTAAAATGGTAGATGAAAAGCTGTACATAGGTATGAGCTGTTCTCTTCTGTATTTTATTGCTTCTTGACCTGACATTCTTTTCAGTATATGTTTATGTGCTTGATTCCAATCAGATCCTAGAGAATTCCACTTAACAGTTGTTAAGATATTTCTGAGGTATCTGAAAGGTACTACTAATGTGGATTTGTGTTACAGAAAATCAGTTGAATATAATTTAGTAGGTTTCTGTGATGCTGATTTTGCTGAAGACAGAGTTGAACGCAAGAGCACATCTAGAAGTTGTCAGACAATCTAATCCTTGTTACAACAAGAAGCAACTCAAAATAGCACTCTCTACTGCATAAGCAGAATATGTTGTTGCTGCTTGTTAAAGTATCAGATGCTCTGGATGAAGAATCAGCTAGAGAACTATCATATGCGTAAGACTGAAGAATCAGAACGCATTTTTCGCACATTACCTTCTATTGGTATCAAAGATGCTCTTCTAAAGTCCTGAGCAAATCTGATGTCGTAGATCATCTAAAGATTTGGATTATCTTGAGATCTAGATAAAAGATTTAATTAGAAGAAGTTCTGTCAAATCAAACTCTGATACTTCTGAAGTATAGTATTTTGATGTTGAAGAAACAAGATGAAGAAACATAAAAGTCAGAATGGAAAGCTCTCAGAAAAAGAGTAACTCTGAAGATCTCAAAATCTCAAAGGAATATGAGCTCTCTAAAAAATGAAAGTTTTGACTTTGAGAGCTCCTCTCGTCATCTGCATCTGCTCCGATTAAAAGAGAATACGACTTCAACAATTCCTACACCTCCTTCAATTGGTATTCCTTAGTAAACCAATTCTTCTGAAGTTCAACTGGTTAAGGAAAGAGAAGACAAGCTAGAAAGGATAACAAACTTCAAACGTTTTACTTAGAAGCAAAAATAAGCTGAAGAAAGAGCTGCTGAAGAAGCGAGAATTTCAGCATAAGAAGATTCCAGAAAAGAAACTGTCAGATTGACACAAGAAGCTGTAGATGCTGAGAAGGCTAAGAAAGTTGTTGTAGTTGGTTCTTCTTCTGAAACTACCCTTGTACGTTGAGAACGTGACGTTAGTAAGATTCAAGAAGATCAACAAGCTATGAAGAAAGAACAACAAGTTGTCAGAGAAAGCTTTGCTAAACAGAAACTTGTCAACAACTCTCTTCTATGCATGCTTCAACAAATTCTAGAAAAGATGTTAACCTATAAGAATTAGGCACTCAGGTTTTATTTCTTGACTCTATTAATTTAATTTTTTTTAATTCTGATATAAAAGAGGGAGAAATAGAATATATTTTAAATCTTGTTTTTAATGAAAACTCACCTTTTTGATGATGTCAAAAAGGGGAGAAATAGAATATGATTTTGATATAATCTGAAGAAATAGAATATAATTTGATATAACCTAAAGAGAATGCAAAACATCAACTCTGATACAAACTGCGTGTATTACTAACCGTATGTTTGATGTTTTACCGAGGAGCTCTGAACAAGTTCACTAGGCATTCTAAAGACAGGTCAAATGAATGAACTCTGAG
The DNA here is from genome assembly GCA_963859935.3 of Lathyrus sativus. Classification (NCBI taxonomy): domain Eukaryota; kingdom Viridiplantae; phylum Streptophyta; class Magnoliopsida; order Fabales; family Fabaceae; genus Lathyrus; species Lathyrus sativus. The sequence continues at coordinate 550,490,640 of OZ012738.1, read as the reverse complement.
TTCAAATGAACTGGTTGTTCATATAATCAAAGTTATACACTTCGTGAACATATGTTCAGAATCAGATGGACCCAATATTGTTCAAGAGAAAGTTAAAGTCATCTTGATTTTGGTATCATAATGTTCAGAAGATGTAAATTGCATGTGAATATGATAATCAGAGCATAAGAATCAGAAATCTTCATAGAAGCAAGAATTGGTTTCAGACTCAAAATCAAGAATTAAGTATCAGATTCAGTATTAAACTAATTGGTATCAGACTCAGAATCAATTAGCTTCAAGAAACTCAGAATCAAGAACTAGTATCAGATTCAGGGGGAGTTCTGAAGATCTAAATATCTGACCTATTGTAGCCAGGGGGAGTTCACCCAGAAAGGTTCACAAGTCAAAATATTTGATTTTCACCCAGTCTGAAACTCAGGGGGAGCTTCTCATTTGAAGAAAAGCTACTTCTGCTTCTGATAAACAGCGTCGCTAAGTTATTAGAAAAGAACTGTTTTGTATTTGTGCTACAAATGTGCAAATGCTTTAGAAGGCTCTACAGATATATGGCTCTGATACGATGTTTAGAGAAAACAAGTTCTAAAGATCTGAAGATGGAAGTTTTGCTGAGCTAGTCCAGATTCTAAAGACTTATGCTATCTTATATCGTAGTGAAGTATTCCTTATCTTCTATTTGTTTTTGTTTTTTAAATATTTCTATTTTGTGAGTCTTGGGCTCAGAGAAAGTCTCTGAACAAGCATAAAAAGAATTTTTAAAGTTAACACATTCAGGGGGAGCTGTTGCTTGAAACTCTGAATATGTTAATGCTTGGTGATTACCCTGTATAAAATGTTCTATCAAAATACATGTTTTTGTCATCATCAAAAAGGGGGAGATTGTAAGAGCAAGAATTGTCTCTATATGTTATCTCTATGTTTTGATGATAACAATTAAGTATTTGTGAAAAAACCATTTTATGTTCTATTGTTTGTTGTGTGCAGATAGTTAAATAAAGATATTAAATCAACAAACTATATCAAGAAGTGCTTTAAATTCAATATAGAGTTACTTTATGTGACGTGACATAAAGCGCTTATTAAAAAAGCAAGTTTGCCTCTGTATTTGTTCATGATCAGAAAGTTCCAAGGATGTTGTATATTCCAAGTGCAATGCTCCTGTGGATTCTGCTCTAAGAAGTGTATCTGATCTGAAATCAATCAAAGCGTATTGAAGAAGCAAGTATGGCTCTGTATCTGATCACAATCAGAAAGATCCAAATATGTTGTATATTGCAGTTGCAATGCTCTTGTGGATTCTGCTCTAAGAAGTGTATCTGATCTGGAAGCTATCAACGCATCTGAGATATAGTCCTCTGAAGAACCAAGCTCTGAAGACTCTGATGACTTGAAGCTCTGAAGGCTGAATGCTCTGAAGACCAAGTGCAGAAAGAATCTGAATACTTAAGGGTTCTGAAGATCAATACTCTGAAGATATAATCCTCTGAAGAATTACGTGCTGAAGACTCTGATGACTTGAAGCTCTGTAGGCTGAAGGCTCTGAAGACCAAGTGCAGAAAGACTCGGAAGACTAGATTCTGAAGATAAAGATCATGTAGCTTCACCCAGATGAAGACGTGTTAATCAGATAAGCTGTTGCTATCAACTCTGATAAACAAGGTGATGAAGTCAGACTCTGATGTTATTATGCTATCATACCAAAGTAGTTTCTGAACTACTCATCAGTTACATCATCAGAAGAAACAAAGCCAGAAGCTGATCTTTCCAAGATGATAAATGAAGATCACATCATTTATGGATAAGAGTTGTATCCCATAATGATATATTAACGTTGCAAGAAAAGGAAAAGAAAGTGATGTCAGCACTATACAACACGTGAGTATTCTATCTGTTGGGAAATGACCGTTGGAATATTTAAATGGACACTTCTATCCTCACAACGTCTCTCTTGGATGCACTATAAAAGAAGAATATATGTTTCATTCAAATGTTAGCAAAGTACTGAGCTCATTACAAAGAAAGCTAACTTGTTACAAAGCAACGATGCTAACGAGTGAAGTTAGCAACATAGTTGATTAACAAGAAAAGCTTTATGCTAAGAAGTCGCAGTGCTCACATAAGAAAGCTTTTAAGCAATATGGAAACTACTGTTCTAATAATCTTATAGAGATTTATCTTTAGATTAATTTCTGTATTAGGAAGCAAAGAGTTGTTGCTCAATACTTGTTATGTACTTGATTAGGAGTAATCTGCTTGATAAGAAGCACTCATGTAATCTCCGGCAACACAAATTCAACTTAGAATTAGTGGTTCCTCAAGTGATTTTGTGAAGATCAGAATACTTGAGATGACAAGTGACAGTTGTCATTTGTGGTATCTAATAGGAGATCTAAATTGAACGGATTCAATTAGATGTCAATGAACGTTATATCCTAAGGGATCCCTGAACGTGTCATTGTCTATTTGTTAGTCACCTGCAGTTAGCTTGTGCAACTGTAATCAGTTGGTTATAGTGGATTAAGTCCTTGCTTGAGTGAGGCGAAATCACCTTGGAAGGGTGGATTGGATTAGCTTGGGAGTTGCTCAAGTGAACCAGGATATATCATGTGTTCTTTACTTGTGTTATGCTTTATTATATATGCTTCCGCAATGCATCTTAAAGAACTCTATAGAAAGCAACAAGTGAAGAAACTCAGAAAAAGTTTTAATAGAGTAAATACCCAATTCAACCCCCCCCCCCCCTTTCTTGTGTATTTCTCAAACCTTCATCAACATGCTGATGACTATTTCTGAGACGAGGCCTTCTAGGCTTCTTAAATGGAAAGGCAACATCATCCTGATCCTGGCTCTTGGGAAACTCACTTCTGAACTTCTTGATACCATTGGAAGAACCATTGGCTTTGGATAGACCTCCATGTTAGACACCTTTTCTGGAATTATTCCCACATCCATCATTTCAGCAAGATCATGAGGTGCACTGGCTGCTATCTTCTTAGGAAAGAATAAACTCAGAGCCTTCAAGAGGACCTTTGTCATTTCTTCTTCTCTCATTGGAGGCTTGACTTGAGCAGCAGCTAAGACTTCAACTAGAGTATTCAGACGTTCCATACCAGCCTTCAAAGTAGTTACCTCTTCACAGAGTCCAAGAATCTTTTGTTCAAGTTTGTCCATCTTCACTTGCAGATGGCTCGAGTGTTGTACTGATGAATAAGCTTGACTATTGAAGATAGATGACATGGTTAAACTAGAATTCAAAAAATGCAATGCTAAATGATGCATGATTGTGCAATGCAAATGGATTAGTTTTCAAGGAACTCAATGATCATAAAATTGCAAACACCACAAAGAGATAACACTTTTGAATATTTGAAAAATCTCATTTTGTTAATGATAGAAGGATTACAGTTTGAAGTACAACTTTCAACAGATCCTAAACAAAATAGAAGATAAATGGAGAAAGAATCTAAAACTTCTAAGGAATCCCATGAGAAGAAGATCCAATCCCTTCTTGCAGCTTCATATTGAGCTCCTTGATCTGGTCTTCCATCTGGGTTTTCTAAATCACGAGTTTATCGACAACCATCTTCCAATCAAATGAGGTAGGGGGTATCTGAACTCTTCTAAACATCAGGAACTGGTAGAAGGCTAGAGGAAAATAAATCCTCTTGCACTTTTCTCTTCTTATTAGCAAGCTCTTCTTCATCCTTTTGCTTCAAGTGCTTTTGAAGTTTTGCACTCTCATTACTGACAATTTGATATTTGTTCTTCCAAGTATCCCTCTCTCGCTGCACCTTGGTCAAAGCAATTTGAAGTTTCTCTGTATCATTTATGAATATTAAAAAGTGTTCTCTAACAGCTATAGGCAAGGGCTTCTGGCGAGGATAAGGAATCTTCAACTTGATAGCCCTAGCTTGTACCCATTAGAGATAAGGCTCCAAAGAGACACAATTTGGCTTTCTTAGAATTGTTCTTCTCTTTTGGTGGACACGACGCCAAGCATGCACAATTTTCTCCTTGAGTGCTTTATCATCTTCACCTTCCTTAAAGAACAAACCCTCCAAAAAGATATTGTTTGGTTTGTCTTTCATAAGGTACCTAAGTTGACGGTGGGCCAAAATCAGGTTATAGTTAATACCTCCTTTTGTACCAAAAAGAGGTACCTTAGAAAACTTGCTACAACTATCAATGATCACCACTCCATTATAAACACAATTATACCAGTCAATATCAAAATAGGTGAGAGACATGATCTTTTGTGACCCCAATAAACCATCCTTGAGGTCCCAAAAAGCAGTAGACCGAGGCAAGTGATAAATAAATCACTTGTATAGTAAAGGCGCACAATAGATACTCATCCCCTCACCATAAGAATTAATGAGATGAACAGAGGGGTAGACGTCTGCGAGTAGAGTATGAACTGGATTTCTAATTAAGAATATCTTGATGGTATTAATGTCAACAAAATTGTCGACATTAGGAAAGAGGAACAATCCATAAACAAGTAAGGCAAGAATAGCCTCAAAAGAATCCATACTCTTCATGCTAGAAAAATAATGAACTTTGTCCATTAGAAACTTAGTAGGTAACCCATGAATTCCTCCTTTGGTGGCCATTTGAGCTTTGATTGATCTCATACATATTCAAGTGAGTAGCTTCTGCAATAACTTGGTTCCTAGGAGTCTCTTCCAAACCCGAAAATGGGTCTTGATCAGAAATGGGTAATCCAAGTAAACAAGAATACTCTTCTAGTGTGGGCATAAGCTGATAATCTAGAAAGGTGAAGCATTGATACACTGGATCATGGAACTGAACCAATGTGGTAAGAACCCCATCCACCATGTTAATCTTCAAAAGAGATATAAGTCTTCCATTTTTATCTTTGAAAGCCTCATGGAACTGAACCAATGCGGTAAGAACCTCATCCACCATGTGGTAAGAACCCCATCCCCCTAACTTTCTCAGATCTTCTAATTTAGGACTCTTGAAAGTGTACTTTTGAGTTTTCCTTCTTCCAAAATCCATGGTGAAAATACCTGTGATGTTTGCAACAAGTATCTCTAAGCTCCTTGAAGACTTGGTTAAAATAATGTTTATGAATGCATGAAAGTATGGATGCACAAACAAGGTCATAGCATATAGGGCTCAAGGGTTCGACGTCACGAGCATGGAGTCATGGGTCTAACGATCCCAAAAGGTATGCACTAAGGTTTTTTGTACCTGTAGAACAAGGTTCTAAAAAGTTCCTAGAGTCATCGATTCATATTTCGAATATTTCTAACACACTGATTACTCAGGAATCGATAATATTCTCAAGAGAACCTCGTCTAAGTGTAGTATCGTGTATCAACTATTTCAGTTTTACACCTTCATAGCCACCGCACTACATCCTAAAAGGCCAAGTGGGGTAAAGGGATACTAAGATCCTCAACTTCTCGGGCTCCCGGGTCGAAAGTAGCAATGCTTTTACGATTACTCGTTCAATAAATACTACCCTCAAAGGGGCCTCCACTGAGTGGGGGATTCTCAAGTCAGCTTGTTCGGGATTACTCCACCCAAGCCTTCTTGACTATATACCACCCTCCTAACTTATTTATGCTCTCAAGTCAGGGCTAGGACTTATCTCACCACATATGGATTATCACCCTGAAAAACAGAAAAGCCCAAACAATACAAGCAAACAATATAACAACAATAACACAAACATAACAAGATAGGTTTAACCCTCTTGGGGGTGTTCCCCAGTGAAGTCTTCATTTCTGTCGTGGTGAGAATTGGAGACCAAACTATTAGTTAACTTGACTTGCAAAACAAAATATCACCACCGAACTTTAATTTATCCAAGGGAAGGGGAAAAGATCAAAGGTACGAGATCAAAGGTAAGACTAAAGACTAAGTAAATATGAGATCAAAGGTACGAGGGTTGATTATACTAAGGGAAGGTACTAGAACCCTAAGTATCTACAGTATCCTATATGAACCTATTGTATTATTTGTGTTAGTTTATAAGTGTTTGCTGAAATAGATTAGGGAGATGAAAAGAGAAGTTTTTTTATTTTTTTTATTTTTGTGTTTGGCATGACATGAAGTCTTATACCTGCGTACCAATGAAGGATCAAAACCTCGTAGTTCGAGATATAAAAATAAAAGGGTTTGTTGTGGTGTATTTTAATGAAGAAGAAACAAGTTGTCATCTTAAGGATAATACTCAACTGATCCACCACAAGCATGTGGAAGATGGATCTTTGCTTCACAATGAGAGAAGGGCTCCAACTTGGGTATAAAATCAACAAGTATGCCTCATACCTCCCTCAAGTGGAAAAGAATCAATATCTTTCGCAACAATGTCATGGGGTAGGAGAATTATATCTCAATTAAGGATGATTCATGTCTAGTCTTTCTTTGAGAAAATGTTTTAATATTGAAAAGCCAAAGTGGCAAAAGTTTGAATAAGGTTTGTGTCTTTTAGTATGAAGAAAAGGTTTGAATATGCTTAAGATGTCTTCAAGCATTTATTAAGAAAAGATGTTTTGAAAAGTCAATGATCTAAGGTCAAGGTTTCTATTGAAAAGGTTTCTTTTTGAAACAGGGAAACCTAGTATTGAACCATCTAAGGGTAACTAAACACAATGTAAGGTAGTAAACCTAAAGATAAACAAACTAGGGGGTAACAAGGATCATGCAATAGGGAAAGATGTAAAAGAGAACAAAAATGCATATGCACATGACAAGAAGTCAACAAGAAGTCCCTTCCCTTGGATTAAGAAGATATATCATAAAGACAAAGCATAAGGTGTGGTCTTGAAGTTAGGAACTAAATAGGGGATTTTACACTGTCAAGCTTAGAAACCCTAGCTTAGCAACTTCTCACACTCTTGAAAATTGATGAATTGATCTTGGAATAATCTCTTAGGTGTCTCAACACACCATTCCGTGATCATAGTTGCTTGGAATTGAGTCTTAATCTCCTCCAATTACACAATTGACTTGGGGTTGACTAGATGAAAACCCTAACTGCACCACCTTTGGCTGTGGCTTCTTGTACTTGATATAATGACTTGCACAAACTCCTCAATGAACTTCAAGACACTCAATGAGATTTCATAATATTCTCCATCCAGAATCATGGACTTACAATCCTCTGATGCCTTTCAATTGACCCCCAAGATAGGAGATGCACCAATCTTAACCATCCACTCCTTCAATGAGTTTTGACTTGATTATGATGATGATAAGCCCTTGATAACTTGAATAAGACCTCTTGATTAGGCTTAGAAGCTTGCTAACCTCCTCTTGATAAGCACATCTCCCTTAATCCCCTACAAATGAAAGAAGATATGCAAATGCTAATGCTATATGAAATGCAATGAAACATAAGTTAGGTAAAGAAAAGGTTGGGCAAATTTTGGGGTGCAACAGCTGCCCCTATTCAAACGACTTGGACCTGACTGGGTGAGAAGCGAACGACTCTCAAACAATCAAGTTAAAAGACGGTTGAATACCAACGAACCCGGAAATTTGCCAACCGCAGAAATAAACTGCAAAACAATGATTGGGGAGAAAATCTCCGGAGGTAACTGAATTAATCACAGGAATACTCCATTGGGGAAGTACACTGACCAAAAGTCAGAATGAAACGAAAGTGTTAACCACAAACTACCAACCAAAAATTGGGATCACTGGAATACCGAACAAAGTCGAATCCACACTATCAACCAAAAGTTGAAATCACCAGACGACCACAAGCTACCAACCAAAAGTTGGGATAGCGCTCCACAGGAGAAACCAAAGACTACCAATCAAAAGTTGGGATTGCGTCCATAAAATCTTACCAACCGAAAGTTGGAATAAGACAAAGCTACCAACCAAGAGTTGGAATTGAAGTAAAGGATATCAACCAAAAGTTGGAATAACATCAGCAAAACCTCACCAACCAAAAGTTGGAACCAAACAAACTCCGACAAGTCGCTAATTACCAACCAAAAGTTGGAATAACAAATCCGGGAACAGAAGGCTACCAACCAAAAGTTGGAATCGAACAAAGCTACCAACCAAAAGTTGGAATCACACGAAGTTACCAACCAAAAGTTGGAATCAAACGCAAAGGACAAAGACTACCAACCAAAAGTTAGAATCAAACACGGCTACCAACCAAAAGTTGGAATAAGAAATCCAGGAAAGGAAGACTACCAACCAAAAGTTGGAATCAAATCAACAAAATCTCACCAACCAAAAGTTGGAATCAAATGACGTTACCAACCAAAAGTTGGAATAACGACTCCGCCCAAGAATAGAGGAAAAATACCAACCAAAAGTTGGGATAAACGTACCACCACCACAGGATTACCAACCAAAAGTTGGAATAACTATTCCAGGAACAAAGGACTACCAACCAAAAGTTGGAATAACGTCAACAAAGCTTCAGACCCTGCTGGGGACTACCAACCAAAAGTTGGAATAACATCAACCAACAACAGACTACCAACCAAAAGATGGAATAACAACTGCAGGGTATAAAATCCAACCAAAAGTTAGGAAGCAAGGCTACTAACCAAAAGTTAGGATTGTCAGGAAAAGGCCAACATCGACTAAAAGTCGGACCGCAAGCTACTAACCAAAAGTTAGGATCGCTGGAGACGCTGAACAAAAGTTGACTCCACCACGGAAGACTACCAACCAAAAGTTGGAATGATCATCAGACACTACCAACCAAAAGTTGGAATAACAGCCACAAAAGCAGACTATCAACCAACAGTTGGAATAATCAGGAAAGGAAGACTACCAACCAAAAGTTGGAATGATCAACAAGGGAAGATTACCAACCAAAAGTTGGAATAACGTCAACAAAGGAAAACTACCAACCAAAAGTTGGAATAAAAAAGATACTAACCAAAAGTTAGGATTACCGGAAACGCTGAATGAAAGCGAACTAACCGTAACAAAGATTACCAACCAAAAGTTGGAACAATCAACATTACTGAGGAAAACAAGGATTACCAACCAAAAGTTGGAATAACATCCCAATGCCAATAGGTCACCAACCAAAAGTTGGAATGAAACAAACATTACCAACAAAAAGTTGGAATGAAACCCAAAAGTACCAACCAAAAGTTGGAATAAAACAAACAATTACCAACCAAAAGTTGGAATGAAACCCAAGATTACCAACCAAAAGTTGGAATAAGGACTTTGCGGGAAAACCATGGATTACCAACCAAAAGTTGGGATAACACACCCGAAATAGACTACGCTGGGAACTACCAACCAAAAGTTGGCATAACATACTCAACATAGGCTGACGACAGAATCAACCGACTCCCAACTTATGGGGAAAAGCTTCAATAGGAAAAGAGAGGTTTAAACAAACGACTCTGCTGAGGGGAAACCAATAACCCGAAGACCCCAAAGATCCACCCAACAGGGGGATAACACAAAAAATCTCCTAAACTTAAAAACCTCGGCCCTCAAAGGCAACCGACATCAAAGGTATCAAACCTGGCTTATGCTTCGGATGCATATGTTTGAAATGGCGTAATGCTCCATACGAAATGGAAATGGTACGCATTGGAAATGGTACGCATTTGGGTATATGCTATGCACAATGCAAAATGCAAGGGAACCGCTCCAGCAAAATAAATGCTAGAAATGAAGCCAACTCCACTGGAGAAAGAAACAACCCTGTTGGGGATAGCTTACACGTGCCAATAACAACTGGACTTATGTTGAGGTTGCGAGCCTGAATGGCCAACTTAGCTGGGGAAAATGTCATGAACGGTTTTTCAAAATACGAACTCTTATAGGAACATAGAAGAATCCACGGGGAAACAAAACAACTTGCTAATAGCCCTTCCCACCTGCTGAAGAGAAATTATGCCACGAATGGCCTTCCGGGATACAGTTCTCTTGGGGGACTATAAATTTGGCCGAGGATAGACAACCAGACACTGGAATCACTCTTACTTGTCGGGGAGAATACAACTCTGCGGGGAAATCAACTTTACCGGAAACCTTGGTCTGAACTACTGAGAACTGAAAATTCGCAGACAATCCGCTGGAGAAAACCGCGTGCTAACCCATTGCTGGGGAAGATACCACACCTACCTGGTGGAAGGAAATCCGATCTCGAATCGCTAGGGAGTAAGTACATACCTGTAATCTGTGGGATTAAACTACGTACCGACCAACTGCCGAAGACAAGGGCACACACTTAACTGCTCCTTTAAACTGTACACAACCCTACTGGGGACAGAGATGCCAACTCCAATTGTTGAGGAATAGACTCTGGTTGGGGAGAATCTGCTTGGGAGACAAATCAATGCTCATAGTCCAATGTTCAGACTCTATGGGGAAACACAACTGAACTTGTTGAGGAGACTCCACTTCTGCTCGGAAAGAAATCCAATCCTGACCTGCTGGGAAGTGGGCCCAATACTCTGCATATGACTCTATTGAGGATGTGACGAGGATACACTTCTGTCATATGCCTCAAGGGTAATGACCTTGCAAAAATGATCTCTTGAACGGAAAAGCTTGTCATGAAACGAACTTGAGATGGCTTGCCCCTAGAATCTGTAACAACTCTTGCTAAACTCTGTAGATATGGAGAGGAACGGTTTCTTCGTTTCCAATTTTTGCCCCAGCCTGTGGGATCTCCATAACACATTCCTCGAAAGGAACCCTGAAATCACTGTACTCTGGCGGTTTGATATGAACGGCCTCAGCGCTTTGAACCTCACAGAGGTGCTCTGCATTAATTGCCCTCTGGACGAGAATGCCTTTTGTGCTCCTAGGGTGGTCTGCCCCAGACTTGCAATGATTTTTTCCCCTGATTGGCAGATTTGTGGAGCAGTACCCCTTGGCTGCGAGAGATTTACTAAATCACGACCTGATTGCCCCAGATTAGTGACTTTTAGATGGCTGACTCGCATATCGTGATCATCTGATATAGCTTGCCCCGGTTCACCGGAGTATTCAGGCATTATGCATTTTATTCTGATCAAAGTTTCCATTGTGGAACTTTCCTGCTGTCAAGCGCTTACTCACAAGTAAAACAAATTGTTCTGCATAAACGATATATTAAATGCAATGCATATGATAGTTCTGAAATCCAAGCATGTTCACTGGAAACATTTTGTGACATATAATGAATGAATTACTTATTCAAAATGTTCAATATTAATACCAACGCGGTATGAGGAATCCTTTTTAGGAGTCGGTTTTGATGCGATCTTTACTGAAGTATGCTTTCGAAACAAACCAGCTTCAATTAGGACTTTTGAAGGTTGTAACATGGTTAGGCTCACGGTTTAGAAAGAAAGGATAAAGGCTCAAAGTCTATCCTAACCCACCCATTCTCCTTGATGTTCTCCAATCCTACGTTCAGCTAACTCGACACGAGCGCTCACCTTTCAAAGGTTGACTGATAGGAGTGATGATTCAAGAAACCACGCGTTTTTGGAGTGACAGTCACTTGCTTTTTCGTCTTTGGGGACCTGGAGTCGCACGACTTGTTCTTTTCGAGGATTTCTCTTTTGTAATCTTTTTCGTCTTTTCGTATTTCCCTAATTTTTGCCTGAACTAACTCTTTTGAGTTTCTGATTTTGAAGTCCAGTGGGATACCTTGATTTTTGCCTAAGTCGCTTGTTTTCAAGATTCGACTTAGCGGGCTTTTTCCTTTTGATTTTGCTTTTTCTCTTTTTTGAACAAATCGTGCGACACCGGCTTGTTTGACTTGTTAAGAGCTATCATAACTGTTTCACTCCTTATCGGCAAGGTTTAACCATTGTGGTTTTTTAGGCACGACCTCTAGAGGTGTGATTGATCCTCGAACGGGAACACTCCTTTTGCAATTTGAATGCTTGGTCAAATTATCTGACACCTACCCTGCCCCAGGTTATGATTGGGGGTTTTTTCATTTTCAGAAAGAAACTCCTACTACTAGGCTCAAAGGGGTTGACAAGGGATTATCTGCCTTATGTCTCCGGTGTTTAGGAATTTGAAACAATGCCTGTGTCATACCCTAAATTTTCCAAACTTTTTTTTAAAATCTCTAGCTTATGTGTGTGCCATCCAAGAGGAGGGTCTTTGTTGGTTTCAAGCTCAAGAAAAGGCATTGGTACAAGCCATCAAATGGGTGTTATTATCACAAAGTTATCAAAGAATCATCAGATGGTTGTCAGGGGGTTCATGAGGCTTTATCATTGGTGTCAGCATGAGTAAGAAGTTTTTTGAGTACCTTAGAGGATTTTGGAATTGGAATGGTCACTTTGTTCATCTAAACAATGCCCAGGCAAAAAGGGTGAAATTAGGGTTTTAATTTTAATCAGGATAAATTTGTTGTTGAGGGCAAGAATTGTTTCCATGGTCTTCCATATGTCCTAAGGTGTTTGAGGATGGGAGATTAATCGTCAATTTTAATCATAAGAGCTTCAATTGATCAGTCAGTCAAAAATTAGGAGATTTGGGAAAAATTCAACTGTGTAGTGAAAAAAGTTACCTCCTGACTTTTTAAGGTCAAAATCATGTTCCTCAAGTTCAATATGACCAATGGATGGAATTTGATCAAGAAAGGTCAAGGGGCAACTTTTCAAGACCATGGGTGTATCGCATGACGAATTTCAACCCTGTGGTTAATCATATCTTCAAGTCAACATTCAGCCCAGATAGGGGCATCTTCAGTAAAGCCATGGGCGTTCCCCAATGAGTTGTCTCCAGCGGTATTCAGCGATAAGTGGCAATCTCTACAGAGAAGCTTATCTTTCTTTAGTGATAAGTGGCAATCTCTTGGGAGAAGCTTATCCATCTTCGGCGATAAGTGGCAATCTCTACAAAGAAGCTTATCTTTCTTCAGTGATAAGTGGCAATCTCTTGGGAGAAGCTTATCTGTCTTCAATGATAAGTGGCAATCTCTACAGAGAAGCTTATCTTTCTTCAGTGATAATTGGAAATCTCTTGGGAGAAGCTTATCCGTCGTCAGAGATAAGTGGCAATCTCTACAGAGAAGCTTATCTTTCTTCAGTGATAAGTGGCAATCTCTTGGGAGAAGCTTATCCGTCTTCAGCGATAAGTGGCAATCTCTACAGAGAAGCTTATCTTTCTTCAGCGATAAGTGGCAATCTCTACAGAGAAGCTTATCTTTCTTTAGTGATAAGTGGCAATCTCTTGGGAGAAGCTTATCCATCTTCAACGATAAGTGGCAATCTCTACAGAGAAGCTTATCTTTCTTCAGTGATAAGTGGCAATATCTTGGTAGAAGCTTATCCGTCTTAAACGATTTGTGGCAATCTCTACAGAGAAGCTTATCTTTCTTCAGTGATAAGTGGCAATCTCTTGGGAGAAGCTTATCCGTCTTCAGCGATAAGTGGCAATCTCTATAGAGAAGCTTATCTTTCTTCAGCGATAAGTGGCAATCTCTATAGAGAATCTTATCTTTCTTTAGTGATAAGTGGCAATCTCTTGGGAGAAGCTTATATGTCTTCAGCGATAACTGGAAATCTCTACAGATAAGCTTATCTTTCTTCAGTGATAAGTGGCAATCTTCTGGGAGAAGCTTATCCGTCTTCAACGATAAGTGACAATCTCTACAGATAAGCTTATCTTTCTTCAGTGATAAGTGGAAATCTCTTGGGAGAAGCTTATTCGTCTTCAGCGATAAATGGTAATCTCTTCAGAGAAGCTTATCCCTCTACATCCTTTCGGGTGTCAGTTTTGTTTGTATTTCACTTCTCAAACTTTTGTCACTTCTTTTCGGGCAATTTAAGGGTCTTCTATATTTAATCATCTTCTACCTCAAAAGAGTGAATGTCATAGCATTTCGTCTTACTAGGTTTAAGCCGATTGGATAGAGGCATCTGCCATACCCTAAATTTGACCACGTTTTTTTTAAATCTCTGGCTTGTGTGTGTGCCATCCAAGAGGAGGGTCTTTGTTGATTTCAAGCTCAAGAAAATACATTGGTACAAGCCATCAAATGGGTGTTATTATCACAAAGTTATCAAAGAATCATCAGATGGTTGTCAGGGGGTTCATGAGGCTTTATCATTGGTGTCAGCATGAGGAAGAAGTTTGTTGAGTACCTCAGAGGATTGTGGAATTGGAATGTCACTCTGTTCATCTAAACAATGCCCAGGCAAAAAGGGTGAAATTAGGGTTTCAATTTTAATCAGGATAAATTTGTTTTTGAGGGCAAGAATTGTTTCCATGGTCTTCCATATATCCTAAGGTGTTTGAGGATGGGAAATTGACCGTCAATTTTAATCATAAGAGCTTCAATTGACCAGTCATTCGAAAATCAGGAGATTTGGGAAAAAGTCAACTGTGTAGTGAAAAAAGTCACCTCCTGACTTTTTAAGGTCAAAATCATGTTCCTCAAGTTCAATATGACCAATGGATGGAATTTGATCATGAAAGGTCAAGGGGCATCTTTTTAAGACCATGGGTGTATCGCATGACGAATTTCAACCCTGTGGTTAATCAGATCTTCAAGTCAACATTCAGCCCAGATTGGGGCATCTTCAGTAAAGCCATGTGTGTTCCCTAATGAGTTGTCTCCAGCGGTCTTCAGTGATAAGTGGAAATCTCTTAGGAGAAGCTTATCCGTCTTTAGCGATAAAGTGGCAATCTCTACAGAGAAGCTTATCTTTCTTCAGTGATAAGTGGCAATCTCTTGGGAGAAGCTTATTCATCTTCAGCGATAAGTGGCAATCTCTACAGAGAAGCTTATCTTTCTTCAGTGATAAGTGGCAATCTCTTGGGAGAAGCTTATCCGTGTTCAGCGATAAGTGGCAATCTCTACAGAGAAGCTTATCTTTCTTCAGTGATAAGTGGCACTCTCTTGGGAGAAGCTTATCCGTCTTCAGCGATAATTGGAAATCTCTACAGAGAAGCTTATGTTTCTTCAGTGATAAGTGGCAATGTCTTGGGAGAAGCTTATCCGTCTTCAGCAATAAGTGGCAATCTCTACAGAGAAGCTTATCTTTCTTCAGCGATAAGTGGCAATCTCTACAGAGAAGCTTATCTTTCTTTGGTGATAAGTGGCAATCTCTTGGTAGAAGCTTATCCATCTTCAACGATAAGTGGCAATCTCTATAGAGAATCTTATCTTTCTTCAGTGATAAGTGACAATATCTTGGGAGAAGCTTATCCGTCTTCAACGATAAGTGGTAATCTCTATAGAGAAGCTTATCTTTCTTCAGTGATAAGTGGCAATCTCTTGGGAGAAGCTTATCCGTCTTCAGTGATAAGTGGCAATCTCTATAGAGAAGCTTATCTTTCTTCAGCGATAAGTGGCAATCTCTATAGAGAAGCTTATCTTTCTTTAGTGATAAGTGGCAATCTCTTGGGAGAAGCTTATCTGTCTTCAGCGATAACTGGAAATCTCTACAGAGAAGCTTATCTTTCTTCAGTGATAAGTGGCAATCTCTTGGGAGAAGCTTATCCGTCTTCAATGATAAGTGGCAATCTCTACAGATAAGCTTATCTTTCTTTAGTGATAAGTGGAAATCTCTTGGGAGAGGCTTATTCGTCTTCAGCGATAAGTGGCAATCTCTTTAGAGAAGCTTATCCCTCTACATCCTTTCGGGTGTCAGTTTTGTTTGTATTTCACTTCTCAAACTTTTGTCACTTCTTTTCGGGCAATTTAAGGGTCTTCTATATTTAATCATCTTCTACCTCAAAAGAATGAATGTCGTAGCATTTCGTCTTA
Source organism: Lathyrus sativus (assembly GCA_963859935.3). Lineage (NCBI taxonomy): Eukaryota > Viridiplantae > Streptophyta > Magnoliopsida > Fabales > Fabaceae > Lathyrus > Lathyrus sativus. Next base: position 550,474,940 of record OZ012738.1, on the reverse strand, counting down.
TTAGGTTTAAGCTGATTGGATAGAGGCATCTATCATACCCTAAACTTGAAACACCTTTTTTTTTTAAATCTCTGGCTTGTGGGTGTGCCATCCAAGAGGAGGGTCTTTGTTGGTTTCAAGATCAAGCAAAGGCATTGGTACAAGCCATTAAATGGGTGTTATTATCACAAAGTTATCAAAGAATCATCAGATGGTTGTCAAGGGGTTCATGTGCATGGGATGCTGCATTGGGAGCCACCAAACATTTCCCAAAATGAACCAACACAAGCTTGTACCATTTTGCCCCATTTTTGAATCCTTAGCCAAAACAAGTAAAAGACAAACAACTCCTACTGCTCTGCTCCTTGCAGCCCAGCTAGGTCACTCTCTTCACCAACAAGCAACCTAGAATGAGACAAGAAAATGCAGTTGGCTGATGGATCTTGAAGATCAACCATTGATTCAAAAATCCACCATGGAATGCAAATCTGGCCATTCAATCTTTACCATGGTGAAAACCCCCCAAACCTGATTTGATTCCATATTAAAGACCAAATATCAGTCAACACAAACCCTAGCCACCAGTTTGCATTGAGAAACCAGAAAACTCTTATTTTGTGAACCATTTCAAATCCTCAAAAAACCTAAAAATCTGTCTGGGGTAGTTAGCTTGCTAAAACCATTTCCATACATAAAAACTCACCACAAACCATCTTCACAACCCACACATGATCTTTGGAAGGTGTTCAAAATATTAAACCAGTCAAAAACACCACAACTCAAAAAGTCAACCTTCTACCTAACAAACTTTGACCTTTTACTCAAAACAAACCTAGCTGCAAACTGTTTGATCTGTGAATCATTGGAGCTGCTGTCTTGCACCCTAGGAGCATTTGCAGGCTGTGGAAAGGGAAGGATCCTTGGTTTTCTTGGCTGCTAGCATAGTGAGGTCTACAAGAGGTATATGGTTTCAAACCCTACCATTGATATGCATCATGTTTATGTTTTGTGGTTTGTTGGATTGATATAGACATTGTTGTGTTAAGTTGTAACTTTGCTGTCAAAATACATGAGACCAATAACATGTGCATTAGCTGTTGGAATGTCATTAAGGTGGTTTATGTTTGTTTTTACCTTTGTGAAAGTATGTTGTTTGGATACATGATGAGTTTAGACTCTTGGCATTGTTCTGTCAGTTTAACCACCTAACTGTTTTGAAAGCTGTCAACAAGAGAGGTTTAGGTTAGATGCTTTAATAGTGAATCTTGTTATACTTGACATGTCTGGGCTGAATGTTGACTTGAAGATCTGATTAACCACGGGGTTGAAATTCGTCATGCGATACACCCATGGTCTTGAAAAGATGCCCCTGGATGGGATGAATCTTGCTTTGATAATCTTGAATTCCATGGAAAGGCCCACGGTTTTTGCAGATAATGCCCCTGACCAGGCTGATGGTTACTTTGAAGCTCAAAAGGTTGCATAACTTTGTGGGGAACACCCACGGTCTTGCGGAGAATGCCCCTGACTGGGCTGATTATGGTCTTGAAAATATTCGAAATTGATCCCAGACCTGAGCACGCATATGCTAATGCTTGATGATGATGATGTTCCATAAATGGAAATGCAAATGCAAATGCTAACACGTGGAGATGCAAGAGTTGGGGAGAGTATGATATGATATGGGTATGCACATGATACAAGATGCTCATGAAGTCGAATGTGATGCGTATGATACATATGATTGCAAATGGATTATTGGAAATGCAAGTGCCGACATGGCGGTCTTTTGGTAGTTGCCAATGCGGATTGGACTTTGGGTGAGAAGGTGAAGGTACGACTCCCCAACAATCATCTTGAACTCAACAGTTGCTGACGAAAATGAACTTTCTTGAGTAACCTGCCATGAGACGACCTCGGGATGGCTTGCCCTAGAGTTTGTACCACGAAAGGATTCATCATTGTTTAACCGATTCTTGTGATAGTTGACTTCAATATACTCTTGGAGTAGCTTGCTCCTTGAAAGAGCGTTGAAGCGACTTAACTTGTCTTGAATGAATATTGGAGGGATTTATCCTCAATTCAAAGAAACTCTGGGTGGTTTGCCCTTGATCGGTATTCTCGAGATGGTTCACTTCTGATTAACCGGTTCTTGAATAAATTGCCCCATAATCAACCGATGCTTTGGGGGTTTGCCTCAGACTGACCTATTCCTAATTTGCGGGATGACAGTGTCCCAGATCCATAAGGTTCCATGGTATATTCGATTCTGATCCAGACTGCTGAAGTGGTTAAGTCCTGTTTGATTGCTTCGTGTTGGAATTTCCTTAATGCCAACTGCTGACTTGCAAATAAAAATTGTTTGTTTGCGAATGGTAATCTCAATGCATAGTTCATGCAAGTTTTGAAAGAAACATCATTTATTGAGTGTCATGATAGTGAGATGAATGGACTATTAGTCCAAACGTTGTGCTAATTTGATTGGTGTAAAAGATATAGCAAGGATAATGACACCAATGCTGATGATTAGCAAATATGTGAGGAGTCAGTTTATGCAACCTTGTGATAATATGCTTTTAGAATAAACCTCGCCTCAATTAGGTTTTTCGAGGGTTGTAACATGGTCTAGTTCGCGGTTATAGAACAAAGGATATTAGGCTCAAACTTAATTTGTACCCACCCCTTCTTCGTGATGATCTCCATACCTACGTTCAGTTAATTATGCGCATGTTTAATGGTTCAAGGTTTGCTCGAGATGGCAGTCACCTTATTTGGTTTTTTGATGGATATCAGCGACCCCCTTTTGATTTGGGTGGCCACTGAATCTTATTTTGTTTTTGTTGAGGGTTTGAGGACCTCTTTTGCTTTTGTTTTTGATCCCTAACTTTTGCATGGACTGATTTCATTTGTCAGATCCATTGGGATTGCCTTGATTTTTTCCTAAGTCCCCTTTTGAGGTGTTCGACTTAGTAGGCTTTTGATTTTTTTTTAATTTTATTGGCGAATTATGACTGCCATGTCGTGGGTCATTGATGAACAATTGTCTTTTGGATTTTTGCTTTGTTGATTTGAGTGCATAATTGGATTAACTGAACACTACCCTGCCCCAGGTTGAATGTAAGGGTTTGAATATCCGAAGGAAAATCCTACTTCTAGGCTCAAAGTGGTTGACTAGGGATTAACTCCTTATATATCCAGTGTTTAGGGGAATTAAGACAATGCATGTACATCATTGACAAGATTTTATCCGAAAGCATACAGTTTGCAATTATGGGTATTTCGTTTTCGTCATCCTCCCTCCAATCTTTGCTAAAACAACAGTGATAAAGTGGAGTGGATAAAAAGGTGTATGTGTTTGTGCTTGTGATAAGTGGAAATAATGAGTGAATGCGACATAATTAATTCGGAAAATGCATAATCACTTCATTAATATTACCATTCAAACAACAATGTTTAAACACAAGTAGCAATTAACAGGAAATAAACTACAAGATGCAAATGATAAAAGCGCCTAAGGACTGCCAATGTTGAGGACGTCTGCCTGTCTGGACCACCGGCTTTTGGAGATGACCCTAGGATTCTTAGAGCTAAGGCAACTAGCGATTGTTCACGGGTATAGATAACTCCACTTGCTTTGTCTAACTGGTCTTTCAAGGCGTATATTCTCCTCTTGTTTCATTATTTGGGAAGTTTTTCTGTTTAGATGACTGCCCCTGCTCAATGGTGCTTGGTCTGACAGTATCTTTCTTTGTATTATCACTGCTGTTGACAGGTGGTGCAGTTGGAGCGAAGATTCAACCACTTCTAGTGACACCACCAGTTCCCATAATGTTCTCTACATTCTTTTTCTCTTCCAAGATATCCTCTTCTCCTATCTTCTGCCCGTTGAGAAAGACAGTCTCATCATATAGCCAAGGTATAGCGTTTATGCTCTCATATGGAAACGGAGCTGGGGCCGAAATGACAAGCTGGTTCATTGATGGTGGAGACATAGGTATCTCAACCGGATCATACGGGATTTATAGTGGGATAGAAGTTTGTCCATACATGTTGTCCCATTCTTCCTCATTGCACGGTATGGTCAATGATGTGCGAGTTGAATTATCAGAAGGAATCCATAACTCATATCCATCATCATATGGTATCTCCAACATTTCGAACGGAATGTCAAGGGTAGCAACTTCTTCAGTCTTTGACAATTGCTCTACTACTAATACACCTTGATCAATCAGGCTTTGGATGCCTTTCTTTAGTTCAGCACATCCTTGAGATCCATCCAAACAAACGTGGCAATTGGTTGAACAACCTGGATAAATGTTCTTTAATAAGAGTTGCTCTTTAATAGTCGAAAGAGGGGTTCTCAATTTGTCAATGTTCGAAATTAATCAGATCCCTCTAGAGCTCTCAACCATGTTTGTTGAATGGTGAGTTGGCATTGGATTAGTCTTGACGTTTGGGGTGTTTTGAGTGAAGTTTATCGCCTTTGAATCGATAAGATCTTGCACAGTGTACTTCAGAGCTTTGCAATTTTCAATGTTATGGCCTAACGCGCCATAATGGAACTCGCATCTTGCATTGGCGTCATATCCAAAGGGGAGAACGGTCGGAGGGTCCTTCATTTCCCTAAGCTGAACAAGGCCTCCTCTCAATAAGAATAGAAGCAACCTGGCGTATGTTGATGGAATTGTATCAAAGTTTCTTTCTGGCCTCCTCGGGCCTTGATACTGATTTTGTCTTAGTTGGTAGGATTGTCGTTGATTCTGGTGAACTGCAGGCTGACTTGCTGGAATGGACAGTGGTTGTTGAGGAGCGATGGCAGCAACATGGTGATAACCTTGATGAGTTCTCCCTCTATCTGTGGACACATCACTGGTTTCATCTTATTCTTCTTAACGAAACCCTGATATGGCCTTTTGATCCCACTTGAAGATCCACCAGTGTCCTGGATCTTTCCTGACTTCATATAACTCTCTAATCTTTCTTCGACCGTGACAAGTTCAGAAAACACTGTAGAGGTTGTAGATGCTAGACGCTCAAAGATCGGTCCTTGCAGCGTGCCCATGAAGAGGTCTGTCAGTTCTTTCTCCATCAACGGGGGTTGTACTCTTGCAGCTATTCCCCTCCATCAATGGGGGTTGTACTTCTTCTCTAATTCAACGGTCTGTGGTACATACGCTTCAGCTGAATTCTCGTAGAAGCCTTCATGATAATCGTAGTGAACTGGTGGGGGAATCGTGGTACCATGAGGATGAGTTACACCGACTGGGGGATGGACTGTGTTGATAGGTACTGCACCTGCAGAAGTAGGAATTGCCCCAACAGGGGTTGGGATGGCCTCGGTAGGAGTTGGAACTGCGCCACTTGCGTTAGGAACTGCACCAGCCAAAGTCTGATTAGCGTTCCTCTCTGCTGTTTGCCTTATCTCTTCTTGACTCCTGGCCATGTTCTGAATCACCTCCATGAGTTGATTCATCTGCGTCTTCATACCTAACATCTCGTTCCTCATAGTAGCCTGGTCTTGCTCTAGCTGATCCATGACTCTTCTTTGATTATTTCTTGTGTTGTACTGATGTTAAGGAGTCAGCTTGCTTTACTCTCTGAAAGGGTAAGCGACATGTAAGGTCGGGTTTTAGGGAATGCAAAAAAAAAAGATGCAGGGATACTCATGTAAATGCAATGTTTTATGTATGCACATGATAACAGAACAATAGCGAGATCAAAGTCAAGGGTCCTGCAAAACAACACAAAAGGTATCTCTCTCATCGGGTGGGCAATCTATTGGTTTATAAGAGGGTATCCCAAAGGCTTTAAAACAAAGTCACATGCATTAACCCTCAAAAGTTTTCCATCAGAATGACTACTCGTAAAACGGTAATCCCTTCAAAGGATGAACACAGAGTTATGTTTTAGGAACCTTCGGAATAAGGTTCTATAAAAGTTCCTCAGAGTCAAGGACTCCCAAGTTGGGAATAAAGACGCCATTACGACTACACGTAAGACATAATCATCCCAAAGGGGTCTCGTCTGAGCGGTGGAATTCGATCCAACTCAACGAGTCCTAAGTCTCGCAAATCAAAAAGAATCCACCTCCTAACTTAGTGTATACTCAAAAGCTCGGGTAGAAAGCTTTTATCCTCACAAACCAATCCAATAAACCCATCAAGTTAATGAACACATCATAAACAAATAAAACAAGTAAAAAAGCAAACACGACAAACAAATTAGGCTTGGCTTGCTAGGAATCCCCAGCAGAATCGCCAGCTGTCGCTACTCGAAAAATGCATCGCGCAACGATGGGGAGGCGAAAAAGAAAGGACAGAAGAGTCGCCACCGAACTTTATTTATCCCATGAGGGGAAAGGAAAATATCGAGAAAACCTTAAGAAAAGAATGGATAAGATGGTCTCGCAACCAAGAACGGGTTCGGAATCCGGTTATGCGAGGGGAAGGTATTAGCACCCCTCGCATCCATCGTACTCGACGGGAACCATTAGTTTGTCGACGTGTGAATTTATTTGCTTAAATATTATGCTATAAAAAGAGTGTTCCAAAAGGGGAGAGAAAAGGGTTAGAAATAGGAAAATGAGAGGTTAGGAGGAAAGAGAACGGGGAAGAAAAGAGAAAGAACAGACTCGATAAGACTTCGTGGTCCTAGGCCTACGTATTCTCAATGGATGTGAGAAAATCAGAGTCAACGTAGTTCGAAGAGGAAGAAGACTACACTCAATCCTCTTTCTTTAATTCAATACAAAGATAACTTCATTCTCTTATTAAAGATGTTTTTTGGTTTTGAATGGTAAGTTCCTTTGCGACAGAGAACCTTACGGTAAACGTCAAGCACTCGGGATAGGAGAAGGCCTACGCCTAACCACTCCACGACCATTCAAGTTTTTGTATGAAAAGAGTTTGAAAATGCACTCGGTACGGGACTGAGGTTTTAGGTGAGAAAGGTTGTGGAGAGAAGTTATGGAAAGGAGGGGTGGTGAATAGAGTCACGTCTTTGTATCGAAAGACGAGTATCAAAACCACCCACACTACAGTGAGCATCCCAACACTCGGAGAGGAAGAAGTCTACACTTAATCCTCTCTTTTTAATTCAATACAAAGATAATGTATTGCTTTATGGAAGTAGTTTGAAAATACAATTGGTACGGGGCTGCGTTTTTTAGGAGAAAAGGGATTGAAAACGTACAAGCGTCTTCATATTGAAAGACGAGTGTCGAAACCACCCACACTATAGTGAGCATCCCAACACTCAGAGAGGAAGAAGTCTACACTTAATCATCTCTTTTTAATTCAATACAAAAATAATTGATTTATGATTGAAGATGTTTTTGAAAATGCACTCGGTACGGGACCGAGGTTTTAGGAGGAAAGGTTTGAAAATGAAAGCTTCTTCGTATTGAAAGACGAGTGTCGAAACCACCCACACTACAGTGAGCATCCCAACACTCGGAGAGGAAGAGGTCTACATCCAATTCTCTCTTTTTAATTCAATACAAAGATGATTTGTTTTAGGAAGGTATTTAAAATGGGCTAAAAAGCCCAAAATCAAAAGAGAAATAAAATAAGAATTAAATGAAGGAAAATAAAATGGCTCTTTAAAATATGAAACAAAATGATTTTTGGTGTTTTGTGATTTTTAAAGACCTTTCTAAATAAATGAAATAGAAAAAAAGAAAGAAATAAATATTTAAAACTGAAAGAACTAAATTTAAATAAATAATAGAAAGAAAAACATGCTATTAAAAAAAGAGGAGGAAAAGGGCTCTACCAAGGGTAGAACCCATGACCTCATGTATCATGAGCTAGCAAAATACCAACTCAACCAAACGCGCGTATGTAATAATTGATGGAGAAAGAAAGGAAAAATAATAAAACCAAGAAAATCAGGAAATTAAACCAAAAAATGCCCCCACTAGGGGTCGAACTCAGATTCAAGGCATGGTAAGGCAGGTCACTAACAACTGGGGTGGCGATACATCCATTGTATAACGCCACCCCATTAATACATGTAGTAAAGATGGTGTGATTTCTGGGCCAGTTCAAGGCAAAGCAAGACAAGTCTCATGAAATACGGTTTCAATCCAAACTCTCTCAATTCTTAATCAATTTTAAAGAAATAAAAGCCTATCTTAATCAATTCTTAATCAATAAAAGACAACGAGCGAACTACATTGCATTTCATCAGAGGTCACTCCAGCCGACTCATTACCCACACCTTCCATCGCTTACGGAGCTCGGACTCCTTGAAGGTGTAACCTGGATGCTTCAAAGAGCAGGCATCTGGAACCTCTGCACCAACCCACAACCAACCTACGAACAACTCACTCTTGAGTTCTTGAGTTTGTTCACTTACGTCACAGGCAGCGGCGAACTTAACCAGCATTCAGGTGCCGCTTGCTTCCGGATGTTTGGCGTCAACTACCAGATGCACCAAAACCAGATTGCCGGCATCCTACAACAACCTCGCGGCGACAACGCTCATCGCCGCATCACCGATCAGTTCCAGCACGAAGCCTTCGCGCTGTGGTATCAGTTGACCGACCTCGATGCCGATGGTTGGGACTCCCTGCGCGCCACTCATATCCATAACCCAACCATCAGGTACTTTCACAGAGCGTTGAGTAACACTATCTTCGCCAGAGACAGCAACCACAAAGTGAACTCCAAGGAGCTCTTCTTTCTTCACTGCGTCTTCAATAATGAACCTGTCAACGCTGCCTCGTTTCTGCTGGCTCACATTCAGGCCAACTGCAACCGTGGCTCAAAGCCATTCTACTTTGGCGGGATTGTCACGGCTATTGCACTTGGGCTGAACCTTGGCGACCGCCTCCAGCACCTCCATTCCATCCCCTCGGTGTTCCTTGACACCGACCACTGCAGAGCCTCTCATCTCATCCGCTCCCGAGCTGACGGCAAATACCATCCGGTTGTGCGTGGCAAGACCATCCGAAGCATCATCCTTCCGTCCCGCACCCGCATCCATCCAGAGGACCGTACCAACTGGTTGTTCGACCTCACTGCCCCTCCTGCTGCCGATGTTCCTACTCAGGATCCCACTCATGGTTCCGACGATGAAATCCAAGCTGAGTTGGACAGGTCCGAGCAGCCAGAGGCATCGCAGCCTCCTCCTCCTGTAGGTACATCTTCTCGCCGCCGCCGTCATCATCCCGTGCCAGACTACACAGAAGAGGACCTCCGTCGCTCCCTAGACCAGCAGGCACAGATACTCACGATGCTGCAGCAGCAGAATCAGCGAGCTGACCAGTTCGAAGCTTGGCACCGGACTCAAATGCAACAACTTCACACCGGCCAAGCTACGATCACTGAGAGCCTAGCGAATCTGACCTTGCAGGTCGAAGGACTCCGAGACACCGTCTACCACACCGGAGCTATGAGCTATGAGGACAGAGTAGCCCTTGCCAGAGCCAGAGGACGCCAGCGCGGACGTGACAGAGGCCGTGACTAGATTTTTCATTTTTTCCTTCATTGTTTACTATATTTCAGTTATTTGTATTTTCATTTTCAGTTGTATCTCCCTCTCGCATGCTTCAAGAATCAGTGAGGACACTGATCGAGATAGTGTGGGAGCGGAGCCTTTATTTCCATTCCACTGTACTCTGAATTTCCTTTATTTCCATTTCACTGCACTTTGAACTTTCGTAATTTCTATTTTAACACTTTCTATTTCTAGAAAATAAAGCTCGTCTATATATTTCTCCCGTTACGCAAACAATCCCCACATTATTTAACGTAAACAAAAACTTTCATTTGTTCCTCAAAAGCAAAAGCATCACGAGAATGCACCTGAGTTCAAAACAAGTTTTGAAACTCCGAGGAAACAACAGTTCTAACAAAACCAGTATCGTCCAGACACCTTAGATCTCTAGTTTATGCGAGTCGGTTTCACCACCTACGTGTACCAAAGTCTCAAGTGTCTGCGCAAACTCAACCCCAAGTAGTTTATACTAGCAGTCAGCACCATCCTAAAAACACTTCTAAGCGAGCGACCGATGCAAATAAGTGTATGATCTCCAAAAAGATGAAAAATCATGAAAAGAGAGCTAAAAAGACCAAGAATATAAGATACGTTTCCTTCTAAGTTAGGTGCTCCTCACCCGAGCATTTAACCCAAAGGCACGAAAAACTCATTGAAAATCAATGACATAAAATTATGATCAATGAAGAAGATCAAAAACAGAAATGAGATCATATTCACTAACAGGTCGACTGGACATGAAAGTGTACGGACAACGGGCTTAATGTGATTGCGCTAGAACAAACAGGGTGAACTTGACGCGAGAACCTTGACACCAAGCTACAGTAGCATGACTGAGACCGATTTGCATAAAAAGGAGACCTCCGAAGACTTGTAGTCCAGTGTCGTCATGATACTCGTCTTGTTCCTACCAAGAATCCCGGGTATTCCAAACTCTGCGAACGAAGAAGCTGCCTCGTGCTTGCCGACTTTTCCATGTTTTACTTGAGGACAAGCAAAGATTCAAGCTTAGGGGAGTTTGATAACACGAAATCATATAGATATTTTCATGCATAATTCAACTAAAGTCTAACCGTTTTCGATTCGATTTCGGGTTATTTCCGTGTATTTGTCTGATGTTTTGCAGGTATTCAACGATCACGTCTAAACAAGGCAACATGAAGAAAAGAAGCAATCCCAGATGAAATATGGACGAAAAAGGAGTGAAAACACAATGAAAAGCGCAGCAAGCTGTTTTTGCTGATGTGACGACCGTCACAGCTTCATGACGACCGTCACACGGGTGACGACCGTCACACCTTATGACGACCGTCATGCAGGCAAAAACGCCCCACTCAGATTACACGTCAAAAGAGCAGTTCCAATTCCCACAGAGTGGACCACTACTCCCTAAATTATCTGCCTCAAGGTCCATCATTATCAGAGATAACCGTTGGGATTCCACTTCTATAAAAAGGGAAGCAGAGGACTTCAGAAAGGGTGTTGCATTCATACCACGAAGTGCTGCCGAATTCACTTTCCAGAGCAATTACTTTCCAGTTTTATTTGTATTCATTTCTCCTTACATTTCCTTATTCCCATTTCTGCTCTTTTGTAATTTCTATTGTACTGTACGATCAAATTGGCACTAAAGACCAGAATCCTGCCAACATCTGTGGAGGATCTGCCCAAAGGCCAATTGGCATATTTACAGGTTTTCATTTTGATCGACTTCAGTTTTATTATAATGCAAATTATTATTTATTATTCTTATTTATATTTTATCTTTCCCAAATCCATGTCTAGCTAAACTTAGGTAATCGATATGTAGTGATAATTCGAATGGGGTTTGATAACAATTGGTTGAAAACTTTCTTTTCACAAAAGTAATCTATGGTCTGAGTGTTTAAAATTGATTCACTGAATAAACTTCGTCGTGAAAGCGAGAACTTATTTAAAAGTAGTTTTGCCACGAAAGTGGGAAATTAATTAAGATACGAACCAACAAGCGAAAGCTGCGGTAAGGTCAGATAGTAAACACTAGGCATTTGTTTTAGTAACAGCGAAAGCACTTTAAAACGAATTAGAACTTAGAGATTTCAAAAAAATAATTTTAACCCCGAACGTAATACGAAAGTATACGTTTGGCCCTTAGGATTATGATTAGCGTCAATAACCATCGTGAGGCGAGAGTTTTCAAATCTCCATTTTCTGCTTAAATAAACTTTGAAAATTATTTCATACACCATAACTTATCAAATCCCTGAAGAACACAATTACTACGTATCGAGTTAATTAATTATAATCTAAATAGTAATCTTAGTTCCCTTTTAGTGACAATCTTATTCCCTTAAACATATTCTACCTAGCTAAACATAGTAACTCCCGAGAACACTAGTTTGATTACGAGTCCCTGTGGGATCGATATCTATTATTACTACGCGATGGACTGTGCACTTGCAGTTAGTTGTATTAGACATAGAAAGTCGCGATCAAGTTTTTGGCGCCGCTGCCGGGGACCCGTTTAGTCAATAGTGTAACCTTCTGTTACGCCGTATAGACTAGGTTAACAATTTTCATTTTTCCTTTACTAGTTCTGTCGATTGTATGCCAAGAAATCGCCCGAAAAGCGATATCGTAAAACCTTCAGTCGCAGAACTAGAACGCTTCTTACATTTAAGAAGTAGAATCATTGAGTACCAACTCAAACAACTCAAACATAACACTCCCGAACCTCTCACTCCCATTCCCAAATCAGAAGAAGAAGAACTAGAGATGGCTGAAGGACCTCCAAACAAACCGCTGAAGGCATACGCTACACCATCTCAAATGGAGCCTAGAAGTAGCATTGCTACCCCAGCTATTACCCGAAACGATTTTGAGCTGAAACCGTCATTGCTGTCGGCTGTACAACAAAACCAATTCTCAGGAAACGCAACTGAGGATCCGAACGAACATCTAACGAAGTTTGTACAATACGCAGACACAGTGAAAGCAAATGGAGTAACTCCAGACGCGATAAGACTTCGTCTTTTCCCATTCTCTCTTAGAGACAGAGCATGGACATGGTTACAATCGTTACCATCCAACTCCGTTACGACGTAGGAGCAATTGAAGAACGTCTTCTTAGCGAGATATTTTCCGCCAAGCAAAACTGCTATGCTTAGAGCTCAAATCAACGGATTTCGACAGAAAGATACTGAATCTCTTTACGAAGCATGGGAACAATTCAAAGATATGATGAGAACATGTCCTCACCACGGTCTAGAAGACTGGGTGACAATCCATACTTTCTATAATGGGCTTCTATACAATACTAGATTGACAATAGACGCTGCCGCGGGCGGTGCACTTATGGATAAGCCATACGATGAAGCCTATCAATTGATAGAAAACATGTCACAAAACCATTGCCAATGGGGAGGTGAACGCACTCCAACTGAGAGAACCACAGCGAAAGGTGGGATGTACGAAATCAGCAGCCTTGAAAAGTTCAATGCTAAAGTAGATGCTCTAGCACAGAAAATCGATAGTCTGACCGTTAACCCCACTGCAACTGTCGCTGCAGTAACTCCAAATTGCGAGCTATGCGGAAGCACCACTCATAATGCACCCGAATGCCCATTGCTAGCCGGAATCCCGCCAGACCAGGTAAATTATGCTCAAGGAAATCCCTACGCAAATACCTACAACCCAGGTTGGCGAAATCATCCAAACTTTCCTTACAAAAGCGAAAATGCATTGCAATTGCCTACTGCTCCGCCAGGATATCAAAAACCAGCTGCTCAGAATGCACCTAGGAAATCAAACCTCGAATTGATGATGGAAAAGTTCATAGCTACTCAAGCTCAAACAAACAAAGAGTTCCTAAATCAAAACATACACACTAGCGAGCAAATTAAACAGTTGACAAGAAAAGTAGACGCTTTAGCCACCCACAACAAAATGTTAGAAACACAGATATCACAAGTGGCTCAACAACAAGCCTCTGCTGCCGCACCTGCTGGCACATTTCCTGGACAACCCGAACAGAATCTAAAAGGCCAAGCAAATGTTGTAATACTAAGAAGTGGAAAAGAATTGGACGAACCGATCGATCCGAGGACCGAAAACTCAGCCATGCAACAAAAACCAACTGAACAAGCAGAAAAGGAATCTGAGTTAGAGAAGAAGGAGGACAACGAGAAGGAGGATACCGCAAGTGAAAAAACTCAAGCACCTCCAGCGCCATATAAACCACCTATTCCTTATCCGCAAAGACTAATAAACTCCAAAACTTCAGGACAGTTTAAGAAATTTGTAGAGCTCCTTAAACAGCTGAATATTACTATTCCTTTTACAGAAGCGATAACTCAAATGCCGTCATACGCTAAATTTCTCAAAGAAATCCTGTCGAATAAGAGAAAGATCGAGGATAACAAAACAGTTACACTTACTGCAGAGTGTAGCGCTATTATTCAAAACCGCATGCCTCCTAAATTAAAAGACCCAGGTAGTTTCTCCATACCCTGCGTCATAGGAAAGTTCGTAATAGACAAAGCTCTATGCGATTTAGGAGCCAGTATCAGTGTTATGCCCTTATCTATATGCAAAAAGCTGAATATGGGAGACCTCAGGCCTACCAAAATGTCCGTACAATTAGCTGACAGATCAGTAAAATACCCCGTCGGAATACTGGAAAATGTTCCAGTACGCATAGGACAATTCTACATTCCAACCGACTTCATAATCATGGACATCAAGGAGGACACTGTAACCCCAATTATCCTAGGAAGACCATTCCTAGCTACAGCCGGAGCGATTATAGACGTGAAGAAAGGAAGGCTAACATTTGAAGTAGGAGAAGAAAAGATAGAGTTCATTCTCACCAAGTTCTTACAAGCACCAGCAATAGACGACACCTGCTATTTAGTAGACGAAATCGACGAATGCATAAGAGAACTTGAAAATGAAGAGACCACGTATTCAGAAATAATAAAGATTCAAATACCCGATATTTCCGAAGACGATAATTGGCGTAAACCGTACAAGGACGACAGCCTAAGCGAAAGCTTAGCACTGACACCAAACCATATGCCAGGTCCGAAGAACCCATCTTTAGAACTTAAAACACTACCCAAAAACCTCAGATATGAATTTCTAGATGATGAACTAAAAAGACCAGTGATAGTCAACGTCGGCTTAGGACAACCAGAAACCGAAAAGTTATTAGAAGTCCTAAAGAAGTACTCCACCGTGTTAGGCTATAACATAAGCGATCTAAAAGGTATAAGCCATTCAATCTGTATGCATCGAATTACAATAGAGGAAGACTCTAAAACTTCTCGAGAGCATCAGAGAAGACTAAACCCCATCCTGAGCACGGTAGTCAGAGATGAAGTAAAGAAATTGCTAGATGCAGGAATCATCTATTCGATCTCCGATAGTGAATGGGTTAGCCCAGTTCACGTCGTACCAAAGAAAGGAGGAGTCACAGTAGTTAAAAACGAAAAAGGCGAATCAATAACAAAAAGAGTCGTGACTGGAAGCAGGATGTGCATTGACTATAGAAAGCTTAACAAGGCTACGCGCAAAGATCACTTCCCGCTACCCGTCATAGACCAAATGTTGGAAAGACTAGCCAAACATTCATATTTCTGCTATCTAGATGGCTACTCAGGATTCTTCCAAATTCCCATCCATCCTGATGACCAAGAAAAGACTACATTCACCTGTCCTTACGGTATTTTTGCTTACCGCCGAATGTCGTTCGGACTCTGTAACGCTCCAGCAACCTTCCAAAGATGCATGATGGCAATCTTTGTAGATTTCATAGACGACATTATGGAAGTGTTTATGGACAATTTCTCGGTATGTGGACAAAGTTTCAAAGGATGCCTACAAAACTTAGAAAGGGTACTAGAACGTTATGTAAAAGTAAACCTCGTCCTAAATTGGGAGAAATGCCATTTTATGGTCCGCCAAGGAATAGTTCTAGGACATGTCATATCAGATAGAGGAATTGAGGTAGACAAAGCTAAAATAGAGATTATAAAGGATCTCCAACCTCCAAAATCCGTACGAGAAATACAGAGTTTTCTAGGACACGCCGGTTTCTACAGAAGATTTATAAAAGACTTTTCGAAAATCACAAAACCTCTGACCGGCCTGTTGATGAAAGATGTTGAGTTCGTCTTCGACGACGACTGTCTAAAAGCATTCGAAACATTGAAATCAGCCCTTATCACCGCACCAATCATGCAACCGCCCGATTGGAGACTACCGTTTGAAATCATGTGCGACGCGAGTGATTACGCTGTAGGCGCAGTTCTAGGACAAAGGAAGGACAAGAAACTCCATGCTATCTACTATGCCAGTAGAACCTTAGATCCTGCCCAAATGAACTACGCTACCACAGAAAAGGAACTTCTAGCAGTTATATTTGCGCTTGACAAATTCCGTTCTTACTTAGTAGGAGCAAAAATTATCATATACACAGACCACGCTGCCATAAGGTACCTAATAAGCAAAAAGGATGCCAAACTAAGACTATTGAGATGGATCCTGTTATTACAAGAGTTTGACTTAGAAATCAAAGATAAGAAAGGAACCGAGAACGTTGTTGCAGATCACTTATCCCGAATAGAAGGCATCAAACATGAACCAGTACCGATAAATGACGATTTCCCGTTCGAACGTCTGATAGCCAAACTAGAAAGTGACACACCCAATTCAATCTCGGAAGATCCAGAATTCGAAAAAGTCGTAGAAGCCGTCTATGCCCAAGTCACATTACCTTGGTATGCTGACATCGTTAATTACCTCGCTGCGGGCGTGCTTCCACCGGATCTTACTTATCAGCAAAAGAAGAAATTCTTCCACGATCTGAAACACTATTATTGGGACGAACCTCTACTCTTCAAGAGAGGGGCCGACAACATATATCGTCGCTGTGTCCCAGAGGAAGAAATAGAAAATATTATTTCCCAATGCCACTCAGCACCATATGGTGGTCATGCTAGTACGTCTAAGACGTGCGCTAAGATTCTCCAAGTCGGCTTATTCTGGCCTAATCTCTGGAAAGACGTTCACATCGTTGTGCAAAAGTGTGATTGATGCCAACGAACTGGCAACATCTCACGACGCGATGAAATTCCTCAGAAAGGAATCTTAGAGGTAGAAATCTTCGACGTCTGGGGAATAGATTTCATGGGACCATTCCCATCCTCTTTTGGTAATAACTACATACTCGTCGCTGTTGATTACGTGTCTAAATGGATAGAAGCCATAGCTGCTCCAACAAACGACGCACGAGTAGTAATCAAACTCTTCAAAAACACAATCTTTCCTAGATTCGGTATGCCCAGACTCGTCATTAGTGACGGAGGATCTCACTTCATATCACGAATATTCGATAAACTTCTCTCTAGATATGGAGTCCGACACTGAGTAGCTACGCCTTATCATCCGCAAACTAGCGGACAAGTAGAGGTCTCAAACAGAGAAATAAAACAAATCTTGGAGAAGACCGTCGCTACCTCAAGAAAAGATTGGTCGTCAAAGCTACAAGAGGCTTTATGGGCTTATAGGACCGCATTTAAGACACCAATAGGTACTACCCCCTATAAATTAGTTTACGGTAAATCCTGCCATCTCCCTGTAGAGTTAGAGCATAAGGCCTTCTGGGCCATTAAGAAACTCAACTTCAACTACACCGAGGCAGGAGAAAAGCGAATCTTGAACTTACACGAGTTGGAAGAACTTCGATTAGACGCTTACGAAAATGCCCGTATCTACAAAGAACGAACTAAAAAGTGGCATGATAAACGTTCAATCAGGAAACAACTCAGTGTGGGAGACATCGTATTACTCTTTAATTCACGATTAAAACTCTTCCCGGGTAAACTAAAATCTAGGTGGTCTGGACCCTATGAAGTGACTAAAGTACTTCAGAGTGGAGCTGTCGAAATTACCGGTAAGACGAATGCACCATTTATCATAAACGGACAACGTCTAAAACATTACAATAAGAACGACAACAGTCCTCAAGTAAGCAATATAACATTGCTTGAGCTTCCAGCTCAGACACCCGAATAGCTTCTCAACAAGCTATCGTCAGGCTTTAGACGTTAAAAACAGCGCTTACTGGGAGGCAACCCAAATTTCCCTCGTTATTGCATTTCATTTTTCCTAAAATTCTACTTTGAAAAATCCAACAAAAATTCTAAAATTACTACTACTTACTACTTTCGTTCATTTTTCGTACTTTTATTCTTATTTTATTTTCTCTCTTTTGTCTTTTGTTTCTACCGCTTTTCGTTTTTAAAAATCCTGACTTCAATTTCTTGTTTCAAACTTTTCAGGATTTTTAAAGTCTTCAAAATATTCCTTCTATTTTCTCCGAATTACCTGCGAATATGGCCGAGTACGACTTCACAAAGGTTCACTTCCGAGGACTCGCTCAAAAGGCAAGATTTGCAGCACTGACCGAAAGAGAATTCGCCTTAACGTTGTATTATGATAAGGCTACTATGGATAAACTAGGGATCACAGATAGCATTCAATACCTGTTCAATCAACTGGGTTGGGAGAACACTGCTCTAAAAACACGTTTCGCTACCTACAAGGATCTTACCTATGAATTCCTTAGTTCTTTCAGATACACACCCAACTATGGCTTTGGATCCAACACAGAGCTGATTACCTTCCGATTGTTTGGAATGGACCAAACCCATAGCTGGATGTCACTAGCTAACCTCCTAGGATTCCCTAGCGGACCGCATGTGTTCATCAGCGCAGAAGATGACGATATCGATTTGCAACTCGATCAATTCTGGGGTAGAATCACAGGCGACTATCACCCCGAACCAGCCAGAATGCATAATGATGACATTCATAACCCAGCCTTCAGATACTTCCATAAGATACTAGCTCACACCTTGTTTGGAAAAGAAGAAAATATTACTACAGTGTCTAAGGAGGAGTTATTCATCATGTTTTGTGCTTCTCAGGGACGGACAGTAAATGCAGTGCCTTTCATGATGAGATCTTTCAAACGCCTCACACTGGAACCTCAGACACCTATCCTTATAGGAGGCCTAGTAACAATGATTGCCCACGAGCTTGGCCTTAGATTCCATTTAAATGCCAGCACTCGTTTTGGTACCATCAGACTCATGAACATACAATTTTGCTTTAACAAGCGCATCTTAGGGACTATGGGACCTGGACCGTATGAGTACCTTATTAACGAAAAACCAGTACAACTATTCACACTGCCTGATCATCTGATGACAAGCATCCACAACAAGGATAACTGGCTCTACGAATTGGATGAGCCTATGGGACCTCCTTCACCACAGTCAACACCACAGAACTATATGTATGACAGTGACCACATCTCTGAGGCACACGACTACATGTACTATGAGGACGCTGCATCTGAAACTGAAGTAGACCCTACAACTCCTCCACACTACAATACTTATCCTGAGCCTATCCCTGAGGAAACCACCGACAAAATGGATGTCGTGTTACTCAGATTGGACGACATTGATAAAGCTCTGACCAATGTAAAAGCTGATATCGCAGGCATGCACAGCGAACTGGTAGGCTTCATGGATCTAGTCTGCGACCAACTCGACTACTATTCACAGAAATTCGATGAATTGAAGGCACGAAAAGATTAGTTATTAGCTCGTAGCAGTAGTTTCAGTTTAGTCTAGTCTAGTTTAGTTTCATTTAATCATTTGGATTTTTCGCATTGTTAGTTTTCATTATGTACTACATACAATTGTCTCAATTTTATATTACTTCAATTCTAGTTTTATTCAATTATTCTGTTTTCGCATTATTTGTTGTTTGTTGGCTGTTATATTACATCACCGTATCAATACTAAGCCTTAAAGTCACGACGAATACGCCCTCAGAGCAAAATTTTGCGTTCTGCAGATTTTGCTGCTGTGACGACCGTCACAGCCTCATGACGAGCGTCACGTGGGTGACGACCGTCACACCTATGTGACGACCGTCACGCAGTCCAGAACTGATATCTCATAAAACAGGGTTCGTGTTCTCTTCCACTCCCCCCATTATCACTCTCAAACATCCTAACTCCTACCCCACTATGAATTTTCGTCCTCCCCACATTGAACTATAAACTTCAACTCCAAATTCAACCTCCAAACCACCGTTCTGTCATTTTTCCCTCTCTGCAGAAAAATCCCAAACCTCAGAAACCTCTCCATCTTCCAACAATGGCAAGGAATGCAGAAACCCCAGATGTCAGCAACATTACCTTCAGTGAAGGTGAGTTAGGCGAAAGACAACGAGCGAACTACATTGCATTTCATCAGAGGTCACTCCAGCCGACTCATTACCCGCACCTTCCATCGCTTACGGAGCTCGGACTCCTTGAAGGTGTAACCTGGATGCTTCAAAGAGCAGGCATCTGGAACCTCTGCACCAACCCACAGCCAACCTACGAACAACTCACTCTTGAGTTCTTGAGTTCGTTCACTTATGTCACAGGCAGCGGCGAACTTAACTAGCATTCAGGTGCCGCTTGCTTCCGGATGTTTGGCGTCAACTACCAGATGCACCAAAACCAGATTGTCGGCATCCTACAGCTACCTCGCGGCGACAACGCTCATCGCCGCATCACCGATCAGTTCCAGCACGAAGCCTTCACGCTGTGGTATCAGTTGACTGGCCTCGATGCCGATGGTTGGGACTCCCTGCACGCCACTCATATCCATAACCCAACCATCAGGTACTTTCACAAAGCGTTGAGTAACACTATCTTCGCCAGAGACAACAACCACAAAGTGAACTCCAAGGAGCTCTTCTTTCTTCACTACGTCTTCAACAATGAACCTGTCAACGCTGCCCCGTTTCTGCTGGCTCACATTCAGGCCAACTGCAACCGTGGCTCGAAGCCATTCTACTTTGGCGGGATTGTCACGGCTATTGCACTTGGGCTGAACCTTGGCGACCGCCTCCAGCACCTCCATTCCATCCCCTCGGTGTTCCTTGACACCGACCACTGCAGAGCCTCTCATCTCATCTGCTCCCGAGATGACGGCAAATACCATCGGTTGTGCGTGGCAAGACCGTCCGAAGCATCATCCTTCCGTCCCGCACCCGCATCCATCCAGAGGACCGTACCAACTGGTTGTTCGACCTCATTGCCCCTCCTGCTGCCGATGTTCCTACTCAGGATCCCACTCATGGTTCCGACGATGAAATCCAAGCTGAGTTGGACAGGTCCGAGCAGCCAGAGGCATCGCAGCCTCCTCCTCCCGTAGGTACATCTTCTCGTCGCCGCCGTCATCATCCTGTGCTAGACTACACAGAAGAGGACCTCCGTCGCTCCCTAGACCAGCAGGCACATATACTCACGATGCTGCAGCAGCAGAATCAGCGAGCTGACCAGTTTGAAGCTTGGCACCGGACTCAAATGCAACAACTTCACACCGGCCAAGCTACGATCACTGAGAGCCTAGAGAATCTGAC
This sequence comes from Lathyrus sativus, assembly GCA_963859935.3. Taxonomy (NCBI): domain Eukaryota; kingdom Viridiplantae; phylum Streptophyta; class Magnoliopsida; order Fabales; family Fabaceae; genus Lathyrus; species Lathyrus sativus. The sequence continues at coordinate 550,453,988 of OZ012738.1, read as the reverse complement.
CTTGCAGGTCGAAGGACTCCGAGACACCGTCTACCACACCGGAGCTATGAGCTATGAGGACAAAGTAGCCCTTGCCAGAGCCAGAGGACGCCAGCGCGGACGTGACAGAGGCCGTGACTAGATTTTTCATTTTTTCCTTCATTGTTTACTATATTTCAGTTATTTGTATTTTCATTTTCAGTTGTATCTCCCTCTCGCATGCTTCAAGAATCAGTGAGGACACTGATCGAGATAGTGTGGGAGCGGAGACTTTATTTCCATTCCACTGTACTCTGAATTTCCTTTATTTCCATTTCACTGCACTTTGAATTTTCGTAATTTCTATTTTAACACTTTCTATTTCTAGAAAATAAAGCTCGTCTATATATTTCTCCCGTTACGCAAACAATCCCCACATTATTTAACGTAAACAAAAACTTTCATTTGTTCCTCAAAAGCAAAAGCATCACGAGAATGCACCTGAGTTCAAAACAAGTTTTGAAACTCCGAGGAAACGACAGTTCTAACAAAACCAGTATCGTCCAGACACCTTAGATCTCTAGTTTATGCGAGTCGGTTTCACCACCTACGTGTACCAAAGTCTCAAGTGTCTGCGCAAACTCAACCCCAAGTAGTTTATACTAGCAGTCAGCACCATCCTAAAAACACTTCTAAGCGAGCGACCGATGCAAATAAGTGTATGATCTCCAAAAAGATGAAAAATCATGAAAAGAGAGCTAAAAAGCCCAAGAATATAAGATATGTTTCCTTCTAAGTTAGGTGCTCCTCACCCGAGCATTTAACCCAACGGCACGAAAAACTCATTGAAAATCAATTACATAAAATTATGATCAATGAAGAAGATCAAAAACAGAAATGAGATCATATTCACTAACAGGTCGACTGGCCATGAAAGTGTACGGACAACGGGCTTAATGTGATTGCGCTAGAACAAACAGGGTGAACTTGCCGCGAGAACCTTGACACCAAGCTACAGTAGCATGACTGAGACCGATTTACATAAAAAGGAGACCTCCGAAGACTTGTAGTCCAGTGTCGTCATGATACTCGTCTTGTTCCTACCAAGAATCCCGGGTTTTCCAAACTCTGCGAACGAAGAAGCTGCCTCGTGCTTGCCGACTTTTCCATGTTTTACTTGAGGACAAGCAAAGATTCAAGCTTAGGGGAGTTTGATAACACGAAATCATATAGATATTTTCATGCATAATTCAACTAAAGTCTAACCGTTTTCGATCCGATTTCGGGTTATTTCCGTGTATTTGTCTGATGTTTTGCAGGTATTCAACGATCACGTCTAAACAAGGCAACATGAAGAAAAGAAGCAATCCCAGATGAAATATGGACGAAAAAGGAGTGAAAACACAATGAAAAGCGCAGCAAGCTGTTTTTGCTGATGTGACGACCGTCACACGGGTGACGACTGTCACACCTTGTGACGATCGTCATGCAGGCAAAAACGCCCCACTCAGATTACACGTCAAAAGAGCAGTTCCAATTCCCACAGAGTGGACCACTACTCCCTAAATTATCTGCCTCAAGGTCAATCATCATCAGAGATAACCGTTGGGATTCCACTTCTATAAAAAGGGAAGCAGAGGACTTCAGAAAGGGTGTTGCATTCATACCACGAAGTGCTGCCGAATTCACTTTCCAGAGCAATTACTTTCCAGTTTTATTTGTATTCATTTCTCGTTACATTTCCTTATTCCCATTTCCGCTCTTTTGTAATTTCTATTGTACTGTACGATCAAATTGGCACTAAAGACCAGAATCCTGCCAACATCTGTGGAGGATCTGCCCAAAGGCCAATTGGCATATTTACAGGTTTTCATTTTGATCGACTTCAGTTTTATTATAATGCAAATTATTATTTATTATTCTTATTTATATTTTATCTTTCCCAAATCCATGTCTAGCTAAACTTAGGTAATCGATATGTAGTGATAATTCGAATGAGGTTTGATAACAATTGGTTGAAAACTTTCTTTTCACAAAAGTAATCTATGGTCTGAGTGTTTAAAATTGATTCACTGAATAAACTTCGTCGCGAAAGCGAGAACTTATTTAAAAGTAGTTTTGCCACGAAAGTGGGAAATTAATTAAGATACGAACCAACAAGCGAAAGCTGCGGTAAGGTCAGATAGTAAACACTAGGCATTTGTTTTAGTAACAGCAAAAGCACTTTAAAACGAATTAGAACTTAGAGATTTCAAAAAAATAATTTTAACCCCGAACGTAATACGAAAGTATACGTTTGGCCCTTAGGATTATGATTAGCGTCAATAACCATCGTGAGGCGAGAGTTTTCAAATCTCCATTTTCTGCTTAAATAAACTTTGAAAATTATTTCATACACCATAACTTATCAAATCCCTGAAGAACACAATTACTACGTATCGATTTAATTAATTATAATCTAAATAGTAATCTTAGTTCCATTTTAGTGACAATCTTATTCCCTTAAACATATTCTACCTAGCTAAACATAGTAACTCCCGAGAACACTAGTTTGATTACGAGTCCCTGTGGGATCGATATCTATTATTACTACGCGATAGACTGTGCACTTGCAGTTAGTTGTATTAGACATAGAAAGTCGCGATCAACTACACATGGAAATTCAGCAGCCAAAACAATTGTGATGTATCAAAACAAATTGCCAAACCTCAGCAGAAACATAAATAGTGAAATCAATGCACATGCTTCAAATGGTAATAAACCAATCCACTTAGATGAAATCTCAATAGCAACTTCAAACCAAGACTTAATCAGTTTTAGTCAAACAAGGTAATTTGTTTACAAACAGCAAATCGAGCAAAATCTTGACAAAGGTTGGAAGTGATAGGTGATAGCAGCATTATGTAGCATTTGGATTGATAATGAAAAAAGGAAAACATAACTCAATCAAAGAAATAGCAGCAGATCACAACTTAACAAATGTCTAATTTTTCCTAAACTGCTCAACACACACATGAGCTTCCAACTGATCTAAATAGTCTAACATTCGTCATGATTAACAACACTTCTCCACAGCAAAATCAGAATCAGCACAGTTTTGTCTTTAAGTAGAGACAAACACAAAGTTAACATTACAATGCAAACACCAGTTCTAAAAATTGCCTTCAAGATAGTCACTAATGCAAACACAAAGGGTGGACAGACCTAGTATTATGCTTCAAAATCATACATCAAGGGTTTCAAAAACACACATGTGAGGAGTTCTAGCAACAATGGCTTGGTGTTTCAACAGCAAGTTAAAAAACAAGATGAAAGCCTACATCAAACAAGAGCGTTTTTTAAAAACAGAAGCAAGCAACACAACCTTACATTACAATGCAGCTATACATCCTTCATGGTCAGTCACTAGTTCAAAATTGCAACCAAACACAATAATGTTCAACTCCAAGGACAACTCTTTCTTTTTTTACAAGCAAAAGTAAACATAGCATATTCTGACAGCAGGGTGCAACAAATAGCAGTCCAAAGTCTTATGGCAATCCAACAGCCACACTCTTTGCAAAAGCAAACAAATACTTAATAGCAGTCCAAAGTCTTATGGCAATCCAACAGCCACACTCTTTGCAAAAGCAAACAAATACTTTTAACAATGTAGACCAGACAACCCTCTTTTCTTTTAAAACAGAAACAACGGCAAGAACTTGGCATGATAAGGCAAACATTAATTCAAAACATTGCCTTAAAGACAGTTAACATCTCAAGGTTAGCAGACACTACTTGAACAGTTTAGACTCAAAACAGTTTTAACAATAAGGTTACAACATGACCATATTCCATGCATTCATCAAAATGTTCTATACACACATGATAGGGTAGCTGCTATTTCACCAACAGGTTTTAGTATGAAAGATAGCTTTGGAACAACAAAGAACCAATGAGTTGACAAACTTCATTTCAAAATGAATTTGATAGCAAAGGCACATACAAGACAAATGGACATATGCATAACAGTAGGCACATCCAAGACAATTTGCACACATACATGAAGTTGTTTTTAGATCCAAACAGAAAATGCCAAGCACAATAAAAGTGATGTGAAGCAAGACCTATCAAGTCTTCAAATTCAAATGACTTAGACACTAATCTCAAGCATTCTACTTGCACTTAATAGAACTAAACAACACTTGTAAATGGAATAGTTTAACATTCAAATCCCAACCATCCATAACAGTTGCAAGTGAACAGAAATCTGAACAAACTCAAACTCAAAACCAAAGACGACACAACTGTAACTTAGAACATTAAGGTCTAGTTCACTCAAACTAACAAAACTACATGAGGCAAATGATTATTCACAAAACATGCTTTTTAGTTATGAGGGACAAATTATACATAGCCACAACAGAGTTGGTCATCATAGGACAAAATATGCTTTCAACAGCACTAAATGAATCATCTCATCAGGAGCATCACATTAAACAACAAGCAACCCTCAAAACAGATCATATCCTAAAAACAAAAGCCTATGCTTATCATCAACAGTTCAATGTGAATCCCTTCAACATAGTGGCCAACAGCAGTCCTAAGGTATTAAAAACCTTTGACAGTTCTATGCACATACTTCCAACAACAGCCATTATGCAATCATAGAACTCTAATGACAGTTGTAATGCCCGTTCGTTTTAAATTAAATTATTTATGAATTTTTGGGGTGCCTTTATATGGGAGTGTGCCTGAGAGCGTTGGTGGATGTCCTTAAAGTATAGGAAATCATTTAATGAAATATAGAGTTTGATAATAATATAATATAATTGATAATGATGATAATTTAATTATTATTATTATTATTATTATTATTATTATTATTATTATTATTATTATTATTATTATTATTATTATTATTATTATTATTATTATTATTATTAGTGGATGAAATAAGTGAAATAGGGGAGTTATTAGAGGAGTTGTGGGAGAAAAGAAGAATAACACGATAAACTGCTCAGAAACCAAAAATTGAGGAGAAAGGTTGAGGAAAGATGAAAAAGGATATGGCTATGGAGAAAGTAAGAACAGAGGAATTAACCGCCGGAGAGAATTCAAGGTATTTGCAGAAGAGTCACCGGAGATCAAACCGGAACCGAGAGTTTAGAATTCAAGGTATGTGAAACTGTCGAAGTGTGACTTCTGGTTGAAAGAGGTTAGCTTTTTGGGTCATGTTATATCAGGTAGTGGAATTGTTGTAGACCCATCTAAGGTCGATGCGGTGTTGCAATGGGAAACTCCGAATTCGGCAACTGAGATTATAAGCTTTTTGGGACTTGCTGGTTATTACCGAAGGTTTATTGAAGGTTTTTCTAAGTTGGATCTTCCGTTAACTAAGTTGACGGGTAAAGGGAAAACTTTTGTGTGGAATGCTACATGCGAAGCAGGTTTTATAGAGTTAAAGAAGAGGTTGATGTCTGCTCCGGTGTTAACCTTGCCTAACACAAAAGAACTGTTTGTTGTATACTGTGATGCTTCTAAGTTCGGTTTGGGAGGTGTACTCATGCAGGGTAACAAAGTAGTTGCTTATGCTTCAAGACAGTTGAGAATCCATGAAAAGAATTATCCTACACACGATTTAGAACTTGTTGCTGTTGTTTTTGTGCTGAAAATTTGGAGACATTATTTGTATGGTTCGAGATTCGAAGTGTTCAGTGACCATAAGAGTTTGAAGTACCTGTTTAATCAAAAGGAACTGAACATGAGACAACGAAGATGGTTAGAGCTGTTAAAAGATTATGACTTTGGTTTAAATTACCATCAGGGAAAAGCCAATGTGGTACCTGATGCCTTAAGCCGCAAGACTTTGCATATGTCCGCAATGATTGCTAAAGAGTTAGAATTGATTGAGCAATTCAGAGATCTGAGTGTAGTTTGCGAAGTGACACCGAAGAGTGTAAAGTTGGGCATGTTAAAGATTAATAATGACTTTCTGGACAGCATCAGAGAAGCTCAGAAACTAGATGTGAAGTTGGTAGATTTAATGCTTAGAGTAGATCATTCGGAAAATAATGATTATCAGTTGGATGCGCAATGTTGAGGTTTCATGGTCGTATTTGTATTCTTGATAGTGCAGATATGAAAACATCGATCCTGGAAGAGAGCCACAAAAGTAAGTTAAGTATTCATCCAGGAGCGACGAAAATGTATAGCGATTTGAAGAATCTGTTTTGGTGGCCGGGTATGAAGCGTGATGTAGCCAGATTTGTTTACGCATGTTTGACTTGTCAGAAGTCGAAAGTTGAGCACCAGAAACCTGTTGGGTTGATGCAACCGTTAGAGGTTCCAGAATGGAAATGGGACAGCATTTCGATGGATTTTGTAACGGGTTTGCCGAACACCTTGAGGGGATGTGATTCCATTTGGATGATTGTTGATAGGCTTACAAAGCCAGCTCATTTTATTCCTATTAACATCACTTTGCTGGTATCGAAGTTGGCAAAGATTTATGTCAAAGTGGTTGTTAAGTTGCATGGTATTCCGTTGTGTATTGTGTCGGATAGAGATCCGAGGTTCACTTCTGAATTTTGGAAAAGTCTACAAGAGGTTTTGGGTTCCAAGTTGAGGTTGAGTTCAGCATACCACCCTCAAACAGATGGTTAGACTGAACGAACTATTTAATCCTTAGAAGATTTGCTGAGGGCATGTGTCCTCGAGGAAGGCGGTTCGTGGGATACCTATCTTCCGTTGATAGAGTTTACTTATAATAACAATTACCACTCTAGTATCGGAATGGCACCATTCGAAGCTTTGTATGGTCGGAGATGTGGGACTCCGTTGTGTTGGTATGAATCCGGAGAGAGTGTAGTACTTGGACCAGAAATTATTCGGGAGACGACGGAGAAGGTGAAGTTAATTCGAGAAAAGATGAAAGCTTCATAGAGTAGGCAAAAAAGTTATCACGATAAACGCAGAAAAGATTTGGAATTTGAAGCTGGAGATCATGTGTTTTTGAGAGTAATGCCTGTGGCTGGAGTTGGTAGGGCGCTGAAATCTAAGAAGCTTACCCCTTGTTTCATTGGTCCGTACCAGATATCGGACAGAGTTAGAAAGGTTGCGTATCGGGTGGCGTTGCCGCCTAATTTTTCGAATCTGCACGATGTATTTCATGTGTCACAGCTTCGAAAGTATATCTCAGATCCGTCGCATGTCATTCCTATGGACGATGTGCAAGTACGTGACAATCTTATGGTAGAGACGATGCCGGTAATAATTGAGGATCTGGAGGTGAAGACGTTAAGAGGAAAAGAGATTGCTTTGGTGAAAGTGGCCTGGTTGGGAGCTGCTGGCGAAAGCTTGACGTGGGAACTGGAAAGCAAGATGCGAGAGTCTTACCCTGAGCTGTTTGATCGAGGTAATTTCGAGGATAAAATTATTTTAAGTTTGGAGGAGTTGTAACGCCCGTTCGTTTTAAATTAAATTATTTATAAATTGTTGGGGTGCCTTTATGTGGAAGTGTGCCTGAGAGCGTTGGTGGATGTCCTTAAAGTATATGAAATCATTTAATGAAATATAGAGTTTGATAATAATATAATATAATTGATAATGATGATAATTTAATAATTAGTAGTAATAATATTATTATTATTATTATTATTATTATTATTATTATTATTATTAGGGTTACAATTTTAATTAGGATAAATTTGCTTTTGAGGGCAGGAATTGTTTCCATGGTCTTCGATATGTTCTAAGGTGTTTGAGGATGGGAGATTGACCGTCAATTTTAATCAGAAGAGCTTCAATTGATCAGTCAGTCGAAAATCAGGAAATTTGGGAAAAAGTCAACTGTGTAGTGAAAAAAGTCAACTCCTAACTTTTTAAGGTCAAAATCATGTTCCTCAAGTTCAATATGACCAATGGATGGAATTTTATCAAGAAAAGTCAAGGGAACCATAAAAAATCAAGAATTGTTGAAAGTTGCCATTTTAAGGAAATTAGGGTTTTAGAACTTTCTATTTATGGAAAGTTTTATGTTTGGAACAACCATATTCAAAGCCATTTTTCTTCATGATCAAGGTTTCAAATGAACTTGGATCAAACATCAAAGTTGTTCTTTGTATTTCAAGCTTTCTTTTGAGTACCAATTCATAATCATATGATACTTGGAGCTCAAGTTATGATCAATCAAAGTTGAGGTTTTCAATGATTTCAACATTGCCAAGATTGGACAGATTTTTGGACTCACTTTGCAAGCCAATTTCCATCACTTTCTTGATGTCCAATGGAACTTTGTCCCAAATGAGAGTTTTAGAGAATGTTACAAGCTTTCCAAAGAGTCCAAGAAGTCCTTAATATGATTTGTGAAGCTCAAGTTATGGATGTGCAAAGTTGAGGAAAAATAAGCCAAATCCATAACTTAGAATTTTTCTAAGTTATTTCTGGACAGCTTGCATGACATAATTTTCAACATCATTTTTCATTGTCTTCCAATCCTCAAATCAAGATAACCCCAACATGAAATGTGTTCTACTCCATGCCCTCTTTACTTAGAGCTCAAGTTTAGGGCAAATTGATCTTTGTGCATCAAGATATCATTGCTCAAAGTTGATGTTTTGAACTTGTTTCAAAGAGTGAAACATGTGGCATTTGTGCTTGCTGATTTTTTTATGATATTGATCTGCTCATGTCCCATTTCCATGTGCATGGGATGCTGCATTGGGAGCCACCAAACATTTCCCAAAATGAACCAACACAAGCTTGTACCATTTTGCCCCATTTTTGAATCCTTAGCCAAAACAAGTAAAAGACAAACAGCTCCTACTGCTCTGCTCCTTGCAGCCCAGCTAGGTCACTCTCTTCACCAACAAGCAACCTAGAATGAGACAAGAGAATGCAGTTGGCTGATGGATATTAAAGATCAACCATTGATTCAAAAAACCACCATGGAATACAAATCTGGCCATTCAATCTTTACCATGGTGAAAACCCTCCAAACCTGATTTGATTCCATATTTAAGACCAAATATCAGTCAACACAAACCCTAGCCACCAGTTTGCATTGAGAAACCAGAAAACTCTTATCTTGTGAACCATTTCAAATCCTCAAAAAACCTAAAAATCTGTCTGGGGTAGTTAGATTGCTAAAACCATTTCCATACATAAAAAATCACCACAAACCATCTTCACAACCCACACATGATCTTTGGAAGGTGTTCAAAACATTAAACCAGTCAAAAACACCACAACTCAAAAAGTCAACCTTCTACCTAACAAATTTTGACCTTTTACTCAAAACAAACCTAGCTGCCAACTGTTTGATCTGTGAATCATTGGAGCTGCTGTCTTGCACCCTAGGAGCATTTGCAGGCCATGGAAAGGGAAGGATCCTTGGTTTTCTTGGCTGCTAGCATAGTGAGGTCTACAAGAGGTATATGGTTTCAAACCCTGCCATTGATATGCATCATGTTTATGTTTTGTGGTTTGTTGGATTGATATAGACATTGTTGTGTTAAGTTATAACTTTGCTGTCAAAATACATGAGACCAATAACATGTGCATTAGCTGTTGGAATGTCATTAAGGTGGTTTATGTTTGTTTTTACCTTTGTGAAAGTATGCTGTTTGGAGACATGATGAGTTTAGACTCTTGGCATTGTTCTGTCAGTTTAACCACCTAACTGTTTTGAAAGATGTCAACAAGAGAGGTTTAGGTTAGATGCTTTAATAGTGAACCTTGTTATGCTTGACATGTATCATTGTTGAAGTTTAAAGTTGGTTTTGTTTAGCTCATGTGTTTGGCTTTGTGACTGTTGTAACATCCCATTCTAACCCAACAGATAACCATAAATATACAATCAGAGTGCATGAAAAAGGGCCACATGACGGTCGTAATGGAATTGTCACGACCGTGGTGGTCGTGACGATCGTGATGATCATGACGACCGTGAGAGTCATGACGATCGTGATGGAGTGGTGACGGTCGTCACACTCACAAAAACTGGGCGTCACATTTCAACTTACACAGACCACACACACCTGCAACACAATCATTTAGGAACATACATAGCACAGAATTGGATGAACAGACAACAATAACTTGCTTAGCATCTCAATTACAAGGCAACCTATTATTTCGCAGCGAAATTTAATACACTTCCAACATTTATAATAAAACCAAAACAAGACCAGCAAAGTCTGCAACTAAATTCCATTAAAATTCAGCAAGTAATAATCTTGCATAAATTCACTAAAACAATTAGTTTCCACCATAAAAGTCAGCATTACCGCTTCATCGGTCTAGTGCGTACAACCAACATTTGGCGCTATCAGAAGCAGCCAATTTGTAAAGAAAGTACTTCATAAAATTCAGCAACAGAGAAAATCAACTAAAACAATAAAATTAATCGTTCATCCCCCCAAGAGTGCTACGTATCAGAGCGACCAACGACCCCTTAAACGGAAAGCTACACTCTACTCCGAGTTACCTGCAAGTTACCACCAACGGAGGTAACATACAACGTAAAGGGTGAGATATCAAAATTAAAAACATAAGGCATGATAAAGTTCATGTCAATATCATATCACAACATTAATAATTCTCGCAGTTCTCCAAATATTATCACAACGAACTACTAGGAAATTCATCATTCATATATGCAACAATTAGCAGTAAAATTCAGCAACTCATCATCACTTGCAAATACATAATGACGCGACACAATGCGACTTAACTATGCATATGCATGTGGTACCAATTTGGAGCAGCACTCCACAACCAATTTATTTGCCATTATAGGCCGCCAATACAGGCACAACCAACGCCAATACAGGCCAACCAGGATGGTATGCTATGAGATGCATCTATTATGGACTACAACCCAACAACAACAACCACTCAACAAGGAATTAAGCCTACAACCAAATTGTCCATAACCGGAGCATCATAATTTCATACGAATCATACAACCACAACTTTCAACATAATATAATCAAGTGCGGACACCATAGCAACCTTCTCAACAAATGGGGAATTAGCGCGTGTCGGTGCCGTTTCCCAATATTATTACGTGGAACTAATAACCTAAACACTAATTCAGGCACAGGCAAACATTAACCCTTAATATTTCTCGACCTACGGGAACTAACCCCATGATTCAATTCCTTTCATGAAATCGATCATACCCACAATTATAGAATTGAACCCCACCCTTACCTTTGGAGTGAGGACAACTCTAAACTCCCGGTTCCGGTTTGCTCTCCGGTGACTCTTTTGCAAATACCTTGAATTCTCTCCGGCGGTTAATTCCTTTGTTCTTACTCTCTCCACTACCACGTCCTTTTTCCTCTTTCCTCAACCTTTCTCCTCAAGTTTTGGTTTTCTGAGCAGTTTATCGTGTTATTCTTCTTTTCTCCCATAACTCCTCTAATAACTCTCCTATTTCACTTATTCCATCCACTAATAATAATAATAATGATAATAATAATAATAATAATAATAATAATAATAATAATAATAATAATAATAATATTACTAATTATTAAATTATCATCATTATCAATTATATTATATTATTATCAAACTCTAGGTTTCATTAAATGATTTCATATACTTTAAGGACATCCACCAACGCTCTCAGGCACACTCCCACATAAAGGCACCCCAACAATTCATAAATAATTTAATTTAAAACGAACGGGCGTTACAACTCCTCCAAACTTAAAATAATTTCGTCCTCGAAATTACTGATGCGTGTTTTTCGCAAGTGTACGAATCACGTCAAAGTAATATAAAAGATTATCGAATCCACAGAGACCAAGTGTCAATCTATCGTACCTGTTGTTATGGTGTTTATCTAAGGCAACTATTTTTAAGGGTTTTAGTAAGGGTGCAATGGTAAATAAAATTATAATTTTAAATAATAAATAAAAGACAGGCTCGAATGTAATTCACGTAATCAATGATAATCCAGTACTTGTTAATGGAACTACTTATGGGCAATGTTTTCTCCTTTGAAAAGAACTAATTTAACAGGAACTGTCGCTTTCGCGTATTCAGAACCGAGTTGTACTCTCTAATCAACCCCTCCTATTGTCACGGATAAAAAGGTGCGTACTGCGTTAGAGTAGTAAACCTATTTTTAAGAAATATAGTTTCTTAACAAAGTTGAAAAGTATTTTAACCTGGACTTCTTAGCAAAAAGAGGTTCTTATGAACCAGACTCTAAATCTCATAACGCGTCCGAAAATCGTTTTAAAATCTCTTTTCTTTTTAATCTAAAAACTCCTAATGAACTATACAAAGCGCTTTTGGCTGTTTTTGAAATAGTTAAAAACAATTACTTGAATTGAAAGATAAAATAGCCCTTAGGTGTTTCCACGAACAATTATACTGATTACTGGTTTAATTACGATCCTTACATTCTAACCTTTATGGGATTAGTTAGACATGATAAAGTAAATATTCTTTTTATAGTTTTTCATATGAGTAATTTAAAGCGAGTGCGGGAAGTAAACAAAGTAAATGTGCGAGTGCGGGAAGTAAACAAAGTAAATGTGCGAGTGCGGGAAATAAACAAAGTAAATGTGCGAGTGCGGGAAATAAACAAAGTAAAGTGCGAGAAAATAAATAAAAGTAAAGCAATGCGGAAAAATAAAATACTAACTGGAATTAAAATGGCGGCAGGATTAACTTCCTCCAGAGTGCTCCAAAACTCGAACCACAGACAGATTACAGACTCGATCACTCGATTGCAGAGGCACCCCGATGTGGAATGGCAACTGCTTTATAACTGATATATGCCTAGAGAATTCTAATTCTGGATGAAGAAAAACGAAAATCTAAGGTCCTATTTATAGTAAAAACTGAAAGCATGAAATGACCGGGACGCCCCTCCACTAAAAAGTGGAGGTTATGAAATTTTGCCTTGTGACGCCCGCCACAAGGTCATGGCGCCCGCCATGGTCCCTACAGGGGATGATGGAGTGGGGATCGTGGGTCTTGGAGGTTGAGGAGTGGTCTTGAGACGTGGCCACGTCATGGCTAACCCCATGGCGCCCGCCACGGTGGGTGCCGCAAGTGCAAAATGCTGAATTTCTAGGTTTTCGTCCGTTTTCACTCCTTTTTCGCTCCTTTTCCCGATTCAAGCTCCGATTATTATAAAAACCTGAAAACATAAGAAAACAAAGCAATAACAAAGCAAAACAACAATAAAATCTAAGAATGCATGCGAAATCGGAGTCAGAAATACGGTGAATTTTAGTGTGATCAAATTCTCCCACACTTAAACCTTTGCTTGTCCTCAAGCAAACATTAAAGCTTAAGAAAATATGGTGTCAACACTTGTCTTTGGGCTAAAGGGATTCTAAGTTCAAGTCAGGATGCAGTGACAGATACTAACTAAGTGAACCAAGGGTACCATAGTAACACAAATACAAACTTCAATCCTATATTAACCACTCCATGTCATCCCACGATACCTAGGCCTATCTTCTCATCTTTTTGTGTCCTTTTCATTCAGGCGCAATCACATTAAGCCCGTTATCCGTACATGCTTCATAGTAGAGTGACCGGTTAGTGATTCTGATCCATAACATAAGGTTTCTGGCACATAAGCATGTGTAAACCTGTTTTTATTTCGCCTAAATGTAGCTGCGGGGAATCGGATCGTAATCCGCCCTACCAAGTTCAGTGCCAGATACCTCTGAACCAACTAACAATAGGTGACTTGCAAATTTTTTTTCTTTTTGTGGCAAAATTTTTTTTTTCTTCTCTTTTTTCGGTTTAAATGACTTTGTGAGGGTCACCTATACCAGAGTTTGCCTTTTTTTTCTTTTCTTTTTTTTTTTTTTTTTTTTTTGAATTAGCACTGGATCATTCACTTATATTCATCGGCCCCCTACGTAGAGTATGCTTAGGCCGGAGCTGACTGCTAAAATAAACTACTTAGGACAATTTTTTGAATGATAGTAAAGGCCATGGTGGTGGGGTTTAGGAGTGATTCCTATATTCAAGAGGTCTATGGTGCTAAAATGGTTCTGATGTTTCAAAAAGTTGACCTAAGTCACCACATCCTAATCTAAACCTGTCTCAAAGCCCAAAAAACATGTGAAACAACATTGTTTTCTTTTTAAAAATTTTCTGGTAAGGCTAAGGAAATGGGAAAAAATGAAGATGAACTAAAAAGACACTATACTGGTGACTCGTCAGACTCATGCATTATCTAAGAAAAATAAATTACTGAAAAGGGAAATAACTGAAAGGAAATTAAAAAAAGGGAAATAACAGAAAGCAATAAAATCCCCTCCCACACTTAAATCGAACATTGTCCCCAATGTTTCGAAATAAGATAAGGGGGGTAACCTGGAAAAAGACTACTGAGGAGGGGCACTGGTGCCTTCGCCGTCCTGATGTGATGGTCTGGAACGACGGGATCTACTACGATGCTGGTCCCTCCGGTCGAGTCGTGCTGATAAAGCAGCCTGAGCACTCTGGACCTCCCGAAGGTTACCCAAGATGGAACCCTGAGTAGCCTCTACAAGCTGGTAGTGTCGGCTGTTGAACTCTCTCTGACGGTTCTGCTCTAATGAAATATCGTTCAAGGTACGGCAAACGTTGCTATAAGCACGATCCGAAACCAATCGCGATTGTTTCATGAAGCTCATATTGTTCGTCAGCTGCTGTGAAATAGTAGAGAGAAGGCCATCACGCCTTTCTTCTCTAGCTGTCATATCACGCCACATCTCCTCGGTGACAAAGAATCCAGGAGCAGTACCTGCAACAGGGTTAGAGGAAGATGGTGCAGTGTGTGACTGTGAAGGACGATGGGGGGACATGTGAGGGATGGGAGACTGCTCTCTCCGATCATACTCATCATCAGTGTCATGTGCCTCCCCATCGGGAATATTAGGAGGAAGTGGACCCAAAACACGTGGAGCATTAAGATCATAGGTCCAGTTCCTTTCATCACGTACATCAGTACGTCTACTGCATGGTAAAGCAACAGATGGGATAGCTACCCCATGAACCATCAACTCATAACCACCTTCTCTCCTTGTTCGGCACAATTTCATGTCTTTCAGAAATTTTAAATTAATTGTGCGAGGAGGTAGTGGTTCAAGTGTAGCTATCTCATCATTCAGGCCAAGAGCCCGAGCAATAGACGTAACAAGCCCTCCAAAAACAATCGGTCCTGTTTTATTAGTAAATAAAGTCATGTGGGCAAGCATAAACGGGACCGGATTGATGTGGGTTCTAGTGAGGCATCCTTGCAAAAATAGGAGTTCACGAGCATTAACCTTGTTTGGACTTTCCCGGCCAAAAATAGTACATGCCAAAAGAAGTCTAAAAACTCTTATGGCCGGGTTGTGAATGGTCGACGCAAGTATCCCTTCAAAAGAATTAATTGAAGTACTTGAAAGCCTTAGCCAGAAGGTAAATACCTCGGCCGACCATTCAGCATCCAAAGGTGCCTCACAAATCGAACCTTCCCTATGAGGGATTCCTAACAAATCTGCTAGCTCATTGGTACTGAATTCATATTCAATTCCAAACAGTCTAAAAATAACAGTACCGACAGTGCTAGCAGTGTTAGGACTGACAGTGTATATCAAAGAACTCAAAAACTCAGTTGTCAGCCTCTCATAGGTAGGTTCCTGATTAATGAAAATATTATGCAAGCCTAGAAATTCTAATAAATTAAAAACACTATGATAAATACCCAAAGCATACAGACAGTTATCGTCGACGTACCTAGTCGAGAGGATTTCTCGACTTTGAAGCCTCTGAATAATTTTCCGTTGCCTTTCGCCCGGTCTTCCATCACGAAGAATAAATCCGTTGAACTCCATTGTTGAAAAGCTCCTTAGGTAGTGAAAATAGTAGAAAAGTGGTTTATGAGGGGAATGATAAAGTTTTGATTTTTTTTGGTTTTTGATGGATGAAAATGGAAATGGATGTTGGATATGTTTTATGGATGGAGGGTATTTTGGAAATGGGGGAGCTTTAATGGGGTTCAAGGAGGATTTGGAAGGTTGGAAAAATGGGTTTTTGGTGAAGAAAGGGATGAAAATGGTGGAAATGGGGATTGAATCCCGTATTTGTTGATGGTACGGTGTGGCGCCCGCCACAGGGCCTATGGCGCCCGCCACAAGGCCAATTCCTGGGCCTTGTGGTTTTGGATCCTCCTTTGGGCCTTCCTTGCACCTTTGTCTTCCGGGGGGTCTGAATAGCGTTTTCTTCTTCTTTTCAAGGCATTGGCTTGCATATTTTTGTCTTATATATTTTTTTTCTTTGCACGACAAAAATAAAATAATTAAAAATCAAAAAAGAAAAAGAAAAATAAAAATTAGTGCATAATATGTATATATATAAGGAATTCAAAGTGCATGAAAATATAAAAGCTGCAATAAAGTAAAATATGTCTGGAAATGCGATAAATAAAAGGAAGTTAAATACTAGGGTAGTGCTGTCAGGGTGGAATGAGTCATGTGGTAGGTTTCTTATCCTGGCTTGATCCACGAATCTCAGCTATCTCCCTCCGAAGCTCGTCGATCGCCTGATGTAGAGCATCGGTCTCTGAGGCATGAGTGAGATCAGAAACCTGCATCTGTAACTCTAAGTCTGCCACTTCCTGCTTGAGCAGGGCAGTCTCCTTGCGGAGCTCATAAATCTGTGTTTGTAGGTCAGGTGGCTGCAGAGACATATTGTTAGACATAACAGTGATTCGGGGAGTAAGAGGTGTAGGAGTGTACTCAGCGGCGGGAGGCGATTTCGGCTCTTCGACAGTCTCTCCATAACCCTCTAGAGCATAACTCCAATTGGCAGGATCATGGACACTGGTCATCAGCGGATCTGGTAATGTAAAGTAGTGTATCGCTTCACCGTCGATCAGCAATCTAAACATGTTGGGCTCAAAAGAAGCCCTCCTCATCAGTCCTCTATCAAGACAAAAATCAATATCCAGGGTGGTGTAGCAGCAGAAGGTCCTGAGGTGCAATAGCTTGCGAGACAAACCCAATGCAGTAGCAATCTGTGTAACAATCCCACCGACATGGATGATTCCTACTGATGATCTGGCAACACTAGCAAGGCCCTTCAGTAGAAAGTTGCCACAAGCAACAGGGCGAGACTGAGTCGCACAAAACAGTAGGAAAATCTCCTCTTCACTTAGCAGTGTCTCTGTATCTGGAAAACCTAGGAAAGAATGTGCTAGAATCATCTGGAAGTACCTCAATGCAGGGTTGTGGATTACCTGAGAAAACTGGGTAGAAGGATCTTGGCTCCCTCCGCCTGATATTTTAGTCCAAAACTTTTCCACTTCTCTGCTCATAAAATACCCCATCGGAGTCTCTGGAATAGCATCAGGAGTAGTCTGGAAACCTAGTAAATCACCAAACTCTTTGTGAGAGAATGAGTAGTCAATCCCGAACAACCTGAAAACAGCGAGTCCATCGGGTCCAGCCCAAGGGTCATGATGAAACGAGCTGAGGAACTCAAGAGTCAAGTTCCTATAAGTGTTGTTCCTGTCGTCAAACTGGTCCCACTGGAGTTGATGGCATAAAAATCTGACGCTTGGCTCTATCCCCAAGGCATCCATGCAGTCATGGTCAGGGTACCTGGTAGGAGCCATAGGGCGTCTCATGTGAACATAGTAACGCTCTCTCTGTGCATCATCTCTAAAGGCCACGTGCATGTCATCAGGGTTCTGCATTCTGTACAAGGTTAGCAAACAAGTCCTGAAAGCACATAAAACATTCAATCGTGAGTCCTGACATAATAATAAAATAAACAAATTAAAATAAAGTAAAAATAAAAAGTACAAAAATAAGAAAAACCATGGGTTGCCTCCCATGCAGCGCTTGTTTAACGTCATTAGCTCGACGACCGATATTTAAACATCATTGGAAGGATATGGTGGATCACTCAGAGTATGACAGGTGTATGTTGTTGGAATGTCACCTCCTTCGTAGGGCTTCAACCTCTGTCCATTGACTATGAACGGTTTACATGTTTGGTTCTTGATTTCAATAGCACCGGATCTCAGGATCTTAGATACTTCGAAAGGGCCAGTCCATCTCGAACGGAGTTTACCTGGAAATAGTCGTAACCTAGAATCGAACAGGAGAACAGGATCGCCTATTTTGAAGTCTCTTCTTATGATTCTTTTGTCATGCCAAGCTTTTGTTCTTTCTTTGTATATGATGGCATTTTCGTAGGCAGATTGTCTGAGCTCTTCTAATTTGTGGATATCAAGGATACGTTTCTCACCAGCTGTCAAGTAATCCAAATTCAAAGTTTTGATGGCCCAATAGGCCTTATGCTCCAACTCAAATGGTAAGTGACATGATTTTCCATAGACCAGTTGATAAGGGGTTGTTCCTATAGGAGTTTTGAAAGCGGTTCTATAGGCCCATAATGCTTCTTGAAGTTTCTGCGACCAATCTTTTCTAGATATAGAGACAGTCTTCTCGAGGATTTGTTTTATCTCCCTATTAGATACTTCCACTTGTCCATTGGTCTGTGGGTGGTATGGTGTTGCTACTCTATGCTTAACTCCATACTTGCTTAAAAGTTTATCAAATATTCTCGATATGAAGTGTGATCCTCCATCACTTATGACTAAACGGGGTGTTCCAAACCTGGGAAATATATAATTCTTGAATAATTTGATGACTACTCTGGTGTCGTTTGTGGGTGCGGCGATAGCTTCAATCCATTTAGACACGTAGTCAACAGCTACTAATATGTACTGATTTCCAAAAGATGGTGGGAACGGTCCCATAAAGTCCATACCCCATACGTCGAAGAGTTCTACTTCTTGGATATTTCTTAACGGCATTTCATTACGTCTTGAAATATTTCCTGTGCGTTGGCATCTGTCACACTTGACAATGAAAGCATGGACATCACGCCACATAGTAGGCCAGAATAGGCCAGCTTGAAGAATCTTGGCGTAGGTCTTAGATGTGCTTGCATGTCCACCATAGGGTGCAGAGTGACAATGCTCAATTATATTGTTTACCTCTTCTTCTGGAACACAAGGGCGGAAAATGCCATCTTTACCTCTCTTGAAAAGAAATGGATCGTCCCAATAGAAGTTTCTCACATCACTATAGAACTTCTTCTTCTGGTGGTAGTTTAGATCAGGGGGTATGATGTCAGCGGCTAGGTAATTAACAAAATCTGCATACCAAGGTACATTGCTTATAGCTAAGGATTTATGAAATTGCTCATGAGGGTCTGGGTTATCATCTTCAATGGTTTCTAGTTGGGCTATCAGTCTATCGTAGGCAAAATCGTCATTTATGGGTACTGGATCAGGTTTCAGGTATTCTAGCCTAGATAGGTGATCAGCTACCACATTATCAGTGCCTTTCTTGTCACGAATATCCAAATCAGACTCTTGTAATAATAGAATCCATTGAAATAACCTAGGCTTGGCATCCTTTTTGCTTAGTAAGTAACGAATGGCAGCATGGTCGGTGTAAACTATAATCTTGGCTCCTACTAGATAAGATCTAAATTTGTCTATTGCAAAAACTACAGCTAGGAGCTCTTTTTCGGTTGTTGCGTAGTTGAGCTGTGCAGCGTCTAGGGTTCTACTGGCATAATAAATCACATGTAACTTCTTATCTTTTCTCTGACCTAGAACGGCTCCAACAGCATAATCACTGGCGTCACACATTATCTCAAACGGTTCCGACCAATCAGGGGGTTTCATTATAGGTGCTGAAATCAGAGCTTGCTTCAGAAGATTAAATGCTTCAGTACATTTTTCATCGAAGATGAACTCAGCATCTTTCACTAAAAGACCAGTTAAGGGCTTTGTTATTTTGGAGAAATCCTTGATAAAACGTCGGTAAAATCCGGCATGTCCAAGAAAACTTCTTATCTCCCTGATAGTCTTCGGCGGTTTTAGATTCTCTATGACTTCTATTTTTGCTTTATCTACCTCTATACCTTTTTCGGAAACTATATGTCCTAAAACAATCCCTTCGGTGACCATGAAATGACATTTTTCCCAATTTAGCACAAGGTTTACCTCCACACATCTCTCCAGGATTTTCTCAAGGTTGACAAGACAATTTTTGAAATCTGACCCACAAACTGAGAAATCGTCCATAAATACTTCCATGATTCCATCCAAATAATCAGCAAAGATAGACATCATGCAGCGTTGGAAAGTTGCAGGAGCATTACAAAGTCCAAAAGGCATTCTTCTATAGGCAAAGGTTCCAACTGGGCATGTAAAGGTAGTTTTTTCTTGATCTTCGGGGTGAATAGGTATTTGGAAGAATCCTGAATATCCATCTAAATAACAAAAGTAAGAGTGTCTGGCTAGGCGCTCCAACATTTGGTCTATGAATGGTAATGGGAAATGGTCCTTCCTAGTTGCTTTATTTAATTTTCTATAATCTATGCACATACGCCAACCTCCATCAGTTCTTTTTGCTACAGGTTCGCCCTTCTCGTTTTGCACGACTGTGATGCCTCCCTTTTTAGGTACTACATGCACAGGACTCACCCATTTACTGTCCGAGATCTGATATATTATACCTGCCTCTAGTAACTTAAGAACTTCAGTCTTAACTACAGTACTCATTATAGGATTTATTCTACGTTGGTGTTCTCTAGAAGGTTTTGAATCTTCTTCAAGCAAAATCCGATGCATGCATACGGATGGGCTTATTCCTTTTAGATCAGAGATCTTATATCCTAAGGCTGAGGGGTACCTACGTAAAACTTCTAATAATTGATCGGTTTCTTCTTGGTTTAAGGTAGCACTGACTATAACTGGACGGTTCATATCTTCATCAAGAAATTCATATCTCAGGTTTTTAGGCAGTTCCTTAAGTTTTACGGTCAGTTTTATAGGGCAAGGCATAGGATCTGGGGTAAGAGATAAACATTCGTGAAGGTTATCATCAATGTAGGGTGTTTTATAATTGTCATCTTCCAAAATAAGGGTTGATGGCAATTTTATAGATTCAGTTTCTTCTTCTTGTTCTAATTCCCTAATACATTCTTCGATGATATCTAAGGCATAACAAGAATCTCCTATCACAGGTGCCATAAGAAATTTTGACAATATAAATTCTATCTTCTGGCCACCTACCTCAAAAGTTAGTTTTCCCTTTTTAACATCTATTACGGCCCCAGCAGTCGATAAGAACGGTCTACCTAGGAGGATTGGTATGTCGTCATCTTCTTTAATGTCCATGACAACAAAATCAGTAGGTATAAACATCTGACCTATCCTAACAGGGACGTCTTCAAGTATGCCTATAGGGTATTTAAAGGATCTATCGGCTAATTGAAGTGACATCTTAGTAGGTTGTAATTCTCCTAAGTTTAATCTCTCACAAACTGCTAAAGGCATTAAGCTCACACTAGCTCCTAAGTCTAGAAAAGCTTTTTCGATGACATGATTCCCCAAAACACAAGGAATGGAAAAATTTCCGGGATCTTTATCTTTCTTTGCTAACCTATTTTCGGAAATAGAATTACATTCCACGGGTTTCGGATCTTCGAGTCTACGTTTATTTGTAAGTATGTCTTTGAGAAACTTAGCATAAGAAGGTATTTGGGTGATGGCTTCTGTAAAGGGGATTTCTACGTGAAGTTTTTCTATAACCTTAACGAATTTTTGATATTGATTATCGATTTGGGTTTTCTTTAATCTTTGAGGGTAAGGTATTGGTGGTTTGTATGGCGGTGGCGGTACATAGGTTTTATTTTTAGGTTCTTCTCCTTTTTCTTGACTTTCCGGGGTTTCAGGCTTCTCTGGTTCCTTTTCCTCATTCCTCTCAGAAGTTTCGGGCTCACTTAATCTAGGGTTTAAAGGTTCCTTATAAGCGGTTCCACTTCGTAGAGTAATGGCATTAGCTTGCCCTTTCGGGTTTTGTTGAGGTTGTCCAGGGAACTGTCCTCCAGGTGTAGTCTGTAGGGCTTGGTTTAACGCTACCTGAGAGATCTGGGTTTCAAGCATCTTATTATGAGTAATAATTTGATCAACCTTGGTTCCTAACTTGGTAATTAGTTCGTTAACATGGACGTTATGGTTCATGAACTCTTTGTTTTGTTGTTTTTGAGCAACGATAAAATCTTTTACAACTTCCTCAAAGCTCGGGCTAGGTGGTACAGGTTGCATAGGTTGATTTGTTCTAGGGGCTTGGTAACCTTGTTGTCTCGGAGGTGCGGTATTTTGGATAGGGTTATTATTTTTGTAGGAGAAGTTTGGGTGATTCCTCCATCCAGGGTTATATGTGTTTGAAAATGGGTTCCCTTGGGTATAGTTCACTTGCTCAGTGTTGGTTTCATTCAACAGATTGCATTCGGCGGATTGGTGTCCTTGCGTTCCACATATCTCACAATTCGGCGAAACTGCGGCAACAGTATTCGGAGTTGTACACATATGTTCGACTCTAAGGGCCAACGCGTCCATTTTAGCCTGCATCATGTCTATAGAGCTTAGCTCATGTATTCCTCCTTGGGCTTCCTTCTTTTACACTGTCGCTCGTTCTACTCCCCATGATTGATGGTTTTGGGCCATATCCTCGATAAGGGCACTAGCTTCAGGGTAAGGTTTGTTCATCAGTGCGCCACCAGCGGCAGCGTCGATGGTCATTTTAGTGTTATAAAGAAGTCCATTATAGAAGGTTTGGATGATTAGCCAATTCTCTAGGCCATGGTGTGGGCATGCTCTTAATAGTTCTTTATATCTCTCCCAGGCTTCGAACAACGACTCTCCTTGGTGTTGGGTAAATCTAGTTATTAGGTTTCGAAGAAGAGCGGTCTTACTTGGGGGAAAATATCTAGCAAGGAAAACTTTTCTAAGGTCATCCCAAGTTGTTATTGAATTGGGTGGAAGGGAATCTAACCATGATAGAGCTTTATCTCTGAGGGAAAAGGGAAATAATCTTAAGCGTATTGCCTCAGGAGAAGCTCCATTAGTTTTAAAGGTGTCTGCTAATTGAAGAAAGTTTTTTAAATGTTGGTTCGGGTTATCAGTAGCGAGACCTGCGAATTGTCTCTGTTGCACTAATTGCAGCAGGGATGGCTTAAGTTCAAAATTATTGGCTGGGATAGCGGGGTTTACTATACTGGAACTAGGTTCCTCGTTTGATGGTTGGGCGAAGTCCTTAAGAGGTCTTCGATTTTGATCTTCGGTCATAGCTCTCCTATTCCTATGGAAAAATAAACGTGCGCGAGCGTAACGTTCAGGTTCAGCTAGAGGGTCTACTAAACTTCCGGCACTGCGAGTCTTTCGCATTGACCGGTGGGTAACAACCTTAGTCGAAACGGTATAACTACAGGGTAATGAAATTTGACGATATTGGTCCCCGGCAACGGCGCCAAAAACTTGATGCGTGTTTTTCGCAAGTGTACGAATCACGTCAAAGTAATATAAAAGATTATCGAATCCACAGAGACCAAGTGTCAATCTATCGTACCTGTTGTTATGGTGTTTATCTAAGGCAACTATTTTTAAGGGTTTTAATAAGGGTGCAATGGTAAATAAAATTATAATTTTAAATAATAAATAAAAGACAGGCTCGAATGTAATTCACGTAATCAATGATAATCCAGTACTTGTTAATGGAACTACTTATGGGCAATGTTTTCTCCTTTGAAAAGAACTAATTTAACAGGAACTGTCGCTTTCGCGTATTCAGAACCGAGTTGTACTCTCTAATCAACCCCTCCTATTGTCACGGATAAAAAGGTGCGTACTGCGTTAGAGTAGTAAACCTATTTTTAAGAAATATAGTTTCTTAACAAAGTTGAAAAGTATTTTAACCTGGACTTCTTAGCAAAAAGAGGTTCTTATGAACCAGACTCTAAATCTCATAACGCGTCCGAAAATCGTTTTAAAATCTCTTTTCTTTTTAATCTAAAAACTCCTAATGAACTATACAAAGCGCTTTTGGCTGTTTTTGAAATAGTTAAAAACAATTACTTGAATTGAAAGATAAAATAGCCCTTAGGTGTTTCCACGAACAATTATACTGATTACTGGTTTAATTACGATCCTTACATTCTAACCTTTATGGGATTAGTTAGACATGATAAAGTAAATATTCTTTTTATAGTTTTTCATATGAGTAATTTAAAGCGAGTGCGGGAAGTAAACAAAGTAAATGTGCGAGTGCGGGAAGTAAACAAAGTAAATGTGCGAGTGCGGGAAATAAACAAAGTAAATGTGCGAGTGCGGGAAATAAACAAAGTAAAGTGCGAGAAAATAAATAAAAGTAAAGCAATGCGGAAAAATAAAATACTAACTGGAATTAAAATGGCGGCAGGATTAACTTCCTCCAGAGTGCTCCAAAACTCGAACCACAGACAGATTACAGACTCAATCACTCGATTGCAGAGGCACCCCGATGTGGAATGGCAACTGCTTTATAACTGATATATGCCTAGAGAATTCTAATTCTGGATGAAGAAAAACGAAAATCTAAGGTCCTATTTATAGTAAAAACTGAAAGCATGAAATGACCGGGACGCCCCTCCACTAAAAAGTGGAGGTTATGAAATTTTGCCTTGTGGCGCCCGCCATGGTCCCTACAGGGGATGATGGAGTGGGGATCGTGGGTCTTGGAGGTTGAGGAGTGGTCTTGAGACGTGGCCACGTCATGGCTAACCCCATGGCGCCCGCCACGGTGGGTGCCGCAAGTGCAAAATGCTGAATTTCTAGGTTTTCGTCCGTTTTCACTCCTTTTTCGCTCCTTTTCCCGATTCAAGCTCCGATTATTATAAAAACCTGAAAACATAAGAAAACAAAGCAATAACAAAGCAAAACAACAATAAAAGCTAAGAATGCATGCGAAATCGGAGTCAGAAATACGGTGAATTTTAGTGTGATCAATTACCTCGATCAAACAGCTCGGGGTAAGACTCTTGCATCTTGATTTCAAGTTCCCAAGTCAAGTTTTCGCCAGCAGCTCCCAACCAGACCACTTTCACCAAAGCAATCTATTTTCCTCTTAACGTCTTCACCTCCCGATCCTCAATTCTTACTAGCATCGTCTCTACTGTAAGATTGTCACGTACTTGCACATCGTCCATAGGAATGACATGTGACGGATCTGAGATATACTTTCGAAGCTGTGACACATGAAATACATCATGCAGATTCGACAAATTAGGCGGCAACGTCACCCGATATGCAATCTTTCTAACTCTGTCCGATATCTGGTACGAACCAATGAAACGAGGGGTAAGCTTCTTAGATTTCAGCGCCCTACCAACTTCAGTCACAAGCGTGACTCTCAAAAACACATGATCTCCAGCTTCAAATTCCAAATCTTTTCTGCACTTATCGTGATAACTTTTCTGCCTAATCTGTGAAGCTTTCATTTTTTCTCGAATTAACTTCACCTTCTCTGTCGTCTCCCGAACAATTTCCAGTCCAAGTACTACACTCTCTCCGGATTCATACCAACACAACAAAGTCCTATATCTCCGACCATACAAAGCTTCGAACGGTGTCATTCCAATACTATAGTGGTAATTGTTATTATAAGTAAACTCTATCAACGGAAGATAGGTATCCCACGAACCGCCTTCCTTGAGGACACATGCCCTCAACAAATCTTCTAAGGATTGAATAGTTCTTTCAGTCTAACCATCTATTTGAGGGTGGTATGCTGAACTCAACCTCAACTTGGAACCGAAAGCCTCTTGTAGACTTTTCCAAAATTCAGAAGTGAACCTCGGATCTTTATCCGACACAATACACAACGGAATACCATGCAACTTAACAATCACTCTGACATAAATCTCTGTCAACTTCGATACCGGAAAAGTGATGTTAATAGGAATAAAGTGAGCTGACTTTGTAAGCCTATCAACAATCACCCAAATGGAATCACATCCCCTCAAGGTGTTCGGCAAACCCGTTACAAAATCCATCGAAATGCTGTCCCATTTCCATTCTGGAATATCTAACGGTTGCATCAACCCAGCAGGTTTTTGGTGCTCAACTTTCGACTTCTGACAAGTCAAACATGCGTAAACAAATCTGGCTACATCACGCTTCATACCCGGCCACCAAAATAGATTTTTCATATCGCTATACATTTTCGTCGCTCCTAGATAAATACTCAACTTACTTCTGTGGCTCTCTTCCAGGATCGTTGTCTTCATATCTGCACTATCAGGAATACAAATACGACCATGAAACCTCAACACGCCTTGCGCATCCAACTGATAATCATTATTTTCCGAATGATCTACTCCAGGAATTAAATCTACCAACTTCACATCTAGTTTCTGACCTTCTCTGATGCTGTCCAGAAAGTCATTATTAATCTTTAACATGCCCAACTTTACACTCTTCGGTGTCACTTGGCAAACTAAACTCAAATCTCTGAATTGCTCAATCAATTCTAACTCTTTAGCCATCATTGCGGACATATGCAAAGTCTTGGGTCTTAAGGCATCAGCTACCACATTAGCTTTTCCCGGATGGTAATTTAAACCAAAGTCATAATCTTTTAATAGCTCTAACCATCTTTGTTGTCTCATGTTCAGTTCCTTTTGATCAAACAGGTACTTCAAACTCTTATGGTCACTGAACACTTCGAATCTCGAACCATACAGATAATGTCTCCAAATCTTCAGCACAAAAACAACAACATCAAGTTCTAAATCATGTGTAGGATAATTCTTCTCATGGATTCTCAACTGTCTTGAAGCATAAGCAACTACTTTGTTACCCTGCATGAGTACACCTCCCAAACCGAACTTAGAAGCATCACAGTATACAACAAATGGTTCTTTTGTGTTAGGCAGGGTCAACACCGGAGCAAACGTCAACCTCTTCTTTAACTCTATAAAACCTGCTTCGCATTGAGCATCCCACACAAAAGTTTTCCCTTTACCTGTCAACTTAGTTAAGGGAAGAGCTAACTTAGAAAAACGTCCAATAAACCTTCGGTAATAACCAGCAAGTCCCAAAAAGCTTCTAATCTCAGTTGCTGAATTCGGAGTTTCTCATTGCAACACCGCATCGACCTTAGATGGGTCTACAGCAATTCCACTATCTGATATAACATGACCCAAAAAGCTAACCTCTTTCAACCAGAAGTCACACTTCGACAGTTTCGCATACCTTGAATTCTAAACTCTCGGTTCCGGTTTGATCTCCGGTGACTCTTCTGCAAATACCTTGAATTCTCTCCGGCGGTTAATTCCTCTGTTCTTACTTTCTCCATAGCCATATCCTTTTTCATCTTTCCTCAACCTTTCTCCTCAATTTTTGGTTTCTGAGCAGTTTATCGTGTTATTCTTCTTTTCTCCCACAACTCCTCTAATAACTCCCCTATTTCACTTATTCCATCCACTAATAATAATAATAATAATAATAATAATAATAATAATAATAATAATAATATTACTACTAATTATTAAATTATCATCATTATCAATTATATTATATTATTATCAAACTCTATATTTCATTAAATGATTTCCTATACTTTAAGGACATCCACCAATGCTCTCAGGCACACTCCCACATAAAGGCACCCCAACAATTCATAAATAATTTAATTTAAAACGAACAGACGTTACAACTGTCATTAAAGTTCCATGATTGCATAATGGCTGCTGTTGGAAGTATGTGCATAGAACTGTCAAAGGTTTTTAATACCTTAGGACTGCTGTTGGCCACTATGTTGAGGGGATTCACATTGAATTGTTGATGATCAGCATAGGCTTTTGTTTTTAGGATAGGATCTGTTTTGAGGGTTGCTTGTTGTTTAATGTGATGCTCCTGATGAGATGATTCATCTAGTGCTGTTGAAAGCATATTTTGTCCTATGATGACCAACTCTGTTGTGGCTATGTACAATTTGTCCCTCATAACTAAAAAACATGTTTTGTGAATTAGCAGTTGCCTTATGTAGTTTTGTTAGTTTGAGTGAACTAGACCTTAATGTTCTAAGTTACAGTTATGCTATCTTTGGTTTTGAGTTTGAGTTTGTTCAGATTTATGTTCACTTGCAACTGTTATGGATGGTTGGGATTTGAATGTTAAACTATTCCATTTACAAGTGTTGTTTGGTTCTGTTAAGTGCAAGTAGAATGCTTGAGATTAGTGTCTAAGTCATTTGAATTTGAAGACTTGATATGTCTTGCTTCACATCACTCTTGTTGTGCTTGGCATTTTCTGTTTGGATCTAAAAACAACTTCATGTATGTGTGCAAATTGTCTTGGATGTGCCTACTATTATGCATATGACCATTTGTCTTGTATGTGCCTTTGCTGTCAAATTCATTTTGAAATGAAGTTTGTCAACTCATTGGTTCTTTGTTGTTCTAAAGCTATCTTTCATACTAAAACCTGTTGGTGAAATGGCAGCTGTCCTATCATGTGTGTATAGAACATTTTGATGAATGCATGGAATATGGTCATGTTGTAACCTTATTGTTAAAACTGTTTTGAGTCTAAACTGTTCAAGTAGTGTCTGTTAACCTTGAGATGTTGACTGTCTTTGAGGCAATGTTTTGAATTAATGTTTGCCTTATTATGCCAAGTTCTTGTTGTTGTTTCTGTTTTAAAAGAAAAGAAGGTTGTCTGGTCTACATTGTTAAAAGTATTTGTTTGCTTTTGCAAAGAGTGTGGCTGTTGGATTGCCATAAGACTTTGGACTGCTATTTGTTGCACCCTGCTGTCAGAATATGCTATGTTTACTTTTGCTTGTATTAAAAAGAAAGAGTTGTCCTTGGAGTAAGCTTGTGGAGTTGAACATTATTGTGTTTGGTTGCAATTTTGAATTAGTGACTGACCATGAAGGATGTATAGCTGCATTGTAATGTAAGGTTGTGCTGCTTGCTTCTGTTTTCAAAAAACACTCTTGTTTGATGTAGGCTTTCATCTTGTTTTTTAACTTGCTGTTGAAACACCAAGCCATTGTTGCTAGAATTCCTCACATGTGTGTTTTTGAAACCCTTGATGTATGATTTTGAAGCATAATGCTAGGTCTGTCCACCCTTTGTGTTTGCATTAGTGACTATCTTGAAGGCAATATTTAGAATTAGTGTTTGCATTGTAATGTTAACTTTGTGTCTGTTTCTGCTTAAAAACAAAACTGTGTTGATTCTGATTTTGTTGTGGAGAAGTGCTGTTAATCATGATGAATGTGAGACTGTTTAGATCAGTTGGAAGCTCATGTGTGTGTTGAGCAGTTTAGGAAAAATTAGACACTTGTTAAGTTGTGATCTGCTGCTATTTCTTTGATTGAGTTATGTTTTCCTTTTTTCATTATCAATCCAAATGCTACATAATGCTGCTATCACCTATCACTTCCAACCTTTGTCAAGATTTTGCTCTATCTGCTGTTTGTAAACAAAATACCTTGTTTGACTAAAATTGATTAAGTTTTGGTTTGAAGTTGCTATTGAGATTTCATCTAAGTGGATTGGTTTATTACCATTTGAAGCATGTGCATTGATTTCACTGTTTATGTTTCTGCTGAGGTTTGGCAATTTGTTTTGGTACATCACAATTGTTTTGGCTGCTGAATTTCCATGTGTAGTGCTTGTTTGTTTTACCTGCTGATCATGTTAAAAATACAAGTTTTGTTTGGCTTCTATTTAGACCAACTTGGATGAATGTTTAAAATTATGTATGTGGTGTTTGCTTTTGATAAAGCATTACTGTTGAAATTCATGTGCATGTTATTAAGGTAATGAAGTCCAAACTGTTTTGAGGTTTCTCAACCTATTGTCATAACTTCAAAGAAGGAACAAGCCATTTATAAGTTTGGTAGAATCCACATTGTGCTTAAAATTAATCTGTGTTTGAAACATCTACCCTTTTGGTTGTTTTAAATCATGTTTGTCAACTGTATTTGGAATTTGTCATAATAGCTTGTACAACAACTGCAGTTCATGTGTCATTTTCTGATTTGATTTGGTTTTGAGTTCTCTTTAAATATGAATTTCATAAACAACCTATTTAGAATATGTACAAGCTTTTAGTTTGGCTTAAGCATGTCTGATTGGGGTTGTGACTTTGTAATTGCATTTCAAAACTCATCCTTGCATGTACCATCGAATTTTACTTTGTGTGTGTTGTTTTGAAATTTGATTTGCACCATTGTAATCCTTGTGGAGTTTCAAGCAAGATAGGCTTTTATTTCTTTAAAATTGATTAAGAATTGAGAGAGTTTGGATTGAAACCATATTTCATGAGACTTGCCTTGCTTTGCCTTAAACTGGCCCAGAAATCACGCCATCTTTACTACATGTATTAATGGGGTGGCGTTATTCAATGGATGTATCGCCACCCCAGTGGTTAGTGACTTGCCTTGTCATGCCTTGAATCTGAGTTCGACCCCTAATGGGGGCATTTTTTGGTTTAATTTCCTGATTTTCTTGGTTTTATTATTTTTCCTTTCTTTCTCCACCAATTATTACATACGCGCGTTTGGTTGAGTTGGTATTTTGCTAGCTTGTGATACATGAGGTCATGGGTTCTACCCTTGGTAGAGCCCTTTTCCTCCTCTTTTTTAGTACCATGTTTTTTTTCTATTATTTATTTAAATTTAGTTCTTTAAATTTTAAATATTTATTTCTTTCTTTTTTCTATTTCATTTATTTAGAAAGGTCTTTAAAAATCACAAAACACCAAAAATCATTTTGTTTCATATTTTAAAGAGCCATTTTATTTTCCTTCATTTAATTCTTATTTTATTTCTCTTTTGATTTTGGGCTTTTTAGCCCATTTTAAATACCTTCCTAAAACAAATCATCTTTGTATTGAATTAAAAATAGAGGATTGGATGTAGACCTCTTCCTCTCCGAGTGTTGGGATACTCACTGTAGCGTGGGTGGTTTCGACACTCGTCTTTCAATACGAAGACGCTTTCATTTTCAAACCTTCCCTCCTAAAACCTCGGTCCCGTACCGAGTGCATTTTCAAAAACATCTTCAATCATAAATCAATTATTTTTGTATTGAATTAAAAAGAGAGGATTAAGTTTAGACTTCTTCCTCTCTGAGTATTGGGATGCTCACTGTAGTGTGGGTGGTTTCGACACTCGTCTTTCAATATGAAGACGCTTGTACGTTTTCAATCCCTTTTCTCCTAAAAAATGCAGTCCCGTACCAATTGTATTTTCAAAACACTTCTATAAAGCAATAAATTATCTTTGTATTGAATTAAAAAGAGAGGATTAAGTGTAGACTTCTTCCTCTCCGAGTGTTGGGATGCTCACTGTAGTGTGGTTGGTTTCGATACTCGTCTTTCGATACAAAGACGCGACTCTATTCACCACCCCTCCTTTCCATAACTTCTCTCCGCAACCTTTCTCACCTAAAACCTCGGTATCGTACCGAGTGCATTTTCAAACTTTTTTCATACAAAAACTTGAATGGTCGTGGAGTGGTTAGGCGTAGGCCTTTCCTATCTCGAGTGCTTGACGTTTACCGTAGGGTTCTCTGTCACAAAGGCACTTACCATTCAAAACCAAAAAACATCTTTAATAAGAGAATGAAGTTATCTTTGTATTGAATTAAAGAAAGAGGATTGAGTGTAGTCTTCTTCCTCTTCGAGTATCAAGATATTCACTGTAGTGTGGGTGGTCTTGATACTTGTCTTTCAATACGAAGACGCTATGTTCGCCACACCATTTCATAACAAACAACTTTGAGATAAAGAATTGGGTACTACCCGCAAGGGGTTACTATCCGAGGATCTACCTCGCCCCTAAAAAACAATCTCACAAATCAAATGTGACATCTTGCCTCGCATGGCAAAAACCTAATCATTTCAAAAAGGATATGATACGTCTGTTCTACCGCAAATAGGTAACACATAAGTCTCCTCACATGTGAGCGGCAAAACACCTAAACTACTAGAATGCGCACCATAACATCACTCATAAAAACATTAACAAACCGTAGGCCGGACTACGACTGCTCTGATTCTTTACTTTTTTTTGAGTAAAGATACATAGGCACAAGGGCCACAATCCTTGCCGAGCACATTCCCCCTATATCCGTAGCCCCGAACTACGTCGACTCTGATTTTCTCACATCCATTGAGAATACGTAGGCCTAGGACCGCGAAGTCCTATCAAGTCTATTCTTTCTCTTTTCTTCCCCGTTCTCTTTCCTTATAACCTCTCATTTTCCTGTTTCTAACCTTTTTCTTTCCCCCTTTAGAACACTCATTTTATAGCATAATATTAAGCAAATAAATTCACACGTCGACAAACAAATGGTTCCCATCGAGTACGATGGATGCGAGGGGTGCTAATACCTTCCCCTCGCATAAACGGCTTCTAAACCCGTTCTTGGTTGGGAGACCATCTTATCCATTCTTTTCTTAAGGTTTTCTCGATATTTTCCTTTCCCCTCATGGGATAAATAAAGTTCGGTGGCGACTCTTCTGTCCTTTGTTTTTTGCCTCCCCATCGTTGCGCGATGCATTTTTTGAGTAGCGACAGCCTGTACATCATCAGCAGGTTTTTTATTCAAAAGCATACAATCGGAAGCTTACGCCTTGAAATTTCGTTATCCTCCCCGGACTCCACTTAAACAAGCGTTTGAAATCAATGAAAGCTAGAGTGAACACGAATGGATTTAATTAAAGACATGCATATTTATTTCATTATCAATATCAATTGAAAACAACAAGTTTTACAAACGAAATTTGTATTAAACAGGAAAGAAATTACAAATGTAAAAGAAATGACATGATAAAACGTAGATTGCCAGCTTCTAGGAATTGGGCTTTTTGTATCTTGACTTGTTGGCGAATCAACCATCTTCAGAATTGTTTGTCGGAGGTGGTCCGATACTCTTCTGATCTGCTTTCAACGGTCCGATCAAACTATAGAACCCCTTCGTCAATCAAACTCTGAATGCCAGTCCTCAACTGATTACAACCATCCAGATGGCATGCACACTCGGCACAGAACTCCCCGCATCCTGGGAACACACCCTTTTTTTGTCAATTTCGCTTTTACGAAGCTCAATGGCGTCTTCAGCTTACTGACATTTGCTATCAAATCCAGCCCATCATCTTCGATTATTGCATTGACCTCGGCTTGTCCATGGTTTGGTATAGGATTCTGTATGATGTTGGGAACGTCATTAAAGAAGTTAATTGCCTTGATATCAATCAAGTCTTGCACTTTGTTCTTGAAAGCCTTGCAATTATCGATGTTGTGACCAGGTGCCCCAGAATGGAACTTACAGTGTGCATTCGCGTCATAACCGAGCGGAGGCGTACCTGTCAATGGAGATAAGGCCCTCTTCTGGAGGAGTTGCAATTGCAACAAGGCTTGCAATAACTGGGAATAAGGCATGGGAGGAGCATCAAAATGTTTATTTGGCATCCGAGCCCGATCCAGATATCTTCTGTAGCCTTGTTGATTCTGCTATGGTTGTTGTTGTTGTGGTTGTACTGAAATTGTTACACTGGCGACCTGTTGACGATGATTATTCTGATATTGACCTCTTCCTCTTCCCCGAGAACTAGACACAGAACTGGTCTCACCTTCTCGCTTTTTACTGCCAAACACTTTCTTTCCCCTCCAGCTGAGGGCAATTCTTCGGCTTGAATTTTCTCGAGTTTTATCTCGTTCGCCACTCTTTGTCCTGTGATTATCAAATATGAGAAACTGCCTGACATACTACCGACGAGCTTGTCGTAATAGACACTAGGTAGAGTGGCAATGAACAAATCTATTAACTCGCGCTCCACCATTTGAGGTTGCACCCTCGCTGCGAGTTCACGCCACCTTTGTGCGTACTTCTTGAAGCACTCATTATTTCTTAGGGAAAGGTTCTGAATTTGGACCCTGTTTGGAGCAAGGTCATTATTATATTGATAATGCTTTACAAAATCTTCAGCCAAGTCTCTCCAGCTTCGGACATGAGTGGGCTCCAACCCCATATACCATTCGAGAGACGGTCCGGACAAGCTGTCTTGGAAGAAGTGCATTAGTAGTTTCTCATCGTCCGAATACGCGAACATCTTCCTGTAGTAAGAGCGCAAGTGGACCCTTGGGCATGTGGTACCTTTATATTTATCAAAGTCAGGGACTTTGAACTTTGGAGGCACTTTCAAGTCAGGGATGAGTCCCAAGTTGGCCATGTCAAGGCCCATGGCGTTCTGATTTTCAAAGCCTTTCATTCTATCCTCTAGCAGCTTAAACCTTCTGCTAGCTTCAAATGTCATTTTAGCTCCGATGTCTCTTATGAGAAAAGATCCTCTTGTCGGTCCTCATTCCAGGGTTGATGCACATTACCATGAGCAATCCCAACAGCATCATTACCATACATGTTACCGACAACAACATTTCCAGTATTACCTATTCCACTAGCATTGCCATTAGCCCCACCAGCATTGACATGGGCTCCGCCAACAATGCCATTAGTTCCACCAACATTGCCATTGGTTTCAAAGTTACCGTTGCCCATTCCAGTCGCATGCATAGTAACTCCAACATTAGCAGCACCAATACCATTACCACTTCCAATCCCTCCAGTAATAGGGATGTTCACAGCAGGCACAAAATTATCAACATGAAGGGTCTCAACAAGAGGAGGGTTTGCATCATTTCCTCCATGCAACACTTTGTTACTATCCACATGTGCAATCAAGGGCTGCACTAGAGTCTGGAGTTGCTCCTGTCCATTGGCAACACCTTGCATGAGTTCCATGAACTGAGTCAAACGGTCTCTCATTTCCTGCATCTCAGACTGGATCTGTTCCATTGCTCTTTTCTGGTTTCCTCGAGTAGCGTACCGGTGAATAGCCTGGTTGTCTATCCTGTAAAATAACTAACAGAGAAACAGAGATCAGATAGCCAGTCCTACTGTACCTGCTATGCAAAGATGCTATGCAAAATGCAGACATGTATATGTGCTTACAGGGAGATCTTCCCCTTGATCCCAGTTTCAATAAGCACGAGCAGTAGAGATGTACACCATGAAAATCCTCTCATATATCAGGTAAGATCCTTCTTGAAGGTTTCAAAGACGCCAGGCTCAACCATGGAAATCAGACCAAATAAAGGTCCCAACTCAGGTATCGGAAACCTGTATACAAAAATCATTTTTCCGTCTACATCCCTCTTTACAGCAGGTTAGTACCAGGATCAAGGGAAAGACGAGAACCTTTCAAACCCATAGACATGCAATGTTAAATATAGGATAATTATGCAAATGCAAATGTAACAGAGGATCAAGATTGCTGCGTTGTTGATCGAGAAGAACCGGCGCTTCGCTTTGGCAAGAATACTAGCATAGCTCTGATAATAGGAACCACTGATATCAATAACACTGGTTCATACTGTAGAAAAAACTAGGTAATCTGAAGGTCAAGGTTTCCTGCATAACCCAATCCCTCTCACAGGTATGGACCTATTCCACTGATAAGGTTCGGCATCCTATGCGTTCATCAGCGTCACAGACTTTCAAGAAATGATGATACATTCACCACTTCTGGTTTATCATCATCATCCCCTGAAGAGGCCTCACTTAGCTGAATCACAAATGATCGGTCCCCAGAGTCGACAATCCTCAGATCTAAAGTCCTCTCAAGTCCAAAGGACCGGTAAGGAAATCATCAAAGAGAATCTCGTCTGAGCGCAGATTACGTGGGAACTGGTGCGAGCAAAGCAAGCAGGTTCACCACTAATCCACTTCTAGTGCTATGTTTATACTCAAGCCTGGGTCTGGCTTATCTCTCAGTATCAACCCCCCACAACAGCACAATAATAATGATATAATACTGAAAAAGTAAATGCGGGAAAATAAAGATAAAGTAAAGTACAACACGTATGTACATACACCTAAAGATAAATAAACAAGCGCTAGGATTGACTCGCATAGGGAACCATAGTCCCCAGCAGAGTCGCCAGCTGTCGCTACTGCGAAAAAAAGGTGCCGGCAATGACAGAAGAGTCGCCATCTATCGTTATTTATCCCAAAGGAGGGAAAGGAAACGATTAGGAAAAAACCTAACGAAAAGGGATAAGATCGGTCATCGCAACCAAATCTATGGGTTCGGGAGTCGGTTACGCAAGGGGAAGGTATTAGCACCCCTCACATCCGTTTTACTCAACGGGATCCATGCTTGTTTGCTTATCTAAGGGTTGTTTATCTATCTAAATAAAGGTCTGGGTCAAAAGAAATAGAAAAAGGACTCGACAAAGCGTCGCAGCTCTGGGCCTACGTATTCCCTCGTGCAATGGGAAAGTCAGAGTCAACGTAGTTCGACTAACTATGACTAAAAGATGGGAGAAGGTTGCTCACCAATATATCGCATCTTGTGCCTACGTACTCTCAACAGGTATGAAATATCAGAGCTTACGTAGTTTGGGATAAAAACAACACAGGTTTGTTCAAGTGTTTTTTACCCGAGTAAGGTTAACAGGTAGTTCTAGCAGTTTGGTGTATGCAGCTTGCTCGTTGGAGACTTAGGCGTTACCGTTTGCGGTAGAACTAAGAGTTAACAACACTCTTTTATCTGAAAAGATTTTCCTTGATTAAAGGTCCCAAAGGACAAAAGAGTTTGAAGGTTTGTTTTTGTCTTTTATTAGAGAAGTGTTTTGAATGAATGTTTGTAATTCATATTGCACTAGAGACTATGACCTAGGAACGAATGCATCACGTATCTCCCAAAGGACGTACACTAAACACTCTAGATGATTGAGAGGAGACCGCTCAATTATCATTTCCCGAGTAGCTTAAAGCTTGTAGCGTACAATAATCCTTAATCTTTATTAAGTATTTTATTATTATTTTGAGATGAGAAGAAAGAAGGAACTCTAAAGGGGAACTAATCAAAACCCTACTGTTATCATGTAAGATGGTCCTAAGATTGAGTTTAGAAAGGGAATTCTATCCTATTTGTTATCATGCAAATGGTTAGAACCTAGTGTCTATCATCACCATCCTTGAACAAGGATATGAGAATCCTAAGGGAACATGTCAATGGAAAGAAGAAACAGAATGCTAAAGTCATTAAGCAGATGAAATATAAGTGTGAATGGATGCACATGCAATGCAACAGTACAAGCAAGGGAGGACACCTCAACCTTTAATGCAAACAAGGCAAACATAAAAGAAAACAACACACAAGCAAAGGGAGGCAACCTCAACCTTTAGATGCAAACATGGACTTAAGAGAAAGAATTCCTATCTTAATGCACCTAATCAGACTAATATGCAGGGGAGATGATAAACCAGATAATGGGAAAGCAAAAGAAGAACTAAACTCACTAAGTTCAACGTGTAAAAACACAGGAGTCCACAAAGGTTCAAAATTTTTATGCAATGTACTTGGTTCCTCCATAGGAGGAACTAGGCTCTCACAAGAAGGATCCTAAGATTGTAGGACAGAGAGAAATGAATGAAGAAAAGCACAGTGAGAACCAAAGGAACTTGCTATGTTCAATGTGTATCAACACAAGAGTCCATCAAAGGCTCAACTTCTTTATGGAATTCCCTTAGTTCGACCAAAGGAAGAACTGGGCTCTCAAAAGAAGGACCCTAAGATTGAAGGACAAAGAGGAATGAAGAGAAGCATAGTGAGAACCAAAAGAACCCACTATGTTCAATGTGTATCAACACAAGAGTCCATCAAAGGCTCAACTTCTTTATGGAATGCCCTTAGTTCGACCAAAGGAAGAACTGGGCTCTCACAAGAAGGATCCTAATATCATAGGGCTTGGAGGAATTAGAAGATAAAAATGTGGAAGAAGAATCATGCAAAGGTAGAAGTCATTCAAGGATATCTTATGGAAAGACTAAAGGAAAGGTCCTAAAAGAAGCCTAAGGTGTAAAATGCTTTACAAATAGGAAAATTAATCTAAAAAATCCAAGATAATTCCTAGGGGGCCCCTCTGGTCTTGGAAACCAGGGGTCCAAATTTGAGAGAAAATTTATAATCCTAACTATGTCAACAGAAGGCAAAGTCTTAAGCATGTTCTAAGAACTAGGCAAGGGAGGGGGTCCTAAAGATTTAATCCAAAACCTAATCAAAAGGCCTAAAAAAACAGAGAGAAAAATACTCAAAAATCAATTAAAGTATCCATAATGTGCACAAGAAATTTCATGAATTTATTTGAAGTTTTGATCAAGAAATAAAATCAAGAAGTGGTGATATGCAATTTTCTTATTTACAAGAACATGTTAAAAAGAAAATGCAAAATTAAATTGGAAAATGAATTAAAAATTCAATTAAAAATATGTAAAATCAAATTACATGTCAAAGTATGCAAAAATATTTTTCATATATTTTTTGATGCATTAAAAGTATTTTTCATGAATTAAAATGCAAACAAAATTAAAATGAAAAAAAGAATGAAAAGAAATTAAATGAATAAAAGACTAGGTGTAGAAAGTAATCCATTCACGTTGTTTATGCGTTAGGCTTGGTAAGGAGGGGTTCAAAGAGTGATAAAGCCCAGTCCATTGACTTCAGTCAACTACAGCCACGACTCAATCATAGCCCTACGTTTCAAATACTAGTAAAGCATCTAGTGGCTACAACCAAGACACGTATGCATCAACACTATACTATAAACCAAAAACAAATCTCGACCTCACGATCTAAAGACCAGTCGTGGGATCTAATGGTTGTGGTGCACGCTGATGAAACACATCGTTCATTAAAGGGGAGTCAACCCCTAAGAACAAATCGAGGCCATCCATTACGATTTAAGTCACGTAATCTAAGGGATATGGTCATGCCACGCAAGCTCATGGAGCTTAGTGCAAAATATTAATTAATCCTAGCCACATGATGAGGTCTCAGTCAAAGGTCCATACTTAATCTAAGGGAGTACATCATGCCACATCTCATCAGAGGATTTAAAAGTAAAAAGAGAGGGAAGAACCCGATGGTGGCCGGATTCCCTCCGGTCATCTTCTCCGTTCACTATGCACAGTAGTAGGTTAAAAAACCTTCATGAAACTCAAGAATTCTTGCGCTAATCAATTCCTCTCCTTGCCTACAACATGATGCCATAATTTTCTTTCCTGAATTCCTCCTAAACAAGCCTAACTGAATCTCTAAAGCTTCAATGTCATTTCAAGAATTGTCATGATCATGCGCAAAACTTATCCAGAATCAATCTATGAAGTATGGGGATCACAATCATATGAAAATGGTGTGTCAAATCTCCCTACACAGTGAGGAAAGTTGAAAGATAAGTTACCTAGTGGAGAGCTTCCACTGAGCCTTCAAACGTGGAGAATTCTTGATGATTTTGATCCAGAAATGATCCTTGATCCTTCCTAGAGTTGTTAGGATGAGCAATATGGCTTGAATCTTGGTGAAACTGGAAACTCAAATCTCACTTTTCTCTCACTTTTTCCAACTGACTTTTAACTGTTTTGGCTCCAAAATCTGTTCTGAATGATTGTACATGATCCTCAGATTATATACTTTGGACATGGATGGATAAAAAGCCCAATTGCAGCCTGTACAATCCCAATGAAAATCCAATTTTCTTGCTTTGAAACTTCATGAACCGTGCCAAAACAGAGATAGGAATGCCTCAAGCTATCTTCATTCATGTTGCTTATGCTATGAGTGATCCAATGGTGCAGATTACTTCCTTGCTTTAATCCTATGGTTGAATTTGATTATGTAACTTAAGCTTGAAGTTACATGGAAAATGTTTATGAAAAAAAACTCAATTTGCAATTCCAAAAGTGTCATTGTGTTTGAAATGTCCTTTTCACTCAAAATATGCACAAACATGGACAAAATTGGTTCCATATGAATTAATTTGATTTTTGTACTTTTAATGCCCTTTTCATGGAAATTTCTTCACTAACTCTTCAATCTAAACCAATTCCATGATGCCTTGATGTTTGGTTAAGCAAATGACCCCATTTGGAGCAGTTTGAAGTGGGAAAGATTTCCATTTGAGATGTGCAAAGTGGTGAAATGGACCTATAATGAAAAGTGACCTTATAATTAAAGTTTCCCAAAATACCCCTGCCTTGCAAGCCTCATATCTTAAGCTCCACAAATCAGCTTGAGGACTTCTAGTACTTTTTGGAAAGCTAAGATCATAAGGAAAAAATTTTATGTTTGGGTCAAAGTGAGGAGAGACATCTTTCTAAGTCAAAAATGTCTTAGAAGTTGGTTGACTTTCATGGACCAAAATCACATTCATCTGATGACCTGTAACTTGCAAGCTTCATATATTGAGTTCTAGAAATCAGATGGAAGACTTATAGTACTCAAAAGAAATCTAGACACATGCTCTACAAGTCTCATGTTGGAGTCAAGATTAGATGAGACTTGTATCTTGAGTTATATGGTCTTGAAGTTAGGCACTAAATAAGGGGTTTTACACTGTCAAGCTTAGAAACCCTAACTTAGCAACTTCTCACACTCTTGAATATTGATGAATTTATCTTGGAATAATCTCTTAGGTGTCTCAACACACCATTCCATGATCATAGTTGCTTGGAGTTGAGTCTTAATCTCCTCCAATTACACAGTTGACTTAGGGTTGACCAGATGAAAACCCTAACTCCACCACTTTTGGTTGTGGCTTCTTGTACTTGATATAATGACTTGCACAAACTCCTCAATGACCCTCAAGGCACTCAATAAGCTCTCATAATGTTCTCCATCCAGAATCATGGACTTACAATCCTCTGATGCCTTTCAATTGACCCCCAAGATAGGAGATGCACCAATCTTAACCATCCACTCCTTCAATGAGCTTTGACTTGATTATGATGATGATAAGCCTTTTATAGCTTGAATAAGACCTCTTGATTAGGCTTAGAATCCTGCTAACCTCCTCTTGATAAGTACACCTCCCTTAATCCTCTGCAAATGAAAGATGATATGCAAATGCTAATGCTATATGAAATGCAATGAAACATAAGCTAGGTAAAGAAAATGTTGGGAAAATTTTGGGGTGCAACACATGTACCATAGCTAGATGTTGAGTAAGATGTCATAACATCTTGACCAACTAATACAATAGAGTGTTCTGTTACTTTTCTTGATAGATATTCTGACAGATGTTCTGACATGTTATACCAGAACATCAGAATGGTTCTGCATTTTAAATCCTTGAAGATTTGATTTTAAAATATGATATTTTGGATGATTTAAGTTTTCATACAGGCGCAACTAAGTAAGTATATTTTAGGAACATTGCAAATTTGATTTGGTTTCATAAAAAGGATCTTGGAGATTTTTATAGGAAACTTTGTATTTTGTTCCTATTATTGTGCAGGAAATTATGCTAATGATTAAAAGATGATTCCTGATGATTTGCGCTTCAAAAAGCCCAAACCCACGAGGTCTGAAGGCTATTTAAAGAAAGGAGCTAAACCTATTGCAACTTGGACATTGGAAAATTTGGGAGAATTAGGATTAGCCGTGTCTTGGTGGTGTTTTAGGGTTTAGTGTGTTTTGTTTGTATGTCACTATTGTATCAGGTTTGATGCATTAAGTTGACTGATTGTTCATTGTTAATTATCCACTCTAAAGCTTTTAAGAAAGAGTGTATTATTCTTAGTTGAAGCTTTTAAGCAAAACTAAGTATTGTTTATTGGAAGTGTAATCTCTTGTTTTGGTTCTTGTCACTGGTTTGTGACTTTTTCTATCACTGAGGTGATTCAGGGAAGTAATAAGGGTTTCTCATATCTAGGAGTTCATAGGTAGAAGTTAGCACGGGTAGTGATTAGGTGATAAGTTGTAAATGGAAGAGTTTAGCTTTGAATTAATACTATTATATTGGATTTCTTTCTTGGTTTAATAGCCCTTATCCCATATGTAGGTGAGTTGCACCGAACTGGATTAACAACTACTGGTGTTATTTACTTTATGCAATTCTATTATATTATCTCATCTTTAAGTTGTGTGAAGTTCAGGTATTAATTGTGACATCTCTTTCAACATCTCATATTGTTACCAGAATTTCATTTAAAAATGGTGCTCTATTTTGCGCTCCCTTTGGATCGTCATGGTCGACCATATTCCCAAACTTTTGAGTCACTTATACCTAATCCAAAGACCAGCTCCGAGGCTAATAATTGGGTAGGAATATGGAGTAGAGAAACAATCTAGGGGGGGTGAATGGACCCTTTTGAATATTTAATTGTTTTTCAAAATGAAAATTTAGAGTTTGCCTTGCGGAAAGTGATTTGAGAAAATAGAGATGTTATGCTTATTTTGGAAGGAATCATAAATGTAATTATACTACAATTCACAATTATCCTTAGATTGTTCATAGACAATAATACAAAAAGTTACAAGCTATATTGAATTGACAATTCGTAAATTACACGAGATGTGTCCTTTACAAACTTCAATCTCTATAAGATTCTAACACCATAATTTGCAGAATTTAATCAGCATTAAAGCCCAAGTAGGTTTTGATTCTAACAAAACCTACACTTATTTAATAAATCGCTACCAACAGGTTGAAGATGAAAGAAACTTCAAATGCAAGATTTTTTGAGTTTTCAAAAGTTAGAAGTTGTTGTTGTTACGAAATGAGATGACAAATGAATTTATATCTGCTAGAGATTAAGATTTAAAATAGGTGAAAATGGTTATTATATTCGAGTCAAGAACATTTTCTGATTTGAGTCAAATGAGAAAGTAGAGTGAAACAAGATTAACATAAAGAAAAGTGACCCATTTCCTTGTGGTTCGAGTCAAGTTATAGTTGTGATTTGAGTCATGATTAGAGTCATGTATAAACCTTGATTCGAATCAATTTGGACAGAGTCAAACAAAAAAAGTGGAAATTTTTTGTGATTCGACTCATGTGTAAAGTCTGACTCGAATCAAACTGGGTAGTGGCTAACATGATTGATGTGATTCGAATCAGGTGCATCTTGTGATTCATGTCACAATGTTTCATGATTCAAATCAAGTGTAAAGTGTGATTTGAGTCACAAACACCAAATTTTTTCTATTCTATTCTGTTTCATTTGATTCGAGTCATAGATTGTGAGTGATTCGAGTCACACAAAATAAATCTCAATTTTTCAAGTTTTGCAAAATAGTTTGAGATTTCACTTTCCGCATAATTTGTACCAACATCAAATATGGTTCTTGTTGCATTAACTCAACCAATTTACTTAAACCATAATGGTCATACTCAAATACAAACAATTGAATTATACATGCGAAAAAGTGTGGATTTAAAACTTAATCCAAAGATGTGCAATTGAAGAGGAGACTTAATTAACAATAATAAATATATGAAAGCATACAAGACAAGCAACAAAATCGTATTGGGGTTCTCCCCCTTAATGTATTAGAGACATGCAACTTCATATAACATGGACAAACTAAAGATAATCTACGACATTGCTAATGCTCAAGGATGTGACACCCCTCCTGCAACCATTACTTCTACTATGAAATTGCTCTTATCTCGACCACCAAGAGTGTTCTGTTACCCCTGGGGCTAACCAACTTGTTTGTGCTATAGTTGTTTTAAACATGGAAGATACACCATCGTCTTCCATTCCAACAAAGAGGGGTCGTGATGAAGACTAACATATCCCCTTGAAGAGGGTTCTCTATAACGAACCATATTGATCAGGATGCTTCTTCAGGGCTACTGACTCCCTTCCCGCGGATGCCTACCATTCTCCCCTCTTGGATTTCTTGCACTCTCAAAGAAGTTGATATTGTTGTATCAATGGAAGATATGTCATTCGTCCAACACCTTTATAGGGTGGAGAAGATGAAGCTTCTCTCTAAGATCACCTATAACATGTATTATGCTTCCTCTCTGTCTTCTCTGCCCCCTATTGGTAGATGAGATATTATGCTTCCAAGGAAAGGGACACTTAGAATGGTAAATTTGAAGAAATGAGTGCCAATACTTGGTCATCCAAAAAGAGTTGGTTGATTTGAAAAAGAAGGCTAATCATGTCGAATATTACAATAGAAGGTGAAAACCCACGACTCTCGTTCAATCCTGGATGCCTGGGTTGCTAAGCTGGAGTCCACCCATGAGGCAGAGAAAAACCGATGTCAAAAAAATTCTAATGA
Organism: Lathyrus sativus; assembly: GCA_963859935.3. Classification (NCBI taxonomy): domain Eukaryota; kingdom Viridiplantae; phylum Streptophyta; class Magnoliopsida; order Fabales; family Fabaceae; genus Lathyrus; species Lathyrus sativus. The sequence goes on along the minus strand of OZ012738.1, from coordinate 550,410,025 downwards.
TGTTGCTAAGGTGAACCACAATAAGGAGGAGGTCCAGAAGACTCTTCAGCGGGAAACAGAGGCTCATGATAAGGAACTAAAGGCTCTTGAAGGTTAGGTGACTGGTCTGAGGGAGAAGGTCCACAATTCCATTCAACAATCTATGGAGGGTGTGCTCAAAGTATGCAATTAGGTTGTGGAATAGGAAAAGGGATTTTGTCTTAAATCCACCATTCTTGTTGAGGAGTTTGACCCATTCAAGGCTAATCCAAAAGGGAACACTAGAGGAGATCAGGGCACTTCGATCTCAGAGTGCTAAATCTTGATCACTCCTTCTTTTCTTTTTATTGCTTTCCCTTTCTCTTGTAATATGTTCCATACTATCATGCCTTGGATGCAATGACCGTATTTATATAAATATACTTTTACCTCAACAATTTGGAAATGATTTGAATATGTGTGTTAGCAATGTATTTAGCTCTGCTTTATCATTGGATTACGCTTCTGGTTAAGTGCAATTTGTTACAACATCAGAGCTTACTCATTTTCCCTACAACTTTTGTAAGTGCTCTTGGTTGGCTGCATTTTGTGGCATAACATTAGTGTATGTATGAATGTCATGTTTGATGTTACTACATTCATAATATGGACTGTGCAGGGTAAGTTAAATAAGCTAACTATAAGTTAAGCTGGATGTTATACTCAATGTTATGAAATAGGTCGTATAACATCAAACACGAGTTTGTTATTCTGGTAGCTAGAACTCAGGAAACAAACCAGAAGCTCAAGCTGGAATGCAGGAGACATTTTAGAAGCCCTAGGGGAACTAATATGTACCTGAATAAAGTGGCAAGCGTGCAGAATTCTAAAGAGAGGTTTTACTATGGATAAAACCTAATTTATGCACCAAGGCCCAAAGGACTACAACTGCTATAAATATCAGAAGAAGCAACTCAGAAGAGCAGCTCTTGACAGAAGAATAGAGAGTGCAAAGCAGAGAGTCCTAGGAAGTGAAGAAGGCTAGTATTCACGTATAAAGTCTGTTTAGGAATACTTGTACTCCAAGCAATTGTCTGGTGGATGATTGCATTGGATAGGTAGAATCTAGGCAGTGTCTCACTCGAAGCTGTGAAGCAAGGGTGTGTGAGTTCCTTGATCAAAGCTGTGAAGCAAGATCAAGGTGTGTGTTTTGGAGTGTCTCTTCAAAACTGCTTTTGCAATTGTAACTGATATCACAGGTGTGTGATAGTGGGGGAGTGAGTGGGTATACTCAGGTACTAGAGAGTCTCTAGGCTGAAGTGTCATTGGGTGGTGATTAAGTGAGGAGTGTAAATTGGAGGTTTAACTCTGAATTGATACTGCTAATAGTGAATTTCCTCCCTGGCTTGGTAGCCCTCAGATGTAAGTGTTGTTGACACTGAACTGGGTAAACAAGTAATGTGTGTTTACTGCTTTATAATTACTGCATAATAGTAGGTCTGTAGTGAATGTCACAGTGAATGTTATAACTTCTGTGATAACATCCATCGTGTGCTAGCCATAATTTTCAACTTTGCTTTGCTTTGGGTGTGAGAACCCATTGTACTTTGATTTTCTTTGAACTCTATAGTCTCAATTGGAGTTTCGTTGTTACTAACCCTGATTGAGAAGAGTTATTTCACTTTCTCCATATCACTAGAAACCGTCCAAGGTAAGGTTCCCATCTTTTCCCTTAAGGTTGGCTTGGTTCGAGGTGGATGCCTCCAGGCTCTACCACCTATGCTCTTAGGTTGGCTAGTTCATAAGAGGGGTGTGTCTCAACTACATTAACAAGAATATTCCTTAAACTTGAAGTATATCTTAAAATACTAACTCACACCATCCTGTACAAAACACACAATATTCTTTATGGTCACACCATTTAAAAATTAGTATCTTAATTACATAAATTGTGCAACAACTTTAAAGTATCTAACTAATATAAGGAATCACGAGGATAAAATGTTCTCCCTTTTATTCTACATTCTTCGGTTAGCTGAGGCATCGATATGGACGCTCTTATCTTTGTCTGCCCGATAGGGAAATAGTCCACCTCGAATACCTCTGGGTCTATGTTACTTATGGGCACCACTAGACGATCAACATCTTTAAAGAAGTTTCTTGTTGACGTCTGCAGACGTTCTCAAGCCACATGACTATCTCTTTGACTAGCCTAACACGATACCTTATAGATAACAAAGTGACAACCTCCTATCTTCCTTTTACTTTGGTGCTGGTACTTGGCGTGGTCCTTTGATAGGGTGAACAATGATATGCTTGTAGGAGACGAGAGGATTCATTTCCCCGTATTTGATCGGATTGTGATCAACCTGAGGGCTTTGGCGAGGGGATGTAAGATTCTTAAGTGATCCTTTGCAGAAACTACCCCCGATACTAATGGATCGGAAATGGTTTTCTCCCCCTTTACAATCTCCTTGTCGGCCGACGAAATCGAGCATGAGGTTGGATAAGAATGCTCTCACGCATATTGGATACTCTCAAGAACAATTATTATGAGAAATATTAGGTCTTCTTGGCCGAACCTATATTATTCTCCGGTGTTATTTATCTTCCTTTATCTCTTTTATTTTCTAATTATTTTCTTTACTTTGAATTTACTTTGCATATTTTCAACTATTTTATAAAAAAGTTTTAAAGTCTGATTTATTAAATGATTTTGTTTAAAATCATCATTTTTCAAACCTCCATAATTCACCCCCTCTTGTGTATGAAGTCATATATCCAACAAGTGGCATCAGAGGCTAACTCCTGTTTAAAGACTAATTGTCTCAGGAGAGATGACTTCCAACATTTCTTTTAACAAGAGGATCTTCCTAAACAGACCTCTATTATTTAATGGTGATATGTTTGAATTGTGGAAAGCTAAATTTAAAATATTCATTCAAAATTTTAATTTTGAAATGTGGAAACTATAATCAATAGTCTGTTTATCCTACTCATTGTGTTAATGATGAAGAAGTAGATAAACCTAATTTTTTTGGACCATAGAAGATAAGAGAAAGTTTAAAATTGACTTCGAAGCTAAATTTTTTAGTCATGTCTTTAAATGAAAACCAATTTCTTTGTGTCTTTAATTATAATTCTGCCAAAGAAATGTGAGACACTCTTGAAATGATGTATGGAGTATCTTCAAGTATCAAACAAGTGAGAATGAACACACAAGGCAAATAAGATGAATGTAAATGTTTCTTTCACAAATGTTTTTCAAGAAATCTTGGAAGCCATGTTAGAACTTTCATGACTAACAAATATTTGAGAACGAAAAATTGAAATGAGAAACTTGATCTTAATCCTCAAATCGAGAGATGAGAATGTTTACGATTTTTAAAAAAAATCCAAGGAAGAAATAATTTAGAAATCCAATGAGTTGATTAAACTTTTAAAAGATGTAAGGATACGCTCGAACCTAGAAGAATCTCTAGCAAAATCATCAAAGAACTCTTTTAAAGAAGAAAAAGAAAAATTAACTCTAGTAATTTTCTTTGAAAAAAAATATCAGTGATTAACAGAAATAATTTCCTTTGAAAGAAAAAGATTCAACACCCAATGTAAAAACTTCATCAAAAAGAAAATAGGAAGAAAACCAAATTTCATCCCGTAGAATCTAGAAGTCTTACGAGTAGTAGTATATCTAGAGAAAAAAAAATTTAAAAAAAATTTCTTCTAGTGAAGGAGTTGAACAAGTTTATTTAAAAGTCTCTCACCAAGAGACTCATTATGACATAAATCAAAATTGCTAGTTGCACCTTAAAGTTAATATCTAAGAACAATATATGATGACTTAAATTTTTTTAAAGCTTTTGATGTGTTTTCCATCCTTCTAAGGCCCTCGGAATTTCAAAAGTGTTTTGGAAGCCTCCTTGAAACTCGTAGATCAAAGCCAACTATGATGGAGAGCTTTTCTGCACCACAATTCAACTGCTACTTGTGGGGCAATTTTAGGAACAATAATTCTTTGGTAAAATTTATTGAGATTGTTATGTGGGGCAATTTTAGGAACAATAATTCTTTGGTAAAATTTATTGAGATTGTTATGGATGATAATTAGACTAAAATTTGGATTGAATCTTACTCCATTTTTGTTGTTAATGCTTATTTTAATTGTAAATTATTCCTTACTCCATTTTTGTTTTTGTTGTTAATGCTTATTTCAATTGTAAGTTAGTTCTTTGGCAAATTAGGCATAAATGACAAGCTTAAGCTTGTATATTCTTTGTTTATTCGATTTTTATTTTATTAGAGAATATGTTAGGCTTGTTTTTGTTATTTATTTATTTTTAATTTAATTTTTTGTTTTGCTTTTGAGTAGTTTTAGCCTAATTTTTCGATTGTTTTGTTTTGTGTATTCGAACCTTTTTAAATATATTAATTTTATTAATTTATTAATCTATCATGTTATATAATTAATTTAAAATTTACAGTCTAATCTGACGAAATACATGAGAATGATTGATTAACTTTATAAAATATTATTCATAAATTTATAATTATTTTTAAATAAAAAATAAAAATGCCAAAGATAAAAAGAAATATCCTAGTTAAGTTAGCACTTGTTCATAACAAACAAAAAAAATACCACTTTAAAGTATATTCTTTGTTTATTCGATTTCTATTTTACTAGAGAATATGTTAGACTTGTTTTTGTTATTTATTTATTTTTAATTTAATTTTTTGTTTTACTTCAGTTTTAGCCTAATTCTTCGATTGTTTTGTTTTGTGTATTCGAACCTTTTTAAATATTTTAATTTTATTAATTTATTAATCTATCATGTTATATAATTAATTTAAAATTTACAGTCTAATCTGACGAAATACATGAGAATGATTGATTAACTGTATAAAATATTATTCATAAATTTATAATTATTTTTAAATAAAAAATAAAAATGCCAAAGATAAAAACAAATATCCTAGTTAAGTTAGCACTTATTCATAACCAACAAAAAAAAATACCACTTTAAAGTATATTTTTTGTTTATTCGATTTCTATTTTACTAAAGAATATGTTAGACTTGTTTTTGTTATTTATTTATTTTTAATTTAATTTTTTGTTTTGCTTTTGAGCAGTTTTAACCTAATTCTTCGATTGTTTTGTTTTGTGTATTCGAACCTTTTTAAATATATTAATTTTATTAATTTATTAATCTATCATGTTATATAATTAATTAAAAATTTACAGTCTAATCTGACGAAATACATGAGAATGATTGATTAACTGTATAAAATATTATTCATAAATTTATAATTATTTTTAAATAAAAAATAAAAATGCCAAAGATAAAAAGAAATATCCTAGTTAAGTTAGCACTTGTTCATTACCAACAAAAAAAAACCACTTTAAAGTATATTCTTTGTTTATTCGATTTCTATTTTACTAGAGAATATGTTAGCCTTGTTTTTGTTATTTATTTATTTTTAATTTAATTTTTTGTTTTGCTTTTGAGCAGTTTTAGCCTAATTCTTCGATTGTTTTGTTTTGTGTATTCGAATCTTTTTAAATATATTAATTTTATTAATTTATTAATCTATCATGTTATATAATTAATTTAAAATTTACAGTCTAATCTGACGAAATACATGAGAATGATTGATTAACTGTATAAAATATTATTCATGAATTTATAATTATTTTTAAATAAAAAATAAAAATGCCAAAGATAAAAACAAATATCCTAGTTAAGTTAGCACTTGTTCATAACCAACAAAAAAAATACCACTTTAAAGTATATTCTTTGTTTATTCGATTTCTATTTTACTAAAGAATATGTTAGGCTTGTTTTTGTTATTTATTTATTTTTAATTTAATTTTTTGTTTTTCTTTTGAGCAGTTTTAGCCTAATTCTTCGATTGTTTTGTTTTGTGTATTCGAACCTTTTTAAATATATTAATTTTATTAATTTATTAATCTATCATGTTATATAATTAATTTAAAATTTACAATTTAATCTGACAAAATACATGAGAATGATTGATTAACTGTATAAAATATTATTCATAAATTTATAATTATTTTTAAATAAAAAATAAAAATGCCAAAGATAAAAAGAAATATCCTAGTTAAGTTAGCACTTGTTCATAACCAACAAAAAAAAAATACCACTTTAAAGTATATTCTTTGTTTATTCGATTTCTATTTTACTAAAGAATATGTTAGGCTTGTTTTTGTTATTTATTTATTTTTAATTTAATTTTTTGTTTTGCTTTAGAGCAATTTTAGCCTAATTCTTCAATTATTTTGTTTTGTGTATTCGAACCTTTTTAAATATATTAATTTTATTAATTTATTAATCTATCATATTATATAATTAATTTAAAATTTACAGTCTAATTTGACGAAATACATGAGAATGATTGATTAACTGTATAAAATATTATTCATAAATTTATAATTATTTTTAAATAAAAAATAAAAATATCAAAGATAAAAACAAATATCCTAGTTAAGTTAGCACTTGTTCATAACAAAAAAAAAAAATACCACTTTAAAGTAAAATATTAACTTACTAAGATATAAAAATTAATTTAAATGTTGTTTACAAAATAAGTATAACATACAATTTAAATATAATACAATATATCACACCATTATTTAGTTTATTTAAATTATACAATAGAATACTATACAAATATTATTTTTTAATCAAATAAACATCAAACACGTAATAAATAAAATTTATCACATATGTATCTCATCTTAATTTTATCATATAAAAACTATTTATTTGATTTGTCTTGATCTTATCACGATTATCAAATCAAATAGAACTTAAATGTGTTAGTGGATAAGAATGTTCAATTAGACTTAACTTTGGTTTGAATTTACATTCCAATATTTAATAATAAATTGGTTACGGTCAAACATAAAAGCTAATAATACTATTTCATATCATTTAATTAATTTCTTTTATTATTTTTTATGTTCACCACTCAAACCTTTTAACATAAAAAAAATAAAAATAAAATATTTTAAAGTATTTAAAAAAAACAAAAAAAAAACAGAAAAACCAAGTTTGACGGAGTTTCCGAAGCACACAAAGGTTGATCATGCGATTGGAGTGTCAGTCTGTTAAGGGAGTTGCTCATAAAAACCCAAAGTAGGTGTGTGGTTACAGATAAGGGCTTTTACGTCATTTTACTATAAAACAAACCTTGAATCTTGAACATTTAAGAGGCTTTGAAACACATAGGTATAACTCAAAATCTCAAACCACACCACACAACACAACGATTCATTCCAATTCCAATCTCAACTTGGCCATGGAGCTTCAATTAGATTCCATGGCCGCTTCCATTGGTGTTTCCGTCGCCGTTCTCCGTTTCCTCCTCTGCTTCGTCGCCACCATTCCTTTTAGCTTCTTCTGGCGCTTCGTTCCCGGTCGTTTACCGAAACACTTCTACTCCGCCGCCGTTGGTGTTTTTCTCTCTTATCTCTCTTTTGGATTCTCTTCCAATCTCCACTTTCTTGTACCTATGTTTCTCGGTTACGCTTCCATGGTTGTTTATCGGCCTCGATGTGGTATCATCACTTTCTTTTTCGGATTCGGTTACCTCATTGGCTGGTACAAATCGATACCATTCTATTTCAATTTAAAATTCTCAATTCAATTTTTGTTATGTTTTTTTTACCGTTCAATTTTTTTTTGTAGCCATGTGTATTACATGAGTGGTGATGCATGGAAGGAAGGTGGCATCGATGCCACTGGTAAGTACTTATTGTTTAATTCTGTTTGAAGGTGTGTTTTTGTTGGTTGGTTATTGATTAAAGTGTGTTTTGTTGAATTGGTGTTAGGGGCTTTGATGGTTTTGACACTGAAGGTTATTTCATGTTCTATTAATTATAATGATGGAATATTGAAAGAAGAAGGTTTGCGTGACGCTCAGAAGAAAAACCGGTTGATTGAATTGCCTTCTGTTGTTGAGTATATTGGTTTCTGTTTATGTTGTGGAAGTCACTTTGCTGGTCCTGTTTTTGAAATGAAGGATTATCTTGATTGGACCGAAGGAAAAGGGGTATGCATGTTAATGTTAATTTAGTTTAGGTCGTTTATTTATTGATTCGTTTGTTTCGCATTGCAATGGTGTAGCCGTGTGTTTATAGACTGTTTCAAGGTGAGAATGTGAGTCTAAGAATTAGACTAAGAATTATCCCCAATTCAGTTTTCAATCTTTTTTTTTTTAAGAGTTATCAATTGCCGATGACAGAATGTATCGGCTTGTTTAAATTTTTCTATGCAATGGTGCTATAGTGTTATAGCTGCTTTTGACAATATTTGTACTAAAAAACTTATCTTATAACTATAGAGATTTTTTTAGATTCCACCTTGTTGTAGTGCAATGTTTTTTTCTATAGCTGCTATTTAACAATACTGAGAGAAATTGGTGGATAGAGTTATTCTTTGGTCTTGAAGATGATATCTTGTAAGACTTCCTTTGTTATGTTTCCTGGATGACGGACCCGTCCTATGCATGAACCATTGATTGTTTTGAGGGATTAATTTCCCGAAATTAGGGTTGCGCTTTTGTTGCGAGGTATTTGGTGTTTTTTTTGTTTCTTTTGTTCCCCGTTGTTTTTCTTTGGGGGCTTTATTTTTGGTTGTGTTTTTGTCCATCTTCTAGTTTCTGGTTGTTCTCTTGTTTATATTTGGCTTTTGTTGCTCTTTGTTTTTTCTTGCACTTTCTTTACCTTTTAGAGATGTATAGCACTTCTTCAATCCCATATATTCTTATCTATTATATTATCTATATTTTTCCATTCAGAAAAAAAAAACAAACCGTTTAATATTTTTATTTTTTTGTTGTTAATTTTAGATATGGAAATTTGAAGCGAAAGGACCAAAACCACCATCACCTTACGGGGCGACAATTCGAGCTCTACTTCAAGCTGGTTTTTGCATGGGATTGTACCTAAACCTTGTGCCTTATTTTCCTCTGTCTAAGTTTACCGATCCTTCGTATCATGAATGGGGTTTCTGGAAAAAGTTGGGTTACCAGTATATGTCTGGCCAAACAGCACGCTGGAAATATTATTTCATTTGGTCGATTTCAGAAGCTTCTATTATCATTTCCGGCCTTGGTTTCAGTGGCTGGACTGATTCCTCTCCACCAAAGCCGCGCTGGGACCGAGCTAAAAATGTTGATATTTTAGGTGTTGAGCTTGCAAAGAGTGCAGTTGTAATTCCAGCTGTGTGGAATATTCAAGTCAGCACCTGGCTTCGCCATTGTGAGTTTCGATTCTTTCCTTGCAAGGGTTTATTTAGCTAACATATATCTTTCAACTTTATATTTTGAAGTTTATACCTGTTCAGTTCCTTGGCTATTTCGTGTCTAGGATCTGTTGGATCTAATTAAAATAATCTTTCGTCTTAAGTAACAATGATGCTATTGTTTATGTTATGGCAGACGTTTATGAAAGGCTTATCCAGAGTGGGAAGAAGCCAGGTTTTCTTCAATTACTTGCCACACAGACCGTTAGTGCTATTTGGCATGTAAGTAAAATTTATTTTCATTTTAAGTTGGTCCGTTCTTTCTATTGCTATTGTATTTGGTTTATGATTGTTATTGCTTTAAGTTTACTTGCTATCTTTGCAAAAATGCATATGTAGTTTCTTAGGAATAACTAAATGAGACAAGTTCAATCATCACTCTTGTGATAAGAGTTAAGACTAAAATATACATATGTTAACTTCTTCCACGGCATGTTTATCAACAAAAGATATTATCCAATTTAGCAAGCTAATGAAGAAGGTTTGCCATGAAACAGCTTTGCTGTGCTGCTATCTTGTACAGTTAAATTGAATCCATGCTTTACGACGATGTTGTTTAATAGCCGCTTGCGGAATTTGGGCCACGACTGTTCTGTGATACTCTATTTAGTATATTATGTTGACAAATAGCTGCTATAGTGACACTAGCATTATTGCATAGTGAAAATTTAACAATATGCTATTTTCTGCTATCTGCAATTAACATTTTGACGTTTGTTATTTCAGGGACTGTATCCTGGATACATTATATTCTTTGTTCAGTCAGCATTGATGATTGCCGGTTCCAGAGGTATAAATATTTATTTATGCTTATTTTTAGTTCTTTCTTCAGTTAATTAACATGCGTTGCTGTTTTCTTTTCAAACAGTCATTTATAGATGGCAGCAAGCCGCGCCTTCAACAATTAAGAATATCTTGGTGTTCAGTAATTTTGCTTTCACGATTTTGGTTCTAAGTTATTCATGCGTTGGTTTCATGGTTTGTTCCCTCTCTCTTTCAGTCTCTGTGCCAAACACACATTAATATTCATATGTTCAATTTGTTTGCTCATATTTACAACAATTCTGAGATTTTTTTACAAGTTTTTTTTTTAATGTTTTTGTTGCTGTGTTTGAATAGGTATTAAGTCTGCATGAAACTCTTGCCTCATACGGAAGTGTGTATTTTATTGGAACCGCTCTTCCGGTTGTTATCATCCTTCTCGGCAAAGTAATCAAACCTGGAAAGCCTGCCAGATCGAAACCTCGAAAAGAAGAGTGAGGTAACCAGCACACTTATTCTCTTCGGCGTTTTCGAAATCAAATTAGGATTGTGGGAGAGATGCTGGATCTTCAGTTTCCACGGGTTCAGCTCTGGTTTTCAATGTATTGTTACAGCTCCATTAGTCTTGAAAATGCTTGACCGTTTTATATTTTTGACTTTAGCATTAAATTGTATTTTTATTGTTAGAAACATCATGTTGAAAGGTTGATAAAAGTAATTATGAAAGAAACGTTGCGAACATCGTGAATTTCTGTCATCTCTGATTATTGCAAGCAAAAACTCATGAACAATGAAGTATTTTTCAAAATGTCATTATTCATAATTTCATATAACTTCATCAAACAAAATGTATTATTCTTAAGATGTTGATGATGCTTAAAATTGAATCAAAACAGTGCTGAACATGTTTCTGTATGATTATAGAATTCATAAATAAAACTAAACTCTGAAGTTCCAATATAAAATTAACCGACAAACCAGTGTACTCATATGTAAAGTTCCAAAGCCTCATTCATTTTACATTTTTAACTTTGTTTGTACCTATTGATAAGTTTCAAAATGTACAAAACTGGTCGAAATCATAACAGGCTTGGAAATGCAATTTTACTACTAATAAACACCTCTTTTCACTTTTGTTTTTGTCTTGTTTCTCATTTGACAAGACACTAATTGAAGATTCTTATTGCATAGTAAAATGAAATGCTTGGAACTCAAAAGAGACACTGCCCTTGCAACAAGACAAGGAAGGAATATAATCTTTCTTTTCTTGGTGTGGACCGCAATTTTCTCAGATTAATCCTTCGGTTCGAATAACACTAAACTTTTAAGTGGATAAGGCTTCAATAAACAACAAAACCTACGAAACACAAATTTGACAACTAAATGCTGCCTCTAGGTTTTTTTTTTGTGTTGAAACTTATCTCTTAGCCACAATTTTATTTGTCTTCTGTCCCTATAAGTTACTTATACCATAAAAACTGTTTAAGTTAATCTCTTTAATATTTTTGCAGTTGTAGAACACATACTAAAAAAAACAGAAAACAAAATAGGACAATTAAGAGTACTTTCTCTTGACATTAACTTCTTCATCCTCTTAATAGTTTTGAAAACAATAGGACACAATAAATTTGACAGAGACTTTCTAGCCATCCAAGTAAAAGAAAACCTCCCTCATATGATTTTACTACCTTTTTTCTTTCTTCTCTTCATCTTCTGACTCTTGTACACTGTCCCTTCATAATCTCCTTTTTTCTCTTTTTCATATTCTATTAGTAATACTTCTATTTTTCACCTTTATGTTTTTTCATTTTTACCTACAGCTGGTTTTCACCAACTTCTAAATTATACCAATTTTACTCCTTTGGTTTTTCATTAACCTTTCTCAAGAAAGAATAAGCTTGTTCTTTCTTTCTTCTTCCTTCTTTCGAAGGAACCAATCACTTCTCCGAAACAAAACTTGTAGTGCAGTCAAAGGTTTCAACAAGGTCAATGATGATCAACATGTTTTCAAGAGACAAAAAAAGTGATATTAATAGTCATAGTTATAGCAATCCAAATGTAGCTGAATGGGAATTAAGACCAGGAGGAATGTTGGTACAAAAGCGAAATTCGGATGCGAATAAAAGTTCTTCATCTATCATCAAAGTCAAAGTGAAATATGGATCATCCTCTCACCAAATTCATATCAGTTCTCATGCAAGTTTTGGTACATTAATTCATATCAGTTCTTAATTTAATTTTAATTGATTATTAATAAGTTGATTGATGAATATTATCATTTTTTTTGTGGTGCAGGGCAATTGAAGAAAATGTTGACAGAATCTACAGGGTTGCATGTTGAGGATCAGAAGATAATTTTCAAGAAAAAAGTGAGAGATTCAAAGTCATATCTTGATGTTGAAAGAGTCAAAGATGGATCAAAGTTGGTTTTAATTGAGGACATTGAGAGTAGAGAAAGAAGAGTATTAGAGAAATTAAAAATTGCAAAGAAGGAAAAAACTTCAAAATCCTTAATTAAAATTAACTTAGAGGTTGACAAATTAGCCAAAAAGGTACATATTTTATTTGTTACATTTATTTATTTTATTTCATCATTGTAAAAACGATGACTTTAATAATTCAATGAAATTGGGTAGGTTTCAGATTTGGAGGAAATAGCTTCTAAGGGTGGAGTTATACAAGAGTTAGATGTAGAAAGTTTAACAGAAAGTTTGATGAGAATATTAATTACATTGGATGAAATTTATGGTGAAGGTGAACTGAAAATGCAGAGAAAAGAACAGGTAACTAACTACTACTATTAATTTTCATAACTGAAATTTTTATTAATTTGTTGATATAATTTATGTTATGAAAAAGTTAAAATTAATGTGAAGGTTAAGAGAGTTCAGAAGCACATTGAGACTCTAGATATGCTAAAGATGGTAAAGACAAATGAAGGTAACAATGTGGATTGTGGCAAGAAACAGGAACAGCCTTTGAAACATTGTGAATCAGTTGTAGTAACAACAAAATGGGAAACATTTGATTAAGAATGGATTAAACCGTGTTCTATATGTGTGAGTGGTTTTGTTTTCTGTCGGTGTGAGAATTTGGCTTTTGAGTAGGGACCATGCAACAATCAATTTAGATGTGTATGGTAGAGGGTAGTATTAATTTTGAGATAAATGATATTGATGCTACTTTGGACTATTTCTTGTCTTTTTCATGGTATCCGATCTAACAATATTTGTTATCTGAGTTAGGAATTACGAGTTTGAATACATTCTATCTATTCGAGTGGAGTTGAGCTGGGTCAAACATTGAATTTTTTTTTTTGAGTCGAGTCAAACATTGAATATATATTTTTTAGTAGAAATTTGAATCTTAATTCAAATAAAATTTGAAGTTTGGGTGTTTATTTTTGCTGTAGACAGAAACTCTTTGTCATTTGTCTGTCACTAACTAGTTCTGTTGTTTTCTCCCCACTTATGCCAAAGCCAAACTGATGAAACTGATAGTGATATTCACTATTCAATGTTAGGATATATTATTGTCTTGACAGCTGTGTCCTATGGGATTCTGGGGGTGTTAAATGTTTTCGAATTTAAGTACTTTTTATTTTTATTTAAAAAGTAGTATCTTTATTCGCAATACACATTTAGATTCTATTTGGTAAGACATTTTTTAAGCTTATAACTTATAGCTTATAAGCTCATATGACAATAAAATACCTGTTTGGTAAAGTTTTTTTTATCACGAGCTTATAACTTATTTTATTAGCTTATAACTTATTTTTCATACACTATTTTAAATAGTGTTTTAGCTTATAGGTTGTACCTTATCATTTTTTCTTCCACTTTTATCTTTATTATTTTAACTAAAATTCACCACTATCTTTTATAATTTATTATAATTTAAAATAAAATAATAATAATTAAATATTTTTTATATCATTTTATTTATCAACTAATTAAACCGCTAATTTTACCAAACACTTCAATTAGCTTGTCAGCTATAAGTCATCTGCCATAAACTATATGCTATAAACTATTAGTCACTAGCTATCGGTCATAAGCTATAAGCTATCAGCTAACTTATCAATCAACCGCTATTTTTACCAAACAAAGTCTAAATGAAAGCTTTTCTAATAGAACTAGCTTTATTCGTATACGTCCAGAATCAAAATTTGAATTTCTTATTTGAAAAATCTTATGCTTTTTCACTTGAGCAGCAACTCATGTACGTGGTCCAATAGATTGTGATTGGAGTAGAATAATTTTGATTGGGCTTTAAAGAACCCGACCGACTGACTCTGTAGTGCGTTAATAATACAAAACAAACTTGGATGCAAAAGGGCAGGGTCAAGTGGAAAGCATGTGATCCAACTTTGCTCAATACTCCTTAGTCACAATTCGTTGAAGAACGAGACGAGTCACATGTTATAGGAGTAATTGAAGTCACTCCAAGTCTCATAGGTAAACTACATTTCTTGTCATGGAGGATAACTCAACCCGTTCACCCCATATCAGGTCAAAGCTAGGAGGAGAATGGCCAAATTTGTAGGCTCTATAACCAATCTTGTTAGTAACCTCTAGGCCAAGTAACCAAGCCTATAAATACTCTTGTTAGACTATTGGGTAATTCATTATTTCTCTTTTAAATATTTGAGCAAAGCCATCTTGTACATCTCATCCTTGGCAGGGTGCCCCTTATTGTGCTCACTCCAAATATTCTTGGTGTCTACCACAGGGTTCAGTAAAGCTAACTCAGATTGCACTCTCATTTGAAACACTAGTTTTCCTAATCACTGTTACACAATGGTGCGACGTGGCAACCAAGGAGTCTTAGCGAAGATACACACCACTATGGAAGAGTTATGTCACAACAACGAAGTCCTGCAAATTTTTTTTTTTATTTCTAGTAGACACGAGGAAGACCCACCATAGGGTGTGGAAAGCTTTAATCCCTAACCCCTCTTTTATGAAATCTAGATATCATCCACACCAGAGAACTTCAAGTCGTCGCGCTGGTAACCTTTGATGGAAAAAGTATCCCACTAAAGCATATAATTGTTATTAACACTAAGATGGCAATAATAGGTGCCACTGACTCCCTAAATTGTATGCTTATGTTTAATACATTTAAGGTGGCGATATTAAAGTGATATATGAACCTACCTTGGTTTTCGATAAATAGCTACCAAGACCTCTTGAGTAAGTTGATTCATCAATTCTTAGCCAGAAAATATCGAAGGGTCTCAACAACCAATTTGTTCAATGTCCGCCAGGGACACATTAAATTTTTGAGAGAGTACCTCATCAAGTTCAATGAGGTGACCAACAAGGTGGTCCATACCAAATAAGAAATGTTTGTGGGAACTTTTCAGAATGGTTTAAAAGCCAAACATTTCAATGAGTCACTTGGTCAAATGCATGTTGCATCTATGGAAAATATTTTGGCACAAACCGAGTATTACATAAAGGAAGAAAAAAATCAACACGGAGTCGAAGGCTAGATACACAAAATTGTGCAATGTCGAGGGATCTAACTCCTATGAACAACAACACAAAGACCATTACACGTTGCTTGTTCGTGACATGGAAACCTTAAAACACAACATAATTCTACATAGAGCTACAACCATTTAACACTAGGAGAGAGAAAATTTTCACGAAGTGCTTCAAACTCAAAAGTGGGACGTAACGAGAACAAGGCAAACAAGTGGTGTAAATACCACAAAGTGGAATGCTATCATACACATGCCTTTCATTGTTATACCCCAAATTTTGACCCCTATATCACATCATCATTCTAAGAGCATCAACATTGATTATCTAACCATAACCTATTTCAACTTTGGTCTTTGTCAAGATGCAGATGAACTAGGTTTTCTTCCAGGCAGAAATCAGAGTTTCAAGGGATTGATCAGTCAAAGTTTTGGATGGATCCTCCATATATCAAGTATTCTTGTCATCAAGGATATCACATTGGATCAAGAATGAATCCATTTGAGGTTGTCACCCAAGAAAGAAGAATAGTGCAGTACAAGAACCCCAATTAGGGTTTCTGATTGGGAAAGTCAATTGTAGTTTGACTTTTTTTATCTAAAGGGTGTTCCAAAGCATGAATCATGGTCCATGAGGGTCATATTACCCAAGGAAGTATACCCAAGAAGTTTCAAGGCCTCAGAGAACCCAAGACACCAACAATCGATTCAGAGGTTTTCGATTGTTCGGTTCGTCTGACTAAACAGTCAGCGCATTGACCAACAGGGTTTTAACCCAAAATTGAAGCCAAATATGTTTTCAACATATTTTAATATCTAATTATGAAGTTTGGTGACCAATTGATTAAAAATTTAGAAGTAATTGAAAAGTCGGGAAATTAGGGTTTTAAAAAGGGCCAGGCCATAACTCCTTAACCACACACCCAAATGGAGTGGTTCAAAGCTTGTTGGAAAGGTCTCAATGAGTTATTCAAAAGTGATATATGTACTCATGAGTATAAAATTCATGTACTTTTAGTTATGAGCAAAAACAAGGCAAGAGGGGGAAAATACACAGAAATTTCAAGAATTCTTGACTTGTAAGTCAAGTTTTCAACATTTTCACAAGGTTTTTGACCCATTTTCAAGTGGAATGGGTTACTACCTCAAACATAAATGTTGTAGTACCTAATAGAATATTTCTAAAAAGTACAAGTGGGTTCCATAACTCTTCATGGTTAGAGAGAACCAAGGTCCACAAGTTGGCAAAAACTCACTTTTGCAAAACTAGTTCAGCATGAGTGTTTTGATTCCAAAGCTTCCCAAATCAATTATAATCAAAGACTAAGCCTCATTTCTGATGTTTAAATTATTAATTAACATGTTTAACATCAACTCCCACGAAATTGGCATAAGAAATGAAAAAAATAATTGTTTAATGCAAGTTGCAAGCATGAATAATGTAGAAAGAGAAAAATGGTGGTTGCCCCTCTTCACATCATCAACTTGGATGCAACCAGTCACCTCCTACCCTCTAAAGCATGATTAAAATAACCTATAGGGCATGAATAAGCTCTTGGTAGAGTGACTTGAGGTTAGAAGTGGAGATTGCATTGAAAAACTCCATGATTTTCATGATGGAAGGCTAAACTTGACAATTTGCTTCACTTCTGCCCATACCTTGATCCAAGGCCTTTCGCTATAAATATAACTCACCTCTTACATCCAAAACACACAAGTTACATGCTAAGAACCAGCTGAAACTCTTCCTCCCACTCAATCTCAAGTTCTTGCCAAATTGTGCCAATTTTCCAAAACTTCACAAAATCTGCCTTGCATTTTCACTTCTCAAACCTTTTCCAAACACTTTCTAACATAAACCACATTCCAAACACATCACAAATGATGCACTAGAGCTGTCCAAACCCTCACCTTAGTCAGAAACGCATCCAATCAAAAAGTCAATGGTTGAATCCTCTTTTGTTGACTTTTCTGCACTTTAGAGAGCAGCCACTGATCACTTGCACTTCCACACTCTCTAAGACCTCTAACACTTCATAAATAACATATATAAATTGTCCATGATGGTTCCACACTTCTGTAGCAAGGATTGAGTGAGTTGGCTTTAGAAATCTTTGGATTTTGGAAGTTTTTCTTCACTTACAAGGCATTCTGCCCACCAAATGGATTGAGGGTTACTTGAAGCACATATTGATCATCATTGGAGCATTCACAGACCTTGGAAGAGCTCTCAAGATCTCTGGTTTTCTTATTTCTCAAGCTGGCTTCAAGAGGTAAGCCTAAAACTCATAAATGTGAACTTTCCACTTGCATTTCACATGCTACCATGACTTCTAGCTATGATATTGTGTTGTACATTGTTTGAAAATATTTTATGTATTTTATGTGTCATGTATGAACCATTTCTTGTAGCAAAACTTGTAATTTTTGGACTGTCAAAAAACCAGGTCACAAACTAGGTCCACCCTAGTCATTTTTTGCATGATGCATCCAATCTGTCAAACCATGTGTGAATTTCTTGATTTATTTTGTGATAACCTCTATATATTATTTATATGTGATGTTTGTACACTTGTTTCACCAAGGACACCACTACACATGACTGTCCATATGTTCTTGCATTTGGTTGTGACCAAAGATGCCAAAACCTTGATGCTATCGAAATTTTTTATGAGTGTATGGTATGAAAAAAAAATGGCACCATTGAATTCCTTGTTCAAAAATACACAATTTTCACTTTTGTTTCACCTCATATGGTTACTATTTGACTGATTTCCAATCCTTCATGCGAATGACCTTAAGTTGCCTTACCTTGTCATGATCTAGTTTTGCCCTTTTGGTGCACCAACTTTCCATGGTCATAACTTGCTCATTTTTCATGATATTGATTCCCTTCTTTTTGCAAACTACTCCTTAACATGTCTATTTTAATTTAGTGAATAAATAATTAAAGGATTGTTAGCCTAGAAATACTTCGGTCCACTTGAATAGCATGTGTTTTTTTAGGGTTTTTACCTAGGTGTTCTTGAACTTTTTCAACTTGTAACTTGATTTTTCTTGTGAGATTTATCTTGTAATATTAATATATGTTTGTTAACATGTTTAAAATTTTAAATATGTTTGATTCATTGCCTTATGTTGCGGTGGAAATATGATATCAAATTATTAATTAATTTGAATCGCATTCACAACCACTCTTTGATTTATCCGAAGGAAAAGGTCAAAAGAGGAAAAACCTATTTTTGCATCGTAAACACAATGCGGGGAGAGATCTATGTAAGGGGTTGGTTAAGTTTAGGAAAGGTATTAACACCCTAAACTTCTGTAGTACTCTACAGGAACCTTTTGTTTATTGTTTACTATTTTGGTTTATTATTTGCTTAAGGGTATATGCTAAGGGTTAAGATAAAAAGAAAGACCTAAGGGTTAGTCATAAGTTTACTCGGCAAGACATCGCATCTTGTGCCTACATATCCTGAAGGGAATGGAATCAGAGTAATTGTAGTTCCCCTCGAAAGGGAGGTTAGAAACGTCTTGACTGTGGTCAAGGTTCTAATGGGAGTAAACGTATCTTAAGGACACGCTTACGTGGAGTGCAGAGACTTCAATCTCTACGTTGAAATTGTTAAATTGGAATTAGGGTTAGATTAGGGATTCCACGGCGGGAAACCCTAAAATAGAGTACGGCGACTCTTTGACCTAATGTTAGGGTAAGGGATAAAATTGTCCACGGCGAGACGCCTAGACTACTAAGGTTTTGAAAACGGTCAAGGGTTAAAGGTGAAGACTATTGACACGGAGGTCAAACGGTTTAGACCTAATCCTTCAGAGGAAAATTAACGAAGAAATAAACAGCGCAAGATAAATAATTACAGATGATGTAAAAAAAATAAAAATACAATTATGGATGAAAATAAAATGCAAACAGTATTATTAAATAAATTACAAATCCTGAAAAAAAGAAAAATACAAAAATAAAAGGTTAGTGCACAAGATCAACATAAAAGATAGACGAAAAAATGAACAGGATGACGTCGAGAAAACTTGAAATGTGAACGTGTTAGAAATTACAATTGAGAGAGGTTAGCAATTTTTTTTTATATAAAAGTTGTGATTTTTTACAAAAAGAATGTTTTTTTTTTAAATTAGAGAAAAAAAATAAATTTTTTTAGAAAATATTTTTTAAATGAAAACAGAATTTTAATAATAAAAGAGGATTAATTCTTATTATTATTATTATTATTTTTTTTGAAAATGCTTAAATTAAAATAGAAAAAGAATATTTCAAATTAATTAAAAATGTTTATTTTTATGTGTCAAAGAAAAATGTCAAAAAATAAGTTATTTATTTATATTTTTTATTTTAATTAAATTAATAAAAAAACCAACATAAATCAGAAAAAAAAAACCAAAGGGGTTGGGCCGGGTCATCACTCCCAGATCCAACCCAGTCCACCAGCACAAAAATGGAAGGGGAAAGGTGATTAGGGTAACCTTAATCCCCTTATTGAATTCACGGCGGACTCAAAAGGCATTTCCTTCTTCTCTTATTCGCATTCCTCTTTCTCTGGGCCGTGTATCTTCTTCTTTGAACATGATTTCCTCTTCTTTTTTTCGCCATGGGTTTTTCTGAATACTTATCACTTCTTTTATTTTTCCTGAAAAATACAACATGAACAGAAAAACCCCAAACATCCATACGGTGGCTTACGGTTCCGATGGCAACGATTTTATTTGATGGAGACGGTGATGAAGAATCGGAGAAGGAACCAGCTTCCTTCGATTTCTTCTGAGTTTGGGCGATTTTCGTGAGGGGTTTTGATGACGTTCGCTTTTTGATTTCCGGCCGGTGATGAATCGTTCCGAGGCCGCGGGTTGACGGTTTTGGATGAACGCTTCTGGGATTTGCGCCGTTTCTTTGTGAGTTTGTTAGGGTTTCCGTCTGTTTTTGGTCTCTCCCCCCATAATCTCTTCTTCTTCACGTTTTATATCCCTCTGTTGGGCTTGAATTTCACTTTTTTACGTTACGTTTTGAGTGAAGATCTGAGATTTGATTTAGATTTTTCTTCTGATATTGATTTGATCTGTTTGCTGATGCTGATTTTGATTTGTTTTGGATTTTTCAGATGGTGAAACCGGATCTGGATCCGATTTGGATATCCAAATGATTTACTTGATAGAAAATGGATTTTTGGATTCTGGATTCCTTATACTTTGATGGCCTGACTTGATCCACTATGATTTGATTTTCATTTTCGGATCCAACTTTGGATTGCGGACTTGATTTGCTGCCTGGATTTTGTGATGCCTCGAATCTGGTTATTGATTGAATCCGAATTTCATTTTTGGATTGAATCTGTTTGGCTGAAAAAATCACCTTTTCAAAAGTGTTTATCTAAATAATCACTTTTTGCGACAATCACTTCTCTTTCTCTTCCTCTGGCCGCCTCGAAAGTAAGAACAGATACTGCCTATTTAAGCCGAGGTCGAGAATCGATTTGGGAGCTGGCTTCGGCATTTGTCGTTTCCCTCCCGACACCCGATGATGAAATTACTCTGAGGGTGTCGAACAAAAATAATTTCTAACATTAACCTCTTCTTGCTCTATTCTTGGTTTGTCTGTATGCAGGTACGAAGAAAAAGTCGGGTGAAGAATTAGTCGTGAAGTCGAGCATGAAGACCAGAAAAATAGGAAATTAGGAATAACATGTAAATTTTTTTATTTCTTTTTGTAAATTGTAATAAAAAATATTATGAATAAAAATTCAATATATTTTCTATCCAAAATCACTTTCCGATTCCCTTTTCCATAATTTAAATCCGTCGCCACCGAATAAACCACAAAAATATCCGATTAAATTTAACTGATTAATTGCCTCCAAATAAATTTAATCGATTAAAATTTAACCGATTAAACTTAAACAAACAGAATTACTTTCAGCAATTAAATTCCTGCGAATAAATCCCAAAGAATTACTCGAATCAACTCCCTTGGTCCCAAAACATGTTGCTTGATTTAAACCTGACGCAATTGAGTTCTAAACAAATCTTTTTTCAAATTAAATCTTGCCTGATGATAGAAACGATAACCGACCCCTAATAAAGCAGAGAAATCCAATTAACAGAAAAACCAAATATCCTCCGTACTGAAAAATTTAACTTGTTTCTCCAATGATCAAATCCAATGCCCTGAACCAACTCGGCCAAAATCCCAATTAAACAAATATAATAAATCTAGACATGAGCCGAAATTTCCACTGTATTCCCTTAGAATTTGACAAGCAGATAGCAGGAGAACAGAAAAATAGGCCTTGTTAAAACAAAACTCCGCAGAATGGATTCTTGCACTGATTTGAGCCGAACCAAATTAATATCTCAATATAATTAAACCCATATGATAAAATAAATGTCTCGAAAATCCACTGATGACAGAGTCTTGACCCGTTGAATTGATTACCGTATCTCAAAAATCCCGATGCCAAAATTACCGTGAACTTCTGTTCATCTTCAAAGAAAATAAAGAACTCATAAATGGAGGCTCTAATTGCTCAATAAATCCCTGACGATGATTCAGCTTCATGAACTGTCAGCAAACAAAGCATAAATGACAATTTCTCCCTTCAACAGCTAAAGTGTACCAGACGTGATTCCTGCAAAACAAACAGACTACGTAACCCATTAGTAGTTAGCTGATGCAAAAATGAGATGTCATGCGGCATGAATCGACTAATCTAAGGATAAAATTTGGGGTATTACAATTGCCCATATTTAAATAGCTTCACTGGATGATTTGAGCAGCGGAGACTCGAGGAATCATGGTGGAGGGATTTAAATACAAATGACCGAAAATTTTGCCCTTGGACGCAGTGATATGCAATGTTATGGACAAAACAAAACGAACTATAATGCTGACAATGCCATGACTTTAATATGATGCGTATGATGAGAATGATAAATGCAAGAATGCAGACGAAACGACGACCAGGGGACAGACACGACAGGTAACTGCACTGGGGAATACAACGTACTGGAGAAAATTCTAAAGTGATGGCCAACTTGTGCAAGCACGACCATTCATCACTTTAAGACGAATCGATAACACAGGATCCACACAACAGTAGGATCAGGTAAGTGACAAATGCTGGAATTTCCGGGTCATTCCTTTAAACGAAGAGATCGAGCAGGATCTTCAGGAACCGTCGAAAAATATACAGAGAGAAAAAACATCAGAAACATCCGGAATAACATCGAATGAACTCTGAAACACACTAGAGATATTCGGAAAAACATCGAATAAACTCGGGGGCTAAGAAACAAATTTCAAGGACATTCAGAAGAACATTGAATGAACTCTAAAACACACCAGAGGTACTCGGAAAACCATAGAATAACCTCTGGGACAAAGAAACACATTTCAGGGACATTCGGAAGAACATCGAATGAACTCTGAAACCTACCAGAGATACTCGGAAAACCATCGAATAACTCTGGGCTGCATCCAGAAACAAAAGAACAACATCTATCGGAGCATGAGATGAAGACAAGTCTCTGAAGGTAAACCCGAAACATTTAGTAAAACAATAAATGTACGGGCCAAGTTGAAGAATATCTGGAAGAACGTTAGATAAGCAACAAAGGGGTTCTGGAAGAACGCCAGAACAAAAACTCATTCTGGGAGAACATCAGAAAGAGATAGATCTGGAAAAACATCGGATGAGATTCTGGAAAACCATCAGAATCACAGGGGTATTTGGAAAACCGTCAGATAGAGTTCTGGAAGAACATCAAAACAAAGACTCGATCTGGAAAACCATCAGAATCGAAGGAACATCTGGAAAACCACCAGATAAGTTCTGAAAGAACATCAAAACAAAGAGACTCAATCTGGAAAACCATCAGAAAGAGAAATAAAAGTAAGGGTACCAGACATCCAATAATGGTTTGAATGAAAGGTATGAACACAATATACGAGAATAGCATTGGACGTAAAAAAGAACAGGCATATCCGGAAAACCATCAGATAAGAAATGTTATATCTAGAAGAACATCAGATAGAAACGACATAAAATTGTTTGGTAGGTGCCAAGTAAGTTGGACTTTGACCACAAGGTAAGACGTGGATAAAACATGACCTCGGGAGAAATGCAAATGAGGATGAAACACTAATGATATGTATATGTATATGAATTATGCTATGATATATGATCAAATGCAAATGCAGATGTCGACGATAAAGCTCGACTCTTTTGGTGAAATGACAAGCCTGGAAAACTGATTCCTCAACACAGAGATCGCTGCCACTTTGCTACATTGTAATCAGGTTGATAGTCCTTATAGGAAGGATGAAGAGATGCTTGGAGGTCTTTCAAGTAAACTGCCCCAGATTAAATTGTCTGTTGTAAATGAGGTGATAATTGCTTCAGTTTGTCTGATTCTGAAAATGGCTGTTTTACTGTACCCTTAGAAGGCTTGCCCTAGTCTGAATCTTGAATATCTTATGGATAAACCAAATCTGAGAATGACTTGCCTTAAACAAATCTTGAATTGATTCTTAGACGGGATGTAAAAATAACTTGCCCCTGATAGGATCACTTGACCAAGTTTCTCGATTGTTTGAAAATTCCTTAGAGGAAAGCCAGCTTGCAAACAAAAGTGTTCATACAAACATGGTAATGCGAAGTTCATGCAACTTGTGAAATTTTTTTTTTTTTTGAAAGATGAAAAATGGATGAGTCGTCGGTCAGAACACGATGGTTCAAGACGCTCAAAGTTTAAAACAAAAGTGTACTGCCAAATAAATGATTCGCAAAGATCTTTTGGAGTCAGCTGACACAACCCTGCTGTAGTATGCTTTAACGATAACCTTACTTCAATTAGATCTTTTGAGGGTTGTAACGTGGCCTGGTTCACGGTTTATGAAACAAAGGATAAAGGCTCAAAATTTATTTGTACCCACCCAATCTACGTGATGAACTTCAGTCCTACGCTCAGTTAACTCATATTATGCATTCAGGTTCCTCTAGGTTAGGAATTGCACTGATAATAATGACGATGGTTCAGAAGTCAACAGACCTTTGAAAAGGCAGCCACTATTTCCCTATACCATTCGGTTGTTTTGATATAGAGAATTTTCAGGGTAAGGATTTAAAGATCTCTTATTTTTATTATCCCTAAATTTTGCCTGAGCTGTTATTTTTTTTATTTTTAAGATTACCGTCAGCGGGATGCCCCAGTTTTGCCTAAGTCTCCTTCATAGGTTTTGACTTAGCGGCTTTTTCTTTTGATATTTTTTTTTATAAAAAAAGTAAGTGATTTCCTGGCTTAATGATCACGGTGAACCATCATAGGCGTTTTGACATTGAAAAACATCTTCGACACTTATTTGTTGTATACGAAGGAAAATTTGTGAATGAAACCTTCACATGAAAGTTGTATTGCAGGGAAGCACAACCGAGTTAGCTGAGAACTACCCACCCCAAGGTTGAGATTGCGGGGTTTTTTATAAAGAAAAAAACTCCAACTTCTAGGCTCGAAGGGGGTGACAAGGGAATAACTTCCTTATTTCTCCAATGTTTGAGGATTGAAACAATGCCTTACATCATCAAAAATTTTTGTCATGGGTATAACATTTTCGTCATCCTCCCTCCAATCTTTGCATATCAAAAATTTGAACAAGGAAAAACATATTTGGAAGACTAAACGTAAATATGCAAATAATAGATAAAATGAATCAAATCAAAAGTTGCAATGCCCAATTCATTAATGTAAAAGTACAAACATAGTTTCGAAAGCAAATAGCTAATAAAATAAGGAAAGTACAAACAATGAGAAACAAAAGCCTAGTGACTAAATCAGAAGCCGTCCTGTCTGAAACACAAACAATCCGCTGGGGTCAGACTGAAACTTCACTTTTGATGCTCTGGCAAGGGATTCTTCTGGACATCTGGAGGATTATCCGTAAAATCAAGTATTCCATCTCGAATCAACCCACACACTCTGGCTTTCAGTGCAAAACAATGCTCCAAGTCGTGGCCCGG
This sequence comes from Lathyrus sativus, assembly GCA_963859935.3. Classification (NCBI taxonomy): domain Eukaryota; kingdom Viridiplantae; phylum Streptophyta; class Magnoliopsida; order Fabales; family Fabaceae; genus Lathyrus; species Lathyrus sativus. The sequence continues at coordinate 550,384,457 of OZ012738.1, read as the reverse complement.
GGCACCCTCATGAAAAGCACAATGGAGATCAGTCGTAAATCCAGCTGGAGGAGGATTAGAAGGAGGTGGCAAAGCCTTTGTAGTGACCAGCCCTTGTTGAACCAGGTCAGGGTAAAGTTCTATGTATGTCATGGGAATAGGATCAAATTGGTTCCTGTTTCGAGACTGGTCTTGTCTAATAATTGGACGTTGAGAAGTCTGAGCTGGCTGTGGAGCAACAACAGGTTGAGATCCCTGGCGAGGCTTTCTTGATTCAGACATAACAACATTGGTCTGCTCCTCTTTCTTCTTATGGAAATTCCCATAGGATTTCTTTGCCCCCTTAGAAGATTCAGCAGCTTTGGACACTTTACCATTTTTCAAACCTTCTTTTAGCCTTTGGCCGATAGTCACCAAATCTGTAAAGCTTGAAGAGACACTCCCAATCATCTTTTCCCAATGGAAAGGAAACAAAGTATCCATGAACATTCCTGTTAGTTCATTTTCTACTATAAGGGGTTCAACTTGGGAAGCTAACTCCCTCCAACGCTGAGCATACTCCTTGAACGACTCTTTTTCCTTATGTGACATACTTTGAAGTTGACGGCGATCAGGAGGCATTTCAGAATTGTATTTGTATTGCTTCATAAAAGCATTGGCAAGATCCTAGAAGCAGTGGATGCTGTTATGCTCTAAGTTCATATACCATTTGAGAGAAGCACCACTCAAACTATCTTGAAAGCAATGGATGAGCAACTTCTGATTGTTGGTGTAAGCTGCCATCTTTCAGAAGTACATGACTAAATGAGCTCTTGGACATGAGTGACCCTTATATTTCATGAACTCGGGAGTCTTGAATTTGACAAGCATAAAAATACCAGAAATTAGGCACATATTGTCTGCATCAACATTGAAGAAGTCAGTAGCCTCGACTGCCTTGAGTCTCTTATCTATGATCTGAAACTGTTCACGGGTAATCTCAGGCTCAACAAAATCTTCCCGGTCTTCCCCTTAAAGACTGGCAGCATTGTGCTCATACAAAGGATTCTCAAAGGGAGCTCGGACAGTCTGGCTAACAGTGTGGACCACAAGTCTGGGCTCGGTAAGGACGGGAGATTGAAAAATCGGTCCGACGGTCTGACCAATCATAGCAGTAGATGCAACAGGTGGAGAGTAGTTAGGAGGTAAACCGAACTCTGGCCAAGTAGATGGTGGCATCTGAACAGGAGGCGAATCAACACTTGAAACCTCTTGAATGACAATCCTCTGAGATGGCTCTCCTCTGGAAACCAGTACTTGAAGCATCTCGGTGAGCTTGGTCATGCCTGATTTCAACTCATTGATCTCCATTCGGATTTCCGCATTATATGCTTCTTGTTCTGACATCTTGCGTCTATAGTTAGCTCTAGTCTGATATCTGTGTCGAGGAATCAGCTTGACGACTCAAAGAGACACTAGAAGACGAGAGAACCGAGAATGAGAAACCGGGGGAAAAGTGCAATGTAAAAATGTGATGCTAATGCCATGCAATGGTTTCAAGGATTTCAACGGTCGATTGCAAACATTTTTAGGAAAGCTGGAAAAGTTTTTAGACTTTAAAATGTATGACTTTTTTAAATTTGCGAAGGACTGTTGAGTTCCTTGAAACTAGGAATGATATGATGCTTTATGGATGCAATGCACAACCACAAACAACAAAAGGTCCTAGGTTAGAGGAACAATGAATGGAGTTAAGGTCTACCCATCCTCAAAGGTATGTACTATAGGTTAATTGTACCTGCAGAACAAGGTTCTAAAGAAGTGCCCAAAGTCATCAGTCCATCCTTCGGATATTATCAACTTCCCGACTGACTCGAGGGTTGACAATATTCTCAAGAGAACCTCTTTTGAGTGTAGAATCGCGTAGCAACCTTTGTAGGACTACTCCTACATAGTTCTTGCACTACGTCTTAGATAAGGCCAAGATGGTGTAAAGGTACTACGGTTCCCAGTATCACAAACTCCAATCGATAATAGTAAAAGTTTTCACGACTACACTCGTTCAACCGAACCATTTTCGAAAGGGTCTCAACTGAGCGGTGATTCCCGAGTTAGCTTGGTCGGGACTCACTCCCTATAAGCCTCGTCGAATATATCGCCATCCTATAATAATGTCACTCAAATCTGGGTGTAGGACTTATCTCACAACAAAGTAACTCCCAAGCAAGGTACCACATAATATATACATACAAGTGAAAAAAATATTAATGAAACAAATATAAAAAATAAACAAAATAGGGATAACCCTCAAAAGATTTAGAATTCCCCAATGAAGTCGCCATTTTCTGTTGCAGTGGAAATAGGATATCAAATTATTATATAATTTGAATCGCATCTTTAGTTCACAACCACTTTTTGATTTATCCGAAGGAAAAGGTCAAAAGAGGAAAAACCTATTTTTGCATCGTAAACACAATGCGGGGAGAGATCTAGGTAAGGGGTTGGTTAAGCTTAGGGAAGGTATTAGCACCCTAAACTTCTGTAGTACTCTACAAGAACCTTTTGTTTATTGTTTACTATTTTGCTTTATTATTTGCTTAAGGGTATATGCTAAGGGTTAAGATAAAAAAAGACCTAAGGGTTAGTCTTAAGTTTACTCGGCAAGACAACGCATCTTGTGCCTACGTATCCTGACTGGAATGGAATCAGAGTAATTGTAGTTCCCCTTGAAAGGGAGGTTAGAAACGTCTTGACTGTGGTCAAGGTTCCAATGGGAGTAAACGTATCTTAAGGACACGCTTACGTGGGTGCGGAGACTCCAATCTCTATGTTAAAATTGTTAAATTGGAATTAGGGTTAGATTAGGGATTCCATGGAGGAAAACCCTAAAATAGAGTACGACGACTCTTTGACCTAATGCTAAGGTAAGGGATAAAATTGTTCATGGCGGGACGCCTAGACTACTAGGGTTTTGAAAACGGTCAAGCGTTAAAGGTGAAGACTATTGACACGACGGTCAAACGGTTTAGACCTAATCCTTCGGAGGGAAATTAACGGAGAAATAAACAACGCAAGATAAATAATTATAGATGATGTAATAAATAAAAATACAATGATGGATGAAATTTGTTAGTTCCATGGTTCTATGATATAGAATTGTCCATGGTTCTATGATTGGCTAAATCGTGGTAAAACAAGATTCTGCACTAATGTTAAACAAGATGTCATTACCACAGTTATGACATCACTAAAGGAGCAAGCAGAAGCTGGTGAAAGAACTGCTGTGGAGTGGTTTAATGTGAATGCTGAATGTCGTGACATCCATCACGACATCCATCTGCTGTCATGACAGAACTACTGTCATGTGTGAGAAACAGTAGGAGTAGCAGTGCAGCAAGAGCTAGCAGAGGCTGATATCAAGGTTGAGTGCAGCAAGAGCAAGCAGGAGCTAGCAGAGGCTGAAGAAGGGACAACTGTCATGGATGTTATTACCAAAGTAATGACATAGCTGTCTGGCACAACAGGCACTGCTATGGGTTAGCAGTAGCCTAGTTCCTTACAGGCAGTGTGAGGCATGCAACCACAACTGTTGGAGTTGTGATGAAGCTCTTCACAAGCAGTGTGAGGTTTGCAACCACAATAGTGTGAGTTGTGGTGAGTGAGGTATGTTGTCATGTGTTTTAAGCAAGAAATAGTTGCAAGACATAGTTGCATGGCAACAGAAGGAGCTGCTAGTTCTCTTGACAGAATTGGTTTGGATAGATGAGACCATGTTGAAAATACCTCATCAGTAAATATGTCAAGGAGATTTATTAGGAACAAGAACAGATTGTATTGGTATTCATAAAAGGATCTTGGAGACCTTTTAGGAAACTTTAATATACTTGTTTCTAATGTTATTCTGTAGAAGATTGGGTGAAGCCAAGTCTGGTGTAAAGAAAAATCTGCAGAAGAGTGGATGTCACACTGAATGTCATGACATTGATCGTATGACATCAGTCGTGCAGGCATGTTGGTTTTCTTATATCTCAGGCTAGATTTCAGGAAGACATGTTATGACCCCTGAGTTTTATCAGGAGAGATTCAAGGCAATGCTGACCATGCCATGACCTAATTGGACAATACCTTGAATTGTGGATATTAATTTTATTTTGTTAAAACTAATATTTGTTACTTCTGCACAACCCAAGCCCAGTATGCACGACTATAAAAGGAGGAGCAGAAGCAGAAGAAAGCAAGCACTCACATCAAGAAAAACTAGAGTGTAAAATAGAGGTCTAGGGTTGAGAGTCCCTTGTGTGTAAGTCACCCTTTGTATTTTTTGATACATTGAGGTAGACATATTTGTAAGTGAAGCAGGCTAGTCTTCACTTGTAAAGTCTGTTTAGGAATACTTGTAATCCAAGCAATTGTCTGGTGGATGATTGTTTTGGTTAGGTAGATTCTAGGCTACGTCTCACTCGAAGCTGTGAAGCAAGAGTGTGAGAGTTCCTTGATCAAAGCTGTGAAGCAAGATCAAGGTGTGTATGAAGTGCCTCTTCATACTGTTTTTGTAATTGTTTGAAATCACTGTTGTGTGATTGTAGGGAGTGAGTGGGTATACTCAGGTACTAGAGTGTCTCTAGGCTGAAATTGCATTGGGTAGAGATTAAGTGAGGAGTGTAAATTGGAGGTTTAACTCTAAATTAATTATGCTAATAGTGGATTTCCTTCCTGGCTTGGTAGCCCCCAGATGTAGGTGTTGTTGATACCGAACTGGGGGAACAATTACTGTGTTATTTATCTTTCTGCATTTACAATTCTGTACTTTAAATGGTTAGATAAATAGTATGACAGACTGCAAATGTCATAACAGAGGTCGTGATATTGGTCATGACATTGGGACAATTTAAAGAAATTTAAATTGGCCATGGTCTGTCTTCATCCTTGTTGAGCAAAGATCAATGTTCTTGGAACACATGTGATATGCATACCAGAATTTCAATTGGTATCAGAGCAGGCATCCTGTCTGTTCTGGATGAGATCTTGGGAGATACTTTCTGGTGTTTTGAACAAGGAGAAGTTGTATCTGAGTTGCTGATCTTGCTGAATGGTTGAGCTACTGCTTATAGAGCTAAAGAGAAGCTTGTGATTGCTGATGTGCCCTCTGATATAGGAGCTTTATGACCAGATGTTTGGTATTCCAAAGGAAGAGTGGCTACTTCTATCCTATGTCCTGTTGGATGATCAGACATCCTGTGTAGGGCATGTTCTTTTGGTGGTTCCGCTGCATATTTCTCTGATAAAAGAACTCTGATGCCCCTGGAAGAAGATTGGTCTATATTTAGTTTGATGCATGACTATGGCAGTCGTGTAGATGATTGGAAGATGGTGCTTGCAGCTGTGTTTGATTGTGTGCCTGGACTGTTCTGTTGTGTTCTACAATTTGCTGGAAGCTATGAAGAGAAGATAGTGGGAGGTGATTTATTTTCACCACTCATGACCTGCAAAGGATCCTATCGGCAGAGGAAGTCATAGAGAGGTTGAGTCAAGGGTGGCAACCTTGATGTTTAAGCCTTGGTATTCCTGAAGATGTGTAGATTTAAGATCAATTTCTATTTGTGGTCTACACATGTATTTAATTTATTATCCATGAAGTTCAGAGAAGGATCTGTTACAAGGATTTAAGATTCTTTGCTATTTGAGATATTCTCAAATATTTGATGAATTATCCTTAGTTGATGATCAAGTTGTCTCCTCAGTTGTTGCACAAGCATCAGGCCGTGATATGCTTGGTTTACTTCAAGGATCTGATGTTCAACCAAATGTTGAAACATTCCAGAACTCTGTTGATTCAAGGAGTGAATCACTAGATCAATAAAGATAAAGTTGGATCTGACCTTATTCTAGTAGGTTTCCTGACAAGAAACTAAGACTAGAATGTAGTGTTGATGGAAGTGGAGATGAAGACAGTCTCTTGAACAAGCCCATTGGAGTGCAGCAGGTAAGGAATGAAGATGAAGACAATCTGCTCTATAAGAGTATTGAAGTGCAACAGTTGTGTTCTAGTTTCTACTAGAAGCATCTGATATTTATCTAGAAAGTTTCCTGGCAAAAAACTTGTCTAGTATCTGGTGCTGGTAATAGCACTGCTTGGATCAGTTTATTTCTGATCTAAGTGCATATGAGCATGTGACTGTGCTCATCTTGGAGGACAAGGATAAGTGACAATTATCTTTGATAAGTCTCTACCTAAGGAAAGCGGGAATCCTGCTGTAAAGACTTTTATGATCCTCCTTCTCTAAAGAATTAAGCTTTGGCATGTTTGATTTTCTTTAAAGAGGAGCTCTTAAAGCAAATGCACTTCAAGGTAACTTTTGTGGCACAACAAAGCAGAATAGAGGTAGTCGACTCCAACTTGATATCAAGCCTATGCACTGATATCTTCAAGTGGCAGAATGAAAGCCTGAACTCTCCAGCTGAATGTCTTAACCAAAGTTGTGACATCAAGAAGAAACTTCAAGGCCTCAAGTGATGATGTGGAACATCATTTGAAGTTTAGTTAATCTTCTCAGGTATGAACGGAATTAATGCTTCATATCATGCAGTTTGCGGGAGCTGTGTGAAGAAGTAGATGCCTGGCTTTGGAGCAAGAAGAATGTGAAGATCAAAGTGACCTGGTGGACTTTCTAAAGCTCTGAAAAATGCTGAATAACCAAACAGTGGCATTTGGCTATTTAAGCACCGTGTCAGTAGAAAACTATTCTTGGGCAGAAGGGTAGTTATTTGAAGACCACAGAAGGGTTTGTGTCTGTTCATGCTGGGAACAAATTACTCTGGTGCAAAGGGGTAATTGATTGAAGACCAAAGGAGGATTTGGTTATGTTTTCATATATTGGAGCTTGTGGTAGAAGCCCTAAGCTGTGTATAGAAGATTTCATTCTTTTGGATCAAGCTGGTGGAGCTGTGAAGATCTTTAGTTGGATTACTAGGCAGCTGTAAGTCCAGTATGGGCACATAAAGAACCATGGGATGGTGTGTCTGTGATATGAACCATCTGATATGTGAAGATCTCTTGTGGAACTTGTGATTCACTTCTTGGCTAAGAAGTACTCTATCTTGTCATACGGGAGAATGATGAGGTAAAAGGACTGTCTTGGAATATGATGTGAAGGTATTGAGTGCATTCTAATGTGATAAAGTCCCTATGCGGTGTCTATCTTGTACTCAGCCTAAGGCCAAAATACTCGTGGAGAAGTGGTCTCTTCTGCTACAAGTAACTCTAGGAAGAGGTGAATCAGTTTGGTGCCTTCTCTCTTCATGAGCATAGAGTTGGTCATGAGAGGTAATCTTGGAGCAGCTGTTATTAAAGATAGGGGGAGAGCTTCTATTTGATGGGTGTAATACTTGCTTGTGGTTCAAGCAGTAAGTGAATGCGTTCAACATGTGTGTTGAACAGAGAATGAGTTCTTGAAGACATGAAGATGCGTCTTGTGTTTTCCATTCATGTGCGCTGGTTACCATTGATATGGGAGAGTTATACTTCTATCCAGGATCTGTTGCTGCAAGAGTGCAGTTATGTGTCAAGATTGTCTGTGGTTTCAAACAAATCTGGGACTTGATGAAGGAAGAATGTCAGGCAAGAGGTTGTGACATTGGGTTACTGCTCTAAGCTCATGGTGAAGATGACAGGGTAGTCCTGTTGGGCTTGTCATTAGGTGACAATGAATCAAGTCAGGTAATTGGGCCTCTATCCAAGTACTATATGACTGGTGAAGATAAAGATCAAGACATCAACAACCTTGATCTCGTGCATATGGAATGATTTCAACCCTGACATTTGGGAGATGTTTCTAGTCTTTCAAAGCTAAATTTGAGAAATCTTCCAGATAGTAATCCTGCAATCACCTCTGTTTGGTTCCAGTATGGGGTGTGAATCAAAGGGTGCAGAGATGCATGTGCTTCTAGTGTGTGAATATGAATATGGATGGGTTCTCTCTTTCAGGGGGAGCAATGTTTATGCTGACAGGGGAAGATGTGTACATGTCTGGTGTGTAGCTGCTGAAGTGGTGCAGTCCTTATTAGAGGTCAAGCAGCTTGTGTATTTCTTAGGAGATGGTGAGATTACTGTATGTACAGTTTGTGTTGAGCTTATGTATGTACAAGTACTCCATGTGTTGTCAAAGTTTTGACTAAACCAAGGGGGAGAAAAGAAAAATGACTGCTGCTAATGAGGAAAAGCATTGTTGCTGCCATGCTGGATGCAACTATCAAGGGGGAGCATGATAGTTTGTGTAAACTACTGCTGAATGTCCTGATAAGTTGTTTTAGCCAAAATTTGCCAAAAAGGGAGTTTGTTAGTTCCATGGTTCTATGATATAGAATTGTCCATGGTTCTATGATTGGCTAAATTGTGGTAAAACAAGATTCTGCACTAATGTTAAACAGGATGTCATTACCATAATTATGACATCACTAAAGGAGCAAGCAGGAGCTGGTGAAAGAACTGCTGTGGAGTGGTTTAATGTGAATGCTGAATGTCGTGACATCCATCACGACATCCATCTGCTGTCATGACAGAACTACTGTCATGTGTGAGAAACAGCAGGAGTAGCAGTGCAGCAAGAGCTAGCAGAGGCTGACATCAAGGTTGAGTGCAGCAAGAGCAAGTAGAAGCTAGCAGAGGCTGAAGAAGGGACAGTTGTTATGGATGTCATTACCAAAGTAATAACATAGTTGTCTGGCACAACAGGCACTGCTATGGGTTAGCAGTAGCCTAGTTCCTCACAGGCAGTGTGAGGCGTGCAGCCACAACTGTTGGAGTTGTGATGAAGCTCTTCACAGGCAGTGTGAGGTTTGCAACCACAATAGTGTGAGTTGTGGTGAGTGAGGTATGTTGTCATGTGTTTTAAGCAAGACATAGTTGCAAGACATAGTTGCATGACAACAGAAGGAGCTGCTAGTGTATATCTCTTGACAGAATTGGTTTGGATTGATGAGACCATGTTGAAAATACCACATCAGTAAATATGTCAAGGAGATTTATTAGGAACAAGAACAGATTGTATTGGTATTCATAAAAGGATCTTGGAGACCTTTTAGGAAACTTTAATATACTTGTTTCTAATGTTATTCTGCAGAAGATTGGGTGAAGCCAGGTCTGGTGTAAAGAAAAATCTGCAGAAGTGTGGATGTCACACTGAATGTCATGACATTGATCGTATGACATCAGTCGTGCAGGCATGTTGGTTTTTTGTTATCTCAGGCTAGATTTCAGGAAGACTTATTATGACCCCTGAGTTATATCAGGAGAGATTCAAGGCAATGATGACCATGCCATGACCTAATTGGACAACACCTTGAATTGTGGAAATTAATTTTATTTTGTTAAAACTAATATTTGTTACTTCTGCACAACCCAACCCCAGTCTGCACGACTATAAAAGGAGAAGCAGAAGCAGAAGAAAGCAAGCACTCACATCAAGAAAAACCAGAGTGTAAAATAGAGGTCTAGGGTTGAGAGTCCCTTGTGTGTAAGTCACCCTTTGTATCTTTTGATACATTGAGGTAGACATATTTGTAAGTGAAGCAGGCTAGTCTTCACTTGTAAAGTCTGTTTAGGAATACTTGTAATCTAAGCAATTGTCTGGTAGATGATTGTTTTGGTTAGGTAGATTCTAGATTCTAGGTTCTAGGCTGAAATTGCATTGGGTAGAGATTAAGTGAGGAGTGTAAACTGGAGGTTTAACTCTAAATTAATTCTGTTAATAGTGGATTTTCTTCCTGGCTTGGTAGCCCCCAGATGTAGGTGTTGTTGATACCGAACTGGGTGAACAATTACTGTGTTATTTATCTTTCTGCATTTATAATTTTATACTTTAAATGGTTAGATAAATAGTATAACAGACTGCAAATGTCACAACAGAGGTCGTGACATTGGTCATGACATTGGGACAATTTAAAGAAATTTAAATTGGCCATGGTCTATCCTCATCCTTGTTGAGCAGAGATCAATGTTCTTGGAACACATGTGATCTGCATACCAGAATATTAAAAATAAAATGCAAACAGTATTATTAAATAAATTACAAATCCTGAAAAAAAGAAAAATACAAACATAAAAGGTTAGTGCACAAGATCAACATAAAAGATAGACGAAAAATGAACAGGATGACGTCGAGAAAACTTGGAATGTGAACGTGTTAGAAATTACAATTGAGAGAGGTTAGCAATTTTTTTTTATAAAAGTTGTGATTTTTTACAAAAAGAATGTTTTTTTTAAATTAGAGAAAAAAAATAAATTTGTTTAGAAAATATTTTTTAAAAGAAAAATGTTAGCTTTTTAGATGAAAACAGAATTTTAATAATAAAAGAGGATTAATTCTTATTATTATTATTCTTTTTTGAAAATGGTTAAATTAAAATAAAAAAAAGAATATTTCAAATTAATTAAAAATGTTTATTTTTATGTGTCAAAGAAAAATGTTAAAAAAAAAGTTATTTATTTACATTTTTAAATAATTAAATTAATAAAAAAACCAACATAAATAAAAAAAAAAACCAAAGGGGTTGGGTCGGGTCATCACTCCCGGACCCAACCCTGTCCACCAACATAAAAAGGGAAGGGGAAAGGTGATTAGGGTAACCCTAATCCCCTTATTGAATCCGCGGCGGCCTCAAAAGGCATTTCCTTCTTCTCTTCTTCGCATTCCACTCTCTTTGGGTCGTGTATCTTCTTCTTTGAACATGATTTCCTCTTCTTTTTTTCGCCATGGGTTTTTCTGAATACTTATCACTTCTTTTATTTTTCCTGAAAAATACAACATGAACAGAAAAACTACAAACATCCACACGGTAGCTTACGGTTCCGATGGCGACGATTTTATTTGACGGAGACGTGATGAAGAATCGGAAAAGGAACCAGCTTCCTTCGATTTCTTCTGAGTCTGGGAGATTTTCGTGAGCGGTTTTGATGACGTTCGCTTTTTGATTTCCGGCCGGTGATGAATCGTTCTGAGGCCGCGGGTTGACGGTTTTGGATGAACGCTTATGGGATTTGCGCTGTTTCTTTGTGAGTTCGTTAGGGTTTCCGTCTGTTTTTGGTCTCCCCCCCATAATCTCTTTTTCTTCACGTTTTATATCCCTCTGTTGGGCTTGGATTTCGCTTTTTTACGTTACGTTTTGAGTGAAGATCTGAGATTTGATTTAGATTTTTCTTCTGATATTGATTTGATTTGTTTGCTGATGCTGATTTGGATTTGTTTTGGATTTTTTAGATGGTGAAACCATATCTGGATCCGATTTGGATATCCAAATGATTTACTTGATAGAAAATGGATTTTTGGATTCTGGATTCCTTATACTTTGATGGCCTGACTTGATCCGCTATGATTTGATTTTCATTTTCAGATCCAACTTTGGATCGCAGACTTGATTTGCTGCCTAGATTTTGTGATGCCTCGAATCTGGTCATTTTTGGATTGAATCTATTTTGCTGAAAAAATCACCTTTTCAAAAGTGCTTATCCAAATAATCACTTTTTGTGATAATCACTTCTCTTTCTCTTCCTATGGCCGCCTCGAAAGTAAGAACATATACTGCCTATTTGAGCCGAGGTCGGGAATCGATTTGGGAGCTGGCTTCGGCATTTGTCGTTGGCCTCCCGACACCCGATGATGAAATTACTCTGTGGGTGTCGAACAAAAATAATTTCTAACATAAACCTCTTCTTGCTCTGTTCTTGGTTTTTCTGTATGCAGGTACGAAGAAAAAGTCGGGCGAAGAATTAGTCGTGAAGTCGAGCATGAAGACCAGAAAAATAGGAAATTAGGAATAACATGTATATTTTTTTTATTTCTTTTTGTAAATTGTAATAAAAAATATTATGAATAAAAATTCAATATATTTTCTATCCAAAATCACTTTCCGATTCCCTTTTCCATAATTTAAATCTGTCGCCACCGAATAAACCACAAAAATATCCGATTAAATTTAACTGATTAAGTGCCTTCAAATAAATTTAATCGATTAAAATTTAACCGATTAAACTTAAACAAACAGAATTACTTTCAGCAATTAAATTCGTGCGAATAAATCCCAAAGAATTACTCGAATCAACTCCCTCGGTACCAAAATATGTTGCTCGATTTAAACCTGACGCAATTGAGTTCAACAAATCTTTTTTCAAATTAAATCTTGCCTGATGATAGAAACGGTAACCGGCCCCTAATAAAGTAGAGAAATCCAATTAACAGCAAAACCAAATATCCTCTGTACTGAAAAATTTAACTTGTTTCTCCAATGATCAAATCCAATGCCCTGAACCAACTCGGCCAAAATCCCAATTAAACAGATATAATAAATCCATACACGAGCCAAAATTTCCACGATATTCCCTTAGAATTTGACAGGCAGATAGCAGGAGAACAATAAAATAGGCCTTGTTAAAATAAAACTCCGCAGAATGGATTCTTGCACTGATTTGAGCCGAACCAAATTGATATCTCAATATAATCAAACCCATATGATAAAATAAATGTCTCGGAAATCCACTGACGACAGAGTCTCGGCCCGTTGAATTGATTACCGTATCTCAAAAATCCCAATGCCAAAATTACCGTGAACTTTTGTTCATCTTCAAAGAAAATAAAGAACTCATAAATGGAGGCTCTAATTGCTCAATAAATCCCTGACGATGATTCAGCTTCATGAACTGTCAGCAAACAAAGCATAAATGACAATTTCGCCCTTCAACAGCTAAAGTGTACCAAACGTAATTCCTGCAAAACAAACAGACTACGTAACCCGTTAGTAGTTAGCTGATGCAAAAATGAGATGTCATGCAACATGAATCGACTAATCTAAGGGTAAAATTTGGGGTATTACACCTTACCATGTTCATACTTTCTCTTATGAATGTATATATTTGTGAAATGGCCTGTTGAACTTCACTTGTGAACTTTGCCATGATTCTTGATGTTGTAACCTCTATAATATGCCCATTAAACCTCATTTTACTTGTTTATGTGTCTTTTTAGAACCATAACATTTTTAGGGTTTGTTCTTGCCTTTGTGAATGCTTGAATATGCATGGTATACTTTGAATTTCATCTGTGAATTTTGACATGATGCTTGATGTTGTAACCTCTTGAATATGTTTATCATATCTTATTATACTTGTTTATGTGTCTTGTTAGAACCATAACATGCTAAGGTTTGATTTTTGACTTGGCTTTTACCATGAAACTTGTTTACTTCTTTCCATGAAATAATGAATTCATACTTGAACTGTGGTAACATTTCTTGTGTTATTGCTTGTTTGTTTGTCATCAATACATGTTTAGTTGGTCTTATGTTGTTACATTTGACCTCATTTGATCCTTATAACATGCTTGCTTTAAGTTGTCACTTTTTTGCATTAATCTTGTTTGAATGTTATAGATGAACTTGTTGCTGTTACACATGTTCTTTACTTGCATTGATGGTTGTTACCTCTTTGCTTTTTGATCTTTATTAAGATGTTAAATGTTGATCTTGACTATTGTTCACATGTTGTTACATGTTCTTGCTTTATTTCTTCAACTTTGTCAATTTATTCCCCATCGATGGAACTTTCTAGTTCATATCAAGTTGTTTGTGTCCTTGTGTCCAAAGGAAAGTCTCTCTATTGACCCTTGGGTCATAGATAACTCATTACCCTCCCTCTGACTTTGTTAATTCATTTTGAACCCTAGCTTAGTTAAGTTAGAACCTAATAGCCATTAGACTTTTCTTAAGTCTAAAAGACCCACCTTTTACTAGGAGTGTTCTTCAACTAGAACCCTAAGATAGAGTTTGTCAATTCTACGTAAGAATCATGGTGATGATTACTTACTCCCCCCCCCCCCCCCCCTTGGCTTTTGTCAAAGTGATTCCCCTTGAGGGTACAACTTAGAATAGAGAGTTTTGTTAAACTCTATACAAGCATTGTTATGTTTGTTCCCCTTTTAACCTTGATCATAATCAAGTGTTCATCCACCCTCAGTAAGATGAACTACGATTGCTCTGATTCTATCCTAGTTAGGGTACGTAGGCAGAAGATGTGATATTCTTGCAAGAAAACTTAGAAGGTATCCTTAGGTCTTTACCCAACCCTAATCTCAAACCATATCAAGTTTATCATACACACACACATACACACACACACACACACAAAAGTTTCCTGTAGAGTACTACAAATGTTTAGGATGTGAAATACCTACACTAAGCATAGCCAACCCCCGATCCCCGAATCTCTTAGTGTTGTTGTTACATCACACAAAATGTCTTTCTTTCTTTAACCTTTCATTTGGATAAATCAAAGTCCAGTTATGAATTTAATAAATTAAGATTCAAGCTAATCAATAGCTTGACATCTGATTCTCACCGCAATATTCATCAACTAGAGAAATAGAACACCTTATCGAGGAAATCCATATACGAAAATATGTCAAGGAAACATATTAATAATAAGAAGGAAGGTCTCTCCCTTTAGGATGTGACCAACCCAGAAGACCTCTACCTAAGAAGGATAATTATCCGAGAGAAAAAAAGGGAGGATAGTCTAGTTCACCACACACTCAACACCATCGTCAAAGGATAATTATCCGAGAGAAAAAAAGGGAGGATAATGTACTGCAAAATCGTTTTTGCCATAACTTTGTAACCGTAAGTCCAAATCGAGTGTCGTTCGAAGTGTTGGGAAGCTAACGTGAATTACTATAAAATGAAATTATTCCCAGAGGATGATCATGATAATTAATTGATGCTTTTGATATTTGAAAGAAATGTTGAACTTGAAACTTGTTTATCTTTCGACGATTTGTTATATCTTTTTAACCGTGTGTCCAATTGACGAGTTGTTTGTAGTGTTAGAAAGCTAACACTCAGAGCTATAACATAGTAGTAATAGGTGAAATGTTTAAATATTATTTCTATGCCTAATGTATTGATGAAGTATTAGCTTACATGTTTGGATAATGAATCATTGTATTGTTGTGCTAATGTTATGTGATAATGATGTTGCTATGTTGATACTATTATGATGATGTTGTTGTTGTTGAGATGTTGAGTTGATGAAGTTTGATGTTGTTGTCATGATGTGATGTTGATAATGTTGATATGATGTGATGTTGATGATGTTGTTGTGATAATGTTGTTAATAATATGCATGTCCAAATATATGCATGATGTGTTTATGATGATTATGTTGATGGTGGCATACACAGTTAGAAGAGAGGCCAATGTGTATGTGTTTTTGTTGCATGTTGAGAGTCCATGCATCCATGTTGTCGGAACTTTGGTTCTTTTTAGTGAACCTCGATCCTATGGTGATAGATCGGGTGCGAGTATCTAATTCCTATTACGAGGGATTAGTGAAGCGTTACCTATGGTGATGATAATGAGTTTTGGTGAGCCTCGATTCCATTGTGATGGATCGGGTGAGAGTAGCTAATTCCTATTATGGGATATTAGTGAAGCGTTATTGTTGCACCCTAATTTTTGACTTTAAGATCCCACCTCTTTTTAGATTTTTCTATTGTTATTTAACTTTATTTTAATATTTAATATTTATGCGACTAACCAACTTATGCAGATGCAGTAACTCCAAATATAGATGGCATTCACTCTCACATTTACAACGACGTGGTCAGTTAGAGCCTGATTTGATTATGGGGTTTTCTATTGGTTTTGTCAGCATCCCTTAAGAGCTTTAGTGTTTACTCTTGGAAAGAATTAGGCTCTTCTTGGTGGAGAACATGGTCATTTAAGAGATGGTCATGACTTTTATAGAAAGTGGAATTTCAAGTGGTCTTTTTAGGGATTTTCTCGACGCATGGCTCGTGTATCATCTTCCCCCAATTCTTTTAATTATGCAAATCAAGTCTACTGCAGGACTAAACTCTCGAAGCAAAAGATAGTGAGTTTTATGTGTCACGCCAAATTCAAAATGTCCAAACTCAACATTCAGTTCTTACGAAAAGAGGATTTTCAAAGCTTACTCAAATGCCCTGCTTTAACATACCAATTTAAATATTCCTATACAATTGAGAAGCACGTAAAGCTAACTTATTACACATATATGTTTCTCACGGGAATCATTTAGAAGTCTAGCCCCATCTTGACATTTGAAGACAGTAATGTTCTTACAATTCCATGGGCATTTTGTTAATTTACAACATTTGAAGTCAATTAGTGAAAAGGGAAAAGACTCAAGCTTCCAACCAAAGCCTTCGAAGAAACAATGCCGAGTCTTTTGTCAAGCATCTATGTGGTGAATGGTAAAAGTTAGATGTCTAAATGCTGCAATAAACTGTGAAGAACTTTGCATCCGCCGCAACACTTGATGCAGACTTTCAATCGGGTCCTAGTTTACCTCATCTCAAGGACAACCTTGAACTAAGCTTGGTCCTTCTAATTACCGGCATGCTACCAGGTTTAGAATACTACAACACCACTGTCGGCACACCATTGAGCTGTAGAAGCTCATTTAGTCACTGCAGTTTTTTTCAACCTGTCAAAGGAAACCATTTGAAGAGGTTACGTTAAGGCAAGGGTGATCGAAAAGGAACCGTAACCACTGCTAATCCCAAAGACCGTTAATCTAAACAACATCATTGATTCGTAAACCTGCAGCAACAGTAAAGGATATCACCAAGAAACCAGTAGGGTTTAAACATTTACAGCTAATCAGGACAATTTGTTGCATAGTCTTTTCTCTTAAGCACCACTCAATGCAAGGACAACCACTTAAGATTTAGGGACATATCCAGATCCGTTTCAGAAACAATAGCTTCACCTGTAACACAAAACCTCACAGCAGTAGTTCACGCTTTGTACTCCCACATACATCAGAAGAACAACATCAATGATCTGCATAAAGGAGAAACAAGTGTTCAAATTCATTAAGCTCAGACATATTCGAACTTTCTAATTACAACCCATACTCCAAACAGGGAAAGCCATGTACCTTAAAGACATCACCTGCCACAACCATCTTTCCGAATCCAAATGCGCCTGCTCAGCTGCGTCTTCTTCAATAATTTGTAAGTGAAACTCACAAGCTTCAATGCCACGTAACTTGAGCCATAATAAAACCTACACAGCAGGACAAAAGGAAATGAGAGATTTTCTGATATAAAACTCACGCAAAGAAGCGAACTCAATGCCTAATTACAGCAAGAAGTAGCAGCCATCATGTGCGCATGCCGGAGGCTCTTTCCTTGTTATCCAGCAAGAACAATTTATGAAAGTGGCTAACAAGATGGAAAACAAGATCGCAAGCTCAAACTAATGACAGGCGACACTCCTTTGACGAGTCGCGAAACAAGCCAGCACACAATTAATTATGAGTAAGAGATGACACCCTCGTTTTCCTGCATAAAGAAATTCACAAGGCAAGCAAACTGTTAACGGCCCGTGAGGACATCCGTGACAGTATGCAGACATTGACACCAAGAGACTCACGAACATCAGTGGCCATTCAACGCAGGTACAAGCCCGACATCTACCGGTGAACCTCCAAAACCACCTACCATATTGTTGCACCCCAAAATTTGCCCTCACAATACAAGACTTTGTGTTCTAAGAAGGTTCACAAGGTTCACAAGTTCTCCAACAACTTGCATAACCTTTCATGAAGTTCATAAAGTCCACAAGCTACTTTATGAAGGTTCACAAGGTTCACAAGATTCACAATGTTTACAAAGCTTTCCTAAGGGTCATGAGGTCTACAAAGCCACTTCATGATGTTCACAAGGTTCACAAGCTTCACAATACCTCCCATGAGTATCGCAAGATATCTTATGAAGATTCACAAGGTTCACAAAGTTCACAATTGTTCAGAAGATTTGACAATTCCCTCAGACAATGCACCTCCTAAGCAGTGCATCCAAAACTAGGGTTTTGACTTTAATCAGGCTAAATGGACTTCCAAGACTTCAAGTGAGCTTCATAACATCTTATATGTGTATAAGAACCCCCATGTCAAGTTTCAAGACTTTTCTCAAAAATTTGCTCAGTCAGATGATCAGATAAGTCAAAAGCAGTCAATGCAGTTAAAAAGTCAAACTGAGGTCAACTGTGGTCAAACCAAAGTCAAACTTCATGATTTTTTGCCAACATCAAAGAGAGATTTGGTCCCAGGGGTATTTTGGTCATTTTACACAAATTCTACCAATTCCTTGAAGCCGGGCTGTTATTAAAATTCTGAGGCATTTGATGCGTTATGGTTTTGAGGCATTTATCAATCACCAGTTCTGATCATATTGAGATTTGGCATTTGGTCAGTGGAGTTTAATTACGATTAGTTTTGCTGTTGATGCTGAAAATGTTGTGACCATGGCGCACATCCGTGTTTGGTTATGAAATTGCTGGCTAGAATTTAAGTTGGAATGCAAGTGAATTTAATCAGTGGATGAGATTAGGATTACGGGCGAGACAAGTACACAGACAAGAATATCATTCGTGAATATTTATGGTTTATGACTAAGTTAATGATTTTAAATATTTGTGGATTTATTCGCAAACGTTTATAATTTATAACTAAGAAATAAATATAAATTCAAAGCTGAACAGTCATGGATATATAAATGAAGTTCTGACATTTTCATTTCATAAAAGATATCATGATACAAAAAGGAATAAATTGTTTCACATTCTGAATTGCTGTAAAATTTCAACTACAGATGTTACTTCTATCCTAAAAAGCCCTAAGTCCTAAAGAATTCTAAGTCTTCATGATGTCCCTCGATCTTCACCGCAAATCTCTGATTAACCTGCACAAAGAGAAACAGAACAAAACAGAAGCAGAGAAGGGTTAGAAGTTTGTTTTCGACGCTCTCAGAACAGCGTCATCATCGAGTGCCGGGAGTGGCACAACCGAAGCTGCGTCCTACACCCGTTACCGATCCACACCATTGGCGTCAGATCAAATGGCTACTGTTTCTTATCAATGCGGGACAACCGAGAAAGATGAAGAGGTAAAAGAAGTTCGGGCCGATAAATGATTAACTGAAAAGGGTCTCTATCTCAAAGCCAAAACAAAATGCCATTCATCAAGTAAATATGGTACCATCATCAAGTAAATCCCAATTGGTTTCCAAACTGATACAAGGGTAAAACAGCACAGCCAATTCGGACTCAGACCCGGATGCCGGCGGGTCTGAATCGCTTTGCTTTCGAAGTTTTCCAACACCTAAAATTTCCAAGAACAGATACATCAGGAAAAAAACCAAGTTGTTGTCCAAAAGCATGATCTGTTACTAATTCGCATCAGAAAAAAAACAGGTTAAGTTATCCAAAACAAACTGGACCAAACTGCATCAGACAACTAGTATCAGTACAGAAACAACACAAATTATGTTGAAGAATGGTTTCGTAATAAATCCGAGCAAACACAAGAAACATCAGGCATCGATCACGGCAACCTGTTTCGCATATCAAGTTCAGGGATCATGGAAGCCAAAGCCACAAGATGGACCATAAGGGCTCAGTTCAGAACATCACAGCCCGGTACCAAGGATACTGAACGATATCCAATTCAGTTCCGCATCAGAAATTGGAAGAATCAAGAAATAGAGTTCAAACTTCACAGTTGGATACAAGCAGCGAACCTGACATTAAAATGGATGATCAAACCTCAGTTGGATCTATATCAGAAAAAGCAAATATCAGTTCGAAAAAGGAGCTGAAACTATCAGTTAATAAACCAGTTATCCACATCCAATCCAGTTTCAGAAACAAGCCCAGAAATCATGTTCTGAACCAAATTCAAACAGTCGTGAATGAACAAGCAAAGAACACAGCAGAGACTATCAAAAGCAACCGTAGAAATATAGTTAAAGATAACCGCGGCATCATCGATTCCCTCATCATGTTCAGACTCATAGGTCATCATCACCGCGTCGGACCTCTCTCGGCGGCATTAATCTGGCAATATCTGAACTTCAAGGCCTTTCTGAAAGAAGAAGAAAAAAGTTAATTTGGTTCAAAACACAGGTCCAAATCCGGAAATCAAAACAATATCCGAGTGAAATCCAATCAAAGTGAATCCAAATGGGGAAAGTTTTCAAACGAAACATAAATCATATCAGAATCTCAATCAGATCAAAGTAGCATCGGTTCACCAAAGTTCCATAAAATCAAATCAAATCGTTTCAGTAAAAATAACGTGTATCCAAAAAGCATCAAGGCCCAAAAGAGAAATCGAAAAAGATATATAAAGGGAACAAGATCACCTGATGAAGAGGCCGAAAAAAGATCAATGCGTAGAAACCCTAAGGACGAACGCGAACGAGAGAGAGTGCGAAAAGCGGCCGCGAAAGAGAGAGAAGAGGGGTTTCGTCAAAACTAGTCATCAGAACGCAAGCCAAGAGATTGAGGAAGGTCCACCGACGCCGCCTCCATCCACGACGAGCAAACCTTCCCTTGAAGCTCAGCTTAACATCATCGCCTCTCCATCCGACACCGTTGATAAACGTAAGCATTGGTACATACATCGATTTCGCATTTGACATTTTGCATGTGTTTTCAGGATTTCAAATGTGATGGGAAGAGGAAGTCAGCGAAGAACGATGAGACGAAGAAGAAAGCGAAAGGCGCCGATTGTTAGATTAGGGTTCTCCGAAACAATAATTTGATTTGTGCCTCCTTAATTTCGCTGGGTTGGGTCCGGGGTGATGACCGGCCCAATTTCCTTTTATCTTTTATTTTTATTTGTTATATTTTAATTTTAAATCTTATTAAGGTTTTTAAAAAATAAAATAAAACTTTTTTTTAATTAAATTAAACTTTTTTTGATAATTAAGTAAAACTGTTTTTTCATTAAATAAATTAAAACTCTTTTTAAAATTAAAACCATTATTCCTGTTGCAAATTTAACTTAGTTTTTTTCTATTAAGAGCTTGTATATAAATATCACAAATAAACAATAAAAGTCCCAAAAAAGTCTCACAACTTCTCTGACTGCTGTCTTGTTTCGGCTTACTAACCACGTCATTTGTTTTGCAGCTTAGTCATGTTACCGTCGATTTATTTTTCGTGTGTTTTATTCAAATTTTCATTATAACTGCTTCTCATCTGTAACCTCGCGAATCCTAACAATCGCGCTTTAAGTTCTGTCTTTAAATTTCCGCTTGTATGGTTTTAATTTTTGTCGTTAATTCTCTGTTTGTATGATCTCACCTCTTCATCAATATTTCTGTCACATTACACACATCCGAAGGTTAGGTCTAACTGTTTGGCCGCCGCGCCAATAGTTCGTAAAACTTCACACATTCAATTTCAAATCCTCAAAACTACAAATTACAAACCCTAATTCTCACAAATGCCTCGCCGCAGGCAAAATTACAATTTTACCCCTAGCATTAGGTCAAAGAGCCGCCGCGCTCATTTTAGGGTTTCCCGCCGTGGAATCCCTAATTTAACCCTAATTACAACTTAACAATTCAACATAGAGATTTGGAGTTTCTACACTCCACGTAAGCGTGTCCTTAAGACATGTTTATTCCCCGTGAGACCTTGACCACAGTCAAGAAGTCTCTAACCTCCCTTTTGAGGGGAACTACGATTACTCTGATTCCACTCCCGTAAGGATACGTAGGCACAAGATGCGATGTTTTGCCGAGTAAACTTAGAATTAACCCCCTTTATTATTTATTATTGCTTATTTATATTTTATTTATCTTTGCTATTTAATTACTTTGCTTATTATTTTGTAATTGTTTCTTGGATGTAAAGTTGTTTAATTATTTAATTATTATTATGGTTAGTAATAAGGGAGTGCAACAACATGTATGTAATATTAAAATACATTTAGATCACTTTTAAATAAAGATAATTAAAATAAACACGTCACACACGTAAGTCGATTTTAATCGCAGTCTCACTTCCTAAGGATATCCCTCAAGTTGCCTACGAATAATGGTTAAGTGGGGTGTATAAAGCAAGTCCCTCAAATAGAAAAATCATCAAAGTCCCTTATGGTTGCCTTTACGAATCGAGTCCCTTTCGAAAAATGATGATGGTCCCTTATATGTGCTTATTACACCCCACAATGGCTTTCAAAAATCCAATTGTCCCTCACATGTCCCTTAACATCCAAAGTAAGGACTACCTACTCCATTTTAGTAGGGATAGTCTTACTAAGGAAAGGATAAAGAATAAGAAAGACCTTAAAACATTAGGGTAGGTTACTCCTAGGTGCTTGCTCACTTCAAAACTGTTTCACACTTAAACAAATTTTCAACAAGTTTTCAAACAAGTTCTTAACACATCCTTACATGGATTATTTATTAACTATTCTGAAAATTTTCTATTCACACACTACACTTTCAAAACAATTCAAAAGTGAGCTTAAGTACCTAAGAGCCCATGGATAACCATGGATGAAAAGGGTGCTAACACCTTCCCTTTTCATAACCTACCCCCCGGACCCAAAATATTCTCTAAGGTCTTTCCTGTTCTTTTATAACCTTTCCTTATGGATAAAATAAAAGTCGGTGGCGACTCTTGCTATCCGCAACATTGTTTAAAGTCAGTTCTCCCACCGTGTTACACATATTGATGAATGTTCGGAGCGTTCCAACAGCAGCACGAAGCGACACCAACATTTCACCAGCTGCGAACAACAAATAACCAGAGGAATTACATTAAGCTTTGTTCTTGCTATGATGAAAAGATTACCAATAAGAATTCAGTGACAGTCTACTTTAATGCAACGTTAGTTCAATTTTCTTTGAATGAGTAAGTTCGAAGGCTTACTCTAAGATGAAGACCAACAAGCCGTTTGTTTCAGGCCTTAAGACTCGCCATAGAGGAATTGGAGATAAGGCAAACCAATCAAGTTTTCAGTTCCTCCCTAAAGATAACATGAGCGTGCAAGACCGCCATCACCTTTCTCCAAATTATGCTAGACCTGTTAAACCAAGAAGAGAAGTTTATCAGTCAACAATGCGAGTTCAAACTGCAACCAGCATATCTAAAACTTCTACCTGCGATGACTATTCCCCGCCAACAACACCACCAAGAGGTTTCTGAAATAAGGTATGGTCTGTAATGGAGGGAAGAGCACTTGTTCAAGTTTCGAAAACCTATTCTAAGGAAACAAGTCAAAGAGGAGGACGGATAAATGTTGGCTGCACCGAAAGGAACGCAACTCAGCTGATAATAAAACATTCTAAAAGGGAAGATGAATTGGGAAGCAAACAATTACACCTAAGATTAAGAGATAACCGCTTAAGGAGAGCTCTCAAATCCAAGCCATCAGCATTCTGCAAACATATTACGACACGTCAGCACAAATTCGAAATGGTAAACAAAGAAAGAATCAACATTTATCAACACAATCAGACAAATTAATCCCAAATAGGCAAGGATTTGAATTGTTTCCAAGAGGATTCCGACATGTCTCAGACACCTTCAAATAGAAAAGGAAAGGAGTTATCATCGTGTTTTGCTCTCAACAGCTATAAAAGGATTCCAAATCGAGATAGAGAGGGAGAACGATACAAAGAAATCGATTCACAAAAATCACACAGAAAAATCCACACAAACAGTCGCGGCTAGAAATTCCCAAACTCCTAAATCCAAAACCCTAGAAAGCATAAGAGTTCGAGAGAAGGAAGACTTATCTCCTCAAGCTCCGCCGTAAATCAACCTTCAAAACCCTTATCACCCACCACCGTCAAAATCCGCAAAGCCTCGACCGTCTCAAGCCACCGCCACCGCGAAATCGCCGGAGAATCGTCACCATCCCAAATTGCCAGCCCGAGCGCTTCAGCGTTGACCATCGGTAACGCTTTCCCTATTTGACATTATTATTTTTGCAGTTGATGTTGTTTTTGTGTGATTCTGACAGGTTTTAGTGAGGAATTTGAGGAACAGAAGCAAGGAAGAGAGGAGTGAAAGAATGGAAGAATGAGGGGTAAGCGATGTTGAAAGAGACGGAGGAAAAGAGCAAGCAGAGCGAGCGTGCGTGGAGGAGAGGGGAAGTCATTTGGGATTAGAGTTTATTGTTTTTGCTAATTTTGTTTATTATTGTAATATAATCACACTAATCACACACCACACTCACTAAACACACACATCATCCACTAATCACCCTTACAATCTTAATTAACCCTTTTCCTTTTTTTATCAACACGTTAAACCTTTTTTTTCAAATCAGTTTTTTTAAAAAACAAATTAACAGGTATTTTATTAACTAATTAGATCTTTTTTCTTGACTTAATTGTTTAATTAATCAACCATTCAATTTATTTTCCTTTCAATAAACTTAATAACCTTTTATGTAAATAATAATATCCCTTTTTTTTGTTTTGGGAATTACCTCACACTTAAAATCACTTTCAAAATAAATTAATAAACTTTTTTTCTAAATTAACTTCATTTCTTATGATAATATCTAAAAACTACCCTTATTTAATAAATCCTATTTTATTTAAAATCAATTCACATCCAAAAAATATTTTTGCTAATAAAATTAAATTAACCTTTTTTCTAAAATCAACTCCATCAATCTAACTTTTTATTAAAACCAATAAACAACTCCTTTTTATAAAATTAATCTCCTTATAAATAATCATAACATCTTAAAATCAAATTCACCTAAAAATCAAGGTCGCACTAAAATAAACTCAACTTTCTCCTAAAAATTTAGTAATCAACCTTTTTCCTAAAATCAACTTGTCTAAAAACAATCTCTCGCTCAATTCAACCTCGCCGAAAACGATCAACAGCGTAAAACTCAATCAATTCGTGCACCCCACGACACATTCACTTACACTTCAGCGCTTTCATGCGTACATGTATGTTTATTTATCTGCCTTTACATTTCCGCAATTTATTTATTGTAATTTACATTATCGCAATTTATATTTCCGCATCGCATTCCATCCAAAGGAAAAACCTACACATAATTCAACATTGTGTGTAGTGCACATCATTTGCATCATTCTCCCCGCATGATCCTTGATCCCATTCAAGTCGATCTTCCTAAGTTTAGATCCTACCCCATAGGAAGGACCTTTATCATACAACTTAGAACAAACAAACTCAATCAATTCAACATACAATATTCAAACAATCAACTTAAAAAAAAACAATATTCAAACATTCAAACAATTCAAAACAATTATTCAAACACAATAGAGAAAAGATGCCAAATCATCTTAAGCGAGATAGAATCTCCACCCCACAACAATACAATCAAGCCGTAGGGACTTTGCCTTAAGAGAAATAAAGGCATACTCGTCAAACAATCCGAGTACTTAAGCCCTTTTCTTAAGACGATGCAAAGACTATTTTCCTACAACCTGTGGCGGTTAAATCTCTCTTAAAATGAAGACACATCTCTTCTCCTAAAATCAATCAATCAACTACCCTAAACCCGTAGGAACTTTGACCATAGTCAAAGAACTCCTCTAACCCTTTAGGGGAACTACAAATACTCTGATTCCACTCCCGTAAGGATATGTAGGCATAAGATGCGATATCTTATCGAGTATACTTAGAAAATAAACCCTTAGGTCTTTAAACCATTAAGCAGATAAACACTTAGCAATAAACAAACATAAAACAAGAGGTTCCTGTAGAGTACTACAGAAACTTAGGATGCTAGCACCTTCCCTAAGTTTAACCAACCCCCGAACCTATAACTCTCTAGCTTGCATTTGCATTGCATTGTGGGAATTTCGATCTTTATCCCTTCCTTTGGACAAATCAAAGTTCAGTTGCAAATTGAATTAAAGATTCAAACTAATCAATAGTTTGGTATCCAAATTTCACCGCGACAGTTACCTATGGTGATGGTAGCGATTTTAGTGTGCTTCGGTTCCAAGAGGGAATCAATCCTATGGTGGAGATCATGGAGTAAAATGAACCTAAGTATTCATAATTTGGTACCACATGTATTGAGTCAATGATGTTGCATTAGCATTCTATGTGGCATTGCTTAATTTTGTTGGTGCTATATGATGTGGTGATACTTGTGAATGTTATGTGATTATATGTGAGCCTTGTGATGAAAGTTGTATATGAGTTACTTATCGTGTTTGGGGTGTGAGTTTATGATATGTTGATGTTATTGACTTGTTGCATATGATTGTTGTAATATATTCTTTCTTATATATATTATAATTGATTATGATTACTCACCCCTTCTGTTTGAATGTTGCCTCTACGCGGGTAACACGCAGATACTAAGAAGTAGATTTTGTGGAAGTAAGTGGAAGCTATCCTTTGGAGATCGCCTTTAGTTTATCGTTTTTCTTTTATAGTGAAATTCTGCTCTGATCATGTAATATCAGGTTGGGGTGAATGTTTGATATTCGAAACTATTATGTTGTTATGCTAGAGTTAAACTCTAATTATGTTGTTGAGATGTTTATATGATGTTTTGAGTTGAGTATTGATAATATTTTCGTTATTATTATTATTAAAATTGGAGTTCAAGACCTACCATTAAATGTTGTATTAGCTTTTATGATTAATTGATGATGATTTCGTTGCATATGTTTTCACATAAGTGTTATGTAATTATAATTAATATATTCGTTAATTATATGTAGGGTTTAGATGGGTGTTACAATTTGTAAGACAAACCAACATACCACAAAAAATTCAAGTTGTATAACTTCTTGAACAACTATGACCTCGAGTTTGAATCTAAACCAATCTTCTCAGAATTTGCTTGAAAGATCAGATGAAGTATAACTAGACAAACTTCAAAACCGACTCCCACAAACCTGAGCACAAGGATTCAAAGATAGTCCAAGCGTCATACATATCAATGATGTTGACATACTCAGAAGTGAGATAGAGCACCTACTAGAATGCAACTACCTCTGAAGATATTCAATAAGCTTCTTCTGAGCTGGTGATATAGACTTTCAAATAGATTATCTCTACACCATCAACTTCTATAGTAATACCTTTTGAAAGGATATTCTATAAACCTTCAGAACCCCTTTTATTAAGACCAATGAGTTAAAAATTTGTTTTGCTTTTTCCATCATTTAAATTCAGTGGAATCACCCTTTGAATATGGTAGTAAAAATAGTATAATATTTTTCATGTGGAACTTGGTTCCTTCTTGAAGGAAATTCTTTGACATACATAATTTTCTTACTGGATCATTATCCACGCCACTGTTAAGTGTTAAGCACAAACCATGCTCTGATACCAATTGGAGGTGAGAAAAGTACACAAGATGGGGGGTGAATTGTGTTTTCTGTTTTCTTAGTTTGCATCTGATCAGAGTTCAGAATCTAAACTGGTGTTCAGATTTTGGTTAATTCTTAGCAGCGGAATGTTAACAAAAGCAAATAAATAATAGAAGAAGACACAAATATTTATATTGGTTCCTCCCCTAACTAAGAGTAGTCCAGTTCCCTTGTTTCACAAGAGATTTCCACTATAATTAAATCATGATTACGATGCTTATGCATTCTGCATAAGGCTTTTACAATTGCTCCGGCCCAAGGTCCAAGACTTTTGCTCAAGCTCCTCACTCGAGACTTCCTGCTCAGGTTCCATGAACCCAAGACTTCCTTGCTCAGGCCTGAACCCAAGACTTCTGCTCCAAGTCATATGAAATAAGCCTCTTCGCTTGCACCTCTCAGGTTAAGACTTACTGCTCCAATTCCATGTACTGAGAATTCTTGCTAAAGCCCCTAAGGCTTAAGACTTCTGCTCTAGGTTCCATGAAACGAGCCTCTATGCTTGCACCCCACTGAACAAAACTTATTGCTCCAAGTTTCATGAATCGAGCTAACCTGCTCAATCCACAACGGGGAAAAACTTTTTGGCTCAATCAATCTACATAATTAAGACTTTCATTTCTCAAGCACATAGCAATAGACTTACGTGGCTTAAGCATCTTGGCTCGATACTTCCTTTCTTGTATCGCAATGACACAAAAAATTTATCAATCCACTTGATTAAGACTTTCACAGCCCAAGCACATATCAAGAGACTTACTTGGCTTAAGCATCTTGGCTCGAGACTTCCTTGCTTGTATCCCAATGACAAAAGACTTTTATCTAAACTGCTATACAAGCTCAGCAGAATAGAGAACAAGGTGTACATGATACAAGAATCTGAGGTATAGGAAGTCACCATAACAAAGACCTAAAGCACTTAATATTTCTAAGATATTCAATGTGTAAGAAATCTTAAGGCTTTTACAATTATAACTTACATAAGAAAAATCTGCATATACAATGAGTTGATAATTACTGATCTTGTTACTCCTTCTTCTCGTTGATCCTTATTAAAGATTCAACTTCAACCTTCAGTCATATTTATAGCCTTTTCATAAACTAGCCATTGAAGAGGTAACTTGATCAAGAGTCTTTACTATTACTCCATAGTACAAGAGCCGTTGAAGATAGATACACTAAAAGATCTTAATAGAATGTGTAAGATGTTTAACCTTTTAGTGTTCAAGAGATTATGTACTATTAGAGCCGTTGAAAGTAGATATCCATAAAGCATCTCAGTCTTTCTTTAGTCTTACAATCTATAGACTCTAGCTGACAAACTGATTTGACAATACAACTTTCTTTTTGTAGTACGGACAACTTCAGCTTTATCACCAACTCTGAATGGTACCAGAAGCTAATTTGCATTCACTAAGTGTAGAGACAACTATGTTGCTTATTATGTTGCTGAGACCTTCAGCTTCAGAGTCCACGTTAGACATCACTTAGTAAGTGTTCTTCAGATTCTGCCACCAGAAGCTAGCAATTCAGCAACTCTTAAAGTTTGTTTAATGTAGAACAGATTCTGACAATAATATTTACAATTATTAGAACCTGCACACACATCAAATAAACCATTGTTCTTTGAATACTTTGTTATCATTAAAACCTAAGGAAAATATGTCATGAACAAATCTTGTTCTAACAACTTCCTTTGACTAAACTGGTTGTGTTCTAGGCTTAAGACCACAATAGTCAATTCTCCAACTCTCTTCCTTTTTGTCAAAACATCATTCATGAATTTGGAGTAGCTTGGCATTTTTTGCATCATTTCAATCAATGGTATATTGATGTGAAGCTGCTTTAGGATATCCATGAATTTTCCAAACTATTGCTCTTATTTTTCCTTTCTAATTCTTTTGGGGAAAGGTGGTGGTGGTATTTTTTTAACAAACTTTCTTGTGGTAATTACTTTTGGCAATTCTAGAGACACCTCTCTATTAGCATGTGTTGTGTTAGAAGTCTTCAAAGTGTTATGCATAGATGGAAATCCTCCATTTCTTTCCTTCTCAATAAGGGGGTTTCTTTTTCATTTGCATGGTCTCCCTCCTCCATCTCTTCAGAGGATTTCTCACTCTTCCCTTACTGAGTCTAATCTTGAATTTGTTGACTTGGTCCTTCATACTCTTTACCACTTCTCAAGGAAATGACTTTGCAAGTTTCAATACTCTTGGTGTCGTAATTTGATGCAAAGGATCTAATAGATCTTGGTAGTCCTACAAAGGTTATTGAACTTAGAGCAAGAAGAATTTTCCCTAAATGAGTTTTCAGATTTTTTTATACGTGCACCTTGAGCTTGAAATTGACTTTTTGTTATTTTCATAAAGGACTTAAGAATTAATTCCATATGGTTATTTCCATGATTAGCTACAACATAATTACAATAAAAAAACCAGGTGGAATATGAGTTTCTTGAGGCTTAAATTGGTTTTGACTATTGCTCCATGAGAAGTTAGTATGATTATGCCAACCTAGATTGTACGTGTTGTTGTATGTATTTGTATGCTCTTGGATACCCATATAATTAACAGAGACTATTTGTTGAACATTGTTCAAACAAATGGGCTCCTCCATAGTAAACATATACAATTTCAATAGCAATAATCACAACCTTGACCAGCTCATTAGCTGGCGCATCAGAAGGCGTCAACAGGTTTTTCATCATTTGATGAATTCGAGACACTTGAGCAAAAATAATTATGGTCTCACTGACTTCATGAATACTTATTGGCTTCTTTAGGAAGATATCAGTGACAACACGTGTGACTGGCCATTGATAAATATTGGTAGTAATACTTTTAATCAAATTATACCCTTCTTGATAAGACTTGGAACACAATGCACCACCAGAAGATGCATCTAACATGTCCCTTGAAGATGGAACTAAACCGTTGTAAAAAGTTTGTCAATGGGGATCCCATGGTGTGAAAGTTGTCTAAATAATTTTTTAAATCTATCCCAAGCAACAAATAACGATTCATTTTACCCTTGCCTGAATGATGTAATTTCATTTCTCATTTTGGCATTCTTGACAAAAGGAAAATACTTGGCTAAGAATTTCTTACCCAAATCATTCCATGTCACTATGGAACTTGGCATGAAGCAATTTAACCAACTTTTCGCTCTATCTCTTAGAAAGTATATAGACAGCCTGAACCTAAAAACATCATAAGTGACTCCTGGAATTTTGAAATTTCTAGCAAGCTTTGGAAATTCCCTCAAATGTAGATATGAGCCATCAGTACAACACCTGAGTTTTGGCTAATGGCTTGCAGAATTTGGAACATCATTGACTTAAACTCAAATTGAACCATTGTGATCTTAAGCCTTATGATTCACATATTCATAGCATTTGGGTAAAAAACATCTTAGACTCTTATGTTCCTTGCCTTATTATTAACAATGCCAATGGTATAAGTGTTGGCCATGACTCTTTCTTGTTGTTGAGTTTCTTCAAGGTCCTCAAACAAAATAGAAAGTATAGGGGTTGTTGGTTGTAAAGTTACAATTTGATATCTACTAAAGAGTCTAAATATTCTTGCTGGTTCAGGGTCTCTTCTATAAATTGTAGTTAAAAATCTGCGCATGCAGTAATAAGGTACCTGTCGTGACACCAGAGACATAAAATATCAAAAGCTCAAATGCAGTTTTTACAATTTTAATGAAAACCAAATGTTTAATGACACAATTCCCAACAACAGCTCTAAAAGTGGTAGCAGGTGTTAAAAATAAGAGTATCAATCCCATAGATAACTAAGTTGATTTTCAAGTAAAAAGTTGTGAATAATCATGAGCATAAAATTATAATAATTGATGTTGTCACATGCTTAAAATTAATAATAATTGATGTTGTCACATGCTTAAAATTAATATTAATAACTAAAGGTAAGGGAGTTTAACACAGATGAGACCATGTTGAGCAACAATTCATTTAATGAGTTTTACCTAGTGTGTTAGTGTGGTGTGATCCATTATGACAAATCAGGTCAGAATGTGACCTAATGGTGTATGCCTTCAATGACAGAATAAATGAAAAAAGAGATATGGAACAAATCTCTAAGTCTCACAATAGCATCGATGTATGTCTTTGCTAAGTTCTGATTTCCTCTATGGTTCTAGTTCTTTATCCCAAAAGCAAGTAGATAACAAATAATCCTACTTAGTTTTTTTATTCACATTTGTCATAATTTCCATTAATCAAAGGATTTCTCAACATTAACAAACTTTTTTTATATTCGAAAAATGATTATCCAAATAAATAAACATGTATCATTAAATCAAATAAAAAAATATATAACTAAAATGACATCACATTACACAAAAAGGTTACTTATAACTAAACTGCACATTGATTTACACAAAGAGCTTTAGCTCATGGTGAGCAGAAAAAATACATCAAAATAGGATCTCATGCTAAACATTGCTAAACAATAAGGAAAAGAGAATATAAACTTAAGAGTGATATTCCTCTGAAGTGATCGGGCGAGAGGTGCGTCAGAATTAGGTTCAACGTTCTTTCCTTCTTAGTACAATATTTTTATTTAAGTGTTTTCAATGTATGAACCCATTTTCAATTCCCAAAGCCAGTCCTTTTATATCCTTTTCCCCTTATAGATTTATTCCACACTTTAGATCTTCTCCCTAACGATTATCCATTAATATGGCTAAAAGAATAAAGCATATTCCTTCATTTTATCCGTTAGTATAGGTAGTGGAGTAGCACACAGTAGTTGTAGGAGAAAACATGTCTCATAGCAGAGCTGCTGCATAGGATGGCTCCTTCACCACTCAAATGCAAATTTTCATAATTTGTTCTCTAGTGCTCATTTTTATTCATTTAGATTTTCCAAATCAATCCTAATTTCCTTCTTCAAGACCCTGCCACATCACCTATATTTTTTAGAATAAAATCCATATCAGCATCTTTTGGCTCAAGATATGACTAAACTTGTCACCAGAGCTATTTATGCACATTCACAAAACACATGAAAACAATAAAAGAGAACACCTAGTGTATTTTATACTAATTAAACTAAAGTTAAACAAACATAATTAGGTATATTCAATAATGCTTAAGTCTACCATAAAATTCAAGTTTAAGAGGCATAAATATCTTACAAAAAATTATGAAAAATTAAAAAAAGGATAAAGAGTGTAAAATAATTTCATTTCTGGATTGGATGTTACAAATAATTTATACACTATGGTATTTGTAGAGTTAGATATATATATACTGATTCTAGAATTGTGTACTACATAAAATGTTGCATCATTAAGTTATTTACACAAATAATATGGAGTGTTGCCTCTATTTAGGATATATGGAGACCCATATTCGGTCTTATTGTGTTTTGACTAAGCCTAGAGTTGTGGCATCCAAGGTAAACCCCAATAGACTTGAGAAAAATTTAGTTAACTCATGTTCAACGATGACCTTTTTGGATCTTGTCAAATTCAGTACCCCAATGGTAAAATATCATTATGTATCATTAATTAGTGATCCTCCTGCCTCATTATCTTATCTCATAAAAAATATTCACAACCAAGATTTTCGTCTTTTCTTTTTGATTAAATTTTTTAAATATTTTTTTTATTATCTTTTTTTACAAGAAAACCCAACCTCTTCCCATAAATAGACCAATCTTAAAGCTCTTTTCCTATGCAAGACCATGTCGTTCTCCCTCCTTGTATTGAAGACGTGGATTCTAAAGCTTTCTTCTTTGAACTTGTTGATACATGACTTACTTTTTCTTGTGATTTATTTACTTCTTAAAGTTATCCAAGCGACTTAAAAATATATTGTCGTCCATCTATCAACTATCAGACTTGGCTTCTTAGGTTGAAGTTGCCAAATGAAATATATGGAAGGGATAAGATTTCTACAAGATGATTATGATTTCACAAGAAGACATTCAAATTAACATAGACCATCTTTCCAGCCTCCTTGCACAATGGTTATGATAACCCCATTCTCTTTGATGTGGTCGTGTTCCTTGCCTTGCCTAACAGCGGGGTTAATGCCCATGCGGTCTTTGATATTTGTATCCCTCCTTTGGGGTTCAAATTTTTTACGGATATTTTTCGTTATGCTAATTTCAACGAATATAACATTGGAATCGCATAGACTATAACATTCACTATAAGAAAAATCCAACTTTTCTAGGGGTTTAACCCCTTGCAAAGCACAAAAATCCCGACAACGTGTCATAGCGGGTAAAATACTGAGCATACAAACGCTCGAAATAAGTATATAGTTGCTACTGAAGTTTTATTTTTCAAGGGAAACGCCTATGAAACCCTTAAAGAACAAATAAGGCCATCATAACCAAATTCAAGTTCGGGAATCAATTATACGAGAGAAAGGTATTAGCACCCCATACATCCATTATATTCAACAGAAACCTTCTAGTTAGTTTTGTGAATGTGTTTAGTTTAAAAATGTTTGGAGTTCTTCTGTTTATTAAAAGATATTTATAAGATGAAAGAAAAGGGAACATTAGTTTTTTATTAGAGTGCTTGGCAAGATGTCGAATCTTTCTCCTAGGTATTCCTAAGTGCGATGGGAAGTTCAAAGATACTTAGTTCTTTGTAGAAAATGTTTGTTTGTTGGTTGATTTTATGGAATTATGTTTAAGTCGCATTCGAGTGGTTAAGCATTGCTTGTTCATCGCACATTGGTGGAATAAAGCGTTTGTGTATTCTGGATTGGAGTGTATAAAACATCATTCGTTTGTGAAAAAGTTTGCTTAGTTGCGCTTGGGCAAAAAATAGGTTTTATTGGTTTTGGCTGATTTGAGGTGGAAGACGAGTAACCCGTTCCAACAAAGTGTACACTATGCCTCCGATACTCGAGGAACAAACGAATGTACATTCGCCAACTCCCTTTTAATCCAAACTTACTTATTTAAAATTGTCTTCGCAGAAGATGAATAATAGGTTCGAGTAAAGTGTACACTAAGCCTCTGATACTCGAGGAACAAACAAATTTACATTCGCCCACTCCCATTTTAATCCAAATTTACTTATTAAAAACTGTCTTTGTGGAAGACGAATAATCAGTTCGAGCAAAGTGTACACTAAGCCTCCAATTACTCGGAGCTTAAAAGGGTGTACATCCAATTATCTTTTTTCTGATTTTTATTGAGAAAGTGATTTTTGTTTTAATTGTGAGAAATAATTGATCTAATTGTGGAAATAAGTTTGATTTTGTTATATTAAAAAAATAGATTTTGTGATTCTCTTGATATTCATGTTCCTGATAATTTAAAATTTAATATGCTTAATCAATTAATTTAATTAAAACAATTAATAAAAAAAATTAAAAATAAATAAAGGAGACGTAAATAGAATCACAAAGAGGTGCAAGTAAAAGAATTTAATTGGCTTTTAAAAAATACTAAAGTAATATTAAACTACTTCAAAAAGTCAACATTTGAGCTTTTGCTGACTTTTTGTTACCTTTTAATAAAAACATGAATAAATAATAAATAGTAATACCTATTTTTATATATTTTTTATTTTGAAATCGGCCATAAAGCAAATGCACATGCTTTTTGTATATCCAAAAAAGGTAAACTAGTAAAATGCAGGCAAAACTTAGGCAAAACTTAGGGTACAACCCAAGACATGAAAATCTGAGGGCAAAAACCCCTCGCGAAACAAGTAATCTCAACTTCTTACTAGGTTTTTAACCCCTCGTAACGTTTCTATGGGTATAACATCTCTCAATGTCTAACCTTATAGAAGACCTCTAACATAGCACACAAATAGGACGTAGAAGAGATTGAAACAACAACAGAAAAACACTCCCTAATAGAGGTTGAATTACTCACATAAAAAATTCTCGTATTCATATTATTCAACCTTAAAATAAACTTAATTATCATTTAAAGCACTGATTATATACCCAAAGTTTTATTAAAATGTGTTTGGGAGATTTTTAGAATAAAGTTTGATAGTATGAAGTTTATCACAATAAACTTATAAAGATTATCACACAAAAAATTCAACAAGTTCCCTTAATTCTATAACATGAAATTTATTTCCCCTTTCTTTAGATCTTCAAGTTATCAAAATTAGTTTAAGAAACAAAAACAACCGTCATATTGTTTATGGCCTGAGCCATTCGATCCACGCAACGATCATCTATCATTTGATGTGTAGGTTCAGATCTTGGAGGCATTTATTTTCTATAAGACTAAACACTTGATTAGAAAAGAGAAGAAGTATAAGAAAAGAAAAAAAGAGAGAAGAAGAATATAGGAGAAAGAAAAGGAAATGAATGAATGAAAGAGAAAAGATTGAGTTTTATAGAAACTCGTAATGCTTGGTTGCAAAGTAAATGATGAAATGCTTCGGTTCCAAATGCTGCCAGGGGTTTAACCCTCACAACACACAATGTAAAATTTTAATTTTTATGCCTTCAAGTTATGAGAGGTAACATGTCAAGTGTGTGTCTAGTATTGGGGATGGTTTTACCCCTGTCAAAGTTTCTTTTTTTTCCAAGGAGTTTAACCCTTGACAGCTATCCCTAGCAATGAAGCTTATTTCTTGTAGCAAATTGATTTTTCTTCACCCGAATTTGGATTTTAGTCATGTAAAAAGAGTGTGACCCATTTGAAATGGTTGATGAAAGGAAGGAACACATTCTGTTGGAGTTTTGAAATGTAAAATGGATGCAACTAATTTCAAAAATAAATTGAGCATAAGTATTTGTTTGGGAATCATGGTAGTTGTATTCACATCAAAAGTATAACTTTGTTGAGAAAAAGTAAGTATGAGTTAAGAATTTTTATAAACAAATTGCGGGGAGGTCCTAAATTGGTTAGAAAAGTGCATACTTAAGCATTTATAAGTGAGCGAATCTACACATCTATCACCTTAAGATTTTGGGTGAGTATGTGATTTGTCTCTCACAAGATGTGTTTCTTATAAAAGGAAAAATCCCCAAAGAATTGATAACCCAAGAGGGGTATTAGAAGCCTTTGGTTTGAGTGAGATACTGGTTTCATTGTATCGAAAGTACTCCCCATAAATGGTGGGTAAGAGGTGTCACGTTCAAGAGTGTCAACTGTAACACCTTAAACCATGAAATTTATATAAAAAGCATTACTCAACAATTTAAGGTGTCACCAACGAAGACCCTTCTGTTAGACGAAGACGACTTATCTAGAGGGGGAGGGGGTGAATAGATTCCCAATAAATTTGCTTTACAAAAACTATTTTAAAAACAATGGCTAGCGGAAGAGACTCAGATCGATTCGTCTAAACCGGACCCCTATCAAAAAGCTCGGACATGTGTATATGAAAATCAATTGAATATAATGATAAGAAATTCAATTAATATGCTACTTCCAATGATAAATCTCATAAAAATACTATTAAGACAAATTATCAAACACCTTGTGTGCAATCGATTTTGTTTGAAAATTTGTATAATTTTGTTGATCTTAAAATTCAATCACAATCTAAAGGATTGTGATAAACTTAACAAAATATTTTTCAAATGGTTTTCAAAACACTACTAGAAAAAGTATTTTTAATATCGGATGCGAAATGCATTTTACCTCGGCTGCAGTAGCGAGGTAACAAACGTTGTCATGAAAAGTAAAGGCTTATAACCTCGGTTATTTAAACACCGAAGGGTAAAATAATTTTCACATGAGTTTGAATCCCAACATCTACATTTTTATTATAAAACTAGTGCCTTATACATCTCGCTTTACGAATAAACCGAGAGATAAGTTAGATTAATGTTTTTTATTAGAAATTCATTATGTTTACACAGAAATAAATCAAAATAATTTGTTTACAAACTTAAATGTTTACCGAGAATATTACATTCTTTACACTGAAAATAAATAAAAATAATTGATTTACAAACTTAAATGTTTACCCAGAATATTACATTATTTACACAAAATATTAAAATAAAAATTAAATTATCCCTGAAGATCATATGTTGTTGGATATTCGACTCCTTGATATTTGGGCAAATGCTTCACCTAGCAAGTATTTGTTTCTGGTATAAAACAATAAAAGGGTTAGAAAAAAGAATATAAAAATAAATGATTTTTTGCTCAAATGAATATTTAAAAACACAAACCTTAAACCTAGATAATTTTCTGCACTTGCAATTCATCGCTAATGGAAAAAGTTAAAGTGGAAGATAAAGATAGTTTCAATTTCTTCATGATGTTTCTTTATCAATTTTAGATATCAAAAACCCTTTATAATGGAAATTTATTAGGTATCATGCGAATCACTAATTGTAGTTTCTTGAGTGTTGATAATCATGAAATGAACAACAAAGATTTGTTTAAGAACGTTAAGTTATCCCATCGATTTTGTAACACCCCGAAATTTGCCTTGTCATTTCATCTGAAACTGACTTATGTTTCTCTGCATTTTTTCATTTCTGCATATCATGGCATTGACTCTTGAGACGTGGGATCAAGGTTTTTCATGGCTCAGGGTTCTCTTTTACTGCAAGATTTTAAGCAGCGAGCATCAGAGGCGTTTTCATTTTTTTCGCTCAGCAACCGAGTGGCCGACTTTATTTTATTCAGTAGGTTATTCTCAGCACAGGAGATAGGTCACATGATGTCTTAGGCATTCTCATAGTTATAATATCCAAGGGCAAGTTTCAGAGGCTTAACAGGGCTCAGAACGGGTGAAAACGAACGAATGTGTAAGTTTCCCTCCAAATGGCACAATTTTTCAAAATTTGTGAGTGGTTAACCGATTAACCAATTTTCACTAGCAAATGGCTAATCGATTAACTATAATAAATTTTTTCTAGTAACGTGCATTTTCAATGCTGCCACTTTTGGGGTCTATTTTGATCACTTGTGAATTTGATTTTACACCAGAAGAAGGATTTATAATCACTCTAAATTTTGATTAAATTTCAAAATTAATTCAATTTCCCTCCAATTTTCCATTCCTAATCCCTATCCAATTTTCAAAACCTCACTCCAAACCATGATTCTACTCCTAACCAAAAGCCTATTTAAATGAATTTTCTCCAAACCTCCACACAATTCACAATAATTTCCAACTTCAGATTTCACACTCTCTCACTCTTGAGAATTTGCTCTCAAAATTCTCTCAACTTTTCTACACTCCAGTACCTATATTAAAGCTCTTTTCTTCGAGTTCATTGATTCTTCATTGGAATCTTTGAATTTTAGAGCTAAACCTCCATCATTCATCTCCATCATCTTCAACTCATCATTTGATTTTCGTTTGGATTTGGATCTGATTTTGGAAGGAAGTTTATAAGTGGTTCTTGGACCAATTTTGGCTTATTTTGAGTTGTTCTTAACTTCTATTGCAATAAAGCTCTTGGATTTTGAAGATTCTTGGGTTTCTAGCTTGGATCTATCAATTTGCAGTAGATCAACACTTACCAAAGCAAATCTCATCTTTGAAGGTTGGTTAATTCTAGATCTAATTCTGTTTTGAGC
Source organism: Lathyrus sativus (assembly GCA_963859935.3). NCBI lineage: Eukaryota > Viridiplantae > Streptophyta > Magnoliopsida > Fabales > Fabaceae > Lathyrus > Lathyrus sativus. The sequence continues at coordinate 550,345,774 of OZ012738.1, read as the reverse complement.
TTATTTGAATAAGTAGATCTTCAAGTTTTGATTGATTTTGGTGATTTTGATCTTTGTGATTTGTGATCATAATGTTTGATTAAGTTTGATTGATGTTTGATCACTGATATTTGGTGTTAAATTCGTACATAATTGATTACATGATCATTTGGATGATTGCACATTGAATTAATTGCTGAAAGTGCTTTTGAATTGTTGTTTTTCTGCTTCTGGTACAATGTTAATTGATTAACCAGTGCAATTTCTGAATTTTTCAAGTGGTTAATCGACTAACCAGTTTGCACTAGCAAATGGTTAATCAATTAACACTAGACCAGAATGTGGTTTTTTGTTGTTTTCAAGCATGTTTTGATTTCTTTCCACCTCTAACCTTCATGGATTAATGTGATGCATTTGTGTTGATTGTTTTTGACTTGTTTCATCATGCTTGATTGTTTGATCTTGATTTTTCGATGCGTGACTTTTGGTTTCCATTTGAATACTTAACATGTTCATGTTGCTTGATTGATGTGATGATCATATGCTTTGCTTGCTTGTATCCTGTTAATGATTAATTGTTGACGATTATCTTACTGGACTTACGATACATGTTTGCATTTGCTTTCGATTCCGTTTATCGCATGATCATTTAATTGCTTGAATTGATGTGAAAAGCATGTTAATCTTGTTGATTCTTGATGGTGCAATATTATTGATCATTTGTGTTTGATTGTTGATGCGTATCCATTCTTGCATGACATTTGTTCATGATTGATGCTTGCTCATGTCAATTACATTGAAACATGCTTGCTACCCTGCTTTCTACAGTTGTTTTATTCTAAACTTGCATGTTGTCTATGCTATTGCTTGCTTGATGCCTGCCTTATACACCTACTTTTGTGCTGAATTAGTAGCTGTTAAATGCTATTTTGATGCCTTGCTGGATTTTGTGGCTGTTTTGTGCTGGAAGCATTGTTGTAGGTGTTGTTTTTACCTTGTTTTCTTGCTTTTTGCCTTGCCTTTGCATGCCTAGAGTGTTTATTGTACGCCCCGTGGACGATACGCGACGCATTCGCTCGTATATCATAGTCTTTAATGCACTGTGAATCATAGAGCAAACTAATTCACTTTACTAAAACTCACAAACAAAAAGTAAAACCTTTTTATACTTCGGGATTGTTGTTTCAAACTCATTTTTAGAAAGAGTACATTACGTTTCCGTTGTATCATAAACAGGCGTCGACCCTAACTGTTGGAATGGGAACTTATCGTCACTCATAAAAAAAACACATGACCAATCTGTGGTTTCGTTAGTCGAACTATGTTTGCTCTGATTTCTCATACCAAATAAGGATACGTAGGCACAAGACACCGATGTCTTGGCGAGCAACCTTCCCCCATTGCCCGTATTTTTCCGAACTACGTTGGCTCTGACTTTCCTATTGCAAGAGGGAATACGTATACATAGGGCGGTGATGTCCTATCGAGTCTGTTTCTTTTTTTTCTTCGTTCTTGTTTCTGTTTAGCGGTAGCTTATATAAAACACACCCTTTGGTTAGATAACATGCGTAGATCCTGTTGAATACAATGGACGTGAGGGGTGCTCATACCTTCCTCTTGCGTAACCGACTCTCAAACCCAAGATTTGGTTGCGATGACCATGTCTTTTCCCGTTCTTCAGGTTTTCTTCAATTGTTTACTTTCCCTTCTTTAGGATAAATAACATTCAGTGGCGACTCTTCTATTTTTCTGCCAGGTGTTTCTCGTAGTTGCGACAGCTGGAGACTCTGCTAGGGACTCTGGTTCCCTATGCGAATCAATCCTAACGCTTGTCTGTTTCTGTTCTTTGGGTGTTTACTTTTGTGCAGTTACTTGCTTTTATGTACATTATCTGTTGTATATTATTACATTTGCATTTTACTGTTGCATATTATATTATGATGTTATTGCTGTGCTATTGGGTGGGTTGTTCCATGAGAGACAAACCTCATACCCATACTTGAGTATACACACATGATTAGTATGAAGAGTAGTGTGGACTTGTATGGCATCTTGATAGGCAAAAGTCCACGCAAAATCTGTGTCCAGACGAGGTTTTCTTTGGAGACATCCTATCCTGCGCATCTTGGGGAGTTGAGGGGATGTTGAATTAGAAAGCTAACAACCCTGGAGACCGTTCATTGGGAAGTCAGTTGAGACCTCCTTGATTGACCATGATGCCAAGCTAGAAATGGTGAACGTATCATCGTTTCTCGACCTGAGAGTCCGTGATACTGATGACCTGCATAGGACGTTGTACCATTCAAGACCTGAATCCACATGTGAGAGGGATGGGTTTTGCAGGAAACTTTAACCTTCAACCAACTCAATTTTCTAGTTTTCTTGTCAGAGCGGACTTTTGATCTTGTTTTCTATCACCTCGGTGTTCTAGTTTTCTGAGTTTTTTATCAGAGTAGAGTTCTGGTTATATTCAGTCAACAACACATCAGTAATCTTGAGCATTGGATACCTTGATCTCATGTTTGCATCTGCATAATCATCATGCATTTAACATTGCATGTTTATGTGTTTTATAGGCTCGTGTCTCCCTTTTGATTCTGGTCTTGGTTTTATGTAGAGATGGAGGCTAAGAAGAAGAAGATCATTATATACAAGTTTCCGGCACCGGAGTTAGGACCTTTATTTGGTCGATTGTTATGGTTGATCCTGGCGTTCTTGAGGTATTCAGAAGGGATTATGGAAGGATTTTGAGTCTTGTCCGTAAGGTCATAAACTATGATTAAGGAGCCATTCACGCTTTATTACAGTTTTATGACCCTCCGCTATAATGTTTCACCTTCCCAAATTATGTGTTAGTTTCGACTTTAGAAGAGTATGCTTTTATTTTGGGAGTTTCGGTCCAAGATGAGGTGCCATTCTTTTGTTCAGAGGAAGAACCCGATCTCGAGAAATTGGTCACCGCTCTTTATTTGGGCGCATCTGAGTTGATTGATCATGTTGTCAGCAGAAATGGATTTTTTGGCTTTAATTTATCTTTCTTGGTGGATAAAGCCCTGAAGTATGTTGAAGAGGGCTGTTGGGTGGTTTTTAGCGTTATCCTGAATTTGCGTATCTATGGCATTGTGCTATTCCCAACATATCGTACTTTGTTGATATGGATGCCTTTCGTATCTTCACTTCCAAGAATCTTGTACCCCCTCTCCTAGGAGATTTGTACCATTCAGTACACTACAAGAATGAGAAGAGGAGGGGAAAGATTGTTTCTTATTGTACACCATTGTTTCATAAGTGGTTTATGGATCACCTCCCTTGTTCCAGAGCTTTTGTCAATTCAAGAAATTCATCTGAATGGTCAAAGAGACTCTTGGGTTTGACAACCAAGGATATTATCTAGTTTAGTAGAGATCTGCTTGGTAAAGAGATTATCTTTAGTTGTGGTAACTTTCTCATTGTACCTTTGATGGGGAGGAAAGGGGGAATCAACTACAACCCTTCTCTCGCCATCAGACAACTTGGGTATGCTTTGAGGGGACCCCCAAAGGACGAAGAAGTGCAGGAATCTTTGTACTTTACTGGCGTAACTTACCCTGGTGTTCTGGCGAGATTCGTTGATGCGTGTGGTAAAATCCACAAGAGGGGGAAACTTTCTTTAGGGAAGATTGATTGCAGAGCCTAAGATCCATACGTGGAATGGATTCCGAAGAGGGTCGAGGAGATACTATTGCCTTTCTCTGTTGAGGAACCCTTATATCCTTTGTTGATTGAGCAGCCTACAACAATTGATATCCTGAGGTACAACAAGCTTTGGACAGAGAAGGAAGAGCCACGCAAAGAGAACGAAGAGTTGAAAAAGGAGATCAATCAGTTAAAGAATGATAGAGGCGAAGCTATTTAATTGGCTAAGATGAAGTCAAAATCTTTAACCAAGCTGGTGAAGGAGCTATCTGAGGAGATCAGGGTGCGAGAGCGGATCAATCAGGATCTGAAGAATACTGATAGCATTTTGAAACATAGAAAGAAGGATTTAGATAGAGCGTATCTGGAGATATCCAAATTTAATGAGAAATGGAATTCTACAGTAATTGCTAACAAGAACAGGGAAAATCATCTTCACAGTCAGATTGATAAGCTGAAGGCACAACTCAAGGTCAAAGAAAGAGAAGTGATGGTAGAATCACCCCGTAGATGCACAAGTGAGCAGAAACTCAACGAGACTCTATCAGTCCTTGAAGAGCTCAAGATCCGGGAAAATTTGAAGAGACCCAGGTTGGAAGATGCCTTTAGTGAAGATGCTTGTGAGGAGTCTTATCATTATCTCAGAGATGTTATATACAGAAGGGAGATCCTCATCAGAGAATTGGTTGCCAGACCAGATCATCCAGACACGAAGACGATGCTCAAGGAGGCTCATACATGGAGCAAGGAGCAGGGTTGCTGAGGAGGATCATCTTTTGATATGTCTTAGTAGTTTCTCTTCTTTTGTATCTTGATCATCACCAAATCTGTTGGATGGAATTAGTATCTTTTTGTATTCGGTTTTCTCTCATTTGTTGATATGTATTGGCTCAACTTTACTTCATCTATGAGTAGATTCTTGTGGTATTCTTATCCATCTCTACTATTCATGTTTATTGAAACCGGAATCAAGAGGGAGATCTCCTTATAAATACATAGACATGTTTGCATTTTCATTTACACCGCAGGTGTCTGTAGTGGCCTTTTGATCTTATCTCTGCTTAGTTTTCTTCAGCAACAGGATTGAGGAGTTCAGTTTCCATAGATACTCAACTCGAGGGAATCAGCAAAGGATTATGGATCAAGTTCAGGCTGAATGCAGAATGTTGCCAACGGACAAGAACAATTGAGGACTCTGGTCCAACCTCTGATAGCACGGGTTGATGAATAGAGTGTTTTGCATGGAGGATCTAGTGCTATTCCTCCGCCTGTTGGTGGTTCTGTTCCACAAGGAGCTAATATTCCTACTGTTATCATAACTCTGGGTGGAGGTGCTATTAATGAAGCTGGTAATGTTGTTGGTGAAAGTGTGTATGCTGTGCACAAGGATGCTGGTCCTCGGTGGGAGGATCACTAGGATGATGTCTTTTCTATGAGAGATATAGAAGGTGGCTTGCCTTCTGAAGTTGACAAAAGTGTTTAAGCTGATCGAGGAAAAGATGAAGTCTTATGAGAACCAAAATTCTTTGGGGCTTGATATGTCAAATCTCGGTCTAGTTCTAGGGGTCAGAATTCCCCCAAAGTTCAAGGTGCCATATTTTGACAAGTAGAAAGGGACGACCTGACATATCCAAGCATGCTTCAGAAAAATGTCTGCATACTCTGACAATGAGAAGCTGTTAATGCATTTTTTTCTAAGACATTATGGCAGGAGCGTCTTTGGAATGGTATATAAGGCTTGAGAGAACCCATATCAGAAGCTGGAGAGAATTGGCCGAGGCCTTTGTTCGCCACTATCAGTACAATAGTGACATGGCGCCGAACAGGGTGTAATTACAGAGTTTGTTAACGAGAGCTTCCAAGAATACGCCCAGAGGTGGTGGGAATTAGCAGCGAGAGTGCAACCTCCCATGATGGAGAGAGAATTGACTGACATGTTTATGGATACATTGCCTGGGGTGTATTATGAGAAGCTGATAGGCTGTATGTCTGTAGGTTTTTCTGGCCTAGTGATGACATGTGAGAGAGTGAAAAGTGGAATTAGGTCTGAAAATATTCCAAGTGGAAGTGGATCCTCTTCGGGAGGAATGAAGAAACCATATATAGAAAACCCTAAGAAGAGGGAAGGGGATTCTAATGCAAGGGGGTAGTATTCCTAAGATGTTCTACTGACTGTTCAAAGTGTGAAGTGCAAGTCGAGGGTTGTGATCTTTTGAAGAACAATATTCAGAGGATGATTGATGATGGTTATTTACAATTTGACAGAGTTGTTGGGGAAGATGTTGTTGATGGGGTTAGTAATGACGGAAGAGCTATTGCCATAATTTCAATTCCTTACCAGACCATAAATATTTCAGCGCCTGCTAGGCCAGTGCCGGTGATCATTACTATTCCATGACCTATGTTGTACGAGAGCACCAGAGCCATCCCATGGAACTATGTGGCAAAAGTGTCTTGTAACGGGTAGAAACAAGAGTTGTCCAGTTCGTCATATGGTTGTTCTACTATTGAAAACATAGAGAGTGCATGTCATATCACTCGAAGCGGGATAGTCTTTTCCCCACCAGAGGCTAATATGTACACGACCGACAAGGGAAAAGGAAAAGCAATGGTTGAGGAAAATGCTTAGCAACAGGCTGGTAGTGACATTTCATTCTCTAAATATGATGAGGAGTTTAAGAGGCTCATTCGTAAGAGTGACTACAAGGTTGTGGATCACTTGAATCAGAATCCTTCAAAGATTTCCATTTTTTCATTGTTATTGTGTTCTAAGGAACATCGAAATGCTTTGTTGAAGATCTTGAATTCAGCTTATATACCACAAAAAATTTCAGTTAACCAATTGGAAGGGGTTGTGGCACACATCAACGCTGGCAATGATTTCGGTTTCACTGACCTGGATTTAAATTCTTCTAGGAGAAATCACAACCATGCTTTGCATATTTCCATGGAGTGCAGAGGATCATTGTTGTCTCATGTTCTGGTTGACACAAGATCATTACTCAATGTGCTACCCAAGACGGCATTAATGAAATTGGACACCCAGGGGCTGATTTATACACCAAGTGATTTGGTGGTGAGAGCATTTGATGGCTCAAAGAGGTCTGTGTTTGGAAATATTACCATGCCAATTCAGGTGGGACCTGAGACCTTCAATGCAACTTTCTACATAATGGATATCCAACTGGCCTATAGCTGCTTGCTTGGCCGACCATGGATTCATGTTGCGGGATCATTCACGTCAACCTTGCATCAGAAATTGAAATACATGATGGATGTGAAATTATGATATGCTGATTTCAGATGTCCCTAGCGATGTTAAGACATTGGTATCTGCCAAAACAGAACAAGGACATAACATGGCCATTTTAATTCACTTTAAAAATTAACAGTGTCATGATCATTGTTGTAACATCTGCAGACTGACATAACAGTTTATCTAACCATTTAAATTGTTCAGAATTGTAAATGCTGTAACAGAGAGTCGATGTTACAGTGGATGTTATGACATCCACTTCTGGACAGACTATTAAACTTAACAGTAAACAAGTCACGGAAGCAGTAAAGAACACAGGAAATTGTTAACCCAGTTCATTGCAACATCACCTACATCTGGGGGCTACCAAGCCAGGAAGGAAATCCACTATTAGCAAAATTAATTCAGAGCTAAACTCCCAGTTTACAACTCCTCACTTAATCTCTATCCAATGCAATTTCTGCCTAGAACCCACTAGACAAGAGACACCTCTCACTCCCCCTTAATCACAACAATGATAAACAATTCAATACAAAAGAAGACTTTAGAAGACCCTCTTCAAAGTCACAATACTTGATTTTGCTTAACAACTTCAATCAAGGACAATACACTCTTGCATACAAGCTTTAAGTGAACACTTAACAATTGACCAATAACAACTACCAGCCACCATATGTCTACCACAATGCATCCAAAGATACAAAGGGTGACTTACAAAGTCACACACACAATGGACTCTCAAAACCCTAAACATTTATTTTACACTCAAGTTTTTCTTGTTGTGAGTGCTTAATTTCCCTTGCTTCTGCGCTTCCTTAAATAGCAATGCAGACTGGGCTTGGGCTGATCAAAAAGTAACATAAATTAGGTTTAACCAAGTTAGCCTAATTTTCATAATTCTGATGCTGCGAATTAGGGCACTGCTGCTTCATGTTATGCCCAACCCTGACTAGAATCTCGCCTGAGATTACTAAGGAGCCATAACAGGTTTCCTGAAGTATAGCCTGAGCTTCCTCTTGCAATATAATAGTAAACCTAAACACGCGCCCTGATGTCATACATTTGATGTCATAACATCCAGCATGACACCCAACACACTTTGTTCTTAGCTGACCAAACTCACCCTACAGTACACTCCTGCAGAATCTTCTTCATAATAGTAGAAACAAATATATTATAGTTTCCTAAAAAGTCTCAGAGATCCTTTTTATGAACACCAATTAAATCTGCACGTTCATGTTATGAATATCTTTGAACTACACACACTTGATGAGATATATCCAACAGGATCTCATCAAACCAAACCACTTATGTCAAGTGATATAAAATAGCAGCTCCTGCTGTACCAGACAGCGATGCCATGAAATTGGTAATGACATCCTGATTAAAACACATGATAGCAGTACTGTCATCAGCTCCTGCTGTACCAGACAACAATGTCATAACATTGGTAATGACATCCTGATTAAAACACATGACAACAATACTGTGATAACGATAGATTTGGATGTTATGACATCTTGCTTAACATCAATGCAAAATCATATTTTACTAAAATTTAGCCAATCATAGAACCATGGACAATCATAGAAACATGAAACTAACAATCTCCCCCTTTGGAAAATTTTGGTTAAAACAACCAAACAATATCAGGGCAGCAGCAATAGTTTTTTTTTTCAAAAACACCCAACCTCACAAACTATCAAGCTCCCCCTTAATAGTTGCATTCAACAAGTAACAACACTGCTCCTCAAGCTCCCTCTTAACATTTGCATTCAGCAAGTAACAACACTGCTCTTTCCATAGCAGTAGCAACAGATATCAACACTTTACTCCCCCTTTGTTTAGCCAAAAATTGACAACAATTGGAGTAAATGTACACAAATAACAGAGCCAACCCAAAAGCTGAAGCATAATCACCATACTTTAAAGCAAGACTCAGCTGACAACCTGCACATGGTGTCCAAATCTCCTGACTGCCATCTCACAACCTCCTATGAGATACACAAGCTTCTTGAAAACTGCACCATCAAACACTATAAGCTCAATCCTGATGTGTATAGATCCAGATACCACAACTCCTTGAAAATACATCCTCCATATCATATTTCAGCATGGAGTTACCCCATGACCATTGAATATTGAGTTCTTGCCTTGTTTGAAGCTGCACCTTCAGAAATGACACTTTTGACATCACCAATTAAAGGATAATCAATTAACTACTTGCCACAAGTAACAATTGATTTTAAATCCCTAATTTGAGACACACAAATATTCTGCAGAGAAAAATAAATTCTCCCAGACAGTAACCCATGTTGTTTCCTAGGTCATTCATACGAAGTAAGCACAAACCTAGTTCAAACCAACAGCCAGACCCATAAACATTGTCAAGGCAAAAAAAATACACCAGCCAACACAATGTCAAGACATCTTGTCTAACATTACAACCTCACCAGTGGTCCAAGAACACAAGATTTCCTGAGAATCAACAAACTCTGTACAGGCTACAACAATGCAGCTATACATCAGACAGGTACACAGCTCCCCCTATCATGCATACTCAGTACTCCCCCTGAAAGAGAGAACCCAAACACATGGAAACACATGCAACTCTGCATCCCTTGTTTCACAACCCACACCAGAACCAAACCTTATAGGAGAGGTAATCACATGATAGACATAACTCTCTACAAGATCACCTAGATTCAGCTAGAAATTTCTCTAAGATGTCAGGGTGAAAGTCCTAGAAATGTTTCCTTGGCTTCCATATGCACAAAATCAAAGCTCATGATGTCTTGATCTTCATCTTCACCAGTCATACAAGATAAAACACTCGGATAGAGGCCCAAATACCTGACTTGATCCATTGATACCCAATGATAGAACAAAACACTGTCAGGTTCACCATGAGCTAGAGCAGTAACACAATGTCACAACATCTTGTATGACATTCCATCCTCCTAGAGACAAATAGTCACAAACTGCTTGAAACCACAAACAATCTTGAGACACAACTGTACTATTGCAACAACAGAAGTATAATTGCCCATATCAAGGATAACCAGTGCTCTTTTTTTAGAAGCACGTGAATGGAAAACATAAGACTCATCTTCATGTCTTCAAGAGCTCACTCTTTGTTCAACACACCTGCTGAATGCATTCACTTACTGCTTGAACCACAAGCAACTAGTACACCCATCAGACAAAAGCTCTCCCCCTATCTTTTATAAAAGATGCTCCAAGATCACCACAGTATCTCAAGACCAACCTCATGCTCATACAGTGAGAAGGTACCAAACTACTCCACTTCTTACTAGAGTTACCACTTCTCCACAAGACTTCTGGCCTGAGTCAAAGAGCAAGATAGACACCCCATAATCCAAGACATTATTTCCTCATCATTCTCCCATATGATAAGTTAGAACATTTCTGGTTTAACTGGTGAATATTCACTTCCATATACCACATTATAATCCAGACTTTCATGCAATGATCCACTCCAGTCTTGTACAATACCTTCACATCATACTCCAAGACAGTCCCTCTACCTCATCATTCTCCCGTATGACAAGATAGAGTACTTCTTAGTCAAGATGTGGATCACAAGTTCCATAACAGATCTTCAAGACCAGCTAACAAAATGATGTTCTGACATTAGTTAAGACATCCTAACATATCACAGACACAACATCTAATGGTTCTTGATATGCCCACAACTGGACTTGTTACTGCCTAGTAATCCAAATGAAGATCTTCAGAGAACACAACTCCACCAGCTTGATCAAAAACATCTCCAAAAGAAGGTAATCTTCCATAAGAAACTTAGGGCATCTACCACAAGCACCAATATAGGAACAGAACCAGGACTTTCTTTGATCTTCAACCAACTACCTGTCATACCCTAAATTTGTCCTACCCATTTTTGTAAATATTTTTGCACTACGGTTTCTTGCCGTTTAGACACGTGACCACCTGAAATTGGGCGTTTTCCAAATTTTATCCATTTCTGTCCAATAAAATGTGACATGTGGCCTAAAAGGACATTTTTTGTGTATTTTATTTCTTTTCTTAATTTCATAAACCCTTTTCTTTTTTAAGAAAAAGGAGGTATTATTAATACCAATATTTTATGGACATATATATTTCTTTTATTTGTAAATATCTTTTTTTGTTTTACATATATTCATATCTTTTATTTTTTATTTAATTTTCATTTTTTTTATATATAAAAAATAGTTATTAATTTAATTTAAATTAATCTATTCATTTGTTAATATTTATTTATGTGTTTTGTTAATATTCTTTTCTTACTTAAGTATGTTAGTTAGTATTTTAATTATTAATTTGCATTATTAATCTTTGTTTATTATTAACTAATTAACTAAATTGCTGAAAAAAGAAACAAGTTGGGAGTGAAGGATGGCCCAATGGTGGGAGGCCCATACAGCCCGTTAGGTTTGCTGAGGAGGGGGTCCTTAAAAAGGAGGCCAATCTGATTGAAAACCCTAAGAAGTAAGGGAAGTTACTGTTCATTATCCCTAAAATCCCTAAACGGCCGCCCAAAAAATTGAACCCTGAGGAACACTGTTCATTTCCCCTTCCAAACCCTAATCAGCGCCCTTCTTCCCCAATCCACCCCAGAACTCTCTCTCTCATCAACCCCTTTCGAAACCCTAAAGTCAATTTGGCCGTCCATTTTCACTTCTCCCTCAAACTCAGGCCGCCGAACAACCACCTTCCATTCTTAAAACTTGAACCGCCGCCCAATTCGCTCCAAAACCCTAGAATACCAAATCCACCGCACGAAATCCTCTTTCCCCCTTCATCATCATCATCCTTCGAGTCTCCCTTCGCGGCTACGTAAGCAACAAGACCTGTGTTCAATTCATGTCTGCTCAGTCCCAAATCATTATCACAACGACGATAGGGACGAGGTTTCTCTTTCAAATCCCTCATCACTGCTACTGAGAGGTAAAGTAAAAGCGAGACAGCAACGTCAACGGCGACAACGAAACAACCTAGCGATATCTCAACGAGGAGGTCGTCAGTGCGATACTGATGGTGATATCAAGGGAGGTCTTCGTTCAATGCTGACATCGAATTTTGCGGTAACTACTATTTCCGATTTAACCCGCAATATGTGTAGTTATTTGCTCTTGTATCTCATGTTGCAAATCCCACGATAAAGGTATTGTACTGCTGAGATTATTGTGAATATTTTTTAATTTGTTAATATGCCATTATTGAAGTGTTCGCAGGGGTTGATTGTGCTCCTGTCATAAGGAACTTACTAATATAACTCTGGTTAAGTTTGATCTACTGCTTCATGTGGGAGGTGTTCATAAATAGGATTTAGATGTGTAGATTACAGCAGTTATCAGTAGCGTCTGAGTTCTATGAGGGAAAGTCGAGCAGCAGCAAGATGTTTTTTTCACAGCACATTGAGGTTCGAAGTGACTTGCGTTTTGCTTCGTTTGAGGACCTGCTCAGTTTTTTCGTCTGTGTGGCCAAGAAGTCACAGCGTACCGGCTACAACTATGCAGCAGAAAGCATTACGGTGTGAAACGTAGCGCATCAGTTTTGACTATCAGCAAACTCAAGTTTACCCGATGGCCACCCCAATCTTGGAGCCGACGAGAAGAACAATATGTAGCATTTGCGGTGTTTGACGGAAACTCTGCTGCGTAGAGAGTGAAGATCTGTTTTGTTGGTAGTAATTTCAGCAGGAACCAAAGTTTGCAGACTCTTTTCATTATTATTGTTGCTGATAACTGCATAGTGTGTACTTAACTGTGTCATATTATTTTATGTTGTTTCACACTGATAATCTGATGCTACGATGTGCTGTGCTTGAATGTTTCGAACATTTGGAATTGTTTATGGTTAAGCGATGATGACGTAGCTCAATACAGTAACTTCAATCACCGCAGTTCTGACAGATGGACAGTTCTGAGATGATTTGAGCCTTAACGGTGACAAGGCAGTCCTCCGTTTGCGTCTCAATGTTTGGTTAATGTTTTAGTGTACATGTTATGCAGGTTTGATTGCTGTTGGTGGATACGGCAAGAAGATATCAGCTTTGTAGGAATAAAACAAGATGGAAAAGATGCACGGAGCTCCGATTTGGTTTACTCTGGTGATTTTGGCGGTAACGACAACACGCGTTTGACTTCATCTCTTCAGCGTGAGCTCGCGAATCAACTCAAAGACGTCGAATGCAGCTACTTTTTGGTTGGTTTTTTTTCTGACTTTGATGTTAGATTCGATATTGCTTTTGTATTTTGTATTTGATTACTGCTGTTGTTTAAATGTTTATGCGTTTAACTAGTAGCTTGGATTCATGGATGTTTCGATAACGCTAGGCTAAATGTGATACATTCTCAACTTGGTTTCTGTGTGTTGCTACAATTTCGGTTTAATTTTGTTTTGGTTGTGAAGATTTTGATAGTATTTCAAACTTTGTTTCCATTTGTTTTGCCGAATTAGTTGTCTGAAAATTCTTGCTGTTAGATTGGGTTCGAGTCAATTGTTTCGGTTTTTGACGTTTAGCAATGTATGCAGTTGGGATATTGTTACAGAATGTGGTGTTTGCGCCTTTGTTTATCATAATCATGGCCGTGTTTTGGTTTTGGCAAGTGGTTCTTATCTTGAAACGTACTGATGCAGATAGAATTATCTTGTTTCCGGTTAAAATATTCCATGTTCATTAGCCTTTATTTTGCAATATTTGCTATCGTGTTGGAAATAATTTGATTGTGCTGTGTGAGTTTCAACAATAACTTGTGAATATAGATGGCAGTTGTTGATACATATTATTAGTAAAAATAAATCTTCATCATCGTGTTGCAGCAATTGGTTTTCGGTTGGTGTGCGTCCTCATTGTTGTTGGGCTGTAATTAAAATATTCTATTAATTTTGTTTTTTTGTTTTGTAAGATATGTACAAGATAAATATGTTTAATTATGGTTAGCTTGCTTTAGGAAAAATAAAGTGATATTTATGCTGATCATATGTTCCAGGATGTTACTTGATAGTCATCATATGGCATGGATATCCTTTTATGACCATAACTTGTATTGCAACTCATGGTTCCTACAAAACTCATGGCACGTACTCCTATTTTGGTTTACAATTTGATTTCTTTCTTAACTCAATAATTATCAAGTAAAACCATTGTTTAAATTTTAATGAATTAGTTTTTTTTTAAGACATTTCAAAATATTTTCTAAGCAAGATCATGGATTATTTTCAAACAATATTTGTAAAATATGAGTAAATATTTTCTCTAAATTCAATATATTTAATATTAAAATATTTTTAGTCGAATATTTAAATAGTCCATTTTTTGACATCTCAAGACAATTTTCATATTTTTAAATAAGTTTAATTCTTTCTAATCCTAATATAATTTATTTTCAACACACAAATCTTTCTCTTAATCCATCACGAAAATTAAACTCTTAAGGTCTAGCACCTCTTGAGCTTTTGAGTAATTATTATTGGGGCGTACGCCTTGGATAATACTGTTCGTTTTTCGTTATGATCTTAATTATTTGAACAAAATATATCATATGAGTCTGGCACTCCATGTGATATTTTCATTGTTTTTTTTTTCAAATCACAAAACAAGTTAAATCTTTGAAGTCTAGCACTTCTGGGATTTTTGGACGAACATTATTGAGGTGTACACCTTAAATAATATTGTCGTTCTATTTTTTGTTTAGTACGCTATTATTGACAAAGAAATATCATAGGAATTTAGCATTCTGTGTGATATTTTTGTCGTTCATTCAAACATTCTCCAAATGAAAAAGGTGTCGTCGAGATCTAGCATTTCGATAATACCCCAATTAATTGGTTGTGAGGCCTACGTCTCATTTATCAAATAATTGTCATTTCTCTCATTTTCAAATCCAATCTCATGTCCTCACATCTCGTATCTCAAATTATTTTCATACCTCATTTCACTTCAAATCTTTTTCAAACATTTTTTCTCGATCAAACTTCGAAAGAAGGAGGTTCTTGGAGTCTAGCATTCCTTGAATTTTCGAGTGAATAGCTCTCGAGGCACGCCCTTTGGGTTGTTATTCACTCAACCTTTCGACTTTTTCAAACTCAATCATTCTCAATATTCTCCTGAGTCGATTGCTCATTCGCATTCGCAACCCATTTCATTCATAATTCCTCGTGGTCTCGATATTAGGAGCACCCTCAGGGACTAATATCGTTTCTCACAAACTTAACCCTTGACACGTTGTCAAGTCGGTTTCATTTTCAATCAAATTCTCGACACGTCGTCGAGCCATTTCCAAACTAACTTCCTTTGGCCTCGCATGCCATTTCTTTCGATTCGATCCTTTCACAAACTTTTTTTTAAAAAAACTTACGAAAGAGAGATATTCTTAGGATCTAGCATTCTTTGAATATTCGAATGAGTAACTCTTGGGCTCGCCCCCGAGTTGTTATTAGTTCATTCTTTCGATTTCAAAACATCCAATTCTTATCTTCAACTTACTCAACTCAATTTCCGAAAGAACTGAGTTCTTGGGATCTCGCATTCCTTGAATTCTTGAATGACAAGCTCTTGAGGCACGCCCTTAGGTTGTTTGTCAGTCACTCTTTCGTCTCCCAACTCAACGTCAAACCAATTCAAACCTCATCTTTTCGTGGTTGTTACCACGAACTACGACTGCTCTAATTCTTCATTCTCGTCCGAATGTAAGATACGTAGGCACAAGATCGCGATGATCTTGGCGAGCTACCTCCTCTCCATTTTCCAGTTCCCCGTATCCATTTCGTGGTCGTCTCCACGAACTACGGACGCTCTGATTCTTTATTCATTCTTGAATATAAGATACGTAGGCACAAGATTGCGATGATCTTGGCGAGCACACTTCTATCCATCTTCCGTTTTCCTCCATCCTTTTCCGTAGTCGAACTACGACGCTCTGATTTCTCATTCTCGTCCGAATGAGCATACGTAGGCACAAGGGCCCCAATCCTTGGCGAGCACCCTATTCTCTAACCACCCACCTCCCCTTAGCGTCTTTAACCTTTTAACCTACCAATTCTACCTTTAACAACGAGGAAAACAAGTAAACCCAAACAACACTCCCCACAATTGCCTTAAGAGGTTCCCGTCGAGTACGACGGACGTGAGGGGTGCTAATACCTTCCCCTCACGTAACCGACTCCCGAACCCGGAACTTGGTTGCGACAACCCTGTTCCTATCCTTTCGTTTTCAAGAGGTTTTCTCGATATTTTCCTCTCCCGTTTATTCGGGAAAAATAAAGTTCGGTGGCGACTCTGTCGAACCGCATTTTCGCGCCTTTCGCGCGAGGGTCGTATTTTCGAATAATGAATTTTCGAGGTGCGACAGGTGGCGACTCTGCTGGGGACATTTTTGCTCCATGCAAAGAGAGAGTCGAGCCTATCTTTTGGTTTGTGAGGAGTGTTTGTTTTTTATTTGTTTTCTTTTTATATTTGTTCTCTTGTGGATTTTATTTGTGCTTGTTATCTTGGTTGCCTGTTGGTTCTTGGGATGACATCATGAGTAAAGCTCTACGCCCAAGCTTTGGTAAAAGCAGAGAGAACACATAGTTTAGAATTGGTAGTCGAGTAGTGTTAGTCTCCAAGGACTTGCTCCTTGTGGGCCTAGCATGAAAGCTCCCCCAGAGGAGACCTATTCGTAGATCTCGTTGTAACACAGCTAGCCTGTTGCACGACTTGATTAATGAAGGGTCCGTGATTCTGGGAACCTTTTGTTAGCACCAGTTCCGATATTGGTGGTCGTGTAATGTTAGTCTCCAAGGACTCGCTCCTTGTGCGCCTAGCATGAGGACCCCGCTCAGGAGAGACCTTATCGTCATTATCGTCGTAATACAGCCAGCCTGTAGCATGACGCTAATACGACTAGTGTCCGTGATCCTGGGAACCAAACATAGAAACCATCCCGTAAGTGGGTTTATGGGTAGAATGTTTAGACCTTCCCGTATAGGTCGTACCTGTCAATTTTCTTTGAGCAGGAATTATGGTTACTTATCTGTTACAGTTACCAGCTTCAGGAGCTGTTTGAACTGTGATCCTGTGATCCTGGATCTTGTATCTTGCATTGCATCTTGCATATCATTCGCATTGCATTTCATATGTTGTGCATTTTGCATTTCCAGCCCTTCAACAGAATCTTATGTCTCAGTTCCTTCTTCTCCAGTAAATCAAGTTGATTCCTCGACACCAGTACGCAACTAGAGCCAATACCAGACGAATGATGGAGCAGATTCAACAGGAGCAAGTCGCCTTCAGGGAAGAGTTGGATTCCATGAAAGGAAAGATTGACCAGATCCTCGAAGCCATCCTCACAGCCAGGAGAGAGGAAGAACAGCGTGAAGCCGCCGCTGTCGTCAATGGACAAGGGTCTACTGCCATCCCTTTGGCCCCAATTCCGAATTCTCATGGGATGCCGTTGAACTTCAACAACACAGTCGAGGGAAACACTTCTCAGCCAATCCCAGTGCCTGGAGTTACTGTTGGAGTGATCCCGCACGCCCAGCCCGCTGCTGTGCAAATCCCGGTTCCTCATGTCGAAGATACTTTGATGGATCAGTATGACGATGTTCAGAACTATCATGCTGCTATCCCCATTTCCAGTCCTATTGCTGCTCAGGATTCAGAAGCTATGAAGATGTGCCGAGATCTAGCCGAGAAACTCCGAGCCATGGAGGGGCATAACTCAAATTCTTTCAGTGCTCTGGAATTGTGCTTGGTGCCTGATGTTGTCATTCCTCCCAAGTTCAAAGTGCCGGAATTTTCGAAGTACAAAGGTCTTAGTTGCCCAAACATTCATCTAAAGATGTACTGTCGCAAGATGGCTGCCTATGCCAGAGACGAGAAGCTCATGATCCATTGCTTCCAAGACAGCTTGTCTGGGGCATCACTCGAATGGTATATGCAGCTGGAGCGTAATAGTGTGCGCACTTGGGCCGAGCTAGCCGATGCATTTGTCAAGCAGTACAAGTACAACACCGACCTTGCTCCTAATCGTACTCAGCTTCAGAGTATGACTCAGAAGGACAACGAATCCTTCAAGGAGTACGCGCAACGATGGAGAGAGCTAGCCGCAAGGGTGCATCCACCTCTTGTTGACCGTGAACTTATTGACATCTTCATGGGTACCTTGCAAGGCCAGTACTACGAAAAGCTGATCGGTAGTGTCTCCGCTGGATTCTCTGACTTGGTGATCGTCGGTGAGAGAATTGAGGAAGGGCTGAAGAGCGGGAAGATCCCAGGAGGTTCTAACAGTCAGGCTAGCGCCAAGAGGCCTTTTAATGGATACAAGAAGAAGGAGGGTGAAACAAATGCCATCTTCGTGCAGAAAGGGCAAGCTTCTCAACAAGCTCCTGCTCCTATGCCTTATCAACTTATCGTTGACCTCCAAGATGAGCAAGGTCACATGCTCCAAGCAATGCCATCTTATTGACTTCTTAAGAAAGTCAGAGATAACTGCCACTTATCGTTGACCTCCAAGATGAGCAAGGTCACATGCTCCAAGCAGTGCTATCACCAGTACCATCTTCTAGATAAGTTTCTTGCCAGGAAACTTTCTAGATAAAGATTAGATGCTTCTAGTAGAAACTAGACCACACCCGTTGCACTCCATTACACCCTGATCAGAAATAAACTAATCCATGGTCAATTCAAGAAATCCTCATCTTCCCTTAGCACCATTTTTTGACAAGTTTCTTGCCAGGAAACTTTCTAGACAAATTTCGTGCCTAAGCTGAGGAAGAATTCAAACACACATGTAAATGGTACCAAGATCACCAGCTACGTCTTCTTTGCTTCAGAGAAACACTCCTTGATGTTGCACCCTAAATTTTGACCCCTTATATCCTCATCTCCATTGTAGGATCATATTTATTTGATTAACTAACCTTAACCAATTTCAAGTTTATGTTTGTTAAGATGCAGATGAATTAGGGTTCCGTACCGTCAAAATCGAGATTTCGGTGGTCTGATCAATCAATGTTTTGAATTGATTCAACTTCAAATAAGTCTCTACATCATCAAGAATACAACATTGGGTCAAGTATGGATTCAATTTTAGGTGGTCACCCGGAAATTGAGAACAGTGCAGTTCAAGACGCCCGATTAGGGTTTTCCGATTAGGAAAAGTCAACTGTAGTTTGACCTTTGGTTTAAAGAGTATTTCAATGGTGGGTTTTTGATCCATTAAGCTCCTATGGCTTAATAAAGTCCATTCAAATAGTTTCATGTCCTCAGGATGTCCGGATAATCGACAGTCGACTCGGTAGTCACCGATTGATCGAACGTTTGACCGAAAAGTCAACTCTTCAACAATAAGGAATTTGACTTCAAGGTGTGAATAAAAAATGTTCCTTATATCATATTACACCTCCCCATAAAATTGTATAACCTTTGGATCAAGGGTTAAGAAGTAATTCCAAAAATCGGGAATTAGGGTTTCAAAAGGGGCAAGGCCATAACTCCTCAACCACACATCCAAATGAAGTGGTTCAAAGCTCATTAGAAAGCTCTTGACAAATCCTACAAAACCCTCAAAGTGGTCCATGATCAAAAAATGCATATAATTGGAGTTATGACAAGATTTATTTTAAGAAGGGAAATAACATAGAAAAATTCTAAGTTATTAGCCTTTTAAAGTGGTTTTTTCAGCAATTTGGAAGGCTTTTTCAACCTAGTTCCATCAAGAATTTGGAAATTCCCAAAACATGAAAGTTATAAAGCTACTTAAGGGCTTTCCAAATTATGGTAGAACTCCTCAATAGCATGTGTGAGCAGAAAGTTATGAACTGTGGAAGTTAGGGCTGTCAACACTTGAAACCAAACTCCAACACTTCCCAAAAATCAGTTTTTCACAACTTGAGATCTCCTCAGCCCTTGGATCATGATTCAACAAAATATTCAGATGTGTAGAGAAAAGGAGATGCAGAAAATGTAAGATTTGGAGAGAGAGATGGTAGGTTACAACTTGGCATTATTATATTCATATGTAAGAAGGAGAGAGAAACTTTTCATGCTAGAACTGTTGCAGCTGGCTCACCCTACCTTCATAAATCATCTCAGTCACTTCATGTCCATCTCCACTTGAGTTTTCTGATCTCCTTTGAACTATGGAGCTGATAGGAGAA
This sequence comes from Lathyrus sativus, assembly GCA_963859935.3. Taxonomy (NCBI): domain Eukaryota; kingdom Viridiplantae; phylum Streptophyta; class Magnoliopsida; order Fabales; family Fabaceae; genus Lathyrus; species Lathyrus sativus. The sequence goes on along the minus strand of OZ012738.1, from coordinate 550,325,694 downwards.
TATTTGGTAAGATTCATTTGAAAATCTCATGAAACTCCCTCCAAAAGTGGTAAAAGACCAAGGCTGCCCTCACTCTTGTTTTGACTATAAATAGAGGCCTCTTATATGAGTTTAGACACACCAGAGCAATCTCAAAAAACCATAGAAACCATAACTCTCATTCTCCTCTCATTCCTTAAGAATCTCAAAAATCTCAAAATCCCCATTTTCACCAAAAAGTTGTCTTGAGCAAAACTCTGCTCAAGACCATTTCTATCATTTCTAAGCCTCTCAAAATCATCCACACAATCCTTAGATATGGTGTAGAAGGTGTCCATACCCTCAAACATCTCAAAAGTACCATTTTTCAAAAAGTCAACTTTCACACCAAGAAAGTTTGACCACTATACTCAAAATTTGCCAAATCCTTGTCTAGGCTTGTTCTTGCTGTTTTAATCATCCATACACCTCACATATGTCATATTACAACTATCCAAAGCATTGAAAATCAACTGGGAATCACATAACTCCAACTGTCTTGAAGGTTGGTTTTGTTGCTTCAAGAGGAAGCAAGCTTCATTTCTTTGCAAAGGAAGGAGTATCTCTGGGTTTCTAAGCTTTTTAGCTTGCTCAAGGCTGGTCTACAAGAGGTATGTGACATTCCAACTATCTAATAATCATACATTGTCATGTATTTTCATTTTATGGTGATTTTTGTGAAAACATACCATGGCTGCTCCATTGTGTTTCTTTATCCAGAACCCTAGTTTTATGATCATGATACTTGTTTTGTTAATATATTGTCATTTGCAAATGATATGGGGGTGATAGGTTACAAGTTTGTGCTTTGATATCATGTTTATACTTGTTTGTGAGATTTTGGTCATTTGTTAGTTTTAGGAGCCAATGTTGAAATGTTGATGGACTAACCCTAGAACTGTCAAACCTAGCTCATTAGTGAGATACGTGGATAACTTGTAAGTTGCTCATAGATCCCCCCCCCTTGCCTTTGATCATGTGTGAATCAATGTAGCCCTTGTTTTCATTATGTCATTTTCATGTCTTTCTTGCCTATCATTGCTATGAAGTGGGTGTTAAGTGGTTATACTTGCTATTTCTTATGCCTCAAGTCTTGGTTTAATGTTTGATCTTGATTCATGATGTATGTCTTGGTGGAGATGTGAAAAATATGAATTTTGCTATATGGGATATCTTGAAGTTTTGTTTTCTTTACCGTCAAATTTGAATCAACATGTCATTTTTGGTTTGGTGTGTTTTTGCTTAAGTTAAAGTGGTGGACTCATGTATTTGCTTATTTTGAGGATGTGTGTGATGCTGTTATGTTCAAAACTTCTTAAGTGTTCAAACTGCCTCATCATGCCTCAACTGTTGCTTTCTTCAAAACATCATGAGATCAACATATCACATTCTGTTTCAATCATTTTCTACATGGTTTGTGTGCATTTTATCGTTGTCCTATCCATTTGCAACTTGTGTATGATCCCAAATTCTCCAACTGTCATGGTTATGGTTGGCTGCATATTTTAAGTGTTGTTGTTGTTGTATGCCTTGAAGCTTCGAATTGCTATTTTCTACTTGATGAGGTTTTTAAACACTTTCTGAGTTTGGTATCATCTTTTATCATATATGTAACATGTGCATAACTTTGATCCCTTCAAAAACTCACTACTTTAAAGAAATCACCCATTTCCCTCATCAAGACAGTTCCACATTACCAAGGTTGGCCAATTTCTGTTTTGATTGGAATGTGTTAATTTGTTGAACTTAATCTCATCCATCATCATGTATATGAGGTGTGTGATTGTTTATTTTGGTTTGAAACCTCATCATTCAAAAATTCACCTGCTGCCTCATCCATTACCAAACTGTTTTGCATTTCCTCTAACATGCCAATTGTTGATTTAATTTAAGTGTGCCTAAGTTTTGAATTCAATATCATCTGTCATTACATTTATGTTGTGTGTGCATCATTGTGTGGCATAAAAATCATCATCTTGAAATATACCTGTTTGCATTGGCAATTTGTTCCAAAAAATTGTTTTCACATGTTATACCACCAAACCACCTTGAAATCTGCCACAGTTGTGACTGTCATGAGAAGTATGCCTTGAGATTGATGTGTTGAATTTATGTTTTTGATACATGTTTGATTTAGTAATGATGTTGTTGTAACTTTGGATTCTGTTGAGTGCTAGTTTGATATCCCTGAGGTTGTGACTGCTAGGATCTAGTTGCTTGGCTCTTTTTACTTAGATTTGATGAGAGGTAAACATTTCTTGGTCTGTGCAAGTTGGTTATGATGATGCCTTTGGATTGAGGGTAGTGTGTCTTGAATTTGCATTCAAAATAGGATTGTGACAGGATTGCTATCATGAGATTTTTACGAACTGTCATAGGCCTCATTTTCTCTTGGACCCCTTGTGAGGCTATTTTGTTTTGGTTATCTGCTAGGGGAGCTTTGTGTCATCTGTGTACCTCAGTTCTGGTGTAGAACTTTGGATTAGTCTTTTTTCTAGCTCACTGACTGAATGTAAGTGTTGTCTTTGCTGGCACAAGTTTTTTATCTTGCTGGTAAGCATGTCTGTTGTTGTTGTTTTTTCCATAGACATTTGATGAGTAGGGTAGAGTGCACCAGGCCTGTTACATTTTTGTTTTGCCTGCTGTCACAGGTTTTTAAGCCTACTTTTGAGTTTGATTTTGGATTGATGTTGGATTTAGGCATTATCATATTAGAGTTTGTAAACTCATCTTTGCCTTAGGTTGGTGAGTTTGTTTTGTGATTAAGTTGGATTGAGGTTTAGGCAGTACCATTTATGCCAAGACTACTAGTACATTGCCTGTTGGTCAGATTTAGTATTTGCTACTATACACCACTTCATCAAACTTGCATTTAACAGTCATGGTGTGCTTTCATAACTGAATTTGTTTAGAGTTAACAACTTTGTTAAAAGAGAAAGGTGGATATTGAGGTGGTTGTGGGATATCTTAACTTTGCAAAGGTCTGATTTAATTGGCATTGGATTGGCCAAAATGTTGTTGTCATTAGATTCATAGAAAAACTATTATAGCTGCCTTGGTTTATCCATTGTTGCCAATTCTGTATGTTAGTTTCCTTTGGCATTTTGATAAACAGTCCTCTAGTACCCTTTAGTGCTAGGTTCATGTCTTTAAACTGGTAACTTTAGGCTGTTAGGTTGTGATTGATTGGTAATTTGGATTTAAGCATTTTCAGGTTATAATCCAATTGCTGTCAATATTTGAGTTTGTTAGCTCAAAGGCATTTTCTGCCAAGTTTAGATGCTCAGGCCTGCTGTAAGAGTGTTGTGACAGTCTGCATCCCTTTTGTTTTAGTCATGTGTTTTTTTTTCATACTCCTGTTCAACTGCCTCTTGAGTCACTTTGTTGCAATTAGGATTTATATGGTTGTAGCTGCTAAGACTTGGACTTCATGCTTAAGGTTTGGATCTCAAGGCCTTTGGTTTGGTTATCATGTGGCAGGTCTGTTATTGCCCAACAACCTTGCATTTTTTAAGTCATGTTTGCAACAACATATCATCTCATTGGTGTTATGTGGATTTGGATGCAGCTAGTCATTCACTTGTGGTTTCATTGATCAACTGAGTTTTTCCTTTGAATTTAATCATTGAGGAATGCATTTAAAATTTGAACAGACCCTCACTTGTATCTATTTGCATTTGGTTTGATCTAAGTTTTCTCATATGCATCTCAAAACATCCATTTGCATGTTCATTTAAATTTTATGATGTGTGCATCATTTCATTACATGGTTGTCACTATCTTAATCCTCATCAAAATTTAATCAGTTTTGACAGAAATATCGTGAAAAATGGTTAAGATTTGAAGATATTGAGAGCGAACCGCATTTTCGTATTTCACTTTTTCTGCCTTGGTACTTTGCCCAACTATGTACTTGGTTAGGTATATGTATTTTCATGGGTGGCTAAATACACGGATGTATAGCCACCCCAGTGGTAGAAGCATGTGCCTTAAGTCACTTATCTTGTTCATGGTCCTTGGTTCGATCCCTGGTTGGGACATTTTTTTGGCATTTTATTTCTTTTACCAGGTTTCATTATTTTTTCTCTATCTTATCCTTTCCTTGATCACACGCGCGCAGGTGGCCAAGTGGTAAGTCTTGAGTTGGTAAACAAGAGGGCCTAGGTTCAACCCCTCCCATGGCCATTTTATTTTATTGCTTGTTTATTTTATTTTTATAAAATTCAACAAATCATAACTTTTGCGTGCTGTATCATTTTTAACCCGTTCTTTTTGCAATTTTCTCATTGTGATGTATAGTTTTATTTAATGGATCTTAATTTCATATTTTTTGTTGTTACATTGCTTTTTTCCCTGCTTGTTAGTAGATCTGTTCCTAGGTTGTTACCGTATGTTTCGATTAAATTTCCTCCATACCATGATTATTTTATCTTGTAAGATTTAGTGATACTTGACTTCTTTATGTTTGTTAACATGTTGAGATTTCACTTTCTTGTTGGTTGTTACCGTGAGTTATAATTCCTCCTAAATTATGAGGTTAAACTAATTTACCTGTGTTTGATTATCATCTATGCATATTGTTGTTACATCTGCTATGCTTTGAACCTATGATATGTTTACTCTCAAATTGTAATTTGTTTACATAGTTGTTACTTTCATGTACTTGCAATCTTTGTTAAGATCTTGTTTTCAATCTTTGTTAAGATATGTCCTCAATCTTTGTTAAGATATGCCCCAATCTTTGTTAAGATGATTAATTATTGGTTGTAACCATTGGTATTATTTGAAGTATCTGCTTATGGTAATATGCATGCTTACTTGTTGTAATCTTATTTTATCTTGCTTCGTCAAGTATTCTTTCCCCAAGGTGATGGAACTCTTTAGTTCTCGTCCTAGTTGCCTCCTCTTTTTCCCTTCTAAAGGAAAGTCTCTCTATTGACCCTTGGGTCATAGATAGCTCTTTACTCTTTTAGGTCTGGATAGAACCTTCCTCCCCCCTTTTGGTCTGGATAGAACCAATAGGATTTAAAACTCATAGGTCTAGATAGAACCTTCTCCCTCTTTTGGTCTGGAAAGAACCAATTGAACAATGAGAATACGTAGGCACAAGATGTGATATCTTGATGAGCAACCTTCCCCCTTTCTCCCACCTTTTGGTCTGGATAGAACCATTTGGTCTTACAACGTAGAACTTTAGGATAGAGTTTGGTTAACTCTATGTAAGAATCATGGACATGATTACTTACTTACCTTTCTTGAGAGTTTAATATAGATCTAGAGAGTTTTGTGAAACTTTACACAAGCATGGATATGTTTGTTCCCTTTTGAACCTTGATCATAATCAAGTGTTCTTCAACCTTAGTGAGGTGAACTACGATTGCTCTGATTCTATCCTAGTTAGGATACGTAGGCAGAGGACGCGACGTCTTTGCGAGCAAACTTAGAAACTATCTTTAGGTTTTAACCTACACCCTTTACCCAACCCCAAACCTTAGCAAACATTTAGCAAACTTAGCATGCAAATAAACAAAAGGTTCTTGTAGAGTACTACAGATGTTTAGGATGTGAAATACCTACCCTATGCATAACCAACCCCCGATCCCCGAATCTCTTAGTGTTGTTGTTACATCGCGAAAAAGGTTTTTCTTTCTTTAGACCTTTCCTTTGGATAAATTAAAGTCCGGTTGTAATTTAAGAATTAAAGATTCAAGTTAATCAATAGCTTGGTATCACGATTCTTACCGCAACACTTGAATTAACAAGATTTTCCAGAATCTCTACTCAACATTTGGTTGAACATCAGATCTTTGAATTTGACCAAACAAATCAAGGGCCAGATGCTTTGAGCAATAAAAGGGATCCCTCTTCCAAAACAGAACTTTGAAAATGTTGAACATTATGGATAATCAATTAAATACTTGTGCATTCCATAAATAGAGGTTGATCTTAAATCCATACAACTTGTCGAGAAAGCCATCAGACAAATGTTTACACTTCAGCAATACCAAGAGTATTTTTTAGTCAAAGGATCTTTGATGTTGAAACATCAAGGATGATTGCCTATGACTTCCTCTGCTGATAGAACCTTTGCAAGTCATGAGTGGTGAAAATAAATCACCTCCCACTATCTTTTCTAAAACAGGCTTCAGCAATCTGTAAAACACAACAGAGCAGCCTAAACAAAACAACATCAAGCAGGATCAACAACTTGTCAGACCAAACAGAGCAGCAACAAACACCATTTTCCAACCATCTACACACTTGCCACAACCATACATCAAATTGAATATAAAGCAATCTTCTCCAAGGGCTACCAGAGTTTTTTCATCAGAAAAATATGCAGCGGAACCACCAAAAGAACATGCCCTAAACAAGATGTCAGAACATCTTATAGGTCATCATACATAAGTAGTCACTCCTCCTTTGGAAACATATTCATCAGGTCATAGAAGCTCCTATATCAGAGGGCACAACAGCAGATACATAGAATTCTTCACAAACTCCTCATTTGGCAAAATTAGCAAATCAGCTGCAACTTTCCTTGTTTAAACAACCAGAAAGTATCTCCCAAGATCTCATCCAGAACAGACAGGATGCCTGCTCTAATACCAATTGGAATTCTGGTATGCAGATTTCAGATGTCCCTAGCAATGTTAAGACATTGATCTCTGCCAAAACAGAACAAGGACAGAACATGACCATTTTAATTCACTTTAAAAATTAACAGTGTCATGATCTCTGTTGTAACATCTGCAGACTGACAGAACGGTTTATCTAACCATTTAAATTGTGCAGATTTGTAAATGCAGTAATAGACAGTCGATGTTACAGTGGATGTTATGACATCCACTTCTAGATAGACTATTAAACTTAGTAGTAAACAAGTCACGAAAGCAGTAAATAACACATAAAATTGTTAACCCAGTTCGGTGCAACATCATCTACATCTGGGGGCTACCAAGCCAGGAAGGAAATCCACTATTAGCATAATTAATTCAGAGCTAAAATGTCTGTTTACAACTCCTCACTTAATCTCTACCCAATGAAATTTCTGCTTAGAACCCACTAGACAAGAGACACCTCTCACTACCCCTCAATCACAACAGTGATAAACAAATCAATACAAAAGAAGACTTTAGAAGACACTATTCAAAGTCACAATACTTGATTTTTCTTAACAGCTTCAATCAAGGATAATACACTCTTGCTTACAAGCTTTGAGTGTACTTAACAATTGACCAATAACAACTACAAGCCACAATATGTCTACCACAATGCATCCAAAGATACAAAGGGTGACTTACAAAGTCACAAACACAATGGACTCTCAAAACCCTAAACATTTATTTTACACTCAAGTTTTTCTTGTTGTGAGTGCTTAATTTCCCTTGCTTCTGTGCCTTCTTAAATAGCAATGCAGACTGGGCTTGGGCTGATCAAAAAGTAACATAAATTAGGTTTAACCAAGTTAGCCTAATTTTCATAATTCAGATGCTGTGAATTAGGTCACAGCTGCTTCATGTTATGCCCAACCCTGACTAGAATCTCACCTGAGATTACTAAGGAGCCATAACAGGTTTCCTGAAGTATAGCCTGAGCTTCCTCTTGCAATATAACAGTAAACCTAAACACGCGCCCTGATGTCATACGCTTGATGTCATAACATCCAGCATGACACCCAACACACTTTGTTCTTAGCTGACCAAAATGACCCTGCATTACACTCCTGCAGAATCTTCTTCATAACAGTAGAAACAAATATATTATAGTTTACTAAAAAGTCTCAGAGATTCTTTTTATGAACACCAATTAAATCTGCACTTTCATGCTATGAATATCTTTGACCTGCACACACTTGATGAGATATATCCAACAGGATCTCATCAAACCAAACCACTTCTGTCAAGTGATATAAAATAGCATCTCCTACTGTACCAAATAGCGATGTCATGACATTGGTAATGACATCCTGATTAAAACACATTCAGCAGTATTGTCATCAGCTCCTGCTGTACCAGAAAGCAATGTCATGACATTGGTAATGAAATCCTGATTAAAACACATGACAGCAGTACTGTCATAATAATAGATTTGGATGTTATGACATCTTGCTTAACATCAATGCATAATCATGTTTTACCAAAATTTAGCCAATCATAGAACCATGGAAAATCATAGAAACATGGAACTAACAGGATGGAAAGGTTATTATGGTGTACGGTAAATAAGATATCACAATCAACCATCTGTCATCCTTCAAGTACATTGAGGTGGATGGGGAGATCCTTTGAAGTTGCGCAAGTTCAGGAGAAGCCTCCTGTCAAAGTCAAAGGCCCAGAGGTTTTAATGTCGTCTTTCAAAGAAGCTTGTGCTATCATTGAGTTTATATCTTCTCAGAGGTGCATCCAAGTCCTTGATTTTCCTGTCAAACAAGACAAATTCGGCCTAGGGTTCAAGCCTTCCAAATCTTCTCAAGACCCTCAAAGATACAAGGGACCTGTTCAATTCACCAGTGGTGGAGTCATATTTAATAGGATTTATTCCATAGAGGACAATGAAGGTGATAGCAACTGCGATATGGATGCTTGGATTCGTCCATGTGCTCCTGGTCAGAAGATGTGCAACTGGTCTACCGAGTGTAACACCTCAAAATTTGCCTCATCATTCTTAATCAAATAGCTTATGTTTCTCTACATTTTTGCATTTCTGCATATCATGGAATTGGTTCTTGAGACGTGGGATCTAGGTTTTCCACGACTCAGGGTTCTTTTTTTCATTACAAGAGTTTAAACAGTGAGCGCTAGAGGCTTCAGCATTTTTTTGGCCTAGAAATCGAGTGGTCGATTTTATTTTATTCAGCAGGTTATTTTCAGAACAGGAGACATGTTACAGGTCACCTCAGGCGTTCTCACAGTTATAATATCCAAGGACAAGTTTTAGAGGCTTAACAGAACTTAGAACGGGTGAAAACAGACGAATATGCAAGTTTCCTTCCATATGGCGCTATTTTTGGAAATTTGTGAGTGGTTAACCGATTAGCCAATTTTGCACTAGCAAATAGTTAATCGATTAACCAAAGGAAAATTTTCCCAGTAACGTGCATTTTCAATGCTGCCACTTTTGGGGTCCATTTTGATCACTTGTGAATTTGATTTTACACTAGAAGAAGGATCTAGTATCACACTAAATTTGGATTAACTTTCAAAATCAATTCAATTTCCCTCCAATTTTCCATTCCTAATCCCATTCTAATTTTCATAACCTCACTCCAAACCATAATTCTACTCCTAACCAAAAGCCTATTTAAGTGAATTTGCTCCAAACCACAATGTAGATCTTCAAGTTTTGATTGATTTTAGTGATTTTGATCTTTGTGATTTGTGATCTCAATGCTTGATTAAGTTTCATTGATGTTTGATCACTGATTTTTGGTGTTAAATTCGTACATAATTGATTACATGATCATTTGGATGATTGCATATTGAATTAATTTCCGAAAGTGCTTTTGAATTGTTGTTTTTTACTTCTAGTGCAGTGTTAATCGATTAACCAGTTGTAGTAGAAAACTGGTTAATCGATTAACCAGTGCAATTTCTGAATTTTTCAAGTTGTTAATCGATTAACCAGTTTGCACTAGCAAATGGTTAATCGATTAACACTAGACCAGAATGTGATTTTGGTTGTTTTCAAGCATGTTTTGATTTCTTTCCACATCTAACCTTCATGGATTGATGTGATACTTTTGTGTGGACTGTTTTTGACTTGTTTCATCTTGCTTGATTGTTTGATCTCGATTTTTCGACGCGTAACTTTTGGTTTCTGTTTGAATGCTTAAAATTTTCATGTTGCTTAATTGATGTGATGATCATATGCTTTGCTTGCTTGTATCTTGTTAATGATTCATTGTTGACGATTGTCTTGCTGGACTTATGATACATGTTTGCATTTGCTTTCGATTCTGTTTGTCGTATGATCGTTTAATTGCTTGAATTGATATGAAATTCATGTTGATCTTGTTGATTCTTGATGGTGCAATATTATTGAACATTTGTGTTTGATTGTTGATGCTTGTCCATTCTTGCATGATATTTGTTCATGGTTAATGCTTGCTCATGTCAATTGCAATGAAACATGCTTGCTGCCCTGCTTTCTACCGCTGTTTTATTCTGAATTTGCATGTTGTCTATGTTATTGCTTGCTTGATGATCAGTGCATTTTAATGCACCTTCCTATATGTTTAGACTTAGGAATTTCTATAGTTTAGTGTGTTTAATTTCCTACTTTATGATGTTTTTACAATTTATTTTATTTTCAGCTTTATTTAATTTTCGTTTGTTATTTTCAGCATTAGCAGCTTTTAATAAAAAAATTCATAACTTGAGCTACAGGAATCGGATCGAGGAGTTCTACCAGTTGTTGGAAAGCTAAGAAAGAGATCTACAACTTTCATGTGCACGAAGAAGCTGATTCAAATTGATTGAGTTGAAAATAATTCGTTGAAGTTTCTGACTTGTGATAATGTAGTTTTTATCCCTTTCCGGCCTGGTTTAGGTTTCTGGCCCAGTTGAGTGTGTAAATCAAACCTTATTCTATTTAAGGTTGCTGCTGTGATATAAAACAATCCATCCTAGTTTATTTTACGAATTTCTTTCTTGCTTTCCATTATTTTCATGACGAACTAATCATAAGGGAAAATCTGCCGGTTTCGAATCCCGTAATTCTTTGAGGTTTATTACAATTTCAATTTCGATTTATTTTATTTAATCCCATTCCAAATTGTTTTATAACTTTGTTTTCTTAATTCGTTATTATAAGATAAATTGGATTTAATTCGATCGATCAATATTCCTTAACTTAATCATGGATTAACTTAGCTTTTTCGTTAATTTGCGCTATCTTTAACCGTCTGCTTAATTCGGTAATTAGGAATAAAAGTCGTGCAGTGTTTTTGATGCTTGTTCGTCAACATTGTAATCGAATAGGAATTTAAACCGTGTGAAAATATGGAATTGTAATAATCGATGATAAGTTGGGAGTCGAACTGGTGGATTTACCTGTTTTTAATCACTTATTTCAAAATTACTTATTTTTGCCTTTTACTTTCTTAATCGAATTCTTAATCAAACAACCCCCCCCCCCCAATTCGTCTCAATTGGCTATTATAAATAAGAATCCTTGTGAATCAATATCCGAGTTACCGTCGCTTTTACTACGTTTTTCAAATAACTCGATTTTGATCCGCGCGCGACCGCTTATCAAATTGGCGCCGTTGCTGAGGATTCTTATCGATTTAGCCAATAGTCTCGTTTTAGGTTTTGTTTGTTTTAATTTTCTGCTTTTTGTGTTTTTTCTTGCGTTTTCGCGTCCGACCACCCAGTTTCGCCCGTTTCTCGTCCGACCGAGTCGAAAAACCCGGTTTTGTGCAAATCGCCTCCTTTTTAAGATTTGTTTCGTGCACTTGAAGCGAAAAAATCGCGCAATCAAAAGTCCCCTACTCTGGAAGAGTTACAGGAGTTGGCCCCTCGAATCTCCAAATTCCTCTTTTTTTCTATTTTTAATTAATTTTTTTTATTGTTTTCACCGTCTCAAAAAAAATCCAAAAAAAGATCCAAAATTCTCATTTGACCTAATTAGGTTAAATTTTGTGTCTTTAGATTTTCTTGATTCTATTTTAACCCTCTTCCTTCTTTGATTTTGATTCTGACCTGCAGGGACATTGTGGGAATTATTGGAATTGTTGCTGCATTGACAATCCTGGCCACAAGAGCTTCCTGTTCCGACCTAGCTGATTTTGATCCTGAGATTGAGAGGACCTTGCGCGCATGCTTTTGAGATAATCAGGCCAGCCCTAGTTCATCATCTCTTGTCGTTCTTGATTCTGATCCTTTGTTCACCATGGCTGAACAACGGACACTAAGGGAGGTTGCTGCCCCCAATGTTAACTATAATGGATTGTGTATTGAATATGCTGACCTTGCTGTCCCCTTTGAGTTAAAATCTAGACTAATACATTTGTTGCCTAGATTTAGCGGTCTTGTAGGTGAGGATCCACACAAGCATCTCAAGGAATTCCAGATTGTTTGTTCAACCCCACTCAGACCTGAAGGAATTATGGAAGACCACATCAAGCTAATAGCCTTCCCTTTTTCTCTACAAGGTGCAGTCAAGGACTGGTTAAATTATCTCGAGCCGAATTCTGTTACTACTTGGAATAATCTGAAGAAGGTATTCCTAGAAAGATATTTTCCTGCATCCCGAGCGGCCTCGATTCGAAAAGACATTTGTGGTATTAGACAACGGGATAATGAATTGTTGGCTGAATATTGGGGAAGATTCAAGCAATTGGTTGCAAGCTGCCCACAACACCGGATCACCGAGCAATTATTGATTCAATATTTCTATGAATGCTTAAAACCATTGGATAGAAATATGCTAGATGCTGCTAGTGGTGGAGCACTTGTCGATAAGACTCCAGCCGCTGCCAAGGCTCTGATCGAGAACATGTCCCTTAACTCCCAACAGTTTACAACGAGAGAAAATTATGTCCCGATGAAAGGTGTGAACGAGATTCACGTCTCTTCTCATGTTGCTCATTCCGACAAAGCCTTCGAAAATAAAATGAGTGAGCTGAAGGAATTAGTGCAACAGTTGATAGTCGTAGGTAAAGCTTAAGCGGCCCATCAAACCCAAACAACAAGATTATGTGGTATGTGTACTTCTCCTAATCATCCTACCGATACATGTCCCATTCTTTAAGATGAAATTCCTATTGAAGCACCTCAAGCTTATGCTGCAGCCCTGTACCATCAAGGTAACAACCAAAACCGATACAATATTCCTGACCTGTCCACTAATAAATACCATCTAAGTTGGAGGATACATCCAAACCTCCAATATGGGAACTAGCCCTCCAACCAAAAACATTACCCCAGCCAACAACAATTGGTGCTACCCTTTCCATCACCACAAAACCCTCTACAAGCTGCAACCACTGCTGCCCCAGCTTCCGGACCTTCGTTAGATGATATTGTTAAGCAATTGGCCACCAATACCCTCCAATTCCAACAACGGACAGAATCTTCCATCCAAGCCTTGCAAACACAAATATGACAACTTTCTTCTTCAGTTAATGGTATTCAACAAGCACAAGGATCCAACCATCTGCCCTCTCAAACCATGGTGAATCCTAAAAATCCTAATGCAAATGTGAGTGCAATAACCTTGCGATCCGGTAAAGTTACAGATTCTGCCCCGAATAAAATTGAGGAAATTGTTGATTCTGATTCTGCCCAAAAAAAACTTGAGGAAATTATTGAGCCTTCTGTTGCTGTTGCGGCTGAACCTTCTGCTGTTGCGGAAAAAAATACATACCTCGGGTACCCTACCCTCACTGAGTGCATAAAAATAAGAACGTCCTTGAAGAAGACAAGGAGAGAGAGATTTTGGATGTGTTTAAAAAAGTGGCAGTGAACATCCCGCTCTTTGATGTAATCAAGCAGATCCCAAAATATGCAAAGTTTCTTAAGGATTTATGTACTCACAAAAGGAGATTGAAAGGGAATGAGAGGGTGAATATGGGAAGGAATATTTCTGCCTTCATCCAATCAAATGAGGCCGCTGAAAAAAATGTTTTAGCCCTTTTCTAGCAACCCATGCCACAAAAGTGCAAGGACCCAGGAACTTTTGCTATCCCTTGTACCATTGGGAATAGTAAATTTGATATTGCATGCTTGATTTAAGAGCTGGTATTAATATTATGCCTACTTCTGTTTATAATAATCTTGATCTTGGTCCATTGCAGCATACAAGTTTGATCATTCAGTTGGCAAATAGAAGCAACACCCGCCCCGCCGGAGTTGTGGAAGATGTCCTCGTGCAAGTTAATGACTTGATTTTTCCTGCAGACTTTTGTATTCTTGACATGGAAGGAGAAACAAAGTCAAACAAGGCATCCATCATTCTAGGCATACCGTTTATGAAAACGACAAAGACGAAAATCGATGTTGATGATGGTACGATGTCCATGGAGTTTGGTAATATTATCGCAAAATTCAACATCTTTGATGCAATGAGACATCCCATGAAGGAGCATCCAGTATTTCAGATTGAGCTACTTTCTGACTTAGTAGACGATACGCTCCCCGAGTTTTAGCTGATTTTCGGTCTTTACTAGACTATGATGATACTTTTTCCTGTGATGTGTGCACTAACACTAATGTTTGCTCCACTTGTGCCGAGATAAATGCTGCATTACAAACTGATATTTTGCGGGTGGATACGGTTACCGACGAGGTGATTTGTACGGTTGAGGCTCTGAACGTCCCTGCTACCCCGACCATCCCATCCATTGTGCAGCCTCCTTCTTTAGAACTCAAACCTCTCCCAGAAAATCTCAAATATGCCTACTTGGACATAAATGAGAAGCTTCCTGTTATTATTGCAGCTAACCTTGATTTCGATCAAGAGAGTAGGCTTTTGCAGGTTTTAAAGAGGCACAAAAAGGCAATAGGTTGGACCTTGGCGGACATTCAAGGTATTAGCCCTGCTAGGTCAATGCATCGGATTCTACTTGAAGAAGGAGCTAAGGTAGTAAGGCAACCCCAAAGGAGGCTTAATCCACTAATTCTTGATGTGGTGAAGAAAGAGGTAACCAAGCTGTTACAAGCAAGTATCATATATCCTATCTTTGACAGTAACTGGGAGAGCCCAGTGCAGGTTGTACCAAAGAAAACTGGACTTACTGTGATAAAGAATGAAAAAAATGAACTTGTTCCCACTAGAGTTCAGAATAGCTGGCGAGTTTGTATTGATTATAGGAGATTGAACCAGGCGACTAGAAAGGATCAATTTCCCTTGCCATTCATTGATCAAATGCTCGAGCGACTCGTAGGTAAATCACATTATTGTTTTCTTGATGGTTTTTCAGGTTACTTTCAAATTCATATTGCACCTGAAGACCAAGAAAAGACTACTTTCACGTGCCCTTTTGGTACATTTGCTTACAGGAGGATGCCTTTTGGCCTTTGCAATGCTCGTGGCACTTTCCAGCAATGCATGATTAACATTTTCTTTGATTTTATTGAAAATTGCATGGAAGTATTTATGGATGATTTCACTGTTTATGGCTCTTCTTTTGATGCATGTTTGAACAGTTTGAATATAATTTTATAGTGATGCATCGAAACCGGCCTTGTTCTAAATTATGAAAAATGCCATTTTATGGTGGAGCAGGAAATTGTTTTAGGACACATAATTTCTGAAAAAGGAATTTCAGTTGACCCTGCTAAGATTGATGTAATTTCTACATTGCCTTACCCATCTTGCATTTGCAAGATTAGTTCTTTTCTTGGCCATGCAGGTTTTTACAGGCGCTTCATAAAGGACTTCAGCAAGATAGCTCTTCCGCTTTCAAACTTGTTGAAGAACGACATGACCTTCACTTTTGATGAGAAATGCAAGCAGACATTTGATTTCTTGAAGAAAGCATTGACCTCAGCCCCCATCATACAACCTCCTGATTGAAACCTCCCATTTGAGATTATGTGTGACGCATCTAACTATGCAGTTGGAGCGGTCCTTGCACAAAGGGTGGATAAGGCTGCCCATGTTATTTACTATGCTTCTAGGATGTTGGATCCTGCACAAGCTAATTACACCACCACTGAAAAGGAACTTTTAGCGACTTTTTTTGCTCTTGACAGGTTTAGACAATACTTGTTAGGTTCCAAGGTTGTTGTTTATACTGACCATGCAGCTTTGAAGTAGCTTTTTAAGAAACCTGAAGCAAAACCAAGATTAATTCGGTGGATGATATTGCTCCAAGAATTTAATGTCGAGATTAAGGACAAAAGTGATGCCGAGAACCTGGTAGCTGACCACTTGAGCAGAATAGAGCGAGATGCAGATCCTTCTCCCATTCAGGATGACTTTCCTGATGAGCAGCTGCTACTCTTACAAGGAGTTACCTTGTGGTTTGCTGATATTGTTAATTATCTTGTTGTTGGTGTCTTTCCTGCAGGTGCATCTAAGGCACAAAGTCACAAACTCAAGAGTGATGCCAAATATCATGTGTGGGATGATCCTTATCTTTGGAAATTTTGTAGTGATCAGGTTATTAGGAGGTGTGTCCCCGACTATGAGATTGAATCAATTTTGAATTTTTCTCATGCCACTAAAGTAGGAGGACACTTTGGCTCGCAACGAACTGCAAGAAAAGTCCTCGACTCAAGTTTCTATTGGCCAATTATTTTTAAGGATGCGTATGAGACTTACCGCACTTGTAGAGAGTGCCAAATAGAAGGTACAACCATCACTCGTAAGAGTGAGATGCCTCAGCAATCTATACTTTTCTGTGAGGTGTTTGATGTATGGGGAATCGACTTCATGGGTCCCTTCCCTGTATCATTTGGGTTTTTCTATATTTTACTTGTTGTCGATTATGTTTCAAAATGGGTCGAAGCTATCCCCACTAGGACTAATGATTCTAGAGTTGTTGCAGATTTTGTTAGGTCTAATATCTTTTGCAGGTTTGGAATTCCACGAGCTATCATAAGTGACCAAGGCACGCATTTCTGTAACCGCACCATGGAAGCTTTGCTTCGGGAGTATGGAGTTGCACATAGAGTCTCTACTGCATATCACCCACAGAACAATGGGCAAGCTGAGGTCACTAACAAGGAAATCAAACAGATTCTAGAGAAGATGGTGCAACTGAACAGGAAAGATTGGAGTCGTCGTCTAGAAGACGCACTCTGGGCTCAAAGAATAGCCTTCAAGACACCAATAGGGATGTCTCCCTATCGACTTATTTTTGGTAAGGCATGTCATATTCCTGTTGAGATAGAACACCGTGCTTATTGGGTGGTAAAAAGTTGTAATATGGAAATGCAACAAGCAGGTAGTGAAAGGAAACTCCAATTACAACAACTTGAAGAGCTTAGGCTAGAAGCTTATGAAAGCTCTAGAATATATAAAAAGAAAACCAAACACTTCCACGATAAAATGATTTTTAGGAAGGAATTCTCTGTGGGCCAACAAGTTTTACTATTTAACTCCCGCCTTAAGCTTATGGCTGGTAAACTTCGATCCAAATGGATTGGCCCCTTTACTGTTACTAATGTCTTTCCCCATGGTGCAGTAGAAATTAAAAGTGTAGGTACTGACAAAGTTTTTAAGGTCAATGGACAGCGGCTGAAGCTATTCCATGAGAGTTCGGTACCTGAAGGTGCTACCATAGAAGAGTGTTCTTTGGAAGCACCCAACTACACTGCAACATAATCAGGGAGCACCCTTTCCTTTCTCTCACTCTTACTCTTTAATTGAGTCTCTTTCATTGAGGGAAATGTCTGTTTTAAGTGTGGGGGAGGGAACCTTCTGTTTTTCTTATTGTTTATTTTGTTTTGCTTAATTTTATTTCCTTTCGAAAAACACACTGCATTTTTTGAAATTTTTGGGCTGTAGATCAATTGAAGGTCAGATTGTGGAGACTTGGGAACAATTCATAAGATCGGTATCGTTTTAACACCTTGAGTCCCCCAAATATGGAAATCAATTTAGATACTTGTTATGGCATAGTCTTGAGTTCTCGTCCTTTAGTAGATCTTAAGTAGTTTATTTAGCAGTCAGCACCATCTAGAAATCACATGCTAAGTAATTGAGCTGATGCAAATAAGTGAATGATCAGGTGCTTAATAAGAAAAGTGAAAAAGAAAAAAAAGTGAAAAAGAAAAAGAAAGTGAAAAAAAAGAAGAAGAAAAGACAAAAAGTGTCTAATTCTGAATTGTTGAAAAAAAAATGGATCATAGTCACTAACAAGCTCAGTTACCATGTGTGTGAATAGATAAAGGGCTTAATGTGATTGCACTAGAATGAAAGAGAGCAAAAAGGATGATGAGTAAGTTAGACTTAGGCATAATGACATGATTTGGATTGGTTTGTATAGGAGGGAGCCTTATGACCGTACAATTGTGGATTTATGGTCTTATGATATCCTTAGTATGCAAAATTAGTACCTATTGATGCGATCTTGACCAAAGAGGAGTTCACAGCCTAGAATGAGTATCTGAATGTTTTTGTGTTTCATGAGTTTTGACAATACTTTGCTCGGAGTGCAAAGGTTCAAGTCTGGGGGAATTTGATCAGTGCATTTTAATACACCTTCCTCTATGTTTAGAATTAGGTATTTCTATAGTTTAGTGTGTTTAATTTCCTACTTTATGATGTTTTTGCAATTTATTTTATTTTCAACTTTATTTAATTTTCGTTTGTTATTTTCAGCATTAGCAGCTTTTAATAAAAAAATTCATAACTGGAGCTACATGTATCGGATCGAGGCGTTCTACCAGTTGTTGGAAAGCTAAGGAAGAGATCTACAACTTTCATATTGCACTAAGAAGCTGATTCGGATTGCTTGAGTCTCAAATAATTTGTTGAAGTTTCTGACTTGTGATAATATAGTTTTTATCTCTTTCGGGCCTGGTTTAGGTTTCTGGCCCAGTTGAGTGTGTAAAGCAAACCTTATTCTATTTAAGGTTGTTGTTGTGATGCAAAACAATCCATCCTAATTTATTTTACGAATTTCTTTCTTGCTTTCCATTGTTTTCATGGCGAACTAATTCTAAGGGAAAATTCGCCAGTTTCGAATCCTGTAATTTTTTGAGGTTTATTACAATTTCAATTTCGATTTATTTTATTTAATCCCGTTCCAAATTGTTTTATAACTTCATTTGCTTAATTTTTTATTATAAGATAAATTGGATTTAATTCGATCGATCAATATTCCTTAACTTAATCGCGGATTAACTTAGCTTTTTCGTTAATTTGCGCCATCTTTAACTGTCTGCTTAATTCGGTAATTAGGAATAAAAGTCGTGCGATGTTGTCGACGCTTGTTCGTCAACATTAAAATCGAATAGGAATTGAAACCGTGTGAAAATATGGAATTATAATAACCGATGATAAGTTGGGAGTCGAACCAGTGGATTTACTTGTTTTAAATCACTTATTTCAAAATTACTTATTTTTGCCTTTTACATTCTTAATCGAATTCTTAATCAAACTACTCCCCCCAATTCGTCTCAATTGGCTATTATAAATAAGAATCCTTGTGAATTGATATCCGAGTTACCGTCTTTTTTACTATGTTTTTCAAATAACTCGGTTTTGATCCGCGCGCGACCGCAGATCACTTGTTGTCTACCTTTTATACCTACTTTTGTGTTGAATTAACATCTGTTAAATGCTGTTGTGCTGCCTTGCTGGATTTTGTGACTGTTTTGTGCAGGAAGCGTTGTTGTAGCTACTGTTTTTACCTTGTTTTCTTGCTTTTTTCCTTGCCTTTGCATGCTCCCGTGGGATTCCTATTCCAATTTAATTTCCGATTAATTTTGGATTAGGATAGACATTAGGAGTGAAATCCATGCATGATAACTAGTAGGCTAGTCCCTTTTAACCGCAACCTTAGGTCCATCTTTTGGATGCTAACATTAGGATAGAAATTCCTTTTACATCGCGACCTTAGGACCACTTTGCATGACAACGTTAGAATTGAGTTTCCTTTAGACTTTCTGCGCGTCTTTCTCTCTTCTCATCTAAAAACAATGCTAATACACTTAATAAAGATGATGAACATTGTGTGCCACGAGCCTTAAGCATATGGGAAATGATGAGTGGGGGGTTTCTCCTCACATGTCTAGAGTGTTTAGTGTACGCCATATGGGCGATACGCGACGCATTCACTCCTATATTATAGTCTTTAGTGCAACATGAATCAAAGAGAAAACTAATTCACTTCAGTAAAACTCATAAACAAAAAGTCAAACCTCTTTATCCTTCGGGATTGTTGTTTCAAACTCATTTTTCAGAAAGAGTACGTTACTTTTCCGTTCTATCGCAAATAGGCATCGGCCCTAACTGTTGGAATGAGAACTTATCGTCACTCATAAAAAAACACTTAACCAACATGTGGTTTCGTTATCCGAACTACGTTTGCTCTGATTTCTCATACCTGATGAGGATACGTACGCGCAAGACGAAAATGTCTTAGCGAGCAACCTTCCCCCATCACCCATAGTTTTCCGAACTACTCTGACTTTCCCATTGCACGAGGGGATACGTAGGCATAGGGCGAAGATGTCCTATCAAATCTCTTTCTTTTTTTTCTTTGTTCTCGTTTCCGTTTAGCAGTAGCTTATAGAAAAAAAACCCTTTGATTAGGAAACAAGCGTGGATCCCGTTGAGTACAATGGACGCGAAGGTGCTCATACCATCCCCTTGCGTAACCGACTCTTGAACCCAAGATTTGGTTGCGATGACCTTGTCTTTTCCCATTTTTCAGGTTTTCTTTGATCGTTTCCTTTCCCTTCTTTGGGATTCATATTATAAAATGTAACGTATCTTTGGGATTTTCAAGACGTTTGAGCTTCTCTGACTGTTTCACTTCCTATTCTCCACTTAATTTAAACATTATTCCTAGTTTCAATGTCTCATTTTCAACTCTTTGTGTCTTCAAATATATTTTCAAAGTGTTTTCTTTTCATCAAAAATATCTTCAACAACCTTAGATGAAAATATTTTATTTTTAATCAATGAAAAGTTTATCGATTTAGTTGATTTAAAAGACAAAGATTTTGATCTAAGGACAATTATTCGTAAACAAAAGTTGAACGATTACTTTGACATTCTTAATGGACTCATCTACATTAATCTCATTAAAGAGTTCTAGTTACATGGTTCTGTTGGACCATCTAGTCAAGATGATGAGTCAATCCAGTCCTATGTTAATGGCTTTCCTGCCACAATTACTCGGTCACTTATTGCTCAGACAATAAAATATGAAGAGGAAGGTGTTTGTGTTAAACATTATAGATTTAACAATGTCTTTAAAGATCACTTTCGCCTAATTTATGCAACCAATGATAATCTCAGCAGTTTTGCTAGTCTACGACCAATAAGAATAGTTTTGTATCAAATTCTAGTGTCAAATCTCCGTCCATATGGAATAATTTTGTATCAACTTCTAGTGTTAATCTTCCTCTTAACATTTTTAATTTCTTAAAGGAAATGATAATCATTTCTAAAGATGAAATGAATTTTCTCATACCATATGAAAGAGTTCTTTCAGAACTTTTCTCTAAGTTAGAGATAGTTAATAGTGTTACTATTGAAGTTGAGTGGAATCCAAAATTTGAACATGTAGAATTGTTATTTGTTGTCTCATTTTTAATTAATGAAATATTTTCTTTCATATTATTGTCTATTATTTTTTATTGATAACAAATTTTTTGAGAATTACTAATTAATATGAAAAAAATGAAAAAAATTAACTAAGAAAAATAGGGAAGATTGAAAGGTGACAAGTGAGAAATCACTGAAAAAAATATTAAATGCAATTACTGGGATTTGAAGCATGTTCCCTAATAGCTATGTTACCTCGATTCTTAAAAAACACTGAGGTATTAGGTTTAATATTATTTTTTTCCACAAGATTTGGCTCTCACTTAGTAATGTATTACCTCAATTTTATAAAACCGAGGGAAAATGTTGTTTTTAAAAAAAATCAAACATGTCGCTTGCATGACCTATAAGATCGGTTTTTTCCATGTTCGAAGTGAAACCTTTTTCATAAAAAGTATCACTTGTAGTAGTGAAAGAATTAACCAAATCTATTAATTGCACAACCGATGAACTCAATAATTTGCAAATGAAATGTAATATATATATATATATATATATATATATATATATATATATATATATATATATATATATATATATATACAACCGATGAACTCAAATAATTTGTAGTAGTGAAAGAATTAACCAAATCTATTAATTGCACAACCGATGAACTCAATAATTTGCAAATGAAATGTAATATATATATATATATATATATATATATACACACACACACACACATATATATATATATATATATATATATATATATATATATATATATATATATATATATATATATATATATATATATATATATATATATATATATATATATATATATATATATATATATATATATATATATATATATATATATATATATATATATATATATATATATATATATATATATATATATATAGAGAGAGAGAGAGAGAGAGAGAGAGAGTGTGTGTGTGTGTGTGTACGATTTGTTTAGACAGTTCCCTAATTGGCCTCGCTATGAGTATGTTTGCCTTCAATTTGAACTCAAATTGAGATAGCGAAATTAACCATACTTTGCAATTGTATTTTACAAGAGAAATATAGTAATGCAACCTTACAAACCATATGTTTGATGTTGATCTTAACACTTTCTCTTCCCTTGATATAAGCTTGATCAAGTTACCCAATAATACCAATTTGATTCACCGTCTCACGCTACTCCTTTGCAAGAACCACCTTTCTTCAAAGCCTTCACTTGATCAAATCCAAATTGCAAATTGTTGTAACCCAAGATTTACCAATTTGATTCATTGTCTCACACTACTCCTTTGCAAGAACCCTCCGTTCTTCAAAGCCTTCACTCGACAGAATCTAAATATGCCTAATATTTTACAAAACCTTCAAATCCCCAATTTGATCATGAAGGAAAACTCCACATTGATTTTCTTATTTGAAATCCCCCAAAAATCTCAACCCAATTTACAATACTGCAAGCTAAATTGGATGTTATCAACTTGATTCTAGATGGCACCCAAATAGTGAATGATTATGTGTACTTTGTTTCTGTGTATGCATAAAATTAAGGTTCTTTGTATGTTCCAAGTTACGTTTATTATTTACACAATCATTGAAAAGAAATGATGCATGTATGAAATATATATACGTGTGCAAGTTGGAGGCAAAAGAGAATGCAAGAGATTTGGAAAAAAAATCATGAATATTTGGAAAAATACGTCGCATAGGTCGACCTATTCAATGCATGAGTCGGCCTGTAAAGTATGTTGACTTGTAAAGGTCATGTGGCAACATATTCAGTCAACACATCAAACAGAGGGTACATGCTTTAAAAACGAGGTACATATGCCGACCTGAAAATCGTATGTGTCGACCTGTAGAAATAATTTTCTTCTATGTGTCGACTCATAAAGGAAGCACATCAAGCAGAAGCTACCGAATTCAAAAATGGACCACACGTGTCGACCTATGACATGTATGTGTCGACACATAGATCTGTTTTACACAAAAAAATTGTTTTTAATGCATGGCACCTTTTCTAAATCATTTCAAAATTTTTTTTATACTTCCTAATGCTAAGATGCATATTAAGACTCAGAGGATATCGTCCAATATACATAAACACTAAAGTATCCTAGTTTTGACATCATACAAAATACATCTAGTGGAAAGTTGGACTCATACCTTCATATCAAATATATAAAACAATTCATTAGAAACTACGCAACGGAAAAACATTCCATAGCAACTTCGTGATTAAAGTATTAAATTCTAGAACAACAAAATCAACATCAGCATAAAACATAACAAACTCCCGTCCCAATGTCACACTATCAGGGCATTAAAGACCACTAATTTATAATAACGTGATAAATAAAGGAAAGGAAGAGTAGCTCCAACAATCCACCTTACGTACACACACAACAATGCTCACTTCTGGATATCTGCAAGATGCCCATCATGGACAACATGAAGCAAAGAGGGTGATAAATAATGTTAAATATAAAAAGCGTAAAGAATGCAAAGATAGAGAATATATATAACAAGAAAACATTCATTACACAATTAACAACAACATGGTATCACACCTATTCAAAACAACATATACATATTCACAACCAATCAACAACATTCTCACACCCATTCCATTAACATACACAACAATCACATATTCGTCATTTACATTATGCAATGAGACTCATAACCTTAACTAGACTCATATGCATGTGGTACCATATCATCAATAGTTGTTTCACTCAGGAATTGGGTTCACCCTACTCGAACTTCGAATCCACATTGCTCGAATTCGGGACAAGTCACTAATCCACCTTGCTCAAATTGCAACTTGCCTCTTTCATCAACAACTACATAACGAATGCATGTCAAAACACTTCAATGCAACAAAAATATAATGTTTAAATTCCTCTCCCAACAATGAACAAAACATGAATTAACCCAATGATAATAATTCCCCTTCCGAACTATCATTCCATAACAACATACTCATAATTCAACAACATAATTCATGCTATCACAACAACAATCTTCATCACAATTCACAGAAATTAACACATCATATAATTAAATTCAAGAATTATATTATAACACAAAAATCATCAATAACTGAGTAAAGTTGTATCATTATTCAATATAGTTCTTAAGAAACTCTAAATAACTCTAAGGTGCAAAAAAATGCTCTACTGCCAACTCTTGCCTATAAAAATAACTCTTATGAACTTAATTGGTTGTTCGAACAATTCTATTGACAACTTTAAATAATAAATATCTCCAAATCAACTCTAAAATATTATAATTAATTACTGAACAACTATATTTTAACTTTTTTGCCTTAACAACCTTAAACACATAAAAATATTACTCAAAAGGTAACCTTAAAATGTCAACAGTGCTACAAGTTCAACTCAAGTATATCATATATTCTGATCTCTAATTCTAAAAAATCAAAAGAAACTCTGACATTTCTATAACTACTCTAACCAAATAAAATAGGACTCTTAAACTCTTTAAAAAGGTAACGAAAGTTCACCACCCCCAAAATTCTCAAAACGTTGGATCTAACTTTAAGATTGTCTCACCTCAAAATAGCACCAAATATTAGACTTATGATAAAATTATGAAACTCTCCAGCTTGAAATTTATTTAAGTCTTCTTTCAAACGCACTTAACCTCACATCAAGCGAGTTTACGAAAATCTAGTTTTATTCGTTTTAGTTCAACCTTATCGCAATAACTCCTGCATAAACTCTAAAACATAATGCCTGATTTAAAAATAGCACAAAAAATTATGTATTCATGAAAACTATGAAACTCTCCAGTTTGAAAGATCATTAAGCCCTCTTTCTAATGCAACTGGCGACATCACAAAATGACTTACGAAACTCAAGTTACGCATGAAACATGATGACAAACGCAAGAATGAAATTGACTACGCCTCTGGTATAAAACCCAGCAAATTGCTATTGTTGTAGCACCCCCTGAATCGCGTTAGCTTTCCAATATTCTGAACTACGCATAAATCTGAGTCCTGAAACTCAAGTTATGCTTGAAATAAGGTGGTCAATCCCCTCCTATGTCTACCTGTAATTTTCTGCGCTCTCCTCCTGATTGAACATATCTCAAAACTCGCCTATTTGAGTTCTAAACGCCCCAAAATCACATCTATTTCCTCCTCTTGCCATATATTTTCCTCAATTCACATAAATGGCCCAAAACTCCTATTTCACCAATTTTTCTTATTTTATTCTAATAGTAACTAAAATTATAATAATTATTTTCTAATTTATTCAACCAAGCTACTACATTCTCTCTACACCCTACCATTGCCACTACATCCCAACAACATATAATCATATATTTTTACTTAGAGACACACCAAACACCAAATAACTAAATAAAAATTCTAAATAATTCAATTAAATAATTTAATCAAATTCGGGGCGGTACAAGTGTATGTGGTTAAAATATCCTTCGCTTGAAGGGGCATTGCGGATAGACTCACACTTGGGGGAGGAGTGTTGAGAAACAGCAAGTGTAAGTTAAGAACTTTGAGAAACAAATTGTAGAAACGTCTCACACAATGTTTTAAAAACCAGACCGAATCGGCCGGTTCAACCGGGAACCGGAGATGAATCAGGTTGGGTCAACTTTTTAAAACCGCTAGTGGATCAAAATCGGAGTTAAACTGTAAAAACCGGATTGAATCGTCCAAAACCATTTGAACCAAAGAACCGGAGCCAATTTTGTAAAACCGCCTGGTTTAAAAAAATCATCAAATTGACCATTTTTTAAATTAAAAAAAAATAATATGTTCATACCAAAACTTAACATACATTTCCCAATCACAAAAATAAATTATGTGTGTTTTTTTACAACCATACAAACTTCTATGTTTTGTCACTTTATTATAGTTTTTCTTTCAACCACACTCCATCATCATTATGCCGTTTCTTTCAAACATAGTCACGATATCCAACTTGATTATCGTTCAAGTCAATATTATTTGTTGTGGTCAATTAAGACTTGTTTGTCCTAATTCAATTCAAATTCTATTTTTTGTTGTTTAATGAAGTATATTATAATAATCATATTTTGGTATTCTATCTTATTTAATTTAGGTATTCTTAATTATTTGAATTTTATTTTAGTTATTATATTCTATTATTTTAATTTTGGTTTGAATTAGTTTAATTTATTTTATTTTAATTCTTTAGTTTGGTCAAAATATTCTTAAATGATGGTTGAAATGGATGTAAAACTATGTTATGTTATGTATTATTGATATTAATGTATTAAATTTGTAATTGATTTTTGAAATATTTATTTTATTAAGTTGAGAACATATAATAATGTCTGACATAACTATGAAATTTAGTTTCATATATTACTTTATTTAATAAACGGTTCGACCGTAGGTTTAACCAATTGAACCTTAAACCGTGAGTTTAACCAATTCGATCTCTGGTTCGGTTTTTAAAACATTGGTCTCACATTAGTTATAAAAATGGAGACTTGAGCTTTTATAATTGAGAGAACTCAGACACCTATAACCTTAAAGTTTTGAGTGAGTATGTTGTTTCGGAGTCTGGGAAAGTCGAGAGCACCAGCATAACTAATGCTCTAGGACCACAAGAGAGTGAGACACCACATCTCAACCCAAAACCTTAAGATGTTAGGTAAATGGCTCATCTCTCTCTTATAAATTAAACATTCCACCCATTCATAGGCAACGTGAGACTTTGATCACTCACATTTGCACCCAACATTCTTCCCACAAGTGTGAGTCCCCCACATCCTATAACAAGATCCAACACCAAATCCAGCTCCCGCTCCCCATAAAGCCGAACCACGACTCTGATACCACTGTTGGGGACTTCGGGAGAGTCGGGAGCACCAATGGACTAATTCTCCAGGATCACAAGAGAGGGAGACACCACATCTCAACCTAAAACCTTAAAGTGTTAGATAAATGGGTCATCTCTCTTATATATCAAACATTCCACCCATTCATAGGTAATGTGAGACTTTAACCACTCAAATTTGCACCTAACATTCTCCCCACAAGTGTTAGTCCCCCACATCATATAACAGGATCCGACATCGGATCCAGTTTATACTCCCTCACTAGGCTAAACCACGACTTTAATACCACTGTTGGAGAGTCCGGAAGAATCAGGGGTACCAATGAAACTAATGCTCCAGGACCACAAAATAGGGAGATACCACGTCTCAACCCAAAACCTTAAATATTTGGATTGAGATGTGGCATCTCCATTTCTTATAATTGAAGGTTGCTCCTTATAAAAAAAATTCAAGGTTGTTTGTCAATTTTTTTAAAAGACGAGGTAATGCAGCAGTCCGTGAAATAGATAAGGTGGTTACATCTATGATTAGTCCTTAAATGTTTGAGTTGATGTTTTTCTATTCAATAGTTTATAGACTAGAACTTTATTTATAATTGGATGTCGGCTACAAGTTAGATGACATTTTTTTATAATCCTCATTTTATTTATAACGATATGACATTATATATATATATATATATATATATATATATATATATATATATATATATATATATATATATATATATATATATATATATATATCTCTTTGAGTGTGTGTGTGCGCGCGCGCGCGCACGCGTGTGTGTGCGTGCGCGTGCGTGCGTATGTATGTGTGTGTGTTATTTTTTGATAAAATTAGCTTATAATTGATAGCTGATAGTTGGTAACTGATAGCTGGTAGCTAATAAGTTAATTTGAGTGTTTGGTAAATTAGCCGTTACATTAGCTGAAAATTACAAAATGACTTAAAAAAGAATTTTTAATTAAGAAATTGGTGATTTTATTATCTTATTATATTATATTATTAAATTAATTTTTGTTCGATAAAAGTAAATGTATTAATAATAACATGCAAAACAATTTTAATATATATAAAAATCGAAGATATCATCAAAATATATAAATTTGTATATAAGTTTGATGAGCTTTACTATTTATTATGAATATATTACAACAAAATCCAATGAATAAAAGAACCAGCAAAACATACATGAAACAAGAGTTATTTCATAAAGTCATTTATGAGGAAATAAAAGTAAGTAATCTTAATAACTACAATTTTTGGTCTACTTAACTCATTCATTCGTAAAAAATAGCTCTTTTTTTCTTCTAATTTTCTAATGAAATTTAATAAAATACGTGAAATAATAATATTGTAATTTTAAATTTAGTTATATTAAAAATATATTTATTGTCTAATACTTTACAATAAAACTCTGAATTTTCTTCACCTTTGTTGATTTTATCGACTCTTTTCCAATGTTTCACTAATTTTAAAATTATCAACACTATTTCGAAATTAATTATATAATTTATATTTAATAAATAAAAATAATGTTTATTATAATAAAGTGGAGAAAAATAAGAAAAAAATTGCTATAGCATTCTTCAAAATCTCTATAAATTCAATATTTTAATATCAATTTTTAATAGTAAATATTATATATATATATATATATATATATATATATATATATATATATATATATATATATATATATATATATATATATATATATATATATATATATATATATATATATATATATATATATATATATATATATATATATATATATATATATATATATATATATATATATATATATATATATATATATATATATATATATATATATATATATATATATATATATATATATATATAGTTAAAATAGCAACACAAGACTAACAAACACCTAAATACAATAGTTGATAAACAACTCCACTGCCACCACAAGACTAAATTTGAGATGAACCAACCAGAAGATAATAGCAAAGAAAAATTGATTGGCAAGCTATCCTAGAAACCCGAAGAATCATGACACACCGCTCTGATTAAATAGCAACACGCAAACAATTCCAGAACAACCATGACCCTCTCGTTAAATGAACAAAGAAAACTACGACCACCGAATATAGTGAATCTATAATCGTGCTCAACCACTGCCCAAGAGAGTAACTTAATTCTGTCGCTTTGCTCCTGAACCGTTTCCATGTCATAATTTTAACTTCTTAAACTGAATACTCTATCGATTTATCCTTTTCTCTAAAAAATGATTTGTTCCTCCCTTTTCCAAATTACCCAGATGCTAGCGTACCAAATAACAATGAATTTTTCTGTCTTATTTATGCCTGATCCAGGCAGCCCACTGAATTGCTAAAAATTTTGGTATAGGTGAATTGTGCATCTTAATAAATATACTTAACCATCAAAGGATCACAGACCACACCTGCAAGTTTAAATCACACTAAAAAAAATACAAGAAGCACTTTCTATTGTCCTGTAACCATATGAACATTTCAAATAAGAACCGTTCAACACTTCTCTCTAGTGTAGGCTATCCTTATACGGTATTTTGTTTTGCAATAATCGCCACACCAGAACTGCTACCTTTAAAGGGGAAAGTTTGTTCCAAGCATTTTTGAGTTTCATCCTTTCTACGTCAATCAAATTCTCCATTATTAAGTTATAAGCCTCTTTTATGAAATATATTCATGAGTCCCAAATCCATTTGTCCCTCTCTCTATATTAATGACTATCCTCTGCACTTTTTTCTTCATTTCCTTCTCTATCGTGGATTCTTCTTGAGATAAAACCCTATTCCA
Organism: Lathyrus sativus; assembly: GCA_963859935.3. Lineage (NCBI taxonomy): Eukaryota > Viridiplantae > Streptophyta > Magnoliopsida > Fabales > Fabaceae > Lathyrus > Lathyrus sativus. Next base: position 550,295,803 of record OZ012738.1, on the reverse strand, counting down.
GTTGATGTTCCATTAGCTTGTACCTATTGCCATATCTTTTACTTTTAAAATTTTGTCTTGACAAATTGTATACAGATTCATGAATCTATCTTTAAGAGATAAGTCTTCACACCAAGGATCTAGACACACAAATGTGTCCTCCCCATTTTCTATAACTCTTTTAAGCTTATTATGATAGAGTTATTCTTCCATTGAAAAAGAGATAACAAGATGAATAGAAGAGAAAATTACTTCAAGAAGAGAGAAAATTCTTTGTTAATCCTTCATGTAAGATATTACAAGCTTTATATAGTTCACTCTTATCCCATAACAACCAATCTAACTAACTAATAACTACCTAACTAACAATAGTCTTATCAACTATAATGATCAACTAATCTAATCTAATGATTATAGTAGCTAATCTTAACAGCCCCTCTCAAGCTAAGCATGGTGAATGTTGATCATGCCAAGCTTGGAAATAAACTTGTTGAAAGTTGAAGTTGATAATGCTTTTGTTAGAAAATCAGCAAGTTGTTCATGAGTGGAGATTGGTAGGAGCCGTAGTAAACCTTGCTGTAGTTTTTCACGGGCCAAGTGGCAATCGATCTCAAGATGTTTGGTTCTTTCATGAAATACCAGATTGAGCGCAATATGCATCGCACTTTGGCTGTCACAGTAAAGGATAGGAAGCTTGGTATATTTGATGTGCAGTTCCTTCATAAGAGCTATCAACCAAAGTAATTCACATGTGGCAAATGACAATGCCCGATACTCAGCCTCTGATGATGATCTGGAAATAGTATTTTGTTTCTTTGCACGCCATGATATGAGAGAAGTACCAAGAAAAAAACAATATCCTGAAATAGACTTCCTTGAGTCAAGGCACCCTGCCCAATCAGAATCTGAGAAGCCAAGAAGTTGTAACTCAACATTTCTGCGAAACAAAATTCCTCTACCAGGGATGTTCTTCAAGTAGCGTATGACTCTACAAGCAGAGTGGTAGTGTGCCATTGTTGGATTGTGCATAAACTGGCTGAGTTGCTGAGTGGCATAGGTAATGTCTGGGTGTGTAGTGTTAAGGTACAGCAGACGACCTATTAAACGTCTATAAGCTTCAATTTCTTCAAAAGATTTCCACTATTAGCATGTAACTTAACTGATGGATCAAGAGAAGTGGGGGAGTGTTTGAATCCAAACATACCAGATTCTTGCAAGAGATCAAGGCAATATTTTCATTGTGATAGTGAAATCCCAACTTTTGAATGAGCAACCTTGAGGCCAAGAAAATATTTAAGTATTCCCAAGTCTTTGATTCTAAAATTTTCATCTAAAGTAAGTTTGATACGATCAAATTCAGGCATAGAGGTTCCAACTAAGATTATATCATCGACATATACTAAAATGGTTGTAAAGTGTGCATCAGTTTTCAAAGTGAAAAGGGAATAATCAGAAGTAGATTGAGTATACCCCTGCTAGAGTAAAACGGATGTCAACTTTTCATACCATTTGCGACTGGCTTATTTCATACCATATAAGCTCTTTTGGAGTTTACATACTTGATTGGGCCTTTGACATGAAACACCTTCAGGTATGGTCATGTACACATCTTCCTTCAATTCCCCATGCAAAAACGCATTGTTAACATCAACTTAATGAAAGAACCAATTATTGATGGTTGCAGTCGCAAGAAGAGTTCTGACAATTGTAAGTTTGCTACAGGTGAAAACGTATCAAAGAAATCAAGCCCTTAAATTTGGTTGTAGCCCTTGGCAACAAGCCGAGCTTTATACCTCTCTATTGTGCCATCTGCTCTATGCTTTACTTTGAACACCCATCTGTTACCAATTGGTTTGACATGTGGTGGCAAATAAACTATATCCCAAGTTCTATTCTTGTCTAATGCATCTAATTCAAACTTCATGGCCTTGATCCAATGTTCAGATAAACATGCTTCTTTGTAGTTTTTTGGATCATGTGTAAGAGTGATATTGGATGCAAAAACTTGATGAGATGCAGACAGAAAATGTAATGAATTAATCGGCGGTCGCGCGCAGATCAAAACCGAGTGGTTTGAAAAACGTAGTAAAAGCGACGGTAACTCGGATATCGATTCACAAGGATTCTTATTTAAAATAGCCAATTGAGACGAATTGGGGGGGTTGTTTTGATTAAGAACTCGATTAAGAAAGTAAAAGGCAAAAATAAGTGATTTCAAAATAAGTGATTAGAAACAGGTAAATCCACCGGTTCGACTTCCAACTTATCATCGGTTATTACAATTCAATATTTTCAAAAAGGTTTCAATTCCTATTCGATTTCAATATTGACGAACAAGCGTCAACAATATCGCACGACTTTTATTCCTAATTACCGAATTAAGCAGACGGTTAAAGATTTGCGCAAATTAACGAAAAAACTAAGTTAATCCACAATTGAGTTAAGGAATATTGATCGACCAAATTAAATCCAATGTATCTTATAATAACGAATTAAGCAAACGAAATTATAAAATAATTTGGAACGGGATTAAAAGAAATAAAGCACAATTGAATTGAAAATAAACCTCAAAGAAATTACAGGATTCAAAACCGGCGGATTTTCCCTTAGGATTAGTTCACCATGAAAACAATGAAAAACAAAGCAAAATTCGTAAAATAAACTAGGTTAGTGTTTTGCATCACAGCAGCAACCTTAAATAGAAAATAACTGGACCCGCAAGAAAAACTACATTATCACATGTCAGAAACTTCAACGAATTATTCGAGACTCAAGAAATCCGAATCATCTCCTTTGTGCAACATGAAAGTTGTAGATCTTTTTCTTAGCTTTCCAACAACTAGTAGAATGCCTCGATCCGATTCCTGTAGCTCCAGTTATGAATTTTTTACTAAACGTTGTTAATGCTGAAAAATAACAAACGAAAATTAAATAAAGCTTAAAATAAAATAAATTGTAAAAATATCATAAAATATGAAATTAAACAAACTAACTGTAGAAACGCCTAAGTCTAAACATAGAGGAAGGTGCATTAAAATGCACTGATCAAATTCCCCCAAACTTGAACCTTTGCACTCCGAGCAAAGTATTGTCAAAACTCATGAAACACAAAAACACTCAAATACTCAATCTAGGCTGTGAACTCCTCTTTGGTCAAGATTTCATTCATAGGTACTACTTTTGCATACTAAGGATAACGTAAGAACACAAATCCGCAATTTTGCGGTCATAAGACTCCCTCCTATACAAACCAATCCAAATCATATTGTTATGCCTAAGTCTAACTTACTCATCCTCCTTTTTCCTCTCTTTCATTCTAGTGCAATCACATTAAGCCCTTTATCTATTCACACACATGGTAACTGAGCTTGTTAGTGACTATGATCCATATTTTTTTTCAACAATTGAGAATTAGACAATTTTTTTTTGTCTCTTTTTTTTTCTTTTTCACTTTTGGTCTTTTTCTTTTTCTCTTTTTTCTTCATTTTTTATCCTTCTTATTAAGCACATGATCATTCACTTATTTGCATCAACTCAATTACTTAGCATGTGATTTCTAGATGGTGTTGACTGCTAGATAAACTACTTAAGAGCTATTAGAGGACGAGAACTCAAGACTAAGCCATAACAAGTAGCTAAATTGATTTCCATATTTGGGAGACTCAAGGTGTTAAAAGTCTCTACAATCTGACCTCCAATTGATCTACAGCCCAAAAATTTCAAAAAAATGCACCGTGTTTTTCTAAGTAAATGATTTATTTATTTATTTTTTTAAACGAAAATAACAGAACTAAGAAAAACAAAATAAACGAAACAAAAGGTTCCCTCCCCCACACTTAAGACAGACATTGCCCTCAATGAAAGGGACTCAATTAAATAGCAAGAGTGAGAGAAAGGAAAGGGTGCTCCCTGATTATACTGCAGTGTAGTTGGGTGCTTCTAAAGAACACTCTTCTATGGTAACACCTTCGGGTACCGAACTCTCATGGAATAGCTTCAGCCGCTGCCCATTTACCTTAAAAACTTTTTCAGTGCCTGCACTTTTAATTTCTACTGCACCATGGGGAAAGACATTAGTAACGATAAAAGGGCCAATCCATTTGGATCGAAGTTTCCCAGCCATAAGCTTAAGGCGGGAGTTAAACAGTAAAACCTGTTGGCCCATAGAGAATTCCTTCCTAAAAATCATTTTATCGTGGAAGTGTTTGGTTTTCTCTTTATAGATTCTAGAGCTTTCATAAGCTTCTAGCCTAAGCTCTTCAAGCTGTTGTAATTGGAGTTTCCTTTCACTATCTTCTTGTTGCATCTCCATATTACAACTTTTTACTGCCCAATAAGCACGATGTTCTATCTCAACAGGAAGATGACATGCCTTACCAAAAACAAGTTGATAGGGAGACATCCCTATGGGTGTCTTGAAAGCTGTTCTTTGAGCCCATAGTGCATCTTCTAGACGACGACTCTAATCCTTCCTGTTCGGTTGCACCATCTTCTCTAGAATCTGTTTGATTTCTCTGTTAGAGACCTCAGCTTGCCCATTGGTTTGTGGGTGATATGCAGTAGAGACTCTATGTGCAACTCCATACTTCCGAAGCAAAGCTTCCATGGTGCGGTTACAGAAATGCGTGCCTTGGTCACTTATGATAGCTCGTGGAATTCCGAACCTGCAAAAGATATTAGACTTGACAAAATCTGCAACAACTTTAGAATCGTTAGTCCTAGTGGGGATGACTTTTACCCACTTTGAAACATAATCGATAACAAGTAAAATATAGAAAAACCCAAATGATACTGGGAAGGGACCCATGAAGTCAATTCCCCATACATCAAACACCTCACAGAAAAGCATAGATTGCTGAGGCATTTCATTCCTACGAGTGATGGTCGTACCTGCTATCTGGCATTCTTTACAAGTGCGGTAAGTCTCATAAGCATCCTTAAAAATGGTTGGCCAATAGAAACCTGAGTCGAGGATTTTTCTTGCAGTACGTTGCGGGCCAAAGTGTCCTCCTACTTGAATGGCATGAGAAAAATTAAAAATTGAGTCAATCTCATAGTCGGGGACACACCTCCTAATAACCTGGTCACTACAGAATTTCCAAAGATAAGAATCATCCCACACATGATATTTGGCATCACTCTTGAGTTTGTGACATTGTGCCTTAGATGCACCTGCAGGAAAAACACTAGCAACAAGATAATTAACAATATCAGCAAACCAAGGAGTAACTCCTGGTAAGAGTAGCAACTGCTCATCAGGAAAGTCATCTTGAATGGGAGAAGGATCTGCGTCTTGCTCTATTCTGCTCAAGTGGTCAGCTACTAGGTTCTCGGCGCCACTCTTGTCCTTAATGTCCACATTAAACTCTTGGAGCAACAGCATCCACCGAATTAATCTTGGTTTTGCTTCGGGTTTCTTCAAGAGATACTTCAAAGCTGCATGGTCCGTAAAAACAACAATCTTGGAACCTAGCAAGTATTTTCTAAATTTGTCAAGAGCAAAAACAATCGCTAAAAGTTCCTTTTCGGTGGTGGTGTAATTAGCTTGTGCAGGATCCAACGTCCTAGAAGCATAGTGAATAACATGGGCAGACTTGTCCACTCTTTGTGCAAGGATCGCTCCAACTGCATAGTTAGATGCGTCACACATAATCTCAAAAGGGTGATTCCAATTAGGAGGTTGTATGATGGGGGCGGAGGTTAATGCTTTCTTCAAGAAATCAAACGCCTGCTTGCATTTCTCATCAAAAGTGAAGGTCATGTCGCTCTTCAACAAGTTTGAAAGGGGAAGAGCTATCTTGCTGAAGTCCTTTATGAAGCGCCTGTAGAAACCTGCATGACCAAGAAAAGAACGAATCTCGCGAATGCAAGATGGGTAAGACAATGTAGAAATCACATCAATCTTGGCAGGGTCAAATGAAATTCCTTTTTCAAAAATTATGTGTCCTAAAACAATCCCCTGCTCCACCATAAAGTGGCATTTTTCATAATTTAGAAAAAGGTCGGTTTCAATGCATCTCTCTAAAACCATATTCAAGCTGTTCAAACATGCATCAAAAGAAGAGCCATAAACGGTGAAATCATCCATAAATACTTCCATGCAATTTTCGATAAAATCAGAGAAAATGCTAATCATGTACCGCTGGAAAGTTCCAGGAGCATTGCAAAGGCCGAAAGGCATCCTCCTGTAGGCAAATGTACCAAAAGGGCACGTGAAAATAGTCTTTTCTTAGTCTTCAGGTGCAATATGAATTTGAAAGTAACCTGAAAAACCATCAAGAAAACAGTAATGTGATTTACCTGCGAGTCGTTCGAGCATCTGATCAATGAATGGCAAAGGAAAGTGATCCTTTCTAGTCGCCTGGTTCAATCTCCTATAGTCAATACAAAATCGCCAACTATTCTGAACTCTAGTGGGAACAAGTTCATTCTTTTCATTTTTTATCACAGTAAGTCCAGATTTCTTTGGTACAACCTGCACTGGGCTCACCCAGTTACTGTCAGAGATAGGGTATATGATACCTGCTTGTAATAGCTTGGTTACCTCTTTCTTCACCACATCAAGAATTAAAAGATTAAGCCTCCTTTGGGGCTGCCTTACTACCTTAGCTCCTTCTTCAAGTAGAATCTGATGCATGCACCTAGCAGGGCTAATACCTGGAATGTCCGCAAAGGTCCACCCTATTGCCTTTTTGTGCCTCTTTAAAACCTGCAAAAGCCTACTTTCTTGATCGAAATCAAGGTTAGATGAGATAATAACAGGGAGCTTCTCATTTATGTCCAAGTAGGCATATTTGAGACATTCTGGGAGAGGTTTGAGCTCTAAAGAAGGGGGTTGCTCAATGGATGGGATGGTCGGGGCAGCAGGGACGTCCAGAGCTTCGATCGTACAAATTACTTCGTCGGGAACTGTATCCACCTGCAAAGTATCAGCCTGCAATGCAACATTTATCTCGGCACAAGTAGAGCAAACATTAGTGTCAGTGCATACATCACAGGAGAAAGTATCATCATAGTCCAATAAAGATGGAAAATCAGATAAAAACTCGGGGAGTGTATCGTCTATTAAGTCAGATAGTAACTCAATTTGAAATACTGAATGCTCTTCCATGGGATGTTTCATTGCATCAAAGATGTTAAATTTTGCGAAAATATTACCAAACTCCATGGACATCGTGCCATCATCAACATCAATTTTCGTATTTGCCGTTTTCATAAACGGTCTGCCGAGAATGATGGGTGCCTTGTTTGACTTTGTTTCTCCCTCCATTTCAAGAATATAAAAATCAACAGGGAAAATCAAGTCATTTACTTGCACGAGGACATCTTCCACAACTCCGGTGGGGCGGGTATTGCTTCTATTTGCTAGCTGAATGATTAAACCTGTATGCTGCAATGGACCAAGATCAAGATTATTATAAATAGAAGTAGGCATAACATTAATACCAGCTCCCAAGTCAAGCATGCAATTTTCGAATTTACTATTCCCAATGGTACAGGGGATAGCAAAAGTTCCTGGATCCTTGCACTTTTGTGGCATGGGCTGCTGGAAAAGGGCTGAAACATTTCTTTCAGCGACATCATTTGATTGGATGAAGGCCGGAATATTCCTTCCCATATTCACCCTCTCATTCCCTTTCAATCTCCTTTTTGTGAGTACATAAATCCTTAAGAAACTTCGCATATTTTGGGATCAGCTTTATCACATCAAGAAGCGGGATGTTCACCTTCACTTTTTTAAACACATCCAAAATCTCTCTCTCTTTGTCTTCTTCAAGGACGTTCTTATTTTTCTGCACTCGGTGAGGGTACGGTATGCGAGGTTCGTATTGTTTTTCCGCAACAGCAGAAGGTTCAACCGCAACAGTAACAGAAGGCTCAACAATAAATTTCGGGCCAGAATCAGAATCATCATCAATTTTTTTCGGGGCAGAATCTGTAACTTTACCGGATCGCAAGCTTATTGCACTCACATTAGCATTAGGATTCGCCACGGTTTGAGAGGGCAGTTGGTTAGATCCTAGTGCTTGTTGGATGCCATTAACCGAGGTAGCAAGTTGTCCTATTTGTATTTGCAAGGCTTGGGTGGAGGATTATGTCCGTTGTTGCAATTGGAGGGTATTGGTGGCCAATTGCTTAACAATATCATCTATTGAAGGACCGGAAGCTGGGGCAGCAGTGGTTGCAGCTTGTGGAGGGTTTTGTGGTGATGGCAAGGGCAGCGACAATTGTTGCTGGCTGGGGGTAATGTTTTTGGTTGGAGGGCTGGTTTCCATATTGGAGGTTGGGATGGTTCCTCCAGCTTGGATGGTATCTATTAGTGGACAGATCAGGAATATAGTACTGGTTCTGGTTGTTACCTTGATGGTACAGGGTTGCTGTATATGGTTGAGGTACTTCAGTAGGAATTTCATCTTTAAGAATGGGACATGTGTCCGTAGGATGATCAGGAGAAGTACAATTACCACACAATCTTGTTGTCACTGTTTGGGCTTGATGGGCTGCTTGGGCTTTACCTACCACTATCAACTGTTGCACTAACTCCTTCAGCTCGCTCATCTTATTTTCGAAGGCTTTGTAAGAATGGGCAACATGAGAAGATACATGAATCTCGTTCACACCCTTCATAAGAACAGAATTTTCTCTCGTTGTGAACTATTGGGAGTTAAGCGACATGTTCTCGATCAGAGCTTTGGCAGCGGCTGGAGTTTTATCGACAAGTGCACCACCACTAGAAGCATCTAGCATATTTCTATCCATTGGTTTTAATCCTTCATAGAAATACTGAATCAATAATTGCTCGGTGATCTGGTGTTGTGGGCAGCTCGCAACCAATTGTTTGAATCTTCCCCAATATTCATCCAATGATTCATCTCGTTGTCTAATACCACATATGCCTTTTCGTATCGAGGCTGCTCGGGATGCAGGGAAATACCTTTCTAGGAATACCTTCTTCAGATTATTCCAAGTAGCAACAGAATTCGGCTCGAGATAATATAACCAATCCTTGGCTGCACCTTGTAGAGAAAAGGGGAAGGCTCTCAGCTTGATGTGGTCTTCCGTAATTCCTTCAGGCCTGAGTGGGGTGGAACAAATAATCTGGAATTCCTTGAAATGCTTGTGTGGATCCTCACCTGCAAGACCGTTAAATCTAGGCAACAAATGTATTAGTCCAGATTTTAACTCAAAGGGGGCAGCAAGGTTAGCATATTCAATACACAATCCATTATAGTTAACACCGGGCGAAGAAAGCTTCCTTAGTGTCTATTGTTCAGCCATGGTGGACAAAGGATCAGAATCAAGAACGAAAAGAGATGATGAACTAGGGTCGGCCTGATTATCTCGAAGGCGTGCGTGCAAGGTTCTCTCAATCTTAGGATCGCAATCAGCTAGTGTTGCACCCCAAAATTTGCCTAACCTTTGCTTCACCTAGCTTGTGTTTCATTGCATTCATTTTAGCATTTTCATTTGCATTGCATTGACATGTGTGCAGGAGATCAAGAGGTATGACTACCCACAAATGGCTACACAAGGATATGAAGCTGCAACTAAGATTGGTGCGACTAGGGTTTTCATCTGGTCAACCCTGGGTCAACTGATGATTTGAGGAAGGTTGAGACCTAATTCTAAAGCCATGTGATCATGGATTGATGTATTAAGATGCCCAAGGGATGATTCCAAGGTCAACTCATCATGAATCAAGAGTGTGAGAAGTTCCTAAGCTAGGGTTGCTATGCTTGATAGTGTAAAATCCCCTAGTTTGGTGCCTAACTTCAAGACCACATAACTCAAGATGTGATTTTCATCTCACCTTGACCCTAACATGATTGTTGTAGGGCATGATCATAGCTTTAATTTGAGTACTAGAAGTCCTTGATAGGGTTTATAGAACTCAAGTTATGAGCCAGACAAGTTACAGGTCATCAGAGGAATGTGAATTTGGAGCTTGAAAGTCAACCAACTTGCATGACACTTTTGCCCTAGAAAGATGATTCTCATGAACTTTTGGCCAACATGAATGTTTTTCCTTATCTTCTTTGCTTTCTAGAAAGTACTAGAAGTCCATGATTGGATTTGTAGAACTCAAGATATGAGCTTTTCAAGGTAAGGGTATTTTGGGAATTTGAAATTATAGGCCATTTTGATTATGGGTCAATTTCACCAACTTACGCACCTCAGATGAAATTTTTTCCAACTTGAAAGTTGTTCAAAATGATGTTGTTTGGCTAACCATTCCCCAAGAATCCATTGACATGGATTAGAATGAGAAATGCTTGAAGAAAATTCATGAATGAATCATAAAAGGAAGCTTGAAAAGGGCTAGTTCAAACCAATTCATTTTGGAACCAAATTAGGACATATTTGTGCTTATTTGGAGTCCAATGGATATTTTAAGAATGTTGGAAAAATCAGAAACCAAGTTTGAAGTCATTAGCTATGCCAAATCCAAGATTTCTTCATCTTTAAGCAACATAATGGAAATCCACCATCCACTCATTTCCAAGCGATCAATCTCAACCACACATGATCCTTGCATCATAAGGAACTAATATGAACAGAATTAGAAGCTTCCACACACCATGTTCATGGAAATTACAAAGGAAAAAGTGAGGAAAATCAAAAAATTGGATTGAGTGAATTGGGCCATAATTGGGCCAGGTAAGGATCTAAAACAAGTCTATATAAGTTTCTGGAAGATTTCATAGCAAGGTTGGTGATTGGAAAAGCTTGAATGAGGTAAGAAGCACTTGAAAAAAGTTTGTTAGAGGTGAAAATTGAATTTCTACTTTGGAGCAATTTCAGAGGGAATTAATCATTCAAGAAGCTTCTCCAAGCATCATTGAAGGATTTTGAACAACTTTGATCAAGAATTCGTGCAAGAATGCTTCACCATTGAAGCTCCGAACAAGGTTCTTACTTCTCATCCATACGCTCTGTTCTTGATGAGTTATTGCGCCATTTTTACATAATTATGATCCTTGGAGTATGTAGAAGCTTTTAGGATTAGTTTGGTTAAGTTTCATGAAACTTCAAGAATTGACACCCTAGGTTGTAGTTTGATTTTCTCTCTTGTTAGTGGATGAAAATAGAAAATAAACATAGATTGTTGATGTAGGAAGTGAGAGGAAGAGATTAGTGGCTTCAATTTTAAGTTTTGTGAAAGTTGGATTTTCTTGAGTGATTCTTGGAGGTTTATGATTTCTGAGTTTTAATGGAGGAAAGTGAAAAAAAATTGGATATTTGAATTCTACACGAAAAAATACACAAGTTTGGTTAAAAAAATCAAGTTTTGGTTAAGAAAAGAGAGAGTTGGATTTTTGGCATGAGGAAGAAGATGACCGAAAAAGATTCCGGCCACCGTCCGATGTACAGAGCCGCCGCGGGAGGTTTCCCTCCGTTTTACCATTCAAAATCCCAAACGCTACAGCAGCCACACGATCGCGTGGAGACATTGACCCGTTATGCCCATCGTGTGGCCAGCAGCGGACCTCGCGTGGCCTTCCCATATGCAGCAAAACGCTGCGTTTTGCATTAGTAGAATGCTGAGTTTTGAAACTCAGTTGGGCCTTGGTCCCCTTTGCTACCAGCACCCCCATTCGCGGCCCATTGCAATGAATAACACGTAGAGAATATGTTATCCGCACCTTGGCCCATTTTCCATTTAATTCATTTTTCTTTTATTTTCTTATTATTGCTTGTTTGTATTAATTCATAGAAAAATAGAAATAATTGTCATAAAATCTTGGAAAAAATCATGATTGTATTTTAGCATGTGTAGAAAATTTTCATATTTTTTAATTGCAATTTTAATTATTTTTTCAATTAATTTTGTATTTTTATTTTATGTGTTGTTCCATGAATAGAACTAATACCATGTTAGTTTCTAGATTTTTGTTTCCATATCAATGCTTGGATTTAATCTCTGATTTTTTACATGGTAAATGTTGATACATTGTAGGATATTGTATGATTTTTCTTACATTTTTTAGATGATTCTAAGTAGGAGTTTGAGATAGATATTTAGGAACATTCCATGATGGATCCCCTTTAGCACACCCTTTGAGTTTAGATTTTATTAGAACCTTTAGGGGTAGGTTTTGCCCCTGAATTTTCTACCATAGATTCTTAACACATTTAGGATCATATAGGATTTCCCTTAAGATTTTTAGAATTGATCTTCTATTATTCCCCCATTTTACAAGTTAATTATGGTTTAGGTGACCCTAATTAGGATAACTTCACAGATTAGTCTTTTAAGTGAACATTAAATGATTCTAAGTTTCATATCATTTCTTGATAGAATAGTACTTAGGTAGATACCTCATTAGAACCTTGTTGAAGCCTTGATAGAGCTTTTGATTCCCCTAGTTTAGGTGATCCTTGTAGCTAGTCTTTAGGGTTTCTTAGAAGTTGCTGTAATGCCTTCTTTCCCTTATGTGATTTCTTCCCCGGGCTTTGCCCTAACCTCTTTCTCCAAGTCTTGAAGAGGAGCCCTCCTGGGAGAGCCTAATCCTTCCTTTGGTTGGATTCTGTACATTCCTCAGGAGGTTGAGCCTTGAATTGACATTCACCAGTATAGTACATTCCTTTGGTCTGCACTATCTTTCTCATTCAAGTCTTGATAAGGAGCCCTCTTAGGAGAGCCTAATCCTTCCCTTGGTTGGATTCCGTGCATTCCTCAGGAGGTTGAGCCTTGGATTGACATTCTTGGCATGGTATATTCCCTTAGTTTATATAATGTCATCCCTCTCCAAGTCCTTTTCTTAGGATCCCTCTTGGGAGAGCCTAATCCTTCCCTTGGTTGGATTATGTGCATTCCTCAACAGGTTGAGCCTGAGGTGGACATTCTGTGTTGATACACTTTAATCAGATACCTTAGATTGACATCTAGGACTAATACCCAGTCTTTTTTGTCCTATTGACATAGGATCCCTCTTGGGAGTGCCTAATCCTTCCCTTGGTTGGATTTTGTGCATTCCTCAAGAGGTTGAGCCCATGATGGACTCTGGTGTTGATACACCTCCAACTTGATGTAGCCTGGGATGACTTCCATGTTGCTCATTTTGGTTTCATTTCTCTTCCTTGTTTGACATTGCTTGATGCATTAGAATAGGCTCATGTTTAGTGTATTTTAGACTAGAAGCATGACTGCATTTAGAGGTTGAGTGGGTCTCCCTCTGCTTGTTTGCATTAAGGGTTGAGGTGATTCTCCCCTTGTTTGTGTGTTGTTTTTCTTTCTATCTGTGTATCTGCATTGAAAGGTCGAGCTGAGCTCCCTTTGCTTGTCTGTTTTTGATTGTTTTCTTTGCTTGATTGCTTAGAGGTTGAGTGAGTCTCCCTCTGCTTGTATTGCTGCATTGCATGTGCATCTTTACTGCTTTCTTTTCTGTTTATCTGTTTTACTGATGTTTAGCTGATGCTTTATCTGTTGTCTGTTTCCCATTGACATGATCCCCTAGGACTCTCACTTCCTTTGATAAGGAAGTGATGGTAGAAATTTAGGTTGAAACCTATGCATGTTAACATATAGGAGTTCCCTGTTTCAAAACTCAACCATAGGATGAATCCTTGGCATGACAACATTAGGGCTTGATAGTTTCCCTGTAGAGTTCGTTCTCTTCTCTCTCTAAAAACAACAGTAAAAAACATAATAAAGGCAAGTTGGTACAAGTGCGTTACGAGCCTTAAGCCACTTGGGAAATGATAATTAAGCGGTCTCCTCTCAATCGTCTAGAATGTTTAGTATTCGCCCTTTGGACGATATGCGACGCATTCGTTCCCAAGTCATAGTCTCTAGAGCTGTACAAACTATAGACATCCATAAAAATCACTTCTTCCGTAAAAGACGAAAACAAACTTCAAACCTCCTTTTTGCCCCGTGGGCCCATAATCAAAGGAAAACTTTTATGAAGAAAAGAGTGTCGTTAACCCTCAGTTCTACCGCAAACGGTAACGCACGAGTCTCTGACGAGCGAGCTGCATACACCAAACTGTTGGAACTGTTTGTTAACCCTACTCAGAAAAACAGATGAATCTAACTCCTGTAATCCGTATTATCCTGAACTACGTAAGCTCTGATCTCTCATATCTGTTGAGAGTACGTAGGCACAATACTGACGTATTGGCGAGCCACCTTCCCCCATCCTTTTACCCATAGTTATCTGAACTACGTTGACTCTGATTTCTTGTTCTCTGACGAGAATATGTAGGCACGAAGCACGATGCTTTGCCGAGTCATTTTCTTTTCTTTTCAGACCAGCCTTGATAGGTAGATAGATAAAACCAACCCGTCAGATAAACACAACAAGCGTGGATCCCGTTGACTACAACGGACGTGAGGGGTGTTAATACCTTCCCCTTGCGTAACCGACTCCCGAATCCAGACATGGTTGTGATGACCTTGTCTTATACCTTTTCGTCAGGTTTTTCCGATCGTTTCCTTTCCCGTTCTGCGGGATAAATAACGAAAGGTGGCGACTCTTCTGTTTTGCCGGCACCTTATTTTCACGGTAGCGACAGCTAGGTCTGGACAGGAAGCTCTCGTGGCCAGGATTGTCAATGCAGCAACAATTCCAATAATTCCCACAATGTCCCTGTAGGTCATAATCAAAATCAAAGAAAGAAGAGGGTTAAAATAGAATTGGAAAAATCTGAAAACACAAAATTTAATCTAATTAGGTCAAATAAGAATTTTGGAAATTTTTTTGGATTTTTTCGAGACGGTGAAAACAGTAAAAAATTAATTAAAAATAGTAAAAAGGGTTTTTTGGCGATTCCGATGGCAAACTCCCGTAACTACTCCTGCCTCAAGTGCACGAAATAGATCTTGAAAAGGAGGCGATTTGCCCAAAACCGGGTTTTTTGGCTCGGTCGGACGAGAAAGGGGCGAAACGGGAGGCCGGACGCGGAAACTCAAGAAAACACTAAAAAAACAGAAAATTAAAACAAACAAAACCTACAACTAGACTATTGGATAAATCGATAAGAATCCCCGGCAACGGCGCCAATTTGATCCGTGGTTGCGCGCGGATTAAAACCGAGCGGTTTGAAAAATGTAGTAAAAGCGACGGTAACTCGGATATTGATTCACAAGGATTCTTATTTAAAATATCCAATTGAGACAAGTTGGGGGGTTGTTTTGATTAAGAACTCGATTAAGAAAGTAAAAGGAAAAAATAAGTGATTTTAAAATAAGTGATTAGAAACAGGTAAATCCACCAGTTCGACTCCCAACTTATCATCGGTTATTACAATTCAATATTTTCAAAAAGGTCTCAATTCCTATTCGATTGAAATATTGATGAACAAGCGTCGACAATATTGCACGACTTTTATTCCTAATTACCGAATTAAGCAGACGGTTAAAGATTTGCGCAAATTAGCGAAAAAGCTAAGTTAATCCGCGATTGAGTTAAGGAATATTGATCGACCAAATTAAATTCAATGTATCTTATAATAACGAATTAAGCAAACGAAATTATAAAATAATTTGGAGCGGGATTAAAAGAAATAAAGCACAATTGAATTGAAAATAAACCTCAAAGAAATTACGGGATTCAAAACCGACGGATTTTCCCTTAGGATAATTTGCCATGAAAACAATGAAAAACAAATCAAAATTCGGAAAATAAACTAGGTTAGTGTTTTGCATCACAACAGCAACCTTAAATAGAAAATAACTGGGCCAGAAACCTAAATTAGGCCCGCAAGGAAAACTACATTATCACACGTCAGAAACTTCAACGAAATATTTGAGACTCAAGCAATCCGAATCAGCTCCTTTGTGCAACATGAAAGTTTTATATCTTTTTCTTAGCTTTCCAAAGACTGGTAGAACTCCTCAATCCGATTCCTGTAGCTCCAGTTATGAATTTTTTACTAAAGGCTGCTAATGCTGAAAAATAACAAACGAAAATTAAATAAAACTTAAAATAAAATAAATTGTAAAAACATCATAAAATATGAAATTAAACAAACTAAATGTAGAAATGCCTAAGTCTAAACATAGAGGAAGGTGCATTAAAATGCACTGATCATGAATCATAATTTGAAATAGGATAGAGTTTTGGTTGTACCTGATGATGACTTGCCTGCTGATGCATCAGATGTATTGCACACATAATCTAAGAGATAATGAGGTGTGTGTTTTGCTCTAACAGGTCTAAATGGCATGTTTTCATTGTCAATATTAGATGTGTCAGGCACATATTAAATGTCATGGTTTTTTTCAGTATTTTCTAAAGATTCAGGGTTGATGGTTGTGTTAGGATGGTGGTCATGTCCCTCAACAGCAGATTCAATACTTTGCGAAGGAACAGGTATAATCGGATCATGTTGTGGTGAGTCATTAGGATCTTTGTAAGGACGATAGTCCCATTTAATGGAATTGGCATTTGAATAAGGAAAGATGTGCTCATGGTGTATGATATTTCTAGAAACAAGAATTGTATGACTGTTAATATCATAGAGCACTACACCCTTCATACCATTCTTGTATCCTAAGAAAACACATTTTCAACCTCTTGGCTCAAGTTTTGTTCTATGCACATTTAGTATGGATGCAAAAGCTAGAGATTCAAATACTTTAAGACTATGCATATCAGGATGTGTATTGTGCATTATGAAATGAGGAGAAAGATTGTTTAAAACTTGTGTAGGAAGTTTATTTATGATGAATGTTGCGTGTAAAATGGCATATGAATAGAATATCTTTGGGAGTTTTGACTGAAAAAGGAGAGCTCTTCCAACATTTAATAAATGCTGATGTTTCCTCTCCACTCTACCATTTTGTTGTGGAGATTCAACACAACTTGTCTGATGGATGATTCTGTTAGATGCATAAAATTCAGGGATGCTGAATTCAGGACCATTATCAGTTCTGATAATTTTGACATGCAGCTTATGTTGGTTTCCTATGAGGTTAATAAAATTTATGACATGCTGTCTAGCTTCAGATTTAGCTTTCATTAAAGTTATCCATGTGTATCTACTGCAGTCATCAACATCAGTTAAGAAATATGAATGACCATGTAAAGATTGGACAACAAGAGGTCCCTAAATGTCAAAATGGATCAAGTCATAAGGATGAGCAACTCTATTATTACTAACAATATAAGAAAGCTTTCTTTGCTTAGCATAACAACATACATCACAAACATCTTTATGATTTACTGTGATAAAAGGAAACTGAGAGTGTAAATACAAAAGTCTGTTTTGAGATAAGTGTCCTAATAGAAAATGCCATAAGGCTCTATCTGGTAAAGTGACATCGGCTGCTAGAGCAGAGGATAAGGCAGGTGTGTGTGTGTGTAGTAGGTGAATCATTATATCTTAGTGTTAAGTAGTACAATCCATCTCTCTGCTCAGCAGAACCAGTCATCTTCAAGGTGATTTTATCATGTATAATACATTGTGAATTGAGGAAATTTACATTGCAATTAGAGAATGCACATAGTTTTGAAACAGATAATAGGTTTAAAGAAAATTCAGGAATTAAAAGAACATTATGCACAATGAGGTCAGAGGAAAAATGAATTGTGCCAGAGTATTTAGCAACAAGGCATTGTCCGTTTGGCAATCTAACATTGATGGGAATAATCTTCCTATATGAATGAAACCATTTGACAGAACTGCATATGTGATCTGAAGCTCCTGAATCAATGATCCGAGAACATTATTACTACTATGTATGCAATGATATATGTTACATGTTGATGAATGACCAACAGCAACTTGGTTGGAAGAAGCATGTCCTGAAGATTGACCAATGCTTGATTTCTAAATTAGCTCCATTAAAGCATTGAATTGACCTTGAGTCATAGGTGAATTGTCACTTTTGGTGTCAGTACCATTGGAGGTAGATCCGTCATCATTGCCATCTGATGCCACATTGTTAGTTGAATTTTGAAATTGCTTATGCATATGAGGTGGTACACCATGTTTCTTGAACCACTTTTCAACAGTATGATTAATCTTGCCACAGAAAGTGAAAACACGAGCTCCATCCTTGAATGTATTGTTTTATGCACCAAACTTCTTAGAATCAACAGCATTAATCAGGGTTTGAGACTCATCATTGGGAATAATGATCTGAATTTGTCGCTTATGTTGAATAACCATGGAGAATATCTTGTTCATATTGGGCAAAGGATCTATTAACAAGATTTGAGACTTAACTACAGCAAATTGGTCATTCAAACCAGTCAAGAATCTGATAATTTGCATCAGTTGGTGATTAGATCTTGCACTGCGCATAGCTTCACAAGAACACTTTATGCGACATGTACAAGTGGGTAAAGGTAAATACAGATCTAATTCTTCCCAAAGAATTTTAAGATCAGAGAAAAATCAGTTACCGATTTGGTTTCTTGCTTGAGATTATAAATTTCTTGTTGCAGCTCAGATATACGAATGAAATCACCCTGAGAAAACCTTTCTTTCAAATCGTTCCATACATCAAGCGCATTCTCCATGAAGACGATAGATTGAGAAATTGAATCTGAAACTGAATTCATGATCCAAGAGTGTACAATCATGTTGCAGCGATTCCAAGCACGCAGAGATGGGTCGAAAGAATCAGCAGGAATAGGGAGAGATCCATCAATGAACTCAATTTTCATTTTACCACCAAGAGCCCTCTTCATGCTTCGAGCCCATGAATGATAGTTGGAACCGGTGAGCTTTGGAAGAATTGTAACAGAACCGGGGCCATCACTGGGGTGAACAAAGTAAGGTGAGGTTTGATCCAAAGCTGGATCAAGGGATGAAGCTTGAGAAGGAGCCATGGATACAGAAATGAGAACAAAATAAGAATTCAATTGGATAGCAGTGGAATGAGGATCGAATTGACGAATGATACCATATTATGATAGAGTTATTCTTCCATTGAAGAAGAGATAACAAGATGAATAGAAGAGAAAATTACTTCAAGAAGAGAGAAAAATCTTTGTTAATCTTTCATGTGAGATCTTACAAGCTTTATATAGTTCACTCTTATCCCATAACAACCAATCTAACTAACTAATAACTACCTAACTAACAATAGTCTTATCAACTATAATGATAAACTAATATAATCTAATGATTAGAGTAGATAATCTTAACAAAGCTTTCTAGACATCCAGTTCCGGCCAAATCCCCATGTTCTGTTTTTGATGCTTTGGATGTCCTTCCACCATGTTAAACAATTTCTCACCACTACATCAATCCTATTGTTTTCCTCACCATATTTACTTGATAATACCTTATACTGTTGTTTTTGTCTACAAGAAGACACACTATCCATTTTCCTAATAACAGTAAGTTTAAAGCTTTAAATTTTTTTATCCCTAACCCCCCATTCTCCCGACAAACCCTATCCCATTGGACCCAATTGATTTTCATAGTTGTATCACTCCCACCCCAAAGAAATTTTTTAAATAAAGATTCAATTTTAGAAATGATATCTGACAGAGCTTTGAAGAAAGAACGAAAGTAAGCTAGTATAACATACAAGACTGATTTAAGAAGGACAACACGTTTGTTGATTGATAGATGTTTTTTATTACAATTGAGCAATCTCCGCCTGACTGCATCTACGGATGATTTTATCATTTCTTTTCTAATAGGGTTACTACCAATTAGAAGTCCCAATTATTTAAATGATGTGCTCCCAACATTGCAGTTGAGTACCAAAGCTACCTCCTCAAGCCATGTTAGTTGAATATTAACATCAACTAAAAGGGTTTTATAGAAGTTTACTTTCAGACCCAACACAAATTCAAATAATTGAAGAGTTGATTTAATTGCCCACACATTTTTCTAGCTCTTTTTCCCAATAATCAATGTATTATCATCATATTGCAAGTATGAAAGTGATATGCCTCCCTAACCAAATTGGTAACCTTTGAACTTATTAAACTGAACTTCTTTTGCCATCATTAAATTTAGACCTTTTGCCACTATTAAAAAGAGAAATGGCGAAAGAGGATTTCCTTTTCTAAGACCTCTACCAACCCTAAACTCCTGAGTAATACTCCCGTTTACCAAAACAAACATCTGACTTATGAGAAGACATTCAAAAATCCTCATCTACTATCTTACACAAAATCTCATTTTATCCATGACGAAATCAATGTATTACCAATCCACTGAATCGCATGCCTTCTTGAAGTCCACTTTGAACATCAAAGCTTCTCTTTGTTTTCTCTTTGCATCATCAACTAGCTCATTCGTAATAAGTATGTTGTCCACCATCTGTCTATTCTCCATAAATACAAATTGTAAAGATGAAATTATTTTTTGAATCACCCCTTTTAATCTATTTGCAAGCACTTTGGCCTACACCTTATACACACCTCTTATTAGAGAGATCAGTCGAAATTCGTCCAATCTTACCAAATTTTTTATCTTTGAAATAAGCGTAATAAATGCATTATTGATGCCAAAAGGCAGCATGCCACTGCAATAAAATTCTATAATAAATCACAAGAAGTTCTCTTTGATCAACTGCCAAAATTCCTTAATGAATGTAATTCCATCCTGCCCTGGGCTCTTCGAACTATCGCAATCTCAAACCGTTCTTTTAATCACTTCTAAAAACTCAGCAATGGAACACATATTATCGAGCTCCCAAATTTTGCAAAAATTAAATGATTGAAACACACGGGTCTGTGAATGTTCCTGGATTCAAACAAGCCACTAAAATGTCTATAAACCTCTTGTTTTATCTCTTTCACTCCTTCCAACTTTGCACCGTTAACCTCAATGCACATTATTTTATTCCTTCTTTTTTTATTAATTAAGCATCTATGGAAAAAATTTGAACTTGCGTCTCCCTCCTTTAACCATTGCATTCGAGATCTCTGCACATGATGCTACAATTCAGTTTGGATGATTTATGTAATTGTGCAGTCGCTTCTCTTTTGATGCTCACTTCTTCACTCGACAATAATGTATTTTCTCCTTTTAACTCTAGTTTGTTAACCTCTTATCTCAATTTCTTGATTTTACTGGATAAATTTGCACAGTGGACCTTACGTGATTCCTTTAAATGGGTTTTTAGTAATTCAATTTCTCCTTAAACACATAAGCACCATAATCTTAGACTTCAAAACTCCTCCATTTGTACAGCAGTGGAGCATAATAGGGAACATTCTTGCTTCGCCTGTTCTCATTCTTATAATGAATCGAATGATAAACATTGCCTAGAAGAATGGGCACGGGATTCTTAGAGGCAAAGATATAACAAGCATCCAAGTCAACAAAATCAGGTAAGTTAGGGAACAAGATAATCCCATAGATGCATAAAGCCAAAATCGCATTGAAGACCACCCAACATCCCTCCTTAGCGAAATGTTGATCTTTACCTACCAAAAATGGAAGCGAAAAACTAGGAGTCCCCATTCTCCATACCAGACTGCCTTCAATTCAGAGACATCAAGATAAAGCGCGCCAGCCACTTTAACTAATTCAGGCTCTTTTTCGGATTGCACAAAAGACACTTCTTCCAACACAGAAACCCCTATCAGGTGAGCAAATTCTTCCAGAGTTGGAAACAAAACATAATTCGGGAACACAAAGCAACACAACTGAGGATCATAAAATTGCAGCAGTGCATAAATGCCGTCTGACTCAAACTTGGAGGCCTTGCAGACAAAGCTCAGGATCCTTCCATACTCTTCTCTAAAATCTTCCATCAGACCACGGTCAGCCACAGAGATTAGCTTAAGTAGAGGTCTTATCTCTAGATTTGGGAACTTGTATAGCACACTCTTCTTCAAATCAGGCTCTATAATGACAGTGGATCAGATGAATAGAATCAAGGAGAAAATATACACCTGCAACATAAATACATGTCAATGTTAATATGCAAATGAAAATGAAAATGCAATAGGGGATCAAGATTGATGTGTTGTTGACTGAGAAGAAATAGCACTTCGCTTCGGCGAGAATATAACACAACACTGATATAAGGACCCACTGTATCAAGGCCAAAAGTTCACCCTGACGAGAAAATCGGGTAGGTTGAAGGTCAAAGTTTCCTGCATAACCCTCCCCACTCACACGTATGAACCTATTTCTGACAAGGTTTGGCATCCTATGTAGTCGTCAGCGTCATAGACTTTCAAGAAACGATGATACGTTCACCATTTCTGGTTTGGCATCATAGTCTAACGAAGCGGCCTCACTTAGCTGACTCCCAAATGATCGGGCTCAAGAGTCGAGAGTTTCCAGATCCAACACCCCCTCCTGACTAATGTACAAGATAGGATGCCTTCAAAGAAAACCTCGTCTGAACGCGAATTTTGTGGGGACTAATGCATGCTAAAACATACAGGTCCATCACTACTTTCCGCTCTAATCATATGTGTACACTCGAGCCTGGGTTTTGGCTTATCTTTCAGTGGAACATTCCCACCCAACAGTACAACAATAATGATATATAACAATGCTGAAAATAAAATGCAAATGCAATAAAAGTACAAATGCAACCCATATACACACATGTGAACACCCAAAGATAAAAACAAGCGCTAGGATTGACTCGCATAGGGGATGGGAAAGTCCCCAGCAGAGTCGCTAGTTGTCGCATCACTGCGAAGAAGGGCCGACAATGACATAAGAGTCTCCACCGTTCGTTATTTATCCCAAAGAAAGGGAAAGGAAACGATCATAGAAAACCTACAAAAAGGGAGAAGACAGGTTATCGCAACCAAATCTTGGGTTCGGGAGTCGGTTACGCAAGGGGAAGGTATGAGCACCCCTCACGTCCATTGTGCTCAATGAGATCCATGCTTGTTGTCTATCTAAATGGTGTTAATCTATCTAAGCTACAGGCCACAGGGACAAACGAAAAAAAAAGAGACTCGATAGAGCATCGCCGCTCTATGCCTACGTATTCCCTCATGCAATGGGAAAGTCAGAGTCAACGTAGTTCGGAAAACTATGGGTGAAGGTGGGGGAAGGTTGCTCTCCAAGACATCGCCTTCTTGTGCCTACGTATCCTTGTCTGGTACGAGAAATCATAGAAAATGTAGTTCGGGCTGACACAACCACAGGTTGGTTAAAGTGTTTTACCCGAGTAGGGTTTAAACTTAGTTCTAGCAGTTAGATGTATTGATGCTCGACCATTGGAGACTTAGGCGTTACCTGTTTGCGATAGAACCAAGAGTTAACAACACTCTTTTATGAAAATGATTTTCAATTAATCCCGAAGGATAAAAAAGTTTGATGTTTTTTTAGTCTTTTATGAAGAAGTGAATTGAATTGTGTTTGTAATTCATGTTGCACTAAGGACTATGACTTAGGAGCGAATGCGTCGCATATCGCCCAAAGGGCGTACGCTAAACACTCTAGACAATTGAGAAGAGGCCCCCCAATCATCATTTCACAAATGCTTAAGGCTCGCAGCATACAACACTCATTATCCTTTATTACATGTTTTGAAGAAATTTGAAGATGAAAAGAGAGGAGACACAACTAAGGGGAAACTAACTCAACCCTAATGTTATCATGCAATGTGCTCTTATGATTGAGATTAAGAGGGAAGAAACTATCCTAATGTTATCATGCTTGGATTGAACACTTAATGTCTCTCCTACTCCCGTCTTAAACAAATGGGACTAGGAATTCTAAGGGATCATGGCAAAGAAGAACCAAGTAAACACAAGATAAATCAATCACACATGAGATGAAAGAAATAGATGCAAACATGAAATGCAACACAAAGAAAAGAGGGAGGAAAAAAAGGTGTGGGGCAGCAACCACCACAAGCACATCTCAACCTCTTAAATGCAAGCAAAGAGATGTAAAACAAAAGAAGAATGCAAGCAAAAGCACTCAAACAAGTGAACATCACTTGAACAACATCTACAAAAGTATGCATTCAAATGGAAATCGGAACCATGCGTGTCGAATAATCAAGATGAGACAATCAAGAACAACCACACATATCCAAAACAACCCACTCAAATGCATGATCCATGAAGATTCAAAGTGAGAAGCAACCAAAACATGCTTGAAAACAACCAAAAGAAGCATTATGGTTCAATGTTAATCGGCTAACACTACGGGTTAACCGATTAACCACCTTAAAATTTTTGAAAATGCGCACTGGTTAATCGGTTAACCAGTTTGTACTGCAACTGGTTAACCGATTAATATTGTACCAGAAGTAGAAAACAACAGCTCAAAAGCACTTATAGCAATTAATCCAATGTGCAACAAACCAAATGATCATGTAATCAATTATGCATGAATTTAAACTAGAAATCAATGATCCAATCAACATGTAAACACTTTCAAACATGAAGATCACAAATCATATAGATCAAAATCAACAAAATCAATCAAAATTGAAGATCCACATGATGATTATGCAAATAAGCTCAAAAACAGAATCAGATCTAGAATTTCCAACCTACAAAGTGGAGATTTGCTTTGGTGAGTGTTGGTTCACTTTAAATGAGTAAATCCAAGCAAGAAAGCCATAGATTCTTCAAGATCCAAGTGATTTCTTATGGTAGAAATGAAGATCCACCAAAATTAAGCTAAACCGATCCAAATAAGCTCTTCTAGATCCACTTCAAAATTTAGATCCACACTAGCACGAAAATTGAATGGAGAATTGAAGATAATATGGATGAAGGATGAAGGTTTAGTTCTAGCGTTCAATGATTCCAATGGAGAATTAAAGAATTCTAAGGTGAGAGCTCTAATGGAGTTTGGGAGTGAAAAAAAAAAGTTGAGAGAAAATTGAGAGAATTCTGAAAATGAAATGAAATTATGAGGATTGATTGTGTGAGGTTTGGAGAAAATCATTTAAATATGCTCTAGGTTAGGAGTAGAATGGTGGTTTGGAGTATGGTTATGAAAATTGGAATGGGATTAGGAGTGGGAAATTAGAGGGAATTTGAATTAATTTGAAAACTAATCAAAATTTAAAGTGGTTCTAGATCCTTCTTCTGGTGTAATATCAACTTCATAAGTGATCAAAATGGACCACAAAGTGACTTCTATTGGAAATTCACGTGCAGAGCAGAAAATTGCCTTGGCTAATCGGTTAACCTCTTCAAAAATTCAAATTTGGCCTAATTCTGCTTTAGTTAATCGGTTAACCAATAGTGTTAACCGATTAACACCTTGAAAATTTGAATTTTGGCGCCTTTTGGAGGGAAAAATGCACAAATGTCCGTTTTCATCCGTTTTGAGCCCCATGAAACATCTGAAACTTGCTCTTGAATATTATCACTGTGGGAGTGCTTGATATAGCTTGAGTGTTGCCTCCTGAGCAAAAAATATCCTACAAAATAAAAAAATAAAAATCGACTGTCGACCGTCGGGCAAAATAAATGCCGAAGCTTCTGATGCTTGTTGTTTAGGCTCTTGCACTAAAAAGACCTGAGCCACAGAAAAACCTTGATCCCATGCCTTGAGAACAAATGCTATGATATGCAAAAATGCGAAAATGTGAAGAAAACATAAGCCAAGTACAAGAAACGGTTGGTCAAATTTTGGGGTACAACAATTCCCCTCCCGAACTATCATTCCATAATAACATACTCATAATTCAACAACATAATTCATGCTCACACAACAACATATCATCATCATAATTCACAAAAATTAACACAACATCATATAATTAAATTCTAGAATTATATTATAACACAAAAATCATCAATAAATGAGTAAAGTTGTATTATTATTCAACATAGTTCTCAAGAAACTCTAAATAACTCTAAGGTACTTAAAAATGCTCTACTCCAACTTGCCTATAAAGATAATTCTTATGAACTCAATTGGTTGTTCTAATAACTCTATTGACAGCTTTAAATAATAAATATCTCCAAATCAACTCTAAAATATTATAATTAATTACTGAACAACTATATTTTAACTTTTTTGCCTTAACAACCTTAAACACATAAAAATATTACTCAAAAGATAACCTTATAATGTCAACAATGATACAAGTTCAACTCAAGTGTATCATATATTTTAATCTCTAATTCTAAACAAATCAAAAGCAACTCTGGCATTTCTATAACTACTCTAACCAAATAAAATAGGATTCTTAAACTCTTTAAAAAGGTAACGAAAGGTCACCACCCCCAAAATTGCTTAAAATGTTGAATCTAACTCTAAGATTGTCTCACCTCAAAATAGCACCAAATATTGTAGACTTATGATAAAATTATGAAACTCTCAAGCTTGAAAGTTATTTAAACCCTCTTCCAAACGCACTTAACCTCACATTAAGCGGATTTACAAAAATCTAGTTTTATTCGTTTTAGTTCAGCCATATCGCAATAATTCCTGCATAAACTCTAAAACATAATGCCTGATTTAAAAATAGCACAAAAAATTATGTATTCATGAAAATTATGAAACTCTCCAGTTTGAAAGATCATTAAGCCCTCTTTCTAATGCAATTGGCGGCATCACAAAATGACTTACAAAACTCAAGTTACGCGTGAAACATTATGACCAACGCAAGACTGAAATTGACTACACTCTGGTATAAAACCCAGCAAATTGCTACTGTTGTAGCACCCCTGAATCTAATTTCTTTACTTCAAAAGAAAGATTATCGCGTTAGCTTTCTAATATTCTGAACTATGTCTAAATCTGAGTCTTGAAACTCAAGTTGTGATTGAAATAAGACGGTCAATCCCCTCCTATGTCTACCTGCAATTTTCTGCGCTCTCCTCCTTATTGAACATATCTCAAAACTCGCCTATTTGAGTTCTAACCGCCCAAAAAACACACTTATTTCCTCCTCTTGCCATATATTTTCCTCAAATCACATAAATGGCTCAAATCTCCTATTTCACTAATTTTTCTTATTTTATTCTAATAGTAACTAAAATTGTAATTATTCTAACTATTTTCTAATTTATTCAACCAAGCTACTACATTTTCTCTACACCCTACCATTGCCGATACATCCCAACAACATATAATCATATATTTTTACTTAGAGGCACACCAAACATCAAATAATTAAATAAATTTTTTAAATAATTCAATTAAATAATTTAATCAAATTCGAGGTGGTACAAGTGTATGTGGTAAAAATACCCTTCACTTGAAGGGGCATTGCAGATAGACTCACACTTGAGGGAGGAGTGTTGAGAAAAAACAAGTGTGAGTTAAGAACTTTGAGAAACAAATTGTAGAAACATCTCACACAATGTTTTAAAAACCAGACTGAATCGATCGGTTCAACCGGGAACTAGAGATGAATCCGGTTGGGTCAACTTTTCAAAACCGCTAGTGGGTCAAAATTGGATTTAAACTATAAAAACCAGATTGAACCGTCCAAAACCATTTGAATCAAAGAACCGGAGCCGGTTTTGTAAAATTGTCTGGTTCTAAAAAATTCAGCAAATTGACCATTTTTTAAATTTAATTTTTTTAAATATGTTAATATCAAAATTTAACATACATTTCCCAATCACAAAAATGAATTTCGTGTGTTTTTTTACAATCATACAAACTTCTATGTTTTGTCACTTTATTATAGTTTTTCTTTCAACCACACTCCATCATCATTATGCCGTCTCTTTCAAACATAGTCACGATGTCCAACTTGATTGTCGTTCAAGTCAATATTATTTGTTGTTATCAATTAAGACTTGTTTGTCCTAATTCAATTTAAATTCGATTTTTTGTTGTTTAATGAAGTATATTGTAATAATTATATTCTGGTATTTTATCTTATTTAATTTAGGTATTCTTAATTATTTGAACTTTAGTTTATTTATTATATTATATTTTTTTAATTTTGGTTTGAATTAGTTTAATTTATTTTATTTTAATTCTTTAGTTTGGTCAAAATATTCTTAAATAATGGTTGAAATGAAGTGTAAAACTATGTTATGTTATGTATTATTGATATTAATGTATTAAATTTGTAATTGATTTTTGAAATATTTATTTTATTAAGTTGAGAACATATAATATTGTCTGACATAACTATGAAATTTAGTTTCATATTATTATTTTATTTAATAAACAGTTCGACCATAGGTTTAACCGGTTTAACCAATTGAACCTTAAACCGTAAGTTTCACTGGTTCGATCTCTACTTCGGTTTTTAAAACATTGGTCTCACATTAGTTAGAAAAGTGGAGAGTTGAACTTTTATAATTGAGAGAACTCACACACCTATAACCTTAAAGTTTTGAGTGAGTTTGTTGCTTGGGAGTCAGGGAGAGTCGAGTGCACCAACAGAACAAATGCTCTAGGGCCACAAGAGAGTGAGACACCACATCTCAACCCAAAATCTTAAGGTGTTAGGTGAATGAGTCATCTCTCTTATAAATTAAACATTCTACCCATTCATAGGCAATGTGGGACTTTGATCACTCACATTTGCATCCAACATTCTTCCCCACAAGTGTGAATCCTCTACATCCTATAATAAGATCCAACACCAGATCCAGCTCCCGCTCCCTACAAAGTCGAACCACGACTCTGATACCACTGTTGGGGACATCAGGAGAGTCGAGAGCACCAATGGACTAATTCTCCAGGATCACAAGAGAGGGAGACACCACATCTCAACCTAAAACCTTAAGGTGTTAGATAAATGGGTCATCTCTCTTACATATCAAACATTCCACCCACTCATAGATAATGTGAGACTTTAACCACTCACACTTGCACCTCACATTCTCTCCACAAGTGTTAGTCCCCCACATCATATAACAGGATCCGACATCGGATCCAATTTCCACTCCCCCACTATGCTGAACCACGACTCTAATACCACTGTTGGCGAGTCCGGAAGAATCAGGAGTACCAATGAAACTAATGCTCCAAGACCACAAAATAGGGAGATACCACGTCTCAACCGAAAACCTTAAATTTTTGGATTGAGATGTGGCATCTTCCTTTCTTATAGTTCTGAAGTATTAGTTTCACTGGTGCTTCTAACTCTCATAAACCCTCCAACATATGTGTTGTGTCAGTAAGAAAAAGTCCCAAAAAATTAATAACCCAATTTTTTTTAAACTTTTGTTATCATTGAAGGTTGCTCCTTATAAAAAGAATTTGATGTTGTTTGTCAATTTTTTAAAAAGACGAGGTAATGTATGTCGCTACGCGAAAAATGACACAGAGTCGCCACCGGATTTTATTTATCCCAAAGAGGGAAAGGGAAATAACAAAAAAACCTTTAGGAAAAGAGCATGGTCATCGCAACTAAGTTTTAGGGTTCGGGAGTCAGTTATCCGAGGGGAAGGTATTAGCACCCCCTCACATCCATCGTACTCGATGGGAACCTTCTAGGTTGTTTAGCTTGAATGAGTGTTTTAATCTAAAAGTTTGCTTGCTAAAAGGAAAGGGATTGGTTTTTTTTATTAGAGTGCTCGCCAAGGATTGTGGCTCTTGTGCCTACGTATCCTCACTTAAAAGAAGTGAAGAATCAGAGCTCTGTAGTTCGGAGGCTTGTGAAATAGTTGTTTGTTGGTTGATTTTATATCTTGAAAAATGATTTTTGGATTAAAGGCCCTAAGGCAAAAAGAAGTTTGATGAGTTGATGTTACTTTTTAGGTTTTTGAGAAGAAATTGTTTTTGATTAGGATCACACTAAAGACTTTGGATAGAGATGAATGTTTCGAATAACCAAGTCGAGCGCCTTGTATTCAAAACATTCAGAACAAATGTAGGAGGGGCTCCATTCTCATTCCTTCTCCACCAATTTAAATCTCATGGCGTATAACCCTAATTGTATCTTTATTGTATTTTGGATTTTTATGAGAAAAATACTACTTGATGTTGGATTAAAGGCTTTATTGCTTGTAAAAGTACTTGAAGTGATGCAAACAAGGTCGATGGCGATGCACAAGGCGATCGACTTACAAGGGTGAAAATGACTCAATAAAATCGAGAGTTTATTTTTGAAAATAGTTTTTGGAACCAAAAGTCAAAAATGACCGTAATAACATCCACATACAATGGTCGTATAACCACATCGGGTTAGCCGGTTTAAAAAACAAAGCATGAAGAAAAACTAAAAAAAAAATATGGCAAGTTTGTTGTGCGAACCTTGCAGCGAACTTCCTAGCGAACATAAACAGAGACAAAAGGCACTGAAGTTCACTGTGCGAACCTTGCAGCGAAGATGCCCAAAAAAACAGCAAGAAGTTCATTGTGCGAACTTCCTAGCGAACGCAAACAGACGCAAAAGACACTGAAGTTCGTTGTGCGAAGGTGCCAGCGAACAACTCGCTGGCTAAAAACAGGAGAAAACAGATTGTTCGGTGGCACTTTTAGTACCACAAAAACTTGTTCGCTAGACGAAGAGGATGTTCGTAGTGCGAACATGACAGTGAAAATGAGTATTTTTCAACTCATTTTACTATGAAAACTACACTATGTTCTTTCTTTTTTTCTTACTTTTTTACAACAGATCTTGGTCATTTTGAGACCTTACTACAATGTGTACAACACCAATAACTTAAGAGAAAATAAAACATACAAATAAGTAAAGAGATAAGGGTTTGAAAGCAAAAATACCTAAGAGTTACTCTTATCCTTCTAATTACCACTGGCTTTTGTTGGTTGTGCTCTATGGTTTACCTTCTTCTTCTGGTTTTCTATCACTCTCTTGTTCTCTCAATGGTTTTTCTTTCTCAATCTCTTTTTTTATTTTTTCTCAATGCCTTTTTTCTGATTTTTCTCAATGCCTCTTACTCTCAATATCTCTCTATGTGTCAATGTCCCCCTTACCTCTGCTTCTCCCTTCCTTATAGTCAAACAATAGGGTTTGCTGCAACATCTTTTCATTGGGATATGCTTCTCATAACTTTCTTGATGCCAAGCCCAATTCTTTTCATTTCCATGAATTCTCTTTGCTGTATTTTTCGGTTGCCTTTTGTCTTGTTTCCAAATCTGAACTCATTTGTTTTCTTGTGTTTGGACTGCCCTTGTGGTCCAAATTTCCACCTTTGACAAAATTTTAAAATTCTGATATTTAGATGCATCATTATGAGTTTATTTCTTTGATTTTGTGACATGAATTGGTGAGACAATTATTCACTTTTTTTTGCATGAGACTGTTTTGGATCACATTAAAATTGCTCATGGCTAAGCATGCATAGTCTTGAAATGTTCCAATGTTAAGTTGAATCTTAATTATTTTCCTTGGATATTTGTGGGCATAATATGGAACATGTAAACTTGATGAGGCATGAAGGGTACCATAGCATGAATTTGATTAGAAACTTGAATGAAGATTAGAAATAGCTTAATTTCTAAACATTACTTAGAGTTGGAAACTTTGTAACAAATGACATTCTTGTAATGTCATGAAATTTCCCTTTACAATATTCTTGAATCTAATCTTGAATTCATGAATCTTGAATTTGGAATGATATAACTCTCTTATGCCATTGAATTTGAAAGGGATGAAGTCTTGAATTATGAACTTGTGATCTTGACTTATGCCTTACAAATTTGAATTCTACTTGAACATAGAATTTGAACCAAAGTTGGATGAAGACATCTTGAATTAGGCCTTTCACTTCATGTTCATTAGGAATATTGATCTTGAATATCCTAATACTTTTTAAGTAACTTCTCCTTGAAGGAATCTACATGAATAGACTTTCCAACTTGAACCAAATCTTAGATGATGAACATTTTCTTCAATGTAGCCCACGATATGCAATTTATCTTATTTGAAATAGAAAACAAAGGACCGACCCAATTCTTACCTTGTGAACCCACATGCTCGATATACAATAGAACGATGTATGATATGACGAGCGTAGGGTATGAAAGGCTAAAGGTAAAAATAAGGGTGTGACAATGCACTAGTCTGTGAAATAGATAAGGTGGTTACATCTATGATTAGTCCTTAAATGTTTGAGTTGATATTTTTCTATTCAATAGTTTATAGACTATAACTTTATTTATAATTGGATGTCGGCTACAAGTTAGATGACATTTTTTTATAATCCTCATTTTATATATATATATATATATATATATATATATATATATATATATATATATATATATATATATATATATATATATATATATATATATATATATATATATATATATATATATATATATATATATATATATATATATATATATATATATATATATATATATATATATATATATATATATATATATATATATATATATATATATATATATATATATATATATATATATATATATATATATATATATATATATATATATATATATATATATATATATATATATATATATATATATATATATATATATATATATATATATATATATATATATATATATATATATATATATATATATATATATATATATATATATATATATATATATATATATATATATATATATATATATATATATATATATATATATATATATATATATGTTTTTTATTTTATAAAATTAGCTTATAATTGATAGTTGATAATTGGTAACTGATAGATGGTAACTGGTAGCTGATAATTGGTAGGTGATAAGTTAATTTGAGTGTTTGATAAATTAATCATTACATTAACTGATAATTACAAAATGACCTAAAAAAAGTTTTAATTAAGAAATTGATGATTTTATTATCTTATTATATTATATTATTAAATTAGTTTTTGTTTGATAAAAGTAACTGTATTAATAACAACATGCAAAACAATTTTAATATATATATAAAAATTGAAGATATCGTCAAAATATATAAATTTGTATATAAGTTTTATGACCTTTGCTATTTATTATGAATATATTACAACGAAATTCAATGAATAAAAGAACCAGCAAATCATACATGAAACAAGAGTTATTTCATAAAGTCATTTATAAGGACATAAAAGTAAGTAATCTTAATAACTACAATTCTTATCAAATTAACTCGTTCTTTCGTAAAAAATAGTTTTTTTTTCATTCTCTAATGAAAATTAATAAAATACGTGAAATAATAATATTGTAATTTTAAATTTAGTTATATTAAAAATAAGCTTATTGTCTAATATTTTACAATAAAATTCTGAATTTTCTCCACCTTTTTGTTGATTTCATTGATTATTTTCCAATATTTCTTTAATTTTAGAATTATCAACACTATTTTTAAATTAATTATATAATTTATATTTAATAAATGAAAATAATATTTATTATAATAAAGTAGAGAAAAATAAGAAAATTTGCTATAACATTTCTCAAAATCTCTATAAATTCAATCTTTTAAATAGCTATTTTAAATAGCTTTTGAGAAAAAAAATTAAAAACTAGTTACAAACGCTATAAAATATAAGGTAAAAGACAATTATCAAATATAACTTTTTAATTAAAATGAGATGAAAAACTAAAAACTAAAAACTTTTTTTTTCTTTACCAAACAGACTCTCAGTTGAATTAAAAGGATTTATATGAAATAAATTATTAGTTTTTAATAATCATCTCATGTTACTATCAAATAAGATATTTGGTCATGAAAAATGTATTTTCTCAATATATACAAACATAATTTTAGATTTTGAATAAAAATAAATCTAACAAAACTTTCCTAACTTAAATTTTTCTATTATTTTCATTTAATACTTTTATTTTTTTAAATCCTCATCTCTTTCCTTTCAAACTTCCAAACAATTTCATAGCTAATTACTAAAAATTGTTATAATGATATAATATGTTTATGGCTAGTTATATTTGAACATCTGGAATTGGGATTTAGATGTTTTTTTAAACAACCAAAAAGAAATATCATAAAAATTAAAAACAGTTCAAGAAGTGCAGACATATACTGCAATAAAAATGTAGGAAAAACATCAAAAACCAAACTAATAAACAACTAAATACAATAGTTTATAAACAACTCCACTGCCATCACAAGACTAAATCTGAGATGAACCAACCAGAAGATAATAGCAAAGCAAAATTGATTGGCAAACTATCCTAGAAACCCGAAGAATCATGGCACATCGCTCTGATTAAACAGCAACACCTAAACAATTCCAGAACAACCATGAACCTCTCGATAAATGAACAAAGAAAACTACGACCACCGAATATAGTGAATCTATAATCGTGCTCAACCACTGCCCAAGAGAGTAACTTAATTCTGTCACTTTGCTCCTGAACCGTTTCCATGTCATAATTTTAAATTCTTCAACTAAATACTCTATTGATCTATCCTTTTCTCTAAAAATTGATTTGTTCCGCCCTTTTCTAAATTACCCAGATGCTAGCGTACCAAATAACACTGAATTTTTCTGTTTTATTTATGCCTGATCGCAGACCACACCTGCAAGTT
The DNA here is from genome assembly GCA_963859935.3 of Lathyrus sativus. Lineage (NCBI taxonomy): Eukaryota > Viridiplantae > Streptophyta > Magnoliopsida > Fabales > Fabaceae > Lathyrus > Lathyrus sativus. Next base: position 550,261,554 of record OZ012738.1, on the reverse strand, counting down.
TAAATCACACTAAAAAAAATATGAGAAGCACTTTCTATTGTCCTGCAACCATATGAACATTTCAAATAAGAACCATTCAACACTTCTCTCTAGTGTAGGTTATCCTTATACGGTATTTTGTTTTGCAATAATCGCCACACCAGAACTGCTACCTTTAAAGGGGAAAGTTTGTTCCAAGCATCTGTGAGTTTCATCCTTTCAGCGTCACTCGAGTTCTCCATTATTAAGTTATAACCATCTTTGACGAAATATATTCATGAGTCCTAAATCCATTTGTCCCCCTCTCTATATTAATGACTATCCTCTGCATTTTTTTCTTCATTTCCTTCTCTATCGTGGATTCTTCTTGAGATAAAACCCTATTCCAGTTGATGTTCCATTGGCTTGTACCTATTGCCATATCTTTAACTCTTAATTTTTTTGTCTTGACAGATTGTATATAGATTCATGAATCAATCTTTAAGAGATAAGTCCTCACACCAAGGATCTAGACACACAAATGTGTCCTCCGCATTTTCTATAACTCTTTTAAACTTTCTAGACATCTAGTTCTGGCCAAATCCCCATGTCCCACTCCCACCCCAAAGAAATTTTTTAAATAAAGATTCAATTTTAGAAATGATATCTGACAGAGCTTTGAAGAAAGAAAGAAAGTAAGCTAGTATAACATACAAGACTGATTTAAGAAGGACAACACGATTGTTGATTGATAGATGTTTTTTATTACAATTGAGCAATCTCCGCCTGACCGCATTCCTTCTCTAATGGGGTTACTACCAATTAGAAGTCCCAATTATTTAAATGATGTGCTCCCAACATTGCAATTGAGTACCGAAGCTACCTCATCTAGCTATGTTAGTTGAATATTAACATCAACTAAAAGGGTTTCATAGAAGTTTACTTTCAGACCCGACACCGATTCAAATAATTGAAGAGTTGATTTAATTGTCCGCACATTTTTCTAGCTCCTTTTCCCAATAATCAATGTATCATCATCATATTGCAAGTGTGAAAGTGATATGTCTTCGCTGACCAAATTGGTAACCTTCGAACTTATTAAACGGACCTTCTTTTGCCATCATTAAATTTAGACCTTTTGCCGCTATTAAAAAGAGAAATGGCGAAAGAGGATTTCCTTTTCTAAGACCTCTACCAACCCTAAACTCCTGAGTAATACTCCCGTTTACCAAAACAGGCATCTGACTTGTGAGAAGACATTCAAAAATCCACATCTACTATCTTACACAAAATCTCATTTTATCCATGACGAAGTCAATGTATTACCAATCCATTAAATCATATGCCTTCTCGAAGTCCACTTTGAACATCAAAGCCTCTCTTTGTTTTCTCTTTGCATCGTCAACTAGCTTATTCGTAATAAGTATGTTGTCCACCATCTGTCTATTCTCCATAAATACAAATTGTAAAGATGAAATTATTTTTTGAATCACCCCTTTTAATCTATTTGCAAGCACTTTGGCCTACACCTTATACACACCCCTTATTAGAGAGATCAGTCGAAATTCGTCCAATCTTACCAAATTTTCTATCTTTTGAATAAGCGTAATAAATGCATTATCGATGCCACAAGGCAGCCTGCCACTGCAATGAAATTCTATAATAAATCACAAGAAGTTCTCTTTGATCAACTCCCAAAATTCCTTAAGGAATGTAAATCTAATTCCATTCTGCCCTGAGCTCTTCGAACTATCGCAATCTCAGACCGCTCTTTTAATCTCTTCTAAAAACTCAGCAATGGAACACATATTATCGAGCTCCCAAAATTTGCAAAAATTAAATGATTGAAACACGGGTCTGTGAATGTTCCTAGATTCAAACAAGCCACTAAAATGTCTATAAACCTCTTGTTTTATCTCTTCCACTCTTTCCAACTTTGCACCGTTAACCTCAATGCACGTTATTTCATTCCTTCTTTTTTTATTAATTAAGCATCTATGGAAAAAATTTGAACTTGCATCTCCCTCCTTTAACCATTGCATTCGAGATCTGTGTTACATGATGCTACAATTCAGTTTGGATGATTTATGTAATTGTGCAGTCGCTTCTCTTTTGATGCTCACTTCTTCACTCGACAATAATGTATTTTCTCCTTTTAACTCTAGTTTGTTAACCTCTTATCTCAATTTCTTTATGTTGCTGGATAAATTTGCACAGTGGACCTTACGTGATTCCTTTAAATGGGTTTTTAGTAATTTCAATTTCTCCTTAAACACATAAGCACCATAATCTTAGACTTCAAAACTCCTCCACTTTTCTTCCACAAATTCATGGTATTCCTCTGATTCATTCCAACAGTTTAGCGTTTTTTTAATAAATTTACTTTGCCTTTGCAAATAGAAAAGTATATATTATTATCATTCAACTTCCACGCAAAGCAACCAAACATGCCTTTTCTAACTTTTGCATCGCCATAGATATTCTTCCCTATTTAGTTTTGTCCTTGTGTTGATGGTTTGAACTTTTTTCTCAAGCTTCTACTTTTTGTCATCCACTTTTGTGACGGTATTATCACTCTTTGAAAATCATTAATCATGCTACATATAGTAGTAGTATGTGACCCACTTTTTGTCGGGTATTATTACTCTTTGAAAATCATTAATCATGCTATATATAGTAAGAAAAGAAAAAACACATGACTCACATATATATATATATATATATATATATATATATATATATATATATATATATATATATATATATATATATATATATATATATATATATATATATATATATATATATATATATATATATATATAAAACGTGAAAGAAAATTCTGATACGAATGCAACCAACCCTAAACGAATTGATCCCAAAAGCATCGAAACACACACAAACTCTCTAGCTAGTCAGGACCACTGCCATGCATGCTATGCTCCAGATACATTTTCCTATTCCATTATATATATAGTAATTTAATTACTTTGATTGGTTTATAGGATTAGAAAAGAAAAAAAAGAGTAATTATATGATATTTATATAGAGAGAGAGGGAGAGTGTGGCAGATCAAAAATGGTTCCACAAACTTTGTCCCATAGTGTAACATTGATCATGTGAGTAATCAGACTGTGGCGGATTCATTCTGGGAGGTGAAACCATCATTCCCTCCGCCATTGCTACCATCAAACTTGGCATGGAGAATATAGCTTCTTCATCAAGAAACTGATCACTTTGATACGAAGGATTAACTTCAAAACCAGCATCATTGCTGGATTCAGTGTTCATGAATTCAGCTGCAGCAATGGCTGCGTTGCGTATGTCATCAGAAGAATTGGACGCCGGCACTGGATACATGTGAGCCCTGTCTGGAAAGTTTAGCACTGCGTCCCGACCTTTCAGAGCCAAAGCCGCAACGTCATACGCAGCGGCTGCCATCTCAGGGGTGGGGAATGTGCCTAGCCATATGCGGTTTGTCTTACGGGGCTCACGGATTTCAGTCACCCATTTTCCTCCACGGCTTCGAATTCCATGGTATGTTGGGTGTCTTTTGGAAGAAGAAGACATGGTTGTTTGAAATGATGAAACTTGTAGAGAATGATGGGAATGATTGGATGAATTAAGAAGAAGAGAATGGTTTGAGTTGAGATAGTGAAGAGAGTAAGAGTAGATATATGCATGGGCTTGAGTAGTAGAATGCGCGCACTGAAGGTGAAACCGTGGCGAGTTCGCGGAGCAACTGAGTGGTGCTTTTTTGTTTGTACAGCAAAACGGTGGCGATTGGTAGGGTATAATTGCAAATGAAAACTGTTTCGGGTATAATATTATTTTCAACGACCAAAAGACAACTCATTCAAAGAAAACGAACAATTTCTCTGATGGATAGTATAATTGAATGATGTAGATGATAGCCACAGCTAGTAACTCTTTGCTATCACTTTCATCGTTAATAATTAGTTTAGTATACATTTTTAAAATTTAATTACATTTGAGGCAATTATGATCTTTATCAAATATATTTAAATGTATATATAAATTTAGTATATTATAAAATAAATTCATATATGTATTTAAATTTAAAATAAATTATTAATTATAAAATAAAAAATAATTATATAAATATAATTGTATTAAAATACAAAGAAAAAAAAAAAGACTCATGAGATGAAAAAAAAACTTAGTATTATCTTTCAAAATAAGAGCATAATTATCACATGTTGTGCTACCGTTTCTACACAATATTCAGTGCCACGCTGTCAGAATAGATGAATAATTGATCAAAAATTTCATTTCTACACTTGCAAGCGATCTCAAATGTGAGAATGTTTCTACACTATATTAAGTGGGCCAATTGATAATAAATTAATAAAAATGACAACAAATAAAACTAATAATAATAAATTGGGGTATATTGTGGGATCTATATTAGAATTTTCAATGAGTTGTAAGAATATTTGAAAAATATAGTTGAGTTATTTAGAAAATATAAAAGTGTAATATAATATAAAAAATTGAATGAGTCCCATTTAAAGAACTCAAATGGGTATGATGGATGTGAATGCTTGAAAATTAATTATTAATTAAAATAAAATATATATTGTATTTATAGTGACTCGTAAAATATAAAATTTATTTGATATAATATAAAATGTATTTATATACAAATGTAAATTTAAAAAGAGTATTTAATTGAAAATTTAAAAATAATTATAAATCTCAATTGTATTAAATATTCATATAAAAAGAAGAAAAAAAGACTCGTGAGATGAAGAATGACAAAAAAAAAGAAAATTTTTATGCTATAATGATCTGTGAGATAAAAAAAAATATTTGATGCGATATAAAATATATTTAGATACAAATACAAAATTTAAAATGATATACTTATTTGTAAAATGAACAGTAATCATATACATTAAATTGTATTAAATAATTATATAGAAAGAAGATGAAAAAAAAAGGAATACATGAGATAGAGAAAGAAAACAAAATTATTTAAAAACAATTGTGTCTTGAATTAAGATAATGATTGATTTAATTAAAAAAATGGATATTGTGTTAATAATTATCCGTGAGATAAATAAATGTTTAATTTTATTAAAATTAAAAAAAATAGATTATTTATATTTTTAGTGATAATAAATAAATAGAGAAAAAAATTAAAATGAAAGTGAAAAAGTGTGGAAAAAAAATTTATGAGATTTAAAATTTGAATGAAGAGAGAATGAGTATATGTAATATTTAATTGTGATTTAATTGATAGAAGTTGATAAATAAATGTCACTTGTAATAATATAATAAGAGACAATATGGAAAAAAAAGTAAATATTAATTAATTACTAAAATATTCTTTTATTAATATATATAATTTATTATGAAAGAATAATTTTGAGAGTTCATACGATTGGTATTGTCTTAGACATTTTAATAGAGTGAACTTAGACTTCCAAATAGAACTGCTTTAATATTTGAGTCCTTAGATAAGTCCCTAAAGGTAATGTTACAAATAGTTAGAAGAATATTTGCAAGTGTTATTAAATGGAACACACGGATTGAGAATATTTGTAAATTTATGTTTATTTAAAAAAATATTTAAAAAATTAAATGATTATGTTAAACAATTTCAATTAAAAAAAACTAATCTTCTACACATATTCAACATTGAAAAAATTATGAAATATGAGATTTATTATAACAAACTAAAGTAATTAACCATTAATTAAAATTTTACAAAAATATAGTTAAAAGAAAAAAAATTATACATAAATATCATTGGTTTATCTCATTTGATAAAAGATTGGTCTCATGCATTTTAATATGTGTACATAACTCCAAAAGAATATATTTACAATTTCCAACTTCAACTATTACATATGAAAGCTTTTTCATCACCATTTTTTTTTTTAAAAATACACTAAAACATTCAATACAAAACTACTTCAGCTTGACTTTGTAAAGCAAGCACTACTAAAAATAAGATATTAAATTAAATGATTTTACATCAGATTTTCAAAGATATGATGTAAAAAGTAATTGAAAAAGAATTTTATATCAAATTTTAACAAGGTGGCAGTTTCGTAATTATTTAGAAAATTCGTTATAAGAGATTTAACATCGGTCCTGGATACGAAACCAATGTGAAAAATTAACTAATAAAAAAATTACAAGGTAACAGTTTCGTAAATAATATGAGATTTTTTATAATTGATTTTACATCGGTTTTTGGAACTCAACCGATGTAAAATGTTGTCCAACAAAAAATATAATAAAATAAAATTATAAAAATAATTGGTCTTTTACATCGGTCCATGTTTCCCAACCGATGTAAAAATGTTAACGGATGGAAAAAATAAATTAAAAAATTAAAATAAGTTTTTACATCGGTCGGTACTTTAAAACCGATGTAAAAGGTTTTAAAAAACAAAAAAAAAAATGTTTTTACATCGGTTCTGTTGAATGGCCCGATGTAAAATGTATTGAACTGACATTTTACATCGTTTGGGGCATGGCCCAATGTAAAAAACACTTATATATAAAATTTTCAGAAACGCAGAATTCGTTATTTCATTTTTCAGAAACGTTGTTCTCACACACGCCACTGTTCCTCTCTCATCTTCGCGCCGCTGTTTTTCTCTTCTCTCCGTCGTTGTTCCTCTCTTCTCCTCGTGCCGTTGTTCCTCTCTTCTCTCCGCCATTTTTGCAGCGCGCCGTCGAATCTTCTCATCGCGCCATTTCGTCTTTGCATCGCGCCGCCGAATCACTTCATCTTCTTCCTCTCCTTCATTGCATGTGCTAGTTTCTCCACTACCGCAACTCTTTGGTTTCCTCTCCAGTTTTTTATTACGGTAATTGTATATTACTGCATCTCTGACACTGGTTTTTTTTCCTAATTCTGATGTTTTTGGTTTATGATATTTTTTATTTCTGACACTGGTTTATTCTTGGTTTTCTAGTTCTGATATTTTTGGTTTCTGACACTGGTTTATTCTTGAGTAATAAAAATTTGTTAGGAATAGAAATCATATTATTGAGTAATAGAATTTTTAAGTAATAGAAATTTGTTAGGAATAGTTTTTTTTAGGAATAGAATTTTTATTCTTGAGTAATAGAATTTTTAAGTAATAGAAATTTGTTAGGAATAGTTTTTTTTATGGATCGTGTAACATCCTAATTTTTCCATACACTAAATAATATATCTAGTTAGATTTGAGATTTTAACAATGCTAGTTATTAAAAATTAAATGTTGAAACTAACACTTATAATAATTAATTTATTAATTAATTACTTTTTATATTTATTACTTTTATTCTTCAATTTGAATATCATCGTTTCATTTTATAAACTAAACTTTGAAATTTAAATTGGTACTTAAAACCCTTAACTTTAAGTTAATTAATTATTCATATTATTATTATCATTATTGTTGTTCTTGTTTTGTTATTATTAATTGATTTTATTTTATTTGAATATTATCATTTTACTCTATAAACCAATTAATAAATAAAATAATCTTAAGACAATAAAAATATCAAATAACTATCCTTTTTACTATTTTTATTATTATTAATATTATTAACATTTTACTTTTTATAAAAGAAATATATATCTCATTTTCTATTAATATCCTACATAATATTATGTCATGAAATCAAGCTCCCATACCTTTGTCATAAATTATTTTCACAAAGTCATACTAGAACACCTAAAGCACTATTGATGAAAGATTAGTAAATATTTGATAGAGACATATTTACTAGCAAGAGTTGAAAAGTTGGAAGGTATGGGCAAAAGATGATAAATTATGTTATTTTAATATTTTACAACTAGTATAAATAGGGGTCTCTTCCACCCCATTTTCATTCATTCATTCACAAATCATCTTTCTTACTTCTTTACTTCTTTCCTTCTCTAATTTCTTCATATAGCAATATTAGTTTTAGTTATCGAAGTTCCCACGATATCGGTTCGTAACCTTTAGAGTATTTTGTGGTAAAAGTTCTTCTAAAGTTTCAAGGGAGTTTTATACGTCAAAGTTCTGCCCAAATCATTTTCATAAGTAATCGGTAAGCCGTTATAATGTCCATTTTATTTTAATTATATTATTTTAATTATGTTATTTATATAAAGGTTATTTTAAATTTTCTATGCAAATTCCGTTCAGACGTCGATATATTGAACTTATAAAGTCCAAAATAAATTTTACCATTTTAAGTCGTTATAATGCCCAAATTTTATTATAATTTAAATGTTATTAGAAATATACTCTTGACAATTTTCTAAAACAAACAAATTCAAAAGGAGGTATAATATAATTTATATTTGAATTTAATAATTATTTTGGAGGTTATTATGATATATTTAAATAAATAAATATTTCAAGTTATAACGGGATTATGTTCAATTAACCATAAATTATATTCTAATTATTTCATAAATTTCGTACAATCCAACGGTTATCGTAAATTAGGTTCTTGGCAAAGATCGAAGACAACACTTGTGGACTTTCAACAACACTCAACAAAAGGTGGGGGCAAGATTTCGTATACGATTGGGACGGTTAGCGTAAAATAACTTAATATATATGTGTGTAGTGGTGACCTAAGCCCTACTAGCGATAAATAATTAAGGAGAGCCTATTCTCAAATAATGATTTTCACAAATCACTAGGCGAGGTTACGCCGGCCTTAATTAATTATCATAGGAATAATCTTTGACAATTTGGTATTGTATTGTGCTTGCATTATTCGGTTAATTTTATAATTGTTTATTTTATTTATACTTGAATGATTGTGATTGATAGATTAAGGAAATAATCGGTTAATGAGAGAAAAACATTGCTAGATATTAAGTAATTGATCCCCATTAACATAAGGAAAGTTGGATACAATGAGTAGTTATATTTGGTTGGGTTCTGGCTAAGGAAAGACTTGGTCGACTATGCCGTTTACAGTCCACCTCTCTTACCTGGGAAGTTAACCATACAATTACCCATTATACAAACTGAACTTATTATGTAAGGACAAAGATCAAATATGGCAAGACATTGGATGGATTTGGTACTCAACCTAAGTATCTAGATAATAAGTATAACTTGAAAAGTTGATACGATAATTCCCCATTATTAACTTAATACTTATGGCTAAGAGTTGCCACAAGATGAGTGAGTGATCATATAGACTTGCATTAAGGAATGTGTAAGTCCACCGCCGTGCGGTATGGGACGCACGAGGTTGATCAGTCGCCTGCAATCCCGACGGGGATTATTATCTATGCATGCTAGGCAAGACAAGGTTCTTGGCCTGAATTCTCAGGGACGATCGACTTATAACACCTAGGCTCCATGTGAAGTTAGGTGGCGTAGCTCTTGGTAATTGGGAGTACGTTGGTGGCATGTGGTCTAGTGATATCTGATCTTGGTAAATGGGATAGATATCATTGACAGCGTTTAGTGGCCTGAGTCAGCATATAGTTCAGGGATGCATTAGAATAAATAAAGTATATGTAATTGTGGGTATAAGATACGCTTGTTTGTATAAATATGGTTTCCATATATATTATTATTTTACACATTCATTCCCACTTTTAAACTTGTACATGAATCTTAGCCCTGTGTCATTTTTGTTTTGCATTTTGGATTATTTTATGACGATCAGACGATGAGCTCGAATCTTGCGTACTTCCCGACAACTCAGAAGGAAAGGATATGAAGTGACGTGGAGATGTGTTACTATAACATCTAGATTGGGAGCTGTTAGTGTTTTGTCAAACGCTAATCACATCCCTACTACTACAGTCAGTATAAGTGTCAGTCTTGTTGGACTTAGGAGGTCCCTTTTGGTATGCTTTCTTTTTGGTTTCCTTTCTGTACTTTTATTTTATGTTTTATCTATGTGGCAAGGCCGCTAGTCTTAACGGTGTCAAACTCTGTAAAATATATTTGAAGCATATGTATGTGAAACAGTATGTTTTTAAATAATTAAGTATTGTCCTTTAAAAATTTCAAATTTTTCTGTATTTTTATAAGGTTTCATTAGAATTCCACTAATGGGACATAGGCTGTCTCATTTAATGGTATCAGAGCTGGTCGATTCAGCTCGGACCGTAAGTGTCTAGAATTATACTGACTGTATCAAGTTGGATTCCAAACTGGATGATAACTTTTCTTCTGTGCATTGAGTCTTCATCTTGAGAGCCTTCTAGTATAATGGTCTAGGAAACTTATTTAGCACACTTTATTTTTCCTCCCCAACGGTCACAAACCCAACGGTAACGTAACGGACACTTCACAAAATTCACTTTATAAATACTTCACACCCATCCATTATTTTCATATCAATTCCTAAATATTTATCTATACCTTTCAAATGGCTAAATCCTTTCTTTTATTCATCACTCTTCTTGTCATTATTTTGTTTGTTATTGGTATCATCAAGCATGAAGAATTAGGTAAAGATTTCGTAGCAATAATGATAATTATAGTTTTACCACTATTAGTCTTAGCTTGGTTTACAAGTAGAGGTTTTTGAATGAGACATGGTCACGATTTTTGTAATCGTTGTTATTAAATAAATTGATACATTTTTGTTTATACATTAAATGTTGATTATGTTTTCCTGAATTCTAGTTATATTTAAGATATTAATTCAACATTTTAGACACAATTATCCCTTGCCTGTGGGAGACTTGATAAAAATCCTTATCGATGAATCATTCATTGGGATATAAATATACATAATTGTTATGTTCTTTATGTCTTGTGAATGATTGAACCTAATAACTATTCCTTTTCAGGAAGTTATGGTTCAGAACGTCAGAGGTGCGAGGCGTGGTAGGAGTGCTGCTAGAGGCACTACTAGAGGTATACGTAGGAATGCGAGTGATGAAGTTACTCCTGAAGGAGCACCTACCATTCCCATTGGACGAGAAGATCATTCCCAAACTGGAACGAACTCTCAAGCTGACACTCGAGATGTTCGTGAACTTGCTGCAGCTGTGTTAGTTCAAACACAACAAAATGCTCAAATCCTGCAAATCACTCGAGATCATCAACTCTTTCAGCAACAACAAAGGGAAATGGTGCATGAGGATACAGGATTGAACTCGTTTCTGAAAGGAAAACCACCACAGTTTGGTGGTGACTTTAATCCGGAGGGTGCTGAGAAATGGTTGCAAGAAATGGAGAAGATATTTTCTTTCACTCACTGTAGAGAGAATAGAAGGGTTGGTTATGCAACATTCATGCTGACAGGCGATGCTGAAGCTTGGTGGAGAGGAAAGTATAGATTATTGGAAGAGGAAGGAAGAGAAATCAATTGGACCTTGTTCAAAGAAGAATTTTTGGGGAAGTATTTTCCAAAGTTATGTAGGAAAGAGAAGGAGAGAGAATTTCAGAATCTACGTCAAGGTGTGATGACGGTGGGAGAATATACTAGGAAGTTTGAATCCTTGCTAAAGTATTCTGAGTTTTACCGCTTGCATCCAAGGGAAGAATGGATGTGTGAAAAGTATCAAGATGGATTGAAATATGATATCCAGAGGGCAGTTTTACCTCTGCATATTATGCGCTTTGGTGAGCTAGTAGAAAGGTGTCTGGAGTTGGAAGGGATTGACAATAGGAAGAATCAATATGGATCAGGAGGATCAACCCAAAACAACAATCACAAGGGCCACTTTAACCGAGGCCACGGAGGAAGAATCCAACGAGGGGGTAGGCCATATCAAAGGCCTACACCTTATCATAACCAGGATTCTAGAAGGTTAATGTTCAAGTGTTACAGCTGTGGAGGGGCACATCTTAACAAAGATTGTCCAAATAGAAATATTGGAACTTGTTTTCGCTGTGGTCAGAAAGGCCACTTTCTCAAAGATTGTCCCCAAGGACAAAGTCAACCAACAGGCCAGAGGAGCGGCCTAATAAACAATAACAACATAGGGAGAGCAAGAAATGGAGGCCCAAGTGTTGGTCAGAGACCTCAGAATCAAAATAAGCCAACCACAGGAAGAGTATTTACAATTAGAGGAGCTGAGATCTCAAAGTCAGCTGGGTTAATTCAAGGTATGTGTTTAATTGGAGATAAGTTGGTATCAGTTTTATTCGATTCAGGAGCTACACATTCTTTTATATCTACCTCTTGTGCTGAATTTTTGGGATTCGAAATTGTTGATCACGATTATAAGTTGACTATCACAACTCCCTCGGGAGAAAGAATGGTAACTTATTCAGTCTGTGTAGACTGTCCAATAATCTTAGAAAATAGAAGATTCTTAGTAGATCTTGTGGTACTCCCGCTACAAGACCTAGATGTCATCTTAGGAATGGATTGGTTATCAGCCAACGATGTCAACTTGAGATGCAAGGAGAAAATTTTTACATTTGGAGAAGATAGTGGAGAAATCAGCAAAGCTGAAACCCTCACTCAAAGTTTTATGATGCTATTCTCCATGTCAGTAGGAGAAACCCCTAGTGTGGAAAATTTTCCCGTAGTCTGTGAATTCCCGGAAGTCTTTCCAGAAGAAGTTCCAGGTTTACCACCGGTTAGGGAAGTGGAATTTTCTATAGACTTGGTTCCAGGAACTGGACCAATTTCTATATCTCCTTATCGAATGTCACCCTCAGAGCTTGCGGAGTTAAAGAAACAATTAGACGAGATGTTAGAGAAAGAATTTATTAGACCAAGTGTATCGCCATGGGGAGCTCCAATCTTGTTTGTGAAGAAGAAGGATGGTTCTTCTAGACTTTGTGTGGATTACAGACAACTCAATAAAGCCACTGTGAAAAACAAGTATCCTTTGCCTAGAATCGACGACTTGATGGATCAGTTAAAAGGAGCATCAGTATTCTCAAAGATTGACTTGAAGTCTGGATATCATCAGATCAGGGTGAAGGAAGATGATATTCCAAAAACAGCTTTTAGATCCCGTTATGGACACTATGAGTACTTAGTTATGCCATTTGGTTTGACTAATGCTCCAGCAGTATTCATGGATTACATGAATAGGATCTTTAGGTCATACTTAGATCAATTTGTTGTAGTTTTCATTGATGACATTCTGATTTATTCCAAGAATGAGGTAGAGCACAGAGAACATTTGAGAATTGTGCTACAGATATTAAAGGACCTTCAATTGTACGCGAAATTCTCGAAATGTGAATTTTGGTTGAAGGAGGTACAATTTCTTGGTCATGTAATTAGTAAAGAAGGTATTGCAGTAGACCCAAGTAAAGTCGAAGCAATAACAAAGTGGGAGAGTCCAAAGAATGTTGGCGAGATTCGAAGTTTTCTTGGACTAGCTGGATATTATCGGAGGTTCATTGAAGGATTTTCAAAGATCGCTTTGCCCATGACTCAGTTAACGAGGAAAGGTAAAAACTTTGAATGGACTAAAGAGTGTGAAGAAAGTTTTCAGAAGCTAAAGGAAAGATTGACTTCATCACCAATACTCATCTTACCAGACCCATTAGGAAATTTTGATGTGTATTGTGATGCGTCATATCAAGGTCTTGGGTGTGTGTTGATGCAAGAAAGGAAAGTGATAGCTTATGCATCAAGACAATTGAAGGTGCATGAGAGGAACTACCCAACTCACGACCTAGAGTTAGCGGCAATTGTGTTTGCCTTAAAGATTTGGAGGCATTATCTTTATGGATCAAAGTTCACTGTGTTAAGTGATCACAAAAGCCTGAAGCATTTATTTGATCAGAAAGATTTAAACATGAGACAAAGGCGCTGGATGGAATTCTTGAAGGACTATGATTTTGAGTTGCAATATCATCCCGGAAAGGCCAATGTTGTAGCAGACGCTTTGAGTCGAAAGAAACTTCATGTATCTGCAATGATGTTGAAGGAAGAAGAGTTGATTGACAAATTCGTGGATTTAAACTTAGGAGTACATCACAATGAAGGAAGTATATTCATAGGCGCTATTGTCGTGTCTAATGAATTTCTGAAATGGATCAAAGATGAACAACAACTTGATGACCGTCTAGTGAGCATAAAGGAAAATATAAGAAATGGTCAAAATGGAGAGTTTAACATAAGGAGTGATGGAATCCTAAGGTTTAAAGAAAGGTTGTGTGTACCTCAAAATCAGGATATTCAAAAGTTGATTTTGGAAGAGGGCCACAAAAGTAAGTTGAGTTTTCATCCAGGAGCCACAAAGATGTATCAAGACTTGAAGAAAATGTTTTGGTGGGTTGGAATGAAGAGACATATAGCAGAATATGTTCAAAGTTGCTTGGTATGTCAGAAGGCAAAGATTGAACATCAGAAGCCAGCCGGATTGCTACAACCTTTAGATATTCCAGAGTGGAAGTGGGACGGAATAGCCATGGATTTTGTAACCGCTTTGCCTAAGACTCAGAAACAACATGATGCAATTTGGGTGATCATTGATAGGTTGACAAAGAGTGCACATTTCATTCCCATCAACCAGACGTTTAAATTAGAGAGACTAGCTCAGGTATATGTAAAGGAGATTGTTAGATTGCATGGAATACCTTCAAGTATAGTCAATGATAGAGATCCCAGATTCACATCAAATTTTTGGCATCAGTTGCATTTAGAGTTAGGAACAAAACTGAGGTTAAGTTCAGCTTATCATCCCCAAACGGATGGCCAGTCTGAGAGGACGATTCAATCGTTAGAGGATTTGTTGAGAGCTTGTGCTCTTGAACACAAAGGAAGTTGGGACGAGTTCTTACCATTGATTGAGTTTACTTACAACAATAGTTTTCACTCAAGTATCGGCATGGCTCCATATGAAGCATTATACGGAAGAAAGTGTCGTACACCTTTATGTTGGTATGAGGTTGGAGAAAATAAAATATTGGGTTCAGAATTCGTGCAACAAACGACAGATCAGGTTAAACTTATTAGAGAAAAAATGAAGGCAGCACAGGACCGTCAAAAGAGTTATAATGATAAGAGGAGAAGACCTTTGGAGTTCGAGGCAGGAGATCACGTGTTCATTAGGGTAACTCCTAGGGCGGGAATTGCACGAGCAATCAAAACTAGGAAGTTAACACCAAGGTTTATCGGGCCTTTTCAAATTCTACGGCGGATTGGACCTGTAGCGTATCACATTGCTTTGCCGCCAAACTTGTCTAATCTTCATGATGTATTTCATGTATCACAACTGAGGAAGTATTATCCGGACCCTTCACATGTCATTGAGCCTGAAACTGTGGAACTTAGAGATAATTTGGAATATGAGGCTATACCTGTCAAGATCTTAGATCATCGTATTAAAGAACTTCGTGGAAAGCAAATACCATTGGTTAGAGTCGTGTGGGATGATGTAACTGGTGATTCTACTTGGGAAAGAGAAGAAGACATGCGTCAGAAGTATCCACATATGTTTTAGGTACGCTAAATTTCGAGGACGAAATTTCTTTTAAGGGGGGTGGTAATGTAACATCCTAATTTTTCCATACACTAAATAATATATCTAGTTAGATTTGAGATTTTAACAATGCTAGTTATTAAAAATTAAATGTTGAAACTAACACTTATAATAATTAATTTATTAATTAATTACTTTTTATATTTATTACTTTTATTCTTCAATTTGAATATCATCGTTTCATTTTATAAACTAAACTTTGAAATTTAAATTGGTACTTAAAACCCTTAACTTTAAGTTAATTAATTATTCATATTATTATTATCATTATTGTTGTTCTTGTTTTGTTATTATTAATTGATTTTATTTTATTTGAATATTATCATTTTACTCTATAAACCAATTAATAAATAAAATAATCTTAAGACAATAAAAATATCAAATAACTATCCTTTTTACTATTTTTATTATTATTAATATTATTAACATTTTACTTTTTATAAAAGAAATATATATCTCATTTTCTATTAATATCCTACATAATATTATGTCATGAAATCAAGCTCCCATACCTTTGTCATAAATTATTTTCACAAAGTCATACTAGAACACCTAAAGCACTATTGATGAAAGATTAGTAAATATTTGATAGAGACATATTTACTAGCAAGAGTTGAAAAGTTGGAAGGTATGGGCAAAAGATGATAAATTATGTTATTTTAATATTTTACAACTAGTATAAATAGGGGTCTCTTCCACCCCATTTTCATTCATTCATTCACAAATCATCTTTCTTACTTCTTTACTTCTTTCCTTCTCTAATTTCTTCATATAGCAATATTAGTTTTAGTTATCGAAGTTCCCACGATATCGGTTCGTAACCTTTAGAGTATTTTGTGGTAAAAGTTCTTCTAAAGTTTCAAGGGAGTTTTATACGTCAAAGTTCTGCCCAAATCATTTTCATAAGTAATCGGTAAGCCGTTATAATGTCCATTTTATTTTAATTATATTATTTTAATTATGTTATTTATATAAAGGTTATTTTAAATTTTCTATGCAAATTCCGTTCAGACGTCGATATATTGAACTTATAAAGTCCAAAATAAATTTTACCATTTTAAGTCGTTATAATGCCCAAATTTTATTATAATTTAAATGTTATTAGAAATATACTCTTGACAATTTTCTAAAACAAACAAATTCAAAAGGAGGTATAATATAATTTATATTTGAATTTAATAATTATTTTGGAGGTTATTATGATATATTTAAATAAATAAATATTTCAAGTTATAACGGGATTATGTTCAATTAACCATAAATTATATTCTAATTATTTCATAAATTTCGTACAATCCAACGGTTATCGTAAATTAGGTTCTTGGCAAAGATCGAAGACAACACTTGTGGACTTTCAACAACACTCAACAAAAGGTGGGGGCAAGATTTCGTATACGATTGGGACGGTTAGCGTAAAATAACTTAATATATATGTGTGTAGTGGTGACCTAAGCCCTACTAGCGATAAATAATTAAGGAGAGCCTATTCTCAAATAATGATTTTCACAAATCACTAGGCGAGGTTACGCCGGCCTTAATTAATTATCATAGGAATAATCTTTGACAATTTGGTATTGTATTGTGCTTGCATTATTCGGTTAATTTTATAATTGTTTATTTTATTTATACTTGAATGATTGTGATTGATAGATTAAGGAAATAATCGGTTAATGAGAGAAAAACATTGCTAGATATTAAGTAATTGATCCCCATTAACATAAGGAAAGTTGGATACAATGAGTAGTTATATTTGGTTGGGTTCTGGCTAAGGAAAGACTTGGTCGACTATGCCGTTTACAGTCCACCTCTCTTACCTGGGAAGTTAACCATACAATTACCCATTATACAAACTGAACTTATTATGTAAGGACAAAGATCAAATATGGCAAGACATTGGATGGATTTGGTACTCAACCTAAGTATCTAGATAATAAGTATAACTTGAAAAGTTGATACGATAATTCCCCATTATTAACTTAATACTTATGGCTAAGAGTTGCCACAAGATGAGTGAGTGATCATATAGACTTGCATTAAGGAATGTGTAAGTCCACCGCCGTGCGGTATGGGACGCACGAGGTTGATCAGTCGCCTGCAATCCCGACGGGGATTATTATCTATGCATGCTAGGCAAGACAAGGTTCTTGGCCTGAATTCTCAGGGACGATCGACTTATAACACCTAGGCTCCATGTGAAGTTAGGTGGCGTAGCTCTTGGTAATTGGGAGTACGTTGGTGGCATGTGGTCTAGTGATATCTGATCTTGGTAAATGGGATAGATATCATTGACAGCGTTTAGTGGCCTGAGTCAGCATATAGTTCAGGGATGCATTAGAATAAATAAAGTATATGTAATTGTGGGTATAAGATACGCTTGTTTGTATAAATATGGTTTCCATATATATTATTATTTTACACATTCATTCCCACTTTTAAACTTGTACATGAATCTTAGCCCTGTGTCATTTTTGTTTTGCATTTTGGATTATTTTATGACGATCAGACGATGAGCTCGAATCTTGCGTACTTCCCGACAACTCAGAAGGAAAGGATATGAAGTGACGTGGAGATGTGTTACTATAACATCTAGATTGGGAGCTGTTAGTGTTTTGTCAAACGCTAATCACATCCCTACTACTACAGTCAGTATAAGTGTCAGTCTTGTTGGACTTAGGAGGTCCCTTTTGGTATGCTTTCTTTTTGGTTTCCTTTCTGTACTTTTATTTTATGTTTTATCTATGTGGCAAGGCCGCTAGTCTTAACGGTGTCAAACTCTGTAAAATATATTTGAAGCATATGTATGTGAAACAGTATGTTTTTAAATAATTAAGTATTGTCCTTTAAAAATTTCAAATTTTTCTGTATTTTTATAAGGTTTCATTAGAATTCCACTAATGGGACATAGGCTGTCTCAGATCGTAGTTGGATGAGAACTAATCGATTAAGTGCTGAGTACGAAAATGGAGTAATGGAGTTTCTACAGTTTGCTGAAAGTAATGCTAAAGAAAATCTTCCTCCTCCTAAAAGTAATGCTGAAAAAAGTAATCATCTTCTTTATTTATGTCCATGTGTTCGTTGTGCAAATCAAAAACCAAAACTTAATAAGAAAGAAATCATGGATCATCTAATTTGTGAAGGTATTTGTCAAATTTATACACAATAGATATGGCACGGTGAAGTATCAGAAAATTCAAATATGTCCCAAAGAGATAATGTTAGCGTAGAAATGGATGATCGTTTGGAAGACATGATGCGTAACAGCCCAATTTTTAATAATTAATTATTTGTACTAATTAATTAATTTAGGTGAATTATTTGATTTAAATGAATTATTTGATTTATTTAATTTATATGAGTTAATTGATTTAATTGATTTAATCTAAATATGTGATATATTGAATTAATTAAATTAATTGATTTATTCTATTTGGTAGAATAGTGTATAATTTCTAGATTAATTAGTTGGGCCTGATTAGAGGTGTGTGAATAGAAAGTGAGAGTGTGTTGGGTAAAGCCCAATAGGAGTGGTTAAGTTGTTAGGATTTTAGAGATAGAAGTTAGTAAGGAAAAGGGGAAAAAGGGAAAAGAGAAGAGGGAAGATAGAAGAGTAGAAGAGAAGAAGAGAAGGAGGTAAGAGGAAAAAAAGGAGTGGAAGAGAGAAATCAGAATCCAAGCATCCAAGGAATCAAGGATTCTTCCCAAATAAAAACCTAAGGTAAGGGTGGATATTCTCTCATTATTGGAATTGTGGGTTAATGATTAATGGGTAGAATTTGTGTAGGGAAAACCCTTAATTTGGAATTATGGGTTAATGGTTAATGGGTAGAAGATTGGGTAAGGAAAAACCCATAGATTTCTCATGATTTACTGAATTTTCGAGTTTTGTGAATGCCCTAATATGAAGGGATTGATGATGGTAGCAAAGAAAGGAATGGTTGGTAAAAATACAATTTTCTGCATAATTTTTCAAAAATGCACAGTGAGCAATCAATTGCACCAATATGTCAATCGATTGCATACTGAGCAAAGCTGCTGGAAACTGAATTTTTAGCTGTCCAATCGATTCCACTAATATGTCAATCGATTGCACAGTAAAACAGTGGCTAAAATGATGAAATTTTCAAGGGTACAATCGATTGCACTAAGATGTCAATCGATTGCACTTAAAACAATAGCTAAAAATATGAGAAATTGATTCATACAATCGATTGCACCATAACTCCAATTGATTGCATGTTGTACAAAAGCTAAAATTTGGAAAAGTCATGTACTAGAAGTTTGATTACATAGAGTTTTTGTTTAATTAAATCTTACCAAAAACATGGATCAATTGAGATGATTATTGATTATTTACTTGAGTATTGATTGATTAACAACCTTTGTTTGGTTATTGAGATTTCAATTGTGGTTTAACAAGCTGATTGTGTATTGAACATTGAATTCAATTGTTGGTGATGGATTGACTGCCCTATGTGTAATCATTGAATTGTGTTGTGAATTATGATTGAATCTAATTGATTCTTGTGCATTACTTGATAAATGTAGTAATGATGTTGAAAGTATGAATATTTTGATTATTATGAAAAGTGTTATGTGTGCAATCATGATATAATTCTTGTGTGATGAATTACTTGATAATGCATGAGATTAAGATGCGAGAACGGTCTTAAGTGCATTGGTTGTTGATTGCATACACATCATTTGTTGTCAAGAGATAATGCTTGCTAGTTTCGTGGAGACTAGTGACTTGACCCAAACCTAGAGCGGGGTTTAAAAGCTTAGGGAATGGGCTTTTGTTTGTTATTGGTCTAGGGAACGGACCCGGTTTAAATGTAAAAACCAAAAAATAATAACAAGTGTTGGTACCACATAGAATGAGTTGCATTGAGTTGCATTGAGTCACATGATATATATAATTGTTATATGAAAGTATGCGTATGTGTATGACTTGTTGAATTGAGAGTTGTGAATGTGTGGTTGTTGAATGATATTGACTGATGAAAATTGAAGTGTGAGAATATTGGTGTTTGTCCTGACATGCTTTACATTATTCATTATCTTATGATTTCAATATTGATGTGAATTCTCACCCTTCTTCCGGAATGATGTTCTATACGACATCGTGCAGGTATCAAAGAATAGAGCTGCTCGTAGTTGCATGGTCGCTGTTGGTGTAGCTATTTAGTAATTTTAGTTATGTTGGTTCGAGTCGTGCTCTGGTCATGTAACACTGGGATCGTTTATTTTATATCTTAGAGATACATTATGTACTCTACGCTATGTTTTTATATTCATTGGAATATTATGATGTTGGCCTTAGTGTCTAAGTAATGTTAAATTATCTGATGAACCTGAATGTTTCCGTTAAGAGAATTATGATATAAAATGAATCCGCTACTAAATGCAAAGTGAAACCTTGAAAAAAACATGATTATTTATTAAAGTGTTAATGAGCATGACAGGTGTTTTTGATGTTTTGGAAATTATGTGTGACACCCTTTTGTGAATGCATGACGATTTACTCTGATTATTTATATATATTCCGCGGGGTTTAGAAGGGTGTTACATGATGTGTGATATTGGACAAGATTCGTTTAAGAGAGCACATGCGTATGATACTTTATGCAGTGACAAGGATAAACCTTTGTACCCAGGATGCAAAAATTTTACACGTTTGTCAGTCGTGTTAAAATTGTTTAATTTGAAGGCGAATAATGGATGGACTGACAAAAGTTTTACCGAATTGCTTGAATTGCTGACACAAATGCTTCCAGAAGGTAACATAATGCCAAATCGTTATTAAGAGGCGAAGAAATTATTGTGTCCGATGGGTTTGGAGTATGAAAAGATACATGCATGCCTTAATGATTGCATATTATACAGAAAAGAGTATGTAAACTATAATCATTGTCCAAAGTGCAAGGCGTCACGCTACAAAAAGAAAGATGGTGATACTAGTGACAATGAGGTGGTCAAAAAGGGTCCTCCCACGAGAGTAGTATGATACCTACCAATAATTTCAAGGTTCAAGAGATTATACGCTAATGTAAATGACGCAAAGAATCTTAGGTGGCATGCAGAAGAAAGAAAATGTGATGGACAAATTCGTCATGTAGCTGATTCTTTGCAATGGAAGAAAATAGATTCTTTGTTTCCAAATTTTGGCAAAGAGTTGAGAAACCTTATACTTGGACTTTCTACTGATGGAATGAATCTGTTTGGTAATCTAAGTACTAACCATACTTCTTGACCTGTTCTCCTGATGATTTACAACCTATCTCCTAGGTTGTGCATGAAGCGTAAATATATTGTTATCGATGATGATTTTGGACCCAAAACAACCAGGAAATGACATAGACGTTTATCTAAGTCCACTGATTGATGATTTAAGAGTTTTGTGGGAGGAAAGTGTGAATGTTTTTTATGCGTATTCTGGTGAACATTTCAATATGCGTGCCATGTTGTTTTGCACCATCAACTATTTTCCAGCATATGGAAATTTGACTGGGTATAAAATTAAAGGGCATAAAGCGTGTCCCATATGTGAAAAAGACACATGTTACCATCAACTTGAAAAAGGAAAGAAGACTGTTTATCTTAGGCATAGAAAATTTATGAATCGTTATCATCCATATCGTAGATTGCGGAAAGCTTTCAATGGGGGAACAAGAGCATGGTATTGCTCCAAAACCCTTAACTGGAGACGAAGTTTATCAATGACAACAGGGTATTAATGTTGTCTTTGGAAAGTACCAAAAGCAATCTACTGTGAAAAATATATGGAAAAAGAGGTCGATTTTCTTCGATCTTCCATATTGGTCTAGTTTTGATGTAAGACATTGTATTGATATGATGCACGTAGAGAAAAATGTATGTGATAGTTTAATCAGAACACTTCTTAACATTCAAGGCAAGACAAAAGATGGTTATAATGCTCTTCTGGATTTGGGTTTGATGGGTATACGAGAAAAGTTAACTCCACAACATATAGGTAACAAGATATATTTGCCTCCTGCCTACTACACTTTGTCTAAAAAAGAGAAAACAAGTTTTTGCGAGTGTTTACAAAGTATTAAAGTTCCACATGGTTACTCATCAAATATCAATAGGCTTTTATCAGTTAAAGATCTCAAATTAATTAGCTTAAAATCTCATGATTGTCATGTCTTAATGGAACAGCAACTACCAGTGGCTATTCGTGGGATATTGCCTAACAATGTTAGGACGACTATAACTAGATTGTGCTTATTTTTCAATGCAATTTATCGTAAAGCCATTGATCCATTAAAGTTAGATGATTTGGAAAATGAGGCTGCAGTTATCTTGTGCCAATTAAAGACGTATTTTCGTCCTTAATTTTTTGACATTATGGTTCACTTGATTGTTCATCTAGTAAGGGAGATTAGATTATGTGGTCCAATTTATTTACGGTGGATGTATCCAACAGAGCGATACATGAAGATCCTAAAAGGGTATACAAAAAACCCACATCGTCCGGAAGCATCGATTATTGAAAGGTACATTGCAGAAGAAGCAATTGAGTTTTGTTCAAACTATTTGTCAGATGTGGATGTTGTAGGGGTTCCCAAGTCTCGTCATGATGGAAGATGTGAGGGTGTGGGTACACAAGGCTTAAAGGTCAAAAGCTTAAGTATTGAGGTGGTTGTTCAAGCGCATTTGTATATATTGAATAACACGGATGAAGTTCAACCTTACTTATCTGCTCACAAAAGCATCATAAAGAAAAAGTACCCTAAGATGAATGAAAGAGGGTTGTTAAAAGAGCATAATAAGAGTTTCTCTGAGTGGTTTAAAGAAAAAATTATTGATGATGATAATGCTTCTAATAAAATCAAGTGGTAGTCCTATGAGCCTAAATGTAACATAATAACTTGGAGTGGATATGATATTAATAAAACTTCCTTTTATACAAAGTCAAAGGATGGCCGCAGTACCACGCAAAATAGTGGGGTTATGATTGTGGTAGAGTCCATGCACTTCTCTAGCTCTAAAGATAAAAACCCTGTTATTGCATCTATACCATACTTTGGGGTGATTGAAGAGATTTGGAAAGTTGATTATGCTGTGTTTAAAGTTCCTGTATTTAAATGCAAATGGATTGATATCAAAAGTGGTGTAAGAATCGATGAATTTGGATTTACACTGGTTGATCTTAGCAAGTTAGCTTATGCAGACGAACCTTTCATCATGGCATTTCAAGCAAAACAGGTGTTTTATGTCACAGATCCTTCTAATAAAAGATGGTCAGTGGTTATACAAGGAAAGATGCAAGGTAGTGATGAAAATTAAGATGAGAATCTTGATATTTCTGAAACTCCTCCTTTTTCAAGAAATGTGCCTACCTACATTGAAGAAGATGAAGAGGATGATGTGCATGTTATTCGCATAGACCATGAAGAAGGGATATGGGAGAACTAGTAAGGTTTTTTTTATAAGTTAATTCAACATTACTTTGATTTCTAATTATTTTTATTTTGTGTTTAATTTGATGTCTATTTGTTTTTATTTTGTGCTTAAATTGATTTATAATTATTTTTATTTTGTTTAAACAGATACATAGCGGATTCAACTGACAACCCTTCTTCATCTAGTAACCCTAATAAAAGAAGAGTTAGAGGTCCCACTATGATGGCACAATTTGACAAAGTGCATCAAACGGGTGAAAAGATAAAGGTCGAGTTTGATCCAATAACCTATGAATGTACTGGTATTGATAAAAATGCTTCAAGTTTTAAGAGTTATGTAGCATCTCTTGCTCGGAAGAGATGTAGTATTTTGATAGACGAGTGGAAAGACATACGTAAACACATAAAAGATGCTATTTGGATCGATGTTAAGGTATTTTAAATTCAAAATTGTATTATATTTTATAATCATATACTAACAACATATTTCATATACTAATACCAAATTCTTTATGTATATGTGTAGGCTCATTTCACTATTCCAGAATGTGATGATTCAAAGAAGGATCCTTTGAAGGATGAATGGATTAAATATGCGGGAGCGTGATGGAGAGCTTTTAAGACATAGCTCACAAAAGAATATATTAGAAATCCCAAAGAAGGTCGCCCTCCTGCATATGTCAAGTATAATTATATTAAAGAATAAACATGGAAAGAATTTCTGAAGTCTCGAGATACCCCTAAATTTAAGGTTAGTAGGATTTATATATATTTAGTGCATGAAATCTTTATTATATGTTTAATGATTAATAACTTTTCGAGTTTATAATAGGAAAAATGTCAAAAGGGAATGGAAAGTGTGGCTAGGAATGTATACCCACACGTATTATCTCGTGGAGGGTATCGATTGCTTGAGGAGAAAATGAAAAGTGAAAGGAGATTATCGAGAGATGATTCCACATTAGATGATAAAGGTAGTCCATCTCCACCGTCACACCATGAAATATGGAAGAGAGCACGACAAAAGAAAGGGGGAGAATACACATCACATTCTACACAAGTTGTTGTTGAGGAAATTGTAAGTAACATTTACAAAATACTTCATGTAGAATAATAGTTGTGATTGATAAAAACTATTGAAATTATAGTTTTGGTTTTTAAATTTTGCAGGATTCTCTTGTTGAAAAAGCTGAAAAGGGTGACTTTATTCCGGATGGACATAATGATATCTTAACAGCTACCATTGGAACATCTGAGCATAGCGGTCGTGTTCTTGGTGTTGGAAAACACCACAAAATTAGCACTTTTTTTGGAAGGTCGTCTTCACGACAACAACATATAGATGTAAAAGAACAACTTGCACAATTTTTATCTAGATTGAAAGCAAAACTTAGAGCTGATTTTGATCAAAAGTTGGTTGAAGAGCGTAAGGCCATGCAACAATATTTTATGGAGACACTTAGGTCTATGGGTTTATCGCAAAGCACAGAAAATAAGAAATGCATTGAATATGTGGAAGTTGTCGATGGAAGCGGAAAGGGATGTTATTCAGCTGCAAAAGGATGCACAAAAGAAGTGGAGGACGATGTTCAGAGATTGTTACTCATGGTTCTGAAAATGGTTGACACACACTTGGAAATTAATTTAAGTCATTTTGAGAGCGTCGTTAATTTTTATATGTCAGCTAAGTGTATCAGAGAGTTGTTGGTGGGTTTTCATTGGTTTGACGTATCTACTCTGCAAGTTTGGTGCACGTAAGTACAATTTTAGTTTTTTATTACTATCATTATCTATTAATATGTTATATCTCTTATCACTTTTTATAATGTTTATTTTAAAATTATTCAGGTATATTCATCGTTTATGTATTGATAATTCCACATAAGAAATATATGGATTTATGGACCCTGCTAGGTGTATATATGTTGATAATGTGCCAAAAACTGAAGCAGGTGTAAAAAAATACATACAAGATAAGTTATGTGACGAACAAAGTGTGTGTTACTTACTACCATTTATTCATGGGTAAGTTTGTATGCAGCTGTCTTTTCTATTTTTTTTTTAAATTTTGATAACATAGATATTTTATGTGACTTTTGTGTTTCCATACACGTACAGAGATCATTGGCAATTAGTCATCATTTGTCCGAGAGAAAATATTGTGGTCGTCCTTTGTTCACTTCATCAGGAACTTAATCCAACCATGAAGAAAATTGTTACAAAGTAAGTTTATCTTTTATGTGATTTATAACTTATTATATATCCTATATACATAATTTGTTACAAAGTAATTTCATATTTTATAGGGCTTTATATGGATTTTTTTTTCGTGAATTAGTGCTTTTGGGGTTTATCAAATGACAAATGGCAATATAAAAAAGGCTACATGGCTACAACCCAAAGTAAGCGTGGTGTAAATTATAATTTTATATATTTAATTTTACCATAAGTATTTACTAATTATGTCATTTATTTGTAGACAAGACAACAACATAACTCTATTGATTGTGGATACTATACTATGAAAAATATGTTGGATATTGTCTCTGCCAATATAACCGGGTATTGGATGCAGGTTAAAAAAATAACTTTACTTTGTTATTTACTTTGCGTTTGCAACTTAATTTGATTTTTCAAATAATAATTTTATATTGTTATTTACATATTGTAGGTATTTGATGATCCAACAGAATTAACACAAGATGATTTGTATGATTTGAGACTCTGTTGGGCAAAATGCTTATTTGAGTTATATAAAAATTATGCTTTATATACAAAATTGTCAACAAATGTGATTTTGGTGTTGTCTACTGAATCTTAGTTGTATATATTTGTATGTTTTCACTGGTTTTGTTGTTGTAGTAGTCGACCATTTAAAAATAATTAAAATATTGTACAATTGTGTGACTTATAGGAAACCTTATGAAAGTAGCAGACTTTTTATATCGGTTCTTATAGGAAACCGATGTAAAATCCTATGGGTTTAATTTTTTACATCGGTTCTGCCTCCCAACCGATGTAAAAACTAATAAGAAAATGTACTTTTTACATCGGGCCTAGCTCACAACAGATGTAAAATCTCTTTTAATAAATTACTTTTTACATCGGTTCTGCCTCCCAACCGATGTAAAAACCATAATTTTACATCCATCCTCTATTCCAACTGATGTTAAAAAATACATTTCACATCGGAACGAAAATCGATGTGAAATGTTTTTGATTTTTTACTCCGCTTGGCTTTACATCGCATCCAGAACCGATGTAAAAAGTGTTTTACGTTCGATGTAAAAAGTGTTTCCTGCATTAGTGAAGACACTATCCATATGATCATATTTATTGCATTTTTAGTCCACTGTCAGATTAAGACTAAGAGGTAAAATCTTCATGCAACACTCTAATAATAATTGATGTAACATTTAAAGATTCATTTAAATAAAACCAAAAATTAATGTTCAAGAAATTTGTAATGATTGTTTTATTTCATGTTAGAAGTAAATGGCAAAGAATGTTATGTTCTTCAAATTTCTTTAGATTGGGTTATAAGACTATAAATAATTAGATTATTAGTTATATTAATACATGTGATTCAAAAATAGAGAAGTGTTATGGCCCTTATATGTTATGTGATTAAAAAACAGTGTTATATGTCATTGAGCAACAACAAAATATTGAGCATAGATATTTGAAACTCCCATTCCAATCAAGCTAAAACATGAACCGCTGTTATATGTGTGTAGAGTTGCAGCAACAATGGCTTATTCAACCATGGATAGTTCAAATTGGAATTAATTCCAAGCCATTTTATCATGTGAAGTGAAGCAATCAATCCATAATCACCATAAGCAGTGTGTATAGAGTTTTGTCCAAAAGAAACCCAACGTCGCGTTCAAATACCAAGTCTCAAATAGATCCATGTCAAAAACACATGAGAAACTAATAAGCATTCAGTTGAATCAAGTTAGAAACAAAACATTTTGCTGCGACACCAAATCATTCTTAATTTTATTTTTCAAATAATATTTTTATCATGATTTGATCCTTCAACCTACATGGCCAAGTAACACAAATATTAGTAGCAACATAAATCCTATCAGAGTTATCTACAACTAAACAATTTAAGAAAAATCAGTGCCAAAATTATAAATTATATAATAAGAGCAATAATTACAAATGATACTACAAAAGAAAATGGAGGCATTGATTTATCATGTTTGGTCTACAAAATGTTGCAGAATGCCAAAATTCCATGTGATGGGAAAAAATAACACAAAATTGTAGAAGTTAGTGAACTAGAAAATAAAAACTAAAATTGTTAAATAATAATTAAACCCAACAGAAGAATAAATGATGGTATTGTCTCCATGAATAACAACATACTCAATATATCGGAGTAGAGGCGGGGTCAGAGCTTTGCTGCAGACTATGTAACAATAGCAAAAATATTGTTAACATCATAACTACAATAGTTAAAGTTTTAAGCACTAAATACGTATATTTAAACTCATGGTAGATGTCATACCCCAAAATTTAGACTTAGATTATTAGGGTCATTTCGCATTTCATTTCATCCTACATTGTGTTTTAACTAACTGCTAACCGGTTTGTTCAGTCTGTTGCTGTTGGAGGAAAATAATGTTGGGTGCGCTTTAATTTATGAAGGGCAGAAGGGTCGTTATCATAAACCATATGGAGTTAAGGGCGCTGAAATGTAATTGAATTTAGGTTGAATTGGTGCGAGAATCGGTTGTAAGGAATTTATTCTGGCCAGAGCATAATTTCAAGGTTTTTCTGCTAGTTACCAGTCCATTTTAAAGGAACAGTGGAATTTCGGTTCGCGTTGAATTTATAATGAACATCTTTTGGTTTGGTCATAATTATTAGCCGAGCTGGTTCAAGTTATACCGAGTTAAATCATTCGAGATGCAATTTGAATTTTCAATGCGGAAGACCATTTGTTTCATAGTTTAATTGATTTTCTCTGCTTATTTGTTCAAGGCCGTATTCACCAGTTTTATTATCAGATACGAATTGATTTGCAAAAGGGATTTGGTCGAACTCAGCGGACACGTCAGATTTAAATTGTGCAAAATGATTAATTGTCGAATTCGGAGTTGGAATGTCACAACTTAATCGGATAATTTTCATTGGATAAAGTTAATTATATGAATTTGTTCGTTTAAATGTAATCGGATGAATTATTTGTTCGTTTAAATGTAATCGTTCAAAAGTCCTAATTTTTCTAAGTTTGTCTCTACGCTCGATTCGTCAATCTTCGACTTTCGACTTTGCCGAACCTGCAAAAAATCAAAAACAAATGAAAATAATAGAATTAATTAAAATGGGTTTTTTCGGATCCGATACCCTCAGTTAAAGCTCATCATCGGGTATGTCGGGAGGGCAACAACGACAAAGCCGCCGCCAGCTCCCGATTCCATTTCCGACCCCGGCACGGATCCGACATATTTTTGTTCTAATTGTTCCAAGAGGGAGAAAAGTTTTTTGGAAAAGTGATTTTGAAAAAGTGCTTTTGGAAAAAGCACTTTTCCTGAAAAATGGGTTTTGCCAAACAAGCCATAAACATAATTTCCCAAAATTCTTGCAACTAGACGGATCAAACAAACTCAACCGATAAGTCCAAAACGCAACAACTTTATCGCAACAATCACCACAACTAAGCCAACATTTTCGCAAGCCCCAACAGTGGATCAACAAAGCCATAACAAAACGGTAACAAATCCTGGAAGTTCCTGAAAAACAACCATGAATCACGCAACCTAAGCAACAAAATTTCCTTAAAATTGTAACAAATCAAACAACAAAATCGTGAAAAATCATAGCAGCATCACCAACGCCCAAGCCCATGAAATCACAATATAAAAAACCAGTTCATCTGTTCAAAAGGGGGGATCAGTTCATCACAGAAAAAATAGGAAAAGAGAAGAAAAGTTCATCAGGTCAGAGAGCTTCAAGAACAGAAGTTCGTCGCAAACCCGTCGCGAGATCCTCAGAGTTCATCATCGAAAATCCAGAAGGGACGAGTTCTTCATCAACCGAAGAACGGGACCAACATGCATCAAGCTTCATAGCCAAGCACAACCGACCGGAAATCTACCATCAACAAACCTCTACAAAACCTCCATAAGATTTTTGGTCATTATAATGTTTTTTTCATGGTTTTGTTGCAGGGAAAGAAGAAGGAAAGCCATTAAAACCAAAAAAAGGCAACATGCAAGCAAGAAGAAAGCTTCTCAAATGCAACAATGGAGGCAATAGCCGCGCCGCAACAATAAAGAAGAATAAGAGGGTTTAAAACCCTAATAACTCTCAGCAACCCATTTGACCCCCTTCCCCTTAAATATTTCAATTTTATATTTTATAATTTTAGTTTATTCATTAAAATTCTGGTCAAATAACATTAACCTCATTTAGTTTATAATTAAATTGTAAAAAACTTAATTAACAGAACTTAATTCAAAACTTAATTAAGAACTTTTAGTTTTCATAATTTAAAAACAATTTTTAAAAAAATTCATTTTTGTAATTAAAAAAATTTTCTAAGAACTTTTCTAATTTTCTAAATTTTCTAAGAACTTAACGTAATAAGAACTTAATGTAATAAAAAAAATTTTAACTTTTAATTAAGAACTTAATGTAACAAAAATTTTAACTTTTAGGAAATTTAAAACTCTCTTTAGGACCTTACTAATTTTTCTAATTCTAACTTTTCTTTAAAAAAAACAAAAAAAAAGAAAAAGAAAAACTAACTTTTTCTTTAAAATAAAAATTCATTCTTTAAATAAACTAATACTAACATTTTTATAACGCTAGACTTAAAATTATTTTCAATTACTTACAAACCCTTCCATTTTAATTTCTAATCTAAAAAAAAAACATTCTAAAATAAAGGTCCTAACATCCTCGATTAAATTTTCGCTTCAATTTTCATGTCATTCCTAATATTTCGTTCTTATTTGTACTTAGTTACTAATTTCATATCTTGTCGTATTTCATTTTTTATGGTTGTAATTTATGCGAGGGCATTGTCGCTTTTATTTCGTTTTTATTTTTTCATTTTTTATGGTTGTAATTTACGCGAGGATATCGTCGCTTTGGAATTCCTTTACTATTTTCGTACTTTCCTATACTTCAAAATTGCTGCTTAATTATCTTTCATTATATTATTTCACCGTTAAGATTCCCCTCCGAAAGAATAGATCTAGTCGTTGACCGCCGCGTCATTAGTCGTTACTTTTGACTCTTTCACCGCTCAAACCCTAATTTCCTAGGCGTCCCACCGTGGACCATTTACCCCTTACCCTAGCATTAGGGTAAGGAGTCGCCGTACTCCATTTTAGGTTTCCTGCCGTGGAATACTTCTTTTACCCTTTTTCAATTCAACTGATTTTCACGTAGAGATAGGAGTTGTCGCACTCCACGTAAACGCTTCCCTACGAATTTATTCCCTCAGGAAACCTTGACCACAATCAAGAAGTTTCTAACATTCCTTTCAAGGGGAACTACGATTACTCTGATTCTATCCTCTACCTCGGATACGTAGGCACAAGATGCGAGTCTTGACGAGTAAACTTAGGACTAACCCTTAGGCCTTTCTGTAACCTTTAACCCTTAGCATAACCCTCAAGCAAATAATTAAAGCAAAATAGTAGTATTAAACAAGAGGTTCCTGTAGAGTACTACAGAAGTTTAGGGTGCTAATACATTTCCTAAGCTTAACCAATCCCTTACCTAGATCTCTCCCCGCATTGTGTTTGCGATGAAAAATTAGGTTTCTCCTTTCTTTGACCTTTCCTTCGGATAAATCAAAGACCGGTTGTGAACTAAAAATGTGATTCAAATTAATTAATAATTTGATATCCTATTCTCACCACAACTGTAGCAAATAATTATACTTATCCTTTTCACCAAGTTTCCAATATAGTTACTATTTTGTAGGAATGTAATTTAATATTTGTGTGTAAAGTTTAAAAAATGCATCTCTCATAGAATTTCCCCTGTCAAAACACAGATTTGATAGAAGAAAGTATAATATAGAAGTTTCATATTAATTTGGATATGCTAATATGTAATTGTAATTGAATTACTTTTTCACTGAGTAACTATAATATAATAACTAAATAAAATATGTTTCAAGCATATGATGAAATACAACACAACCTATTTTTCATTAACTATCCAAACAACACAATTGTTATAAAATATACCAGTAAGTTCATCACATGTATAGCTAAGGATCATACTTGCTCCTTCAGGATGAATATTAGCTTGAAATGTTGCTTCAACAGCTATAACATTACTCTTTTAACGGTAACAGATTCACATAGGTTCTATGTAGCTACCCAAGCACTATAGAGGCTTTTTTTGATACAAGAAAGATTCTTTAGTTTAGGTAAAAAATAAAAACAATCAAATTTGTACCAAAATCAATGAAAACTTTGAATAGCTAAACCATAATACAAATAAAACTTCAAAGTAAGAAATCTCAAAATCTATTATCAAAGTAACAAATCATAAACCTGTTTGATGTGGTTGCTTCATCTTCAATCTTGCTTGTACACCTTTCCATCAACATACATAACATAGTTTCAAAACAAGTGTACTTAGGTCAAATATTTTCGTCTAGCTTCAGTCATGCAAGTTGGATTCAATCTCAAACTATCTTTCTAAAGCAACTTCTTCATCCATTATGGTGGACTCTTTCAACATTAAATTAAATTATATCTGTTTGGAAACAAAATTATGTATTTCAATATCAAACTAAAGAGTGTAACATTAGAAAATAAAAGAACAATTTCCAATTATAAGATTATATAACACACATGTGTAAAACTTAGGTAGCAATGTCTCACCTTTACTTCATCTAACTCAGGTCCTCTAAGAGCAGCCAAATATCTACCAGCAGGAACACTTGCATTAACAAAATCATCATTTGCACCAGAATGCACATTTCACTTTAAAACAAAAATAAACATAAATCATACCTCATATTAAAAGGGAGGAAACTGGATCTTTAAGAAGGAAATGAACATGAACATCTTCACACCATCTTCACACTAAAAAATTGCATCTGAAAAAATACAACTAAGTAAACAACATCTTCAATCCAAAATCATTTATGAACATAGTATACCCGATTTTCTGCCAAATATGAAATAGAACACTAATATGTATATGTTATGCAATCTTCATTTTGACGAAAACAAAAGAAAACACATGAATTTCTAAAAATGATGAACATGAAAACGATGAACACGAAACAGAAAATGATAAACACAAAAACCACTCCATTTTTGAAAAAAAGCACATGAATTCTCTAATAATGGTCCTTAAAAATAAAATATTGTTTATCAATATAAAGCCTGAAAATCACCTGATGCACTAATCAAGTGGGTGTGATTAATTATCAAGTTGTGTTGATCAAGACTATTATTCTTGGAGATCAATTTGAATGTGTTAACTGGAAAGACAACGCCTTATGTCAAAAGACGTTTAGGGAAGTAAATGAATATCTCTAATCAAGTAATTTGTCGGATGATGAAGATTGTTATGAAGGGTTATATCAAGCCTCGTCAAAAAAAGAGTCAAGGTTTAAGATAAATGTTAAAGTCAAAGATAATGCGACAATGAACCAGAATCTTCTGAGTTGTGAAAGAAATAAAATATGAAAGCTCGCCTATCTGTATCGAGTGATCAATTTCAATAAAGGTATAAGATAAAATCTCAATTTTATTAAGGAAAATAACACACACACACGCACACACACATAAACACGCACACACACAAACACGCGCGCACACACACACACACACACACATTTGCATACACACTCTCTCTATATCTCTATCTATCTATCTATCACACACACACACACACACATATGCACTATCTCTCTCTATCTCATACACACACACACAAACACACACGCACATGCACGCACGACACACACACACACACACACACACACACACACACACAAACACAAACACACACGCGCACACACACACAAGCACACATAAACACACATAAATACACACACACACACACAAACACACACATACACATACGCACAGTTAAACCTCTTCATAATTACGAGGCTAAATTGGCCCATGGATTGTTTCTCAATTTATACCATGTTTTGTCCTATAAATAAAGGGTTCCTCTATCATTTCCAATCATCCAGAAAATGATTTTTGATTCCTCTTCTCACTCTCCACTCTTTTTATAGAAATTTCTCTTTTCACGCTCAAGGTTTACCTTAATGCTTTATGAGGACCATGGTTTCTGGTGTGCGGGAAAATTGTAAATCACTCAAGGGTGTATTATATCTTATGCAATATTTTCCATGGAAGAAGGTGTTGTTTTGTTGTGAGATAAACAATTAAAAGTTCTTTTGGTTGTTCAGGTAAACTAAGTAAATTCTTTGTATGGTTAGGGAGGTCTTCGTATTTAAAACTCTTAGATAGTTCATAAGCATAACTAGTTTTTAAAAGTTTTTTCTCGGTTCATGAGTTTAGCATGTTCTAAAAGCTCTCAAATGGGTGCGGAGGTCTCCATATTAAAAACTTCAGTCTTGATTGGGAAGTTAGCCATTGAAAAACTCCATTCCTTGTAAAAGGAGGTTTGTGGATGTCACATCGCAAAAAATACGACCTATAAGCGCATCACACGCTCGGGGATGGTTGAACACAGTTGCCACTAATTTTTATTTATTCCAAAGAGGGAAATAGAAAATATCGATAAAACTTTTAAAAGAAATAGGAAATGGTTGTTGCAACCAAATTCAGGTTCAGGAGTCGATTATGCAAGGGGAAGATATTAGCACCCCTCATGTAACACCCTTCTACCCCACAAAATACTCACGAATAAAATAACTAATTAAAGATAAATAAATCAGAGTAAATCACCACAAGGGTGCCACGTTTTGTTAATAAATATCTAAATAACATCCTGCTCCGTAACATAGGTTCTTTCACCATAAAAAATTCAATCAAAACTACTATGAAGCGGAAATTATAATCTTAAGTAATTAAATCCAAAAAATCAAAATAGTAAAAATCATAGTGACATCATGTCTATAAAAAACTAGAACATAAAAGTTCAACTCAAGGACGTCCCGACCCGATGTTACATATAAGAGCAAGACACCTTCGAAATTCAACGGAAATAAAACTAAATAACTCCAAATGCTATATCTTCATGCACCAAGAGAGCTAATCCTGATCACATACACGTTACCCACATGGAGGCAACATTCAAATAGGTAGGGTGAGTAATCACGAATCATTATAAGAGATATAAAGAAAAATATATACAAGTACAATAGTATCAACAATTCATTTACACTGTCAGAGTATCGTCAAACAAAATAGTCATCATTAGGTCATCATCATCGTACATCACTTAAAATCACGTCATCAATAACATCGTTTATTTACAAATATGCAATGCCACATAGTATGAAATGCAACAACATAGACTCATGCATGTGTTACCAATTCATTTGATGGACACTGGACCATCACCCTCCAAAGATCCCCACTATATGATCAATTCCCCCTTTGAACCGAAGTACACCCCAAACACCTCAATCCACACAATGGGATTGAATCCACCATTGGACCTAAGTCCTAACATCGTCACTGGACCGAAGTTCTAACATAGTCACTGGACCGAAGCCCTAAATTATGCTATGAGTGCATGATGCGAAACGTCATAAAAATCACCATCATAGGATTGTCAAAGTTGCATTATCATTCATGATATTTCATCATAATACTTCACAATTCATCATGTTATAATCATTAAAACACAACACTTCAATTGCCCCATGGCATAAGGTCAACAAAGAAACAAGACAACAAGAAGAATAAAATAAATAAAAACATATGCTCCTGCTCGCCCGGCGAAGCAGGGGCGAAATCCCTCCCTCATACAAAATTCCAGTAGCACTTGTTTTTTACCCTTCACTCGCTTCTTGTTTCACTCGAAAACCTCTAAGCGAGTACGCTTTGCTCGGCGAAACAGTTCTCTCTCCCGACGATTTCTACGAAACAACAATCATGCTATTGCGTTTTCTGCATAATTCAGACCCTAAAATTCTTGTGATTTCAATACCATACAGTCCGAAAATGCACATCAATCACAAGGAAATAATACTACAACAAAAATACATCATAGTAGACAACATATACATCATTTTCTATCATTTTACACATCCCTAAATCACCAATCTCATCATAATTCATCATATTATCATCATATCCCCCAAAATCCTCTAAAACCCCAACTACCTACATACCTCTAACTCTATATCAAATACAATGGTAAATGATACTCCCCATACCTTAGAATTATCAGTTCTGATATTCCAATTGAGTTCTTCATAGTTTCTCTGAGCTCTAGTGTTGCACCCCAAAATTTGCTCAACCTTTTCTTAACTTGGTTTATGTTTCATTTCATTTCATTTTGTTCTAGCATTTGCATTGCATAGCATATTTCATTTTATATGGGATCAAGAGGTTGTGCATAGCAAGAGAGGTCTTCTCAAAGCATTGATCCTAAACAAGGGGTGTTACTCAAGCTTGAATGGTCATCAAGTCATCTTGAAGTGGTCAATAGCCTTGTGAAAGAGTAGATGGATTTGTGTGGGTCAACTCCTAACTTGGAGGCCATTTGAAAGGCATCATAGGATTGTGAATGCATGATTATGGGGCATGAGATGTTGAGAGAGCTTATTGAGTAACTTGAGAGCCATTTGGAGCTTATTCAAGTTGGTGGGTGATGTGGAACAAGCCCTAGGCAAGAGTGTGGCATCTAAGGTTTTCATCTGGTAAATACTCAGTTAACTGTGAAATTGAAGGAGGTTACAACTCAATTCCAAGTCTCTATGGTCATGGGATGTTGTGTTGATAGATCTAGTATATCATGTCAAGATCAATTTATCAAGGATCAAGAGTGTGAGAAGTTACTAAATTAGGGTTCTCAGGGTAAAATCCCCTATTTAGTGCCTGACTTCAAGAACACCTACCTCAAGATACAAGTCTCATCTCAACTTTTGGCCAACATGGAACTTGTAGAGCATGCTCTTAGCTTTCTTTTGAATACTAGAAGTCCTTGATTGGATTTATAGAACTCAAGTTATGATCCAGACAAGTTACAGGTCATCAGATGAATGTGATTTTGGTCAACAAAAGTCAACCAACTTCCAAGACATTTTTGACCTAGAAGGGTGTTTCTCCTCAACTGTTGTAGGGCATGGTCTTAGCTTTCCAAAGAGTACTAGAAGTCTTTCATCTGATTTGTAGAACTCAAGTTATGAGGGTTACAAGTCATGGGTATTTTGGGAAAGTAAGATTATAGGTCATAAAATTATAGGTCCACTTCACCAACTTGCACACTTCAAATGGAAATCTTTTCAACATGAAACTTGCTCCAAATAGGTCCATTTTCATTAACAAATCATCTCTTGTCATGGTGGGAGCTTGGATTGAAGATTTGGGATTTGAATTTTTCATAAAGAAGGCTTAAAATGAGAAATTGAGATTTAAATGATTTTAAACTTTCTCAAGGCAAATTTGTACTTTTTTGAGTGCAAATGATGTTTCAAAGACAATGCCAATTTCACATTTGCAATTTGAGGTCTTTAGATTGGTCATTTTCATAGTTTCTTCATCTTGAAGTAACAAATTAGAAATCCATTATGGAATCAAAACAAGGTTCAATTCTTGGCCCATTGATCAATTTAGGCCATGTGCATTTGATTTGGACCAAAATTAAGGCAGGTGCAGTGCATAATTCGTGAGATATGGCAAGCAAAAAGTGAAGGAAATTGAATTTTCATTTTCACAAATTGGCCACTTTTGGGCCTCAATAAGTTGCCAAACCCATCACATATAAGCATTAGGTCATTTCTGGATGCAGAGAGGATCATTTTCCTGCAAGAGGAGCAAGAGCAAAGTGTGAAAAAGTGAGAGCAACTTAAAATTCGTTTTTGGAGATACACACCATTGCAAGCAAAATTGAGCATTCAAACATCTTTAATGAAGTTCATGTATTGATTCTGGGCTTTTTTCTTTAAGCTTCAGCAACATTTCATGGCCCAGTGGAGGCTCTCCACTAGGTAAACTACTTTTCAACTTTTCTCTCAATTCACAATGCCATTTCTTGCCATTTTTGTGTATTTGTGAACTATTAACATGGTAGATCGTTTCTGGTATCATTTGGTTGTTGTTTATGATGGTTGATGTTAGGAAATCAAAACTTTTTTGACTTAGTGTGATCTATTCTTGAGGTTTTCTGCTTGTTTGTTGCTTGATTCGTGATCTACACAACATGTAGATAATTTCTGGGCAAGTTTGACTGATTTTCGTGAACTTTAATATTTTGAGCCATAAGCTTGTTGTTTGCAATTTGCTATTATCTTGAGGTTTTAAGTTAAACCAATGATAGATTTAGATTCCCCTTGATCTGTAGATGAGTTTAGATATAAATTTCATTGGATTTGGTTGGGTATAGCTTTCTATGTTGTTTTGTCCATTGTTCATGGCGGCCGGAGACTTGGGGAAGATGACCGGATTGTTGCTCCGACGGGACTGGTTTGTTATCATATTTTGTTGACTTCTCAATGGAGAAGACAACCTTCCCACTGTCTGATTTGCTTGCTTTCATTGTGGACCGCATGATTAAGAAACACGATAGTATTTATTTGACCGTGTCACACCAAATTTCATTTATTTGTTGGCACAATTGGATCCACTTGATCTTCATACTTTATGATCAACGTTCCCATGCTGATTGACCATCGTGCACGCCTTGTTGACCAACACACTCAATCCTTGTTTGTTTTTTCTGAATTTTGGCACGCTGGGCTGAGCCTGCTATATACGCCCCCTTTTTGGCCCAGCTCAGTTTCCGAACTGAATTTCATTGCTTATTGCACCACTCATTTATTCTTTTCTTTTTATTTTCTTTTATTTTTCTGTTTCGTTCTTGTTTTAATTTAATTCATTATAAATAATTCTCCAAATATTAAAATTCACCAAAAATATGTTTTAGTCTCTTTGACTTGTCTTTTATTTTATAGTATTTTATTTTATTTTTTAATTTTATTTTTCATTTAAAAATGAATTAATTAGTTGGAGAGGTTTTATTTGAATTAAATTGTGACATTGTGGTTTCTTTTAATTGTTTCTCCCTTTCCCCTTTGGTCCAATAAATTAAATTTGATCCTCATATCTATGATGAGTTGATCAAATTTTAAGGACCATTTTGCCCCTGGTTGGTTGACTTTAGGGTTGACTTTTGATGCTTTTTCTTTTGACCCTCGATTTTCCCATTTCAAAGTGGTACATCTTGAATTTAATTTTCTTTTGATGGTGCTTTGAGGGGATATGGACCTTGTGCTTTTGGCTTCTGTTTGCCAACTTGTGTGGCTATCTGGTGCATTTTATTTGGTATTTGTTTAGCCTTTTCCTAATTTTGAGATGACTAACAAGTCAAGTCATCTCCAAGGGAGGTTTCCGTACACATCTTGACCTAGTTTGACTTGGATATGACACTTTTGGATCCCTTGAGCTTTCAATTCCTTGTAATTCATGTTGCTAACATGTTAAGGATGTTTTTGGTTCAATTTTAGGTCATGAAACTTCTTTTTGCTTGCTCATTTGTGTTCATCTTTTGAGTCTTTTGATTAGGGTTTCTATGTGGAGTTTCCTTGCCTTTCCTTTGTGCATATGCTTGCTTTCTCTTGTGTTATGTTTGCTTTTGCATTTGTGCATTCTCTCCTCATCCTCCATTATGTCTTATGACTTTGGAATATTATTTAAGGTAACTTGGTCCCTCCTTAGGAGGAACTTGAAGCTTACCTAAAGTAATGAATCCATGAGGACTTTTTCTCAATGTTTTTGTCACACTTGTTTGCTTGCTTTTGTTGCATCTCTCTCCATTTTCTCTTTGCATACTCATATGCATGCTTGGTTGAGATGAGCTTGTGGTGGCTACTGCCCCACACATGTTTTCCTCCCACTTTCATTCTATGTGTTCTTACTTGTGCATTCCACGTATGCATTCTCTTATTTGCATGTTTCCATTGTTCTTTCTTCTTCTTCTTTTATCTTCTTTCCCTTAGGATTTCTAACCTCTCTTGTTCAAGAGAGGTTATGATAGACATTAGGGTTCTAACCACACATGATAACATTAGGTAGAGATTTCCCTTTTGTAATCCCAACTTTAGGTATACTTTGCATGACAACTTCTAGGGTTTGGTCTAGTCCCCCTTTAGTTTGTCCCTTTCTCTTCTCATCTTCAAACAACTTCAATCCACCTAATAAAGATAATGAATGTTGTGCCATGAGCCTTGTACTTGGAAAATGGTGATTGAGTGTCTACCTCTCAATTGCCTAGAGTGTTTAGTTTACGTCCTTAGGACGATATGCGACGCATTCGATCCTAGGTTTTAGACTTTGTTACAACATACATTATGAACACTCCTAACTCAAAACACTTCTTCTTTAAAAACACAAAAACACTTCAAACCTTTTTATCCTTCGGGATCTTAATCAGGAAAACCTTTTCATAAATAAGAGTGTTGTTAACTTTCAGTCCTATCGCAAACGGTAACGCCTAAGTCTCCAATGGTCGAGCTGCATACACCAAACTACTATAACTATTTGTTAACCCTACTCGGGTAAAACTCTTGAACAACCTGTGTTCTCGTAAGCCCGAACTATGTTTGCTCTGATCTTTCATACCAGATGAAAGTACGTAGGCATAAGACGCGACGTCTTAGCGAGCAACCTTCCCCCCTTCTTTAGCCGTAGTTAGGCGAACTACGTTGACTCTAACTTTCCCATTGCACGAGGGAGTACGTAGGCACAAAGCGGCGATGCTCTGCCGAGTCAATCCTTTTTCCTTTTCTTTTGTCCATAAGCCATTAGCGTAGATAGTTTACACACCCTTTTAGATAGACAACACATGCGTGGATCCCGTCGAGTACGACGGATGTGTGGGGTGCTCATACCTTCCCCTTGTGTAACCGACTCCCGAACCTAGGACTTGGTTGCGATGACCTCGTCTTTTCCCATTTTCGTCAGGTTTTTTCCGATCATTTCCATTCCCCTCTTTAGGATAAATAACGATAGGTGGCGACTCTGTTAGTCTTTCCCAGCCTCTTTTTTCGCAGTAGCGACAGTTGGCGACTCTGCTGGGGACAGGAATATCCCCTATGCGAGTCAATCCTAACGCTTGTGTGTTTTCCTTTGGGTGTGTGTATATATGTGCTTTATCTTTATTTACTTCCGCATTTTGCTTTCCGCATTATATCATACTTGTTGTGCTGTGGGGAGGAGAGTTCCATTGAGTGATAAGTCGGACCTGGGCTTGAGTACAAACCTAATATTAGTAGTGGAGACTAGTGGGTGGACCTGTTTGCTTAGCAGACACAGTTCCCTATGAAATTCACGCTCAGACGAGATTCTCTTTGACGATTTCCTTTCCGATCCTTAGGATCCGACTAGAATTTGGATTTGAGGGTTGTCGACTCTGGGGACCGATCATTTGAGATTCAGCTAAGTGAGGCCTCTTCGAGAGATGATGATGCCAAACCAGAAATGGTGAACGTATCATCATTTCCCAAAAGTCTGTGACGCTGATGAACGCATAGGATGACGAACCTTGTCAGTGGATAGGTCCATACCTGTGAGTGGATGGGTTATGCAGGAAACTTTGACCTCCAGACCACCCAGTTCTTGACAGTGTGAACCTATGTTCATGGTACAAAGGGGTTCTTATGTAAGTGATTTGTCAGTACTAAAGCGAAGCGCTGGTTCTTCTCAAGCTACAGCACAACGAGCTTGATCCTCTGTTGCATTTGCATTTGCATCTTCATTTGCATCTCTTCATTAACATGTATTTATGTTGTAGGTGTATATTTCCCTCCTGATTCTAGTGGTTATGTTCTTCGTTCTTGACATGGAGCCCTTAAAAAGGACAATTGCTTACAGGTTTCCTACTCCGGTTGTCAGTTCTTTGAGGAGTCTGATTGTTATGGCTGAAGGGAATGTGATGGAGCAGTTTAGACAAGATTATGGGAGACTGGCCAGATGTGTCTGCAAACCTTCATCCTTTGAGATCAGTAGTGTCTACACTCTCTTGCAGTTTTACGACGCACAGTTGAGGTGCTTTGTGTTCTCAGATTTTGTTTTGGCGCCTACTTTGGAAGAGTATTCTGA
Organism: Lathyrus sativus; assembly: GCA_963859935.3. NCBI lineage: Eukaryota > Viridiplantae > Streptophyta > Magnoliopsida > Fabales > Fabaceae > Lathyrus > Lathyrus sativus. The sequence continues at coordinate 550,219,519 of OZ012738.1, read as the reverse complement.
TATGTTGGGAGTACATATCCGTGATCAGATGCCTTTTGTCCATACAGATGCGGAGCCTGATCTGGCTGTGCTCGCTGCTATATTACATTTGGACGCTACAGAGTTAAAGGGGAAGCTAGTTGAGAGGAAAGTAACTTATGGTTTTTTGCTACCGTTTCTTGTTGAGAAAGCTCAGAAGTTTGCTAAGAATGGCTGCTGGATTGTGTTTAGTGCTATTCTGGCACTTTGCATTTATGACATTGTTTTGTTTCCAAATCTGCCTGACTTTGTATACGTGGATGCTTTTTACCTGCTGGCCTCAGGGAATCCGATCCTTACACTCTTAGGAGACATTTATCATTATGTGCACCACAAGAATGAAAACCAAAGGGGGAAGAACGTCTCGTGTTGTGTTCCTTTGCTTTATAGATGGATGATGAGTCACATGCCTAAGACTGGTAAGTTTGTGAGCACTTTTGCTACCTCAGAATGGTCTGAGAGGATGATGAGCCTGACTGCCAAGGATATTATTTGGTTTGATAGAGACATGCTTGGCACAGACATTATTTATAGTTGTGGCGGATTTCCTAACATCCCCCTGGTCGGAAGGAAAGGGTGTGTCAATTAGAACCCTTCTCTGTTGGTACGACAGTTCGGATATGCTCTCAGGCACGCTCCAAAAGAGGAAGAGATACAGGAATCTCTGTATCTCACGGGTTTGTTAGAGGGTGATGATTTGATCAGACTTGAACGTGTTTGGCGAAGTATCCATAGGAGAGGCAAGCCACTATTAGGGAAGAGCAATAGTCAGGCCTATGGCCATTACGTGGCTTGGATTCATGAGAGGTCCACGAAGTTCTTGATGCCATATCCTCCAATAGAGCCTGTTTTCCTTCCCGTGATTGAGAAGCCTACTACAGTAGACATCCAAAGGTATAATCAGGTATGTCGCGAAAAGGAAGAATTGCAGAAGACAAACGAAGAGTTGGAGAATGAGATTGCTCAACTCAGGAGTGAGAGGAGTGAAGCAAGGTATTCTTTGAAAAAGCAAATTGAGTTGGTGAACAAGTGGGGGACAGACTTGACTAAGGAGATGAGCGATAGAGAGCGGTTGGGTTTAGACATAAATGATGTTAGTAGTGTGCTTGTTACTAAAAAGCAAGAACTGAATAGAGCCTATTCGCAGATTTCCAAGTTTGAGGCTCAATGGAACGCTGCCATGTCCAACAGCAAGCAGCGTGAAGACCAGTTGAAGGCGCATATCAACAAACAGAAGGCTCATCTTAGAGCTAAAAATGAGAAGATCTCAAAGGAAGCTTCGCTCAGGAGACATAGTGACTGCAAACTATATGAAGCGCTTGCAACCTTGGAGGAGCATAGAGAGGGAGCTAGTGCTAAGAGGCGTAGACTTGAGGAGGTTGTTGGGAAGGAGGACTCAGTCGAGGATCTTCAGTCCACTATCAGTCAGCAGGAGTTGCTCATACGTGGTTTGCTCGCTAGGCCAGACCATCCGGATACACAGGCATTGTTTAAGGATTTCCAGTCTCGCCACCCAGTTTGATTTGTTTCTTTGTATTCTGTAGCGTAGACTTTTGTATGGACCATTACCAGACCTGTTGGTTGAGGCCCTTTTCTGATTGCATTCATTTGATGTTTATACTTTGCCTGTGGGCTTATGTTTGTATATATGAGGAGTTTTTCTTCTATGCTTGCCTGTGGGGTTCTCCATCGTCTTGGTTGTTATCCCGAAACTAGAATCATGGGGGAAATTTCCTTGTTTTCATATATACATGTCTGCATTTTAGCATGTTTCTCGCATTTGCAGGTGCATCGGAGCTGTTAACCTTATCTTGTTTCTTTTGCTACTAGTGTTTCAGGATTGCAGATCAGATAACTCACCGCTACGTACCAGAGGAAACCAGAAAAGGCTGATGGATCAGATGCAGGTAGAAATGCAAGAGATGAGAGATCGTATGGCACAGCTGATGGAGGTCATGCAAGGGGTTGCTAGTGGCCAGACGCAACTTCAGACTTTAGTTCAACCTCTAATTGCGTGAGTTGATAGTGATAGGGTGTTACATGGTGGGGTTGCTTCTAACCCTCCTCATAAAGAAACTCCTCGTGCAGACAATTCTATGCCAACTTTAGTCATCCCTACTGCTGGAGGGGGTGGACACGCTGCTGGTGCTGGAAATACAACAGTCTATGCGTGTGTGTGTGTGTGTGTGTGTGAATGGGTGTGCACGCGCATTTTCGTATTTGTGAGTGTATGTGTGCGCGCACGTGTGTATGTGTGTGTGTGAGTGTGTTTGTGTGTGTCGCGCGCACGTGTGTGTGTGTGTGTGTGTGAGTGTGTGTGTTTGTTTGTGTGCGCGCGCACGTGTGTGTGTCTGTGTGTGTTTGTGTGTGTGTGTGCGCATGTTTGTGTATGTGTGTGTGTGTGTGTCTGTGCGTGCAAGGACGTGTTTTTGCGCATGCGAGTGCGTGTGTGCGTGTGCGTGTATGTGTGTCCGTTTGTGTGCGTGTGTGTGTGTGTGTGCGTGTGCGCACGTGTGTGTGTATGTTTACGCGTGTGTGTGCGTGCTTGCGTGTGTGTGTGTGCACACATGTGTATTTATGTGTGTGCGTGCACACGTGCTTGTCTGTACGTGAGTGCTTGTGTTTATGTGTGTGTGTGTCCGTGATTGAGTGCGTGCGTGCGTGTGTGTGTGTGTGTGTGTATGTGTGAGAGCGTGTGCGCACGTATATGTGTGTGCGTTTGTACGCGCGCGTGTGCGCATGTGGGTGTATGCGCATGTGGGTGTGGGTGTGCGTGTGAGTGTGCTTGCGCGTGTATGTGTGTCTGTGTGTGTGTGTGTGTAGGCGTGTTCGTGTGTGTGTATGTACGCACACGTGTGTGTATTTGTGTGTGTGTATGTGTGTGTGTGTGAGTGTGTGTGTGTGTGTGTGTATGCGTGCATGCATATTTGTCTATGTGTGTGCGTGTGTGTGTGGGTGTGCGCGCGCGCATTTTCGTATTTGTGAGGGTATGTGTGCGCGCACGCGCGTGTGTGTGTTTGTGTGTGTGTGTGTGTGTTTGTGTGTGGCGTACGCACAAGTGTGTGTGTGTGTGTGTTTGTGTGTGTGCGCGCGTACGTGTGTGTGTGTGTGTGCGCGCGCGTGTTTGTGTGTGTGTGTTTCTGTGCGCGCACGGGCGTGTTTTTGTGCACACGAGTGCGTGTTTGTGTGTGTGTGTCCGTTTGTGTGTGTTTGTGTGTGTGTGTGTGTGTGTGTTTACGCGCGTGTGTGTGTGGGCACACATGTGTGTTTATGTGTGTGCGCGCACACGTGCTTGTGTGCACGCGAGTGCATGTGTGCGTGTGTGTGTGTGTGTCCGTGTTTGAGTGTGTGTGTGTGTGTGTGTGTGCGAGCGTGTGCACATGTATATGTGTGTGTGTCTATGTGCGCGTCTGCGCATGTGTGTGTGTGCATGCGTCTGTGTGGGTGTGTGTCTGTGTGTGTGTATGGATGCGTGTGTGTTTGTGTGCATGTGTATGTGTGTGCGTGTGTGCGTGTGCGTGCAGCATGCGTGTTTGTGTGTGTGTGCGCGCACGCGTGGGTGTTCGTGTGCTTGTGAGCGCTAGCGCGCATGTTTGTGCGTGTAGGCATGCCCACGCGCTTGTGTGGATGTGCCCGCGTGCACGCGTGTGTATGTGTGCGTAGGTGCGCGCGCGCGTGTGTTTGTGTGTGTGCGTGAGCAAGCGTGTGTGTACGTGTGTGTGTCTGCACAGGTGTGGGTGTGTGTGTACGTGCGTGCCTGCGTATATGTGTGTGTGCGCGCGTGTGTCTGTGTGTGTACACGCGCGCGCATATTTGCCGTTGAGTGTATGCAAGCGTGTGTGTGTGCGTACGTGCGTGCGTGTGTGTATGTGTGTTTGGGTGCGTTTGCACGCGTGCATCTTTGTGTATGCGCGTACGTGTTTGTGTATGTGTGTGCGTATATGAGTGTGTGTGAGAGAGAGTGTGTGAACGAACGCGCGCGCGCTCCTGTGTGTGTGTGTGTGTGTGTGTGTGTGTGTGTGTGCACGTGCATTTGTGTATGCGCGCGCGTGTGTGTTTGTTTGTGCGTGTGTATGCGTGCGTGTTCGTGTGTGTGTGTGTATGTGGGCGCACGCGTGTGGATGTGTATGCGCGCACGTGTGCTCTCGTGTTCTTGTGTATGTGTGTGTATGTGTGCGCGCACGTTTGTTTGTGTGCATGTGCGTGTGCGCGCACGTGTGTTTGTGTGTGTGTGTGTTTGTGTGTGTGTGTGAGTGTGCGTGTGTGTCTGTGCACGCACGGGCGTGTTTTTGCGCACGCGAGTGCGTGTGTGCGTGTGCGTGTGTGTGTGTGTCTGTTTGTGTGCGTGTGTGTGTGTGTGTGTGTGTGCGTGTGCGCACGCGTGTGTGTGTGTTTACGCGCGTGTGTGTATATGCTCACATATGTGTTTATGTGTGTGTGTGTGTGTGTGTGTGTGTGTGCATGTGTGTGTGCGTACGTGCGTGCGTGCATGTGTGTGTGTGGGTGCGTGCGCATGCGTGTATATGCGTGTAGGTGTGTTTGCACACGCGCATCTGTGTGTGCGCGCGCACTTGTTTGTGTATGTGTGTGCTAATGTGAGTGTGTGTGAGAGAGTGTGTGTGAGCGCATGCGCGCGCGCCCGTTTGTGTGTTTGTGTGCATGTGTGTGTGTGTGTGTGCGTGTGAGTGTGCACGCGCGTGTGTGTGCGTGCATGTTCGTGTGTGTGTGTGTATGTGTGCACACGTGTGTGTATTTGTGTGTGTGTGTGTGTGTGAGTGAGTGAGTGTGTGTGTGTGTGTGTGTGCGCGTGTGTGTGTATGCGTGCATGCGCATTTGTCTATGCGTGTGTGTGTGTGTGTGGGTGTGCGCGCGTGTTTTCGTATTTGTGAGTGTATGTGTGCGTGCACGTGTGTGTGTCTATGTGTGTGTGTTTGTGTGTGGCGCGCGCACGTGTGTGTGTGTGTGTGTTTGTGTGTGTGCACACGCACGTGTGTGTGTCTGTGTGTGTTTGCGTGTGCGTGCGCGTACGTGTGTGTGTGTACGCGTTTGTGTGTGTGTGTGTTTGTGCGCGCACGGGCGTGTTTTTGCGCACGCGAGTGCGTGTGTGCGTGTGTCCATTTGTGTGCGTGTGTGTGTGTGTGTGCGTGTGCGCACACGTATGTGTGTGTTTACGCGTGTGCGTGCGTGCTTGCGTGTGTGTGTGTATGTGTGCACACATGTGTGTTTATATGTGTGCGCGCACACGTACTTGTGTGCACGCGAGTGCGTGTGTTTGTGTGTGTGTGTTTGTGTGTCTGTGATTGAGTGTGTGCGTGCGTGTGTGTGTATGTGTGTGCGAGTGTGTGTGCACGTATATGTGTGTGAGTTTGTACGCGCGCGTGTGCGCATGTTGGGGTGTGCACATGCGTCTGTGTTGATGTGCGTGTGTGTGTGTGGATGCGTGTGTGTTTGTGTGCACGTGCATGTGTTTGTGTGTGTGTGCGCGCAAGCGTGTGTGTACGTGTGTGTATCTGCGCAGGTGCGTGTGTGTGTGCGTGCGTGCGTGCCTACGTATATCTGTGTGTGCGCGCGTGTGTCTGTGTGTGTACACGCGCGCGTGTATTTGCCTGTGAGTGTATGCAAGCGTGTGTGTGTGCGTACGTGCGTGCGTGCATGCGTACGTGCATGTGTGTGTGTTTGGGTGTGTTTGCACGCGTGCATCTGTGTGTGTGCGTGCACGTGTTTGTGTATGTGTGTGCGTATGTGAGTGTTTGTGTGAGAGAGAGTGTGTGAACGCACGCGCGCGCGCCTGTCTCTGTGTGTGTGTGTGTGTGTGTGTGTGTGTGTGCACACGCGTGTGTGTTCGTGTGTGTGTGCGCACGTATTTGTGTTTGTGTGTGTGTGTATGTGTGTGCACGTGTGTGTTTGTATGCACGCGAGTGCGTGTGTGTGCGTCCATGTGTGTGTGTGTATGTGTGTGTGTGTACACGCGTGTGTGTGTGCACGTGTGTGTGTGTGTGTGTGTGTGTGTGTGTGTGCACGCGTGTGTGTGTGTGTGTGTGTGTGCGCACGCGTGTGTGTGTGCGTGAGCAGGTGCGTGGGTGCGCTTGTGTACGTGCCTGCGTGTGTGTGTGTGTGTGTAGGCACATGTGTGTTTGTGTTTGTGTACACACGTGTGCTTGTGTGCACGCGAGTGCGTGTGTGCGTGTGTGTGTCCGTGATTGAATGCGTGCGTGCGTGCGTGTGTCTGTGTGTGTATGTGTGTACGCGCGCGCGTATGTTTCTGTTTCTGGGCGCACACATATGTGTACGTGTGTCTGCGCATGTGCGACGGGTGTGTGTGTGTGTGTGTGCGTATGTGTGTGTGCGCGTGTGTGTTTGCGTGCCTGTGTGCGTATGTGTGTGTGCGCGTGTGTGTCTGTGTGGGTACATGCGTGTGTGTGTGTGCCTGTGAGTGTATGTGTGCGTGTGTGTGTGTGTGTGCGTACGTGCGTGTGTGCATGCATGTGTGTGTGCGAGTGCATGCGCATGCGTGTATGTGCGTGTAGGTGCGTTTGCACACTCGCATCTGTGTGTGTGCGCGCACGTGTTTGTGTATGTGTGTCCGTATGTGAGTGTGTGTGAGAGAGAGTGTGTGAGAGCACACGCGCGCGCGTGTATTTTGTGTGTGTGTGTGTGTGCGCGGGCATGTACGCACGCGTGTGCGTGTGTTCACGCGTGTGCGTGTGTTCACGTGTGTGTGTGTATATGTGCGTGCCTGCGTGTTTGTGGGCGTACATGTGTGTGCGTGTGTGTGCGTGCACGCGTGCTTGTGTGCATGCGAGTGCGTGTGTGCGTGTGTGTGTCCTTGTTTGAGTGTGTGCGTGCGTGTGTGTGTGTGTGTGTCCGAGTGTGTGCGTGTGCGTGTGTGTCCGTGGATGCACGTGTGTGTCTGTGTGCACGTGTGTGTGTGTGTGCGTGTGTCTATGTGTGTGCGAGCAGCGTGCGTTAGTGCATGCGTGCGTGCGTGTGCGTGTGTGTATGCGCGCATGCGTTTGTGTTTGTGTGTTTGTGAGAGCCTGCACGTGCGTTCTTGTGCGCGCGCACGCATGCCGGCGCGCTTGTGTGGATGTATGCACGCGCACGCGCTTGTGTATATATGTGTGTGTGTGTGTGTATCTGTGTGCCCGCGCGCGCGTGTGTGTGTGTGTCTGTATGTGCGCACGCGTATGTGGGTGTGTGTGTGTCTGCGCAGGTGCGTGTATGTGTGTGTGCGTGCGTGCTTGCCTGTGTATGTGTGTGCGCACATGTGTCTGTGTGTGTGCACCTAAGAGTGTATGCGTGCATGTGTGTGTGCGTACGTGCGTGCGTGCATGTGTGTGTGTGTGGGTGTGTGCGCATGCATGTATATGCGTGTAGGTGCGTTTGCACACGTGCATCTGTGTGTGCGCGCGCACTTGTTTGTGTATGTGTGTGCGTATGTGAGTGTGTGTGAGTGAGAGTATGTGAGCGCACGCGCGCGCGTGTGTTTGTGTGTGTGCCTGTGTGTGTGTGCGTGTGAGTGTGCGTGCGCGTGTATGTGTGTCTATGCGTGTGTGTGCAGGCGTGTTCGTGTGTGTGTATGTACGCACACGTGTATGTATTTGTGTGTGTGTGTGTGTGTGTGTGTGTGAGTGTGTGTGTGTATGCGTGCATGCGCATTTGTCTATGCGTGTGTGTGTGGGTGTGCGCGCGCGCATTTTCGTATTTGGAGTGTATGTGTGCGCGCACGTGTGTGTGTGTGTGTGTGTATGTGCGTGTTTGTGTGTGGCGTGCGCACGTATGTGTGTGTGTGTGTGTGTTTGTGTGTGTGCGCGCACGTGTGTGTGTGTATGTGTGTGTGTTTGTATGTGTGCACGCGTACGTGTGTGTGTGTGTGTGTGCGCGCGCGTGTTTGTGTGCGCGCGCCTGTCTCTGTGTGTGTGTGTGTGTGTGTGTGTGTGTGTGTGTGTGCGCACGCGTGTGTGTTCGTGTGTGTGTGCGCACGCGTTTGTGTTCGTGTGTGTGTGTATGTGTGTGCACGGGCGTGTTTGTGTGCACGTGAGTGCGTGTGTGTGCATCCATGTGTGTGTATGTGTGTGTGTGTACATGTGTGTGTGTGTGTGTGCACGTGTGCGTGTGTGTGCACGCGCGTGTGTGTGTGTGTGTGCACGCGTGTGTGTGTGTGCGCAGGTGCGTGTGTGCGCGTGTGTGCGTGCCTGCGTGTGTGTGTACGCACATGTGTGTTTGTGTTTGTGTACGCACGCGTGCTTGTGTGCACGCGAGTGCGTGTGTGCGTGTGTGTGTCGGTGTTTGAATGCGTGCGTGTGTGCGTGCGTGTGTCTGTGTGTGTATGTGTGTACGCGCGCGCGTATGTTTCTGTTTCTGGGCGCACACATATGTGTACGTGTGTCTGCGCAGGTGCGACGGGTGTGTGTGTGTGTGTGTGCGTATGTGTGTGTGCGTGTGTGTGCCTGCGTGCCTGTGTGCGTATGTGTGTGTGCGTGTGTGTGTCTGTGTGGGTACATGCGTGTGTGTGCCTGTGAGTGTATGTGTGCGTGTGTGTGTGTGTGTGTGTGTGTGCGTACGTGCGTGTGTGCATGCATGTGTGTGTGCGAGTGCATGCGCATGCGTGTATGTGCGTGTAGGTGCGTTTGCACACGTGCATTTGTGTGTGCGCGCGCACTTGTTTGTGTATGTGTGTGCGTATGTGAGTGTGTGTGAGAGAGTGTGTGTGAGCGCATGCGCGCGCGCCCGTTTGTGTATGTGTGTGTGCGTGTGTGTGTGTGTGCGTGTGAGTGTGCACGCGCGTGTGTGTGCGTGCATGTTCGTGTGTGTGTGTATGTGTGCACACGTGTGTGTATTTGTGTGTGTGTGTGTGTGTGTGTTTGTGTGTGTGTGTGTGTGAGTGTGAGTGAGTGTGTGTGTGTGTGCGCGTGTGTGTATGCGTGCATGCGCATTTGTCTATGCGTGTGTGTGTGTGTGTGTGGGTGTGCGCGCGTGTTTTCGTATTTGTGAGTGTATGTGTGCGTGCACGTGTGTGTGTCTGTGTGTGTGAGTTTGTGTGTGGCGCGCGCACGTGTGTGTGTGTGTGTTTGTGTGTTTGTGTGTGTGCACACGCACGTGTGTGTGTCTGTGTGTGTTTGCGTGTGCGCGCGTGTACGTGTGTGTGTGTGTACGCGTTTGTGTGTGTGTGTGTTTGTGCGCGCACGGGCGTGTTTTTGCGCACGCGAGTGCGTGTGTGCGTGTGCGCACACGTATGTGTGTGTTTACGCGTGTGTGTGCGTGCTTGCGTATGTGTGTATGTGTGCACACATGTGTGTTTATGTGTGTGCACGCACACGTGCTTGTGTGCACGCGAGTGCGTGTGTTTGTGTGTGTGTGTGTGTGTGTGTCTGTGATTGAGTGCGTGCGTGCGTGTGTGTGTGTGTGTGTGTGTGCGAGTGTGTGTGCACGTATATGTGTGTGCGTTTGTACGCGCGCGTGTGCGCATGTGGGTGTGTGCACATGCGTCTGTGTGGATGTGCGTGTGTGTGTGTGTGGATGCGTGTGTGTTTGTGTGCACGTGTATGTGTGTGTGTGTGTGTGTGCGTGCGGCGTGCGGCATGCGCGCTTTTGTGGGTGTGCGGGCGCACGCGCGTGTGTTTGTGTGTGTGTGCGCGCAAGCCTGTGTGTACGTGTGTGTGTCTGCGCAGGTGCGTGTGTATGTGTGTGTGTGTGCGTGCGTGCCTGCGTATATGTGTGTGTGCGCGCGTGTGTCTGTGTGTGTACACGCGCGCGTGTATTTGCCTATGAGTGTATGCAAGCGTGTGTGTGTGCGTACGTGCGTGCATGCGTACGTGCATGTGTGTGTGTTTGGGTGTGTTTGCACGCGTGCATCTGTGTGTGTGCGTGCACGTGTTTGTGTATGTGTGTGCGTATGTGAGTGTTTGTGTGAGAGAGAGTGTGTGAACGCACACGCGCGCGCGCTTGTCTCTGTGTGTGTGTGTGTGTGTGTGTGTGTGTGTGTGTGTGTGTGTGTGTGTGCACACGCGTGTGTGTTCGTGTGTGTGTGCGCACGTATTTGTGTTCGTGTGTGTGTGTATGTGTGTGCACGTGCGTGTTTGTGTGCACGCGAGTGCGTGTGTGTGCGTCCATGTGTGTGTGTGTATGTGTGTGTGTGTGTGTACACGTGTGTGTGTGTGTGTGTGTGTGCACGTGTGTGTGTGTGTGCACGCGTGTGTGTGTGTGTGTGTGTGCGCACGCGTGTGTGTGTGCGTGAGCAGGTGCGTGTGTGCGCGTGTGTACGTGCCTGCGTGTGTGTGTGTGTGTACGCACATGTGTGTTTGTGTTTGTGTACGCACGCGTGCTTGTGTGCACGCGAGTGCATGTGTGCGTGTGTGTGTCCGTGTTTGAATGCGTACGTGCGTGCGTGTGTCTGTGTGTGTATGTGTGTACGCGCGTGCGTATGTTTCTGTTTCTGGGCGCACACATATGTGTACGTGTGTCTGCGCATGTGCGACGGGTGTGTGTGTGTGTGTGCGTATGTGTGTGTGCACGTGTGTGTTTGCGTGCCTGTGTGCGTATGTGTGTGTGCGCATGTGTGTCTGTGTGGGTACATGCGTGTGTGTGTGTGTGCCTGTGAGTGTATGTGTGCGTGTGTGTGTGTGTGTGCGTACGTGCGTGTGTGCATGCATGTGTGTGTGCGAGTGCATGCGCATGCGTGTATGTGCGTGTAGGTGCGTTTGCACACTCGCATCTGTGTGTGTGCGCGCACGTGTTTGTGTATGT